>CM072338.1:19912500-20537500 GCA_036874045.1 Cymodocea nodosa | reverse complement strand
AAACTATTCTAACCTGGTCGGGGAAGAGAGTTTTAAAATAGTCTAAGTTAGTTAAAAATTTTATATCGATATTTGAATATTGAACAATGTCCAATCATATTGAGAATATTCTTTTCTTTTTCATCACTAAATATTTTCTAATTCTGTTATTTTCAACAAAAAAGAAAATATTTTTAATGTTCACGATGCATGGACATTATGTTATAGTCAGATAAAAAATAAAATTTCATTATTTTGATTTTACCTTCACTACATATTTTTATTTCTTTTATTTTTTAACACAAAGTCACGAGAACCCTTGTTCTATTTGCTATTTACTTCTTGTTCCTGAGACTTTTCGTTGAAATTTGAAAATAACAATAATCTAAAGCTTAATTAGCATTTAATTATGCTATAGAATCTGTAGAAATAACTTTATCGATTCAAATTTAAATGAGACGCCAAAATCGCACGTAACTAATTTATTTAAGAAATATGAATTGATTGTGATAATATAATTAATTAAAATAGTAATTACTATTAAAATTTCAATGCAACGGGGGTAGAAGTGTAAATAGTTAGAGCTTCCCGTCTGAGTTTGCGTACGGATGAAGCGCAAAGGATGCCCGATCACCTTCGTGCGCCCCCCAACCCCGCCCCGTATAAAAGCACAACCCCCCCATTTTTCCCGAAACCAGAGCTAGGCACCTCCCTCCCTCCACTCTTCCCAGCTGCCTTGCTTTCCCTTCCTCTCCGTGAGAGTTCGATTCTCCCCACTTTCGACCCCGGAGATGGCGGAACAGCTGACGGAAGAGCAGATCTCCGAGTTCAAGGAGGCCTTCAGCTTGTTCGACAAGGACGGCGACGGTCAGATCTTCTCCCCGCTCCTTGTATCTTACCTTCTTTCTTTGGATTTCAGTTTCGTAGGTCGGATCGGCCTCTGTACTCTCTTGTTTTCGAGTTCTCCATGTCTGATTTGCGAGAATCGTAACGGATGATGGATCTTTTCCTTACTTTTTCATTCTCGTGTCGTCGTCGGGACTAGTAGCGCCGATCATCTTTGTATTGCTTGATGCAATGCGAGAACTTTTGATGGAGGATACTCGATGATCATGTTCAGGGGTAGCGTGCGTACAATATTAGGCAGCTTGTTCCAACATACTCCATCCATCACGAGGTCGTTATTTTTCTTCGCCACATCAGCATGTTGTCCATCTCTCGGTCACATCGTCATTTATTGTTTGAGACAAGAGGACCAGGAGTCATGCAATATACATGATTACTCATTCCTTGCCGCTTTTAATCTCAATTTCATGCTCTCCTTCTAATCTCTTTCGTGATCTTACATTTTCCCTGTTTATCTTCATTTTCCTCTTCCTCTCCCTATCTCTGTGGCTCATTAGTTCTAAAAATTTGAGGTCCCAGCCTACTCTCTATTCTATTAGAAAAATAGAAAAGTTAGTGAACGAACGTGTACCAAACAAGGAAGAACATGCAATCGTAATCTTAGAATTGAAAGTTTAAATTACGTTTCATTTTAACCGTAGCCAATAATAGTTTCTGTTTTGCCAAGTCTATGCTTTAACTCGCACGGCGATAAAATTATTTCATCCACAATGTAAGATCTGATGGAATCAGAGATCATGTAAGTTGGATTTTTTATTTATTTCAGATGTAGCCTGGATAAAGATTTGCTGCTCATCATAAATTTATGTTTATGAGTTAGGTCAACAATGAAGATTTAGACCATACTTCATAAAGCACAATTTGCGAAGAATATTCTGTTTAAATGACACCTTTGGCAAGACGATAATTTGCTGACTTTAGCTTGTCGTATAGGAAATCCGAATTTTTATCTCATGGTAACTGAAAATCAAAAGATCCAATTTGTTATAAGTTTAATGATTGCATCTGAATTATATTTGAAAAAGAGGTTGGATTCTTGCATCATTACAATTGGAAATTTTGATATGTGGATGTTATTTTTTAATCTAAGGCTGTGTTTGGACTTTGGATTATTTCCTCGGCAAGTTAATATAGTTTTAGTTACATATCTTATTCTTTGTTTAATTACCCTTTCCTATAATTTCATGGTCTAACTATTAAGTCAATATAATGATAATTATTACAATTCTATATGTCTTCTTTATTCTTAAATATAGGTATTAAAAAACTCTTTCTCCATGCATCACATCTCCTTTGTCCTTAAAGTTATATTAAAAAGCATAGTTAACCACTTAATCCCTATGTCACTTGTACATTTTTACACTTTAATTAGAATACCATCTGGTCTAATAATTTTCTTATATTTCATTTTCTTAATAACTTCTTTTACCTCTAAATTGGCAATCTTTTTAATACAAGTGGTTATTTCATTCCAAAGTTTATTTACTTCTCCATTTAGTTCTCATATTCCTTATTTTAAAACATTAGCTCTAAATATCATTTTCTTTTTCTCTTTTAAATTCCATCACTTGATTTATGGGTTCTCATGTATTTTAGTATTTCTCTTCTTTAATATTAAATCTAATACTAACAATTTATGTTGTGTGGTTAAATTTTCTCTTGAAATAACCTATGATCTTTACATATTCTTTTATTTATTTTACTAGCAAGTAAAAAATCTATTTGATTAACATTTGAATCACTTTTAAATATAATTAAATGCTTGTCTCTTTTCTTAAAATGAGTGTTTACCATTAAAAGGTTTCAAATTATGTTAAAGTCTAAAGTTGAATTTCCTTCTTCATGTCTATTACCAAAACCAAATCTTCTTCGGATTCTTTCATATCTTATATTTTACTTTCCTACATGACTATTTAAATCCACTTTAATAAAGAGTTTTTCACTAATAGGTAAATCATGAACTAAACTATTCAAATCTTCTCAAAATTTCTATTTAGTAGTTTCTCCTAAACCTATTTATGGAACATATACATTAATTATATTAATTATTTCATTTTCTATCACAAGTTTAATCATTATAATTGTATCTTCTATCCTTATTAACTCAATAACTTCATCATTTTAACTTTTATCCTTTCTTCTATACAGCAATTTAAAATCGCTATCGTTAATTAACTTAAAATTTTTTCATATACATTTAGTTTCTTACATGCATTATATGTTAATTTTCTTTCTTATCATTATATCCACTAATTTCATGCAATTTTTAAAAACACTTCAAGGAAATACGGTTTTGATAAAATTCTTGCAGTTTTATTAAGTAATGAAATGATGTCAATGTCATGAAATCTGACCACACTTCACTGCATTTTTGTGGCCTTTTATTGCGAACCAGTATATCTGGTCAAATGGTATGCTTTAATCTCCACACTTATAAAAACTTTATAATCCGACGAATCACTTCCATCGATCATCTTAAATATTTCCATAATGCCCTACCGTGTTCTCGTTCTTTAAATTATACGCCATGTAAATCGTACTGAATAAGCTGCTTGCTGGGAATTAATTGTGATTTTTGTATTTCATAACGAAAAAATCGATAATTTCCAACAGGCTGCATCACCACAAAGGAACTTGGCACTGTGATGCGATCTCTGGGACAGAACCCCACGGAGGCAGAGCTGCAAGACATGATCAATGAGGTGGATGCTGATGGAAATGGAACAATCGACTTCCCGGAGTTCCTCAACCTGATGGCCCGCAAGATGAAGGACACTGACTCCGAGGAGGAACTCAAGGAGGCATTCCGTGTGTTTGACAAGGACCAAAACGGCTTCATCTCAGCTGCGGAGCTCCGTCACGTCATGACAAATCTTGGGGAGAAGCTGACTGATGAGGAGGTTGATGAAATGATCCGTGAGGCTGACGTGGATGGCGATGGTCAGATCAACTACGACGAATTTGTCAAAGTTATGATGGCAAAGTGAGGAAATCTTGCTTATAGCTGTAGCTAAGGAAACACTCTTTGGACCTGTTTTGCTGCCACTTCATGCTGTTCTCATCATCACATATTTTCCTTTGTTTTCTTGGCTTTTCAGTTATTTTCTTCTCTGTATTCAAGACTTTTGTGTGATTGGCATTTTATAATTGTTGTATTTTCTCCTATGGCTTCTTCCGGATGATCCATTATTAATATTCGGTATCCTTTCATCCTTCTCTCTTTCATACGAGATTGTGTTAGAGATGCAATAAATTGTTTAATTGTTGCTTTATATTTGGATTGTAAGTACATTAAATACGTATATTTTGAGATGGTCATAATTGGAGTTAGGAAAAGAAAACCGTCACAGATGGACTATTTGGAAGATGACTGTTTTCTGATTGTGCGTGCAGAAGGCGGCCGGAGATGATGGCCAGCGGGCCTAGCGGTGGAAGCAATGTTAGACCGTGGATGAAAAAGAGTTGGAATAATTTAAAGTGTCACGCTTGTACCATCCTCTAGCATTTTCCTCACCAAAGGGATTATAATTGGAGATATCATTCACAGGAATATTTTCGAATCGAATATAAAATGTCCGATGGTAAGTTGATCGATTGCAATCGAAAACAGACTGATATTTATGCTCTAATATTTATCATATGTCTCCGATGAGACCGAAAATGGACTAACAAGTGTCACGCTTGAACCATCCTCTAGTAGTATCCTTAGTGCCCAATGCAAATGTTTCCTGGAAATGGAAGATTAGGTTTCTAAATACTTCATTATTCTGTATCACTAAGTACAACAATAACGGCCATTACAAGATTATTACATGTCACTGTTTTCGAAAGTATGATAGGGTCGTCTTCATGTAAAGGTATTGGGTTGATTTAAAATTAGACAAATATAAATTTGAATTTTGTTTAATTTTAGAATACAAATTATTTATATAAAATTAAAGATAATTATATTACATTATTATTATACATAAATATAAAATTTTAATTGTCTAATCTATCTTATGCATAAATCATTGAATTTCAATTTCATCTAATTTTTGAATATGCATAAATATCTAAATTGTAAATTTTGTTTTTGTCTAATTCTATAAAATTTTAATTTTATCAAAATTCTAATTCTAAATGCATAAATAATCGTTTTAATTATCACATTAGAATTTTAAAGAGATGTAGCACAACTTCCGAGGAGGCAGGAGGTATTTATTTGCCTATAAGATAAAAAGAAATCCACTTGAATAAGATTTTGTGCATAAGAAATATCCACAGAATTTGTCACTCATTCAAAGAAATCTCTATTGTTGCATTTTGCAGTTTCCAGTTGAATATTTCAAAATAGATCAGATTATGCTGGTAAGATTGTGCTTTGGCAGCCATATCAACTCATTTCGAAATTTTACAAATAGGATAATAAAATAAAAAATAAAAGTACAATTTTAATGCAAAACACTATCACTGAGTACGTGGATTATCTAATTGTATTCAAGCTTATCACCATAAATGAAGCCTATCAACATGGGCCATGAGAAAAACACATGTTTATGATAATTGTAATTAATTAATTATTATTCTATTGGAAAGGATGAGATCTCAAATCGTAAAAGAAAAAATCACTTTCTTTTCCTTGGTGAAGAAGCAGAAGATGATTGAATCTTAAAATAGACAAACACATATCAAACTACATTAATTACTAAAATGAAACAATGAACCAGCCGCCACAGAAGCCATTTAAGCTTGAGTTACATGCTTACATGGTCATTAGCTGTATGATAATATTAATAATCAATGTATTGAATACACAACATCAAACTTGTGTGGACATGCACATAAACTTGGTAGGGTTGTCGAGCTCTTCTTTCATGCCGAGGGTCATGATTGTGATAAGCCAAGTACAAGTCTTATCTGGCTGCTGCTCTGCTACAGCCCTAACCCTAACTCTGCATGCGTACGTAGACGAAACATTAACAACACATCAACCATGCGGTAATGGTGCGAAACCAAAAAAATTAGAGCGAACCCTTCTGCCCATGAAAGTGATCATGCTTCAGCAACTCCCCCATAATTAATCCCCACCCCCCCTATCTTGTTAATCTCTTCTTCTTCTCCTCAAGTAAATGAATGGTGATGATGAATTCAGAACCTGCAAGGACCACCCAACCTCTTCTTTAATGGCCCCAAACTTAAATTCTTCTCCTCCAAGACCTCAGGCAACAATTCCACAAACCTCTCCAGAAACCCACACCACTCCTCCTCGCTCATGTCTCCAAGCGACAGGCATTTACCCTGGCGACTTGCGTCGGACACCACAAAGCTCACGTCGTCGTCGTCCTTTTCTTGTTGCTCTTCGGTGATTCCCTCGTCGTTGGTCTCACCACAGTTAATGTCGTTTCGGTGGTCCGCCTCGTCGACCGAAGACCGCAGCATAGCTTTGCTACTCACCGACCGGAAGAGCAACGATTTGGTGGGCAACGGTTTGGGTGGGAGGGCATGTAGTAGCATGGGAATGCCCATGCAGTTTCCTTCGTATTCGACTTCCATGACGTTGTCCGGCGAGCTGCGACTGTGAACGTCGTCCGAGTTCTCGTCGTCGGAAACCACTACTTCCGTCTCGAAGCCGACGCGTGCCATGCTTTTCTCTACCTCCCCGCAGATGTCCTCGAGAGTACTACTGGAGCTGCCGTCGGCGACGGAGAACCTCCGAGTCATCATGTCCCCAATATCCGCCAAACAGAGGCCAGCGGCCGCAGCGTACTTAAGGAAGGTGGAGCAAAGAACGAGGATTCTAATGGATGCTTCTTGCAGCAATGGTAGTTCGGCACGTAGGAGTTCAGCATCTTTCGATGGCACGAGAGAGGAGATGTACTCCAGTTCGACGTCGGAGAAGGGGACCATGGCCTGCGGCCAGTGGAGCCACTCGAAGTAGGGGTCGTCTAGAAGCTCCGGCAAGCACAGGGCGTGATCGATGGGCACCAGCTCGGCTACATCGTTCCAATCTCCCACGCCGGAAATGCAACTCTTGACGAGGATGTTGCCGGAATGACGGTCTGTGTTGAGGAGCCTGATGTCGAGGATGCCAATCCGGTGGACCGACGACACCGAAAATCTCGAGGGACCGAGGTCTCCGGCGTCGAAATTGTGAGGAATGAAACGTTGGATAGACGCGATTCGATGGCGTACCGTGGATGATGAGTTGGTGGGCTGAAACGCAGTGTCGGAGATCTTGACCAGGGCCGTCGGCGGCACGCTGGAGAAACCACCATGGTCAAGGAGGTAGGCAGCAACCTCACGCACACCTGAAAACGATCGCACGCAAACGATCATCACAACTCCTCGGCGACGAAGCTCTTGCATGGGTTTCGTAAGTTAACTACCTACCGGTCTCGCCGACGGAGATGGATCGCCTGAAGCCGGGCTGGCCGAGGGCGAGACCCATGGGCTCATCGTTCACAGACTTCAGCACCGCCAAATTCTCACCGGAACGATTGAGAAGGTAATAAACGCCACCAACCCCGCAAGGAACAGGGACAGGCCTTTTGCCGCTAGCCATAGCAATCGCGGCTTCGACGAGCAAGGCATCGACACCAGGGCCTCTCTTGCCCATAACCACCTCCATCCTTGTGCCAGCGTCCGGGGAGTCGACAATGTCGGACCTGTCGGAGAAGAGGCATGGCGTGGACAGGCTGCGGTGGAAGAACGTCGGCGTGGCGACGTGGCTTGGCTTCGGCGAGGGGAAGGCGCTGGGTGCAGATGGATCCAACTGGCTGAAATCAAGTTGGGGAAAAGAGCGCAGGCGGCTGCGGCGATTGCGGGCGGGGGGCTTGAATGGACTGAGGTGGTGGTGATCGACTGCGACAGCCATCTCTGCTGGTCGAAGGTTGTTGGGTTGCATGCATGCATGTGGAAGAGGCAAGGGAGAGAAAGATAAATAGATTTCTGGGTTCTTCTTCACTCCTCTTCTCTCCACCCTTCCAATTCTAGCCGAAGGAGAGAAGCACTGTGAAATGGATGTCTAGCTACCTCTTCCAAGGCCACGCCAGCCTCCATAAACTTGGTCTGCCAATCACAACATAACTATATATATATATATAGTAATCGCGCACCCTTTAATTTGTTTCATTTTTTTAAATTTCTTTTGACATTGATATATAGTGTTTTTGTTCAGATTTAAACTTCAAACTTTGGAATTGATTAATTATCCCTTAATACATACATGTCACGTGAATTGTAAGATCCTTGAAAAAGAGAAAAACTTGGATTGAAATACATGCAAAAACAATGGCAATATCAAAAATCATATGAATATTTGTGAAGGTGATCATTCTCAGAATCAGTGGAACAAAAGGGTGTGATCTAGCAGGAAAATAATAGATGAAACAGAGAATTGGGATAATGGCACAGACAAGCAATATATAAATTAAGTTGTACCTGAGCAATTAATTCTCCCACATCGATCTTTACATCAAAATCTTCAAACCAACCTGCAGTGTTTTTTATCAATACTAATTAACGAAAGAATGCTAGATCGACTCTAATTAATCAACCATTAGTGACTTAGAAAAGAAAAGGAAAAGGCTCTCGCACAGAGAAGTCATCATCAATCGATGCGTAAGAAATTAACGAAGAAGCAGGAGTAGGACGTTCGTTACCTTGATTAGGAGGGTTTGTGGGAAGAAGGAAGGATCTCCCAAGGCCGGCGTGAAGGTGTTGCCCCCTGAACACTTGAGAAGCATTCAGGGAGGGAGGGAGGGAGGAAGAAAGACCGGGTGGGAGAGAAAGAGAAGACGACCGTTCTGGTGATGGGTCACCTCATTTGTTTGCAGCCCATCCCCTCCCCCCACCAGTACAATCTCCACCCCGTACAGATTTAGGAGGCCATCTTTTCGTGGAAAACTCAACGATATATATATATGTATGTATGTATGTATCTACGTAAGGGAGTAACAAATGGGGAGGGTGTAGACGCACACGGACGAAGAAAGAGCAGAAGGAAGGAGAGGCCCCTTCACCACCAACCACTCCGGGTCGTCAGGCGTCGCCTTACACCCACCCATCTCATGCAACCAACCAAACCACCGACGACCGTTGATTTCACGGATGTAACGAAAGCGATATATGGATTCGGTCATGTACACGATAACAACGTTCGTTGTATGTAACTCAAAATCAACAGGACATGCATACCTCCGTTAATACAAATGGTCATGTTCCACGAATGTCCAACTACATCTGTTGTAATAAACGATCTAACCAAATGCAATACTTTAATTAGATAGGAAAAGTAGTAGTATCTTGGACAATGTAAGAATCATTGTTATAAAAAAATTTGAAATAGAAAATGTTACATATGGATAGATGGATAATGTGATAATAGAATGGGAATGGGACAATATGATGCTTTTGTAAATTTGTTCTCACCTTCCCAAAAGAATTGCACGGTACCCAATCAAAACTTCTTACAAAAAAAAAATTTGAACATAACTATTTCATCTGTTCTCAACTACATTTTCTTTCTTTTTTCTCATAAACCTTTCGTCCTAAATTTCAATTTACATGATGCTTTGAAAAATACTATAACCATAAATGTAGACCAAACTCTTCCTTTTTTGAGTAATGCTTATGTTTTTATTTGAGCTTAAACTTAAAATCTCATCCCTTATAATTGGTAAGATAGACCAAATACAGCATCAACCTATTGGTGTCTAGAATCTTCCTATTTAGTATAAGCATGGAATTTTTATTACCCTATCACCTTTTTTTAATCTACTCGTGACTACATGCGTATTGGTAGGGATGTTTAAAATAGGCAAGATTTTAGTTGACTCTAAACACATTATATTAAGTATATCTTCGGTCTAAGTACAATTTAGACGTGGATGAATAATTTTACTAAATTTTCATAGAGCTTGTAATCAACTTTATTGAATTTGGATTATATTAAAGTAAATCCTCAGGCGCTGATTTCACTATGAATGAGAGATGATCTACCCAATTGTCCCTCTCCTTCCCTTTCCTTTCCTAATCCCTAATTCAAACTGTGGGATGAGGTTACTAACACATGATATAACATAACTGGTCTTCCAAGGACTAGTATAAGACAAGGACGACAGTAAGGAAAAATAAATTGAATTTAGATTTACACAAAAACACCACCATCATTAAAAAAAGAAGCATGGTTGGCAAAATGAAGTTCAAAAACACCGTTCATTATCTGCCTGGATTATAAGAAAAACCTATCATATCATCCATTGTTTAAGTAAAATAATGGACAAAGGGAAAAAATCAAAGAATTTAATCACCCACGATCCTATCCAAACACTACCCTACAGGGGCAAATCCTACACACAAATCCCTAGGTTTCTGCCTATCTCGGAGATATTAGGACTAATATCAGGTAGGGATTAAAAGCAGCAAACCAACCATCACTGGGGCTTAGTGTGCACCTCATCACATGATCAAACTGATCAACATGACAGAAGGGATTTTCTCGTGATATCCAATTAATTACGGCCCTACTTATCAATGACCATCCAGCCGAATGAATAAGAATGAAAACGAACGGACAATCTGATCAAGAGCGTATCTATAGCCCCTCAACCTAAATTGTTTTGCAAATCTACACAACCTGAGTTCAAAGATGTTCGTTCCATCAAGAGCGTATCTGATCTGTGTAATCTCATCCAATACTTACACATTTACTTTCAACAATCAACATGTTCTCTCACTGACAAAACTTGCCTGTTATTCACAACTGGGCAGACGTCAAAAAAAATTAGGAAAAACATGATAGAACACCAACTAATATTCTGAACCTCGACGATGAAATCTCCTGCAAGGATCAACATTTTGTGATCTCAATCAACCTACCCTATTCGCTATGGTGTGGTAGAGGGAACCCAGTTGGGTATTCCACTTATCTATTGCAGTATACTTCTTCATTTCCTTGGATCTGAAAAAAAAAATTAAAAAATTTAAGATTGAAACTAAAGTTCCCATTCTGAAAAAGGAAAGAAACCCTAAGAGTAAAACTGTGTTACCTGTCACCACATTCTAGGAGTTTGTTCACTTGATCAATGTGCCCATGAATTCTATTATCCAGAATTAAGGAAACCAAGAGTTGTTCAACCTCTTTTTCTGGAACATTGAGTTCCTAAACACAATATAATTTTGACGTAGAGGATAACAATGAGGATTCAAACTCCCAAAGAAAGAAAGTAAAACAATGGAAGGAAAAAAGAGACCATCTTGTTAATATGATCTCGACATTGGTTAAAAGATCAAAGCATATTGCTCTGTTCCAAAAGTGCAAAAAACTAGGTAACTTGTCCAACAGTGAAACTAAAAAGTCTAAAATCATGAAAATAGTCATGGATCAACTAAGTTTCTCTGGATATTTCAATAATAATAAAGCACACAAAAAACTGAAATAATTGGTTCACTCGCTTTAATAGTTATTCTCAAAACCACCATGGCATCATTTAAATGGGAAAATGAACATGAACACATCTTAAAAGAGATTACCTTTGATATGAAGGGGATTCGGATCCTTGTGTATGGTTTGATTAACTTCAGAAGAACTTGAGTCCGAACTTTCTTTAATAGATCTTCAATATAGTTGCGAATAAAGGGATCATCCATAATTGTTCTTCTATTACTCTAAGAAAAGTAAGATTTGTGCTGGAATTAAGCATGAGACTATCAGGTGATATTATAAAATATTGTAAATAGTATATAAAACCTTCAAAATTTTCTCAAATTCAATTATCTCATTTCTTTGATATGCAGCCACCAAATTAGTCATAGCTAATATCTCTGGGTCATTTTTGTATCTGCAAAATCGTTAAAATTTAAAACTGTTAACACTTCAATAATCATCAATGCTAACCTCATCATTTAGAAACAATTCTTACGGTTTAGCTTCTTGTCCATCAAAGGGATTCACTTGAGATTCCATTAGCATGTTGGCTAGAACCAAGTATCTGACAAAAAGCAAGATATAATAGAATTAAATATCAAACAAGGAGAAGAGTCATGCCAGCTAGTTCTATTTAATGAATAACATAGAGAGAGAGGTTTCTGAGATGCTTACTTCAGGCATTGAATTCGACGCTGGTTCCCAGCTTCATCATAATTCTTAAATGCTTCAAAGAAATCAGTTGCAGCTTCAGCCCATTGCCTTTCAGCCATATGCATTTTCCCACCACATTCATGGATGATCCCCATGATCCGTGGATGAGGTATAGCTGATTTGATTGTTAATGCTTTCTGATATAATGACTGCAGCACGTTGAATTTCAATTCATCTAGTGGTACTTATAAAATTAGCAGTACTGTATGATGGAGATTGTAATGAAAAATTTTAATCCGAGAAAGAGCAAAAGAAATTCTGGTTGCTTGAGTGCTTCTTTTACCATGTTGCATAGAGTGGGTCACAAAATAAGTTTTAAGATAAAAACAGTGTATTATGAACAATAGCTAAAAATCTTATGTCAATTCATAAAAGTTCAATGACACATCAAAACCATTACTTCATTTGTTATCTGTTGCTACCACAGTACAAAAAAATTATGTAAAGTAATAAAATCAGAGTGTTCTAGTAAAAAATACAACTGCATTCATGATTTCATATAAAGATGACCTAATTAGGGAACCTACAGAAACCTCTTAATTAATTGGCCTTATCATTATCTAGATAGAAAAAATTATAAATTAGAGAAAATGCATGTACATGATATTTGTTAATAGTCATACCTATTTGTCTTTCTTGAAAAGAATAAATAATCCGATGAGCAAGTGTTCTCCAGTATACAGGTACAAGTGGCAAAGCATCACATTGCCAGCTCCTTCCAAGAACTAGCAAATAGCTAATCAGCAATGAGGCATGACCTTTGTGAGAGCTATTATGCACTTTCCCTTTATCTCTATTATAGGATAATTAGATATCCAAGACAATCTCAAGTAACCAAAACAATGTCTGTCTTTTCCTGTTACTTCAACATGGAACCAAAACCCAGGAATAAACCCAAGGGCGTCTATCCCCCACCACCTTCCTCCCTCACCTCACCCCCTCATCATAGGCATTCCCCTCCATCTTCACTTCCTCCTTTTTATCTGACCAGAACTTCACTAGTTCTGTGACCTATCTCTCCCTTCCACCATCGTCACTACCAGTTCAGCTGTCCAAATCATCCAGCCTGATCTACCTGGCCTACACCTCCAGCAGGACTGGTCACTGCCACCAGCACAACCTTCCAGGCTATCCAGCCTGGTCTGCCGGCCCTAACAAAGCCGAAAATGCCTCCTGTCTGTCACCACCAATGCCACTGGATGTCCTAGTCAGTAGTCCAGTCTCCTACCAGCCAATGAAATAAGACTGGCCACATTTATTGCTGATTTTCTGTAGGTGGTTCTACCAATATCCATCTACATGCTGCCATCAAAAACTGTTCTCAACCAACATTTCGTTGATAGTTTTCCCTTTGTGATACAACTACGTTCTTGGTTGCAATCTACACTTTTCTGTTTGGATCAGATTTTGTAAGGGACATTTTCTATCTCTATTATGAACAGTCAAAATACTCTTATTAAGACTCTTAGTAGTACATCAAAAATTTCAAGGAAAAGAATTATTTACATTGGACATAACATAAAAAAGTTCCTCTTAACACTTTGCAAGCTTAAACATCTCATTGACTTGCCTCCAAATGTAAAAGACTATCTATGAGGATTGGTGTGTCAGCAACATAGTTATATCTTAACCAATAAACAGTATGGAACCATTAATTGCTCAAGTGTCATGCTCTTAGTACCTACCAAAAAAACCTTGAGATACTTTGAGGTATATATAAAGAGACAAAAAGAACATTAATCAGGTATTTGATGAATATAAATAACTCTTCACTAACCATCAAGGTGAGAACTCATTTCAAGAATATTGCACAGCATTTTGTGCACTTACTAGTAAATTAAAAGTTCATCAGCCATTGACCATGAATGTCAACGAGCTTTGCCAGTACCAAAATGAATTGACAATGGATGCATATTTCCATAGTCTCAATACTAATTTAGCTAGTCACATCAGAGGGCAGATCTTGGGCGGTGACACCATTCCAGGTCTTTTGACCAATTTTTACAAAGTACAGAGAATTTCTACTACTACACCGTCTCCATCAGTTATCAATCAGCCATGACTGCTCGCAGTCAGTCAAAAATCTTGCAACCAAAGGTAGTCATCAAGACAACTGTCATCAACCATGTGAATATTGCAAGCATACTAATCACCATTTTGATAAGTTGGGAGAATTTTGGGTGACCAACTTAGGCACAGGTTTCCATAACAAGGGCTACTCTTACATCCACTAAGGTTGCAAATCCATCTGCTTCATTTGTTACGTTATCTCAAACTAAGTATGTTGAGTTTCCACAGTACCGGGATCACTCTGCCACTGCATCACATGTCACTACATCCATTCAAGTATTACCACCTCCGTGGCCTCTAAGGACCATTCCTATGTAATAAACTTTAGTGTCTCCTCACATAAATTAGGTACAAAAAACTTTTCACTCATCTTTCCCAAATGTCCGATACACCCCTATTTCTCTTGTGCCAACAGCCACTCTTGACATGTGTCTGGTGAAAGAATTGTTCAAGCCTCTTCTTAGATCACACTTAATAAGGTCCTATATGGATTTAATTTTTCTGTTAACCATTTATCTATTAGCACTATAATAGAATAATTGTTATGCTTTGCAACATTTTTCCATTTTCACCATGTTTCTCAAGATTTGTAAACGGTATACAGGATTGGTTTAGGCCATGAGGAAAAACCAGGTGTGTGCCTTCTGGTTCTCTGACATCTACTTCTGAGCCATCTACCTTACAATATCATCAACTTGGTCATCCATCACATTAGAAGTTATAACAAGTCTTACTATGGGTTTCTATTTCTCTTTTTAAATGTGAGTCTTGTCATTTAGGTAAGCACCACTATGTTACCTTTCATCAGTTGTAAGAACATCTTGTTAAAGCCTATGTATCATCCACCTCAACTCCACATAGCCAATCAGGATTCACCAATCGCCAACTACCTTCACCTACAACTATTGAGTATAAAAACTATAGTAAATGCATACATTATACGTCCTATGCTCTAAATCCAATCTACCTCCATACACTCAGTTGACTTAAACATCAAAAGGGATAAGGTCAACGTGATGTGGGCCAATCCTATCCATTGCTTTGTAGGTCAAGCACCTGATCATTCTAACACACCCCTGACTAGTTTGACCAGACCACCACCAATCAAATCAGTCCAACCCAACAGAAGGAAGATCAATAGACATGGGAACTCCCCTTGCCATGGCCAGAACTATTGTTTTATTCTTTAAGATCAAGCATGCAATCCAACTACAAATGTTTTCATAACCTAACTAAAATTCGTATTTTTTATTTCAGAATTACACATTTAGAACAACACAAAGAGATGAACTAAAACATACATGCATATTCATTTAGAATCCCACTCTCCCTAATAAAACGAAATTCAATATATGCAGGATAAACTTATTGAGAAAATAAATATAAATATACCATGATTAAAATAGGAAGCCATGGGAAATTTATTCAGTATTTTGAAAAATAGAGCACGAAATGATTGTAATCTTACCTTGAGCTTCTTGTTGTTCTTTGTTTCCGTGTGCATTTGGATCTCAATTGCATACACCTCTAGCAGTTGTGTTCCTTTCTTCTGGTCATCGGTTCCATCTTCTTTTTGACATGATTTGTGAAGTTCTTTCAATATCTAAACTTGATGCAATCAGAAATGTATGAATAATGGAAAAATCAAGAAATGGCAGGTTGCCAAAGTTACATACCTGGATTTTTTATGAATAAAACACAACTAGAACTTAATATAAGATACCTTGTTCATGCGACCATATTCACCCATGTCAAACCAAATCTTGCAAAGCTTCAGATTGGTTTTGAACCAAAGTCTCTATGAAAGAGAAAGAAACATAACCATTACCAGCTCAAGAACATGCATATCTATTACTGGGTTGCTGTCTTGAAACAAAGAATAAATTAGATTGACACCTCATTCTTTGCTTCTTCGAGAGCTCTAAGAGTAGTCTGATAAAACTCCTGTAGGAGATCAAAATTCTGGCTAGCAGATCCAGAGACAAAATCCATTATGTTATTTATACATTTTTCACTATAATTTCTTGTTACGGCAGACTTGATGTACGTCAGCATCACCCTGTATGCCTCCATCATCTCTTTGTACTTCCCAAGACGATAATAAAGTTTGACAGTTTGCTTCAAAGCTTTAAATCCCCTGATTGATTGAGTAGTGAAAATGTTAACTGAATAATGTAACTTTCTATACATATAATATACCCACAAAATAAAAGAAATTGTTTTTAAGCATATACAGCATAGAAGGAAATTGACTCCATGGTGAAAAACCAAAAGATTCACCACTCCAGGTCAAGGTTAATTTATGACAATATATAATATAATGAAATAACGTTTAACAAAGTAAGAGTCTCAGTAGACAGAAAGTTACTTTAGGCAAATTTTCCCACATGATACCAGGGTATCTATCTTCACAGCAACACACACTACATTTTAAGTCAGGATTTGGTATTGTCATTCCATGCTGGGTGAAATAGTGGAAACCGGTAGAGAAAACAAGCAGAATATTGCCTTTCATATGCTGAATATAGTAAGATTATGAGATCCAGAAATAGCTTGAAGGCTATTATTGCATTGCAGGAGGTACTTTCAAATTTCAATCTAATAGTATCATTTTCTGCTGAAACACATTAGATATATCTGATTGCAGGTGTGACTGCAGATGTTGCAGCTAGCTTAGACATTTGAATTAGATCCATTTGCAACGTTAATTGTAACCAAATCACTGGAGAAATCAAAATAGGGAGAACTTTGCTGTTGGCTGAATACAGCTCAACAAATGACTAGCAGTGATTCAACAGGAAACAAATATTAGCATTAACATGCCATCATCAGTTTTTTGACCAACAATTGAATCTAGTCATCATTAATAATCATCATCAACTTACAATATGATAATATTCTTTCAAAAACAATATGGGACGGCAGGAATTATTTATGTGAATTGTGAAAGATTGAATCTTTGAACCATTAAAATGCATACAATAAAACGATAAAATTGTCTAACTCATTGCATCTTAAGCTAAAAAATATCATTGGGAGTTATAAACTTATCATAAAAAAGTGTCATAAATCATCCAAAAGGAAAAAATGCAAATCTAAAACCTTTCCTATGATCATCTTAGACCTCAGGAAGCTACTTGGCCAGCATTCATGATGGTTTGAAAAGGTAAATCTCCAATGAAAATCCCATTTATTGCATGGGTGGTTGGTAACTATGCTTTTGGTTTCAATTCAATCATATCACATGCTCATGTGTGCATGTGTGTGTGTTTGTGTATGTACATGTGTGTGACTGCATGTGTTTAAGAAACAGCTAAATGCATTTAATACCATTAAATATAAGTAATAATGATACTGGAAAATTATTTTCAATTGACACATGGTAGCTACCCAACTCAAGCCACCGCATGGGCATTTTGCCTTCTTAATAAGTATGCTTGGACGGTGTTGTTGAGTCAGGTGACGTGCCTAGACATGACTTGGTCATGCCTTAGAAGTTTGTCCAACCCTATTATAGTTAAGCAGATCTTCTATCAGATTTATTTAATTAAATATGTGTTGTTAAGACTTTTCCTTGCAAAAAAATAAACATATACTTGTTGATGGAACAATACTGAAATTTATAATTATATCTTACTGAAATATAAATATTAGTATTAATATTACACTCACTATTTATTTATCTTAATTTTTATTTAGGAAATGATAAAGTTAAAAGTATATATAATTATTATTAAATATTTATAAATATAAAATATATGCATAAAAACAAAAAATAAACATTTAAATTGGTGCCAAGTGCTGCCTAGGTAAACATGTCATTGAGCTGACCCAACCCAAAGATAGATGGCCCGTATGAGTTACAAGTCGAGGTAGGCCAGCCCACAAAAATAAAATTTTCACAGATTCTAACCTAGGCCACCTATAGCCCATGCATAGGTAGCCTGCAACCAGGCATTTAAATATCCGATTACCAAACATTTAAATGTTCAGTTGTGTTGCCATTGAACATTTATAAATGTCCAATGGCAACCAGACATTTATAATTTTTTTTTTAAGAAAAAAAAAGTATATTAAATGTTTATATAATATTACAATATTATATTAGAATGTTATAATATTTTGTTAGTATGACAATGGAATATTAGATTTGGAATAAACAAAATTTAATAACATTATTTATATTATACAATAAATAAAATTTTTATTTAGATATTATATAAACAAACATTAAAAAACGTTCGTTTATTAAACATTTGTAAAAAATGAATGTTTTAACATTCATTTTTTACAAACATTATTTAACTGCTCATTCAAATGTTGCACTGGCCAGCAAGTTGGCCTACAATGACCAGTGGGTCGACTTGGGTCAGCCTAAGTTGGCTAGTGGGCTAAAAAAATTAAAAATCATAGGCCCAACCCAACCTAGAGAATTGAGCCAAGTCAGGCTAGACTTGTATTAAACAGGTCAGGCCAAGTTAGGCCAGCCTAGGATGGTCAAACCTATTTGACACCTCTACACCTAGGCACCATGACACTTCAATAACCTTGATGGCTGATAATGATACACTAATTCACATGACAGCTTCTAAACAATGCTGAATCACTGTCATAACAATACCACATGAATCTTTCGTGTAATCTAAATTTCACAGGCTAAACTTGTTGGAACAATTGAACCAATTTGAGAATTAATTTCTACAATTCAATGATGCCACATGCTAAGAATTTCCCCTGTTTTTTACTGCACGGATACGCTAATAACAACCAAATTTACAGTTTATCAACCATGAAACAAGGTATCAAAGGTTAATCACAAAAGAAACTAGAAAGGAAAAGCTCACACAATGCATCACCACATCAACATTCAACAATGTGTTTCTTGCAGTCAAAGACACTTTCAACACTAAAGTACTCACCATTCTGCTTTCTCTGACTCCATGCAAACTACTTCAGCAAAACCAGCAAGAGCTTCTTCTGGATTGGTTTCTACTAGACCTGGAAATCAAATGTTGACAGGCTCATATGGAAGGCAAAGAATAAATAACTTAACCCACTAAGTAATTTTTGGTCTTTCTTTACCTCCTTTAATTTCTCCTACATTATTAACTAATTCTATTTTTTCTTACAGGTTAGGACTTTTATAAATATAATCAAACCATCTAAGATGATTTTCTTATTTTATTCTCAATTGTACAACTCCTTTATTTTAAATAAGACCATTTTTAAATTACCTCTTATTATATTATCACTCATCTATCTTAACATTTGCATCTTTGCTAATGTTAACTTTATCCACATGTTCAAGTTTAACAATCCAACATTTCTGTATCATAAAGTATAGTCAGGCAAATAGATGCTCTACAGAATATTTCTTTTAATTTTAGGATTAGTCTTTTATCACGTAATACACTAAATGCATTTTTCTACTTCGTCTAACTTACCTCAATTCTCATCATGTGGACACAATTCATAAAGAAAAAGCATCAAACACAAGAAAGGGCAACTGCTCCACAGAAAAAATATAGAAATATTTATGTCCAAAAAGAATTATTTGTTCGTTAACTGTGGCAAATCAACAAAGAAGTATATGAACATGCCAAATTAAAGGCCTGATTGCAAGAATCATGAAGGCTAAAAGATGATTATTTAAATATAATATAAAGCATGCCAGAGTAAGATACATCCTAAAATGAACTTTTAATAAGGAAATCTAATTATGTCAGACTTGTTGCTTGCAGTAGGTAAAACATTGCTGTGGAAGAGTTTATATTACAGCCAAATGATATGTGGTTTTCATTTTAGGGCATGTCTGAATGTGATTATATCAAATTCAATATATGAAAAGGACAATAAAAAAGGATAGGAAAGCATAGGGAAGAAGTGTGTGATTTATACTACAAATACAGAGTTAGTAGCTGCGTTTGGAAAGGTATGATAGAGAAAACACTGCATGGTGGACTTGTTCCGGGTTTGGGTGAGGATATGCAAATGGTGGCAGAATATTTGAAAAAGCTGACCTTTGCTCAACAAAGGTTCCTTCTTGCGGTCCATGCTGTTTGTTGGTCCATCTGGGCCAATTGTAATGATGTTCTGTTTAAGGGTTTTAAGTATGCTAGTGAAAACACCTTGTGTAGTACTATGGCTTGTATGACTCTTGGGTTTAGCTTTTTAAATAGACTGATCTTATTTTGGCTCTCTCTTGGTTGTTCTTTTTGATCAATCTCTTGTATCTCTTGATTTTCTTATCTAATAAGAAATTTCTGTTTTCTTTTCAAAAAAAGATGATAAGAAAGCTCAGTTTGCTGACCCATGAAATCTCAAGATTTCATGCTACATTCTCTGTGATCTTCAAAGATAACACTCTGCTTTAGAGAGATAGGTGGGTGCATGACAATCCTTTGGCGAGTTCCTTCTCCAGAATATTTTCTCTAACAGACAACAAAGATGCTACTGTGGCTATAATGAATTCACCAAGTGTATTCTGGAACTTGTGCCTCAAGAGACCGACCCCTATTAATTGTGCTCAGCTAAAACCCTGAAAGATAGGTGCTAAGTTGCTTTGACGGACCCCTATTAATTGTGCTCAGCTGAAACTCTGAAAGCTAGGTGCTTTGAAAGAGGCCACCAGGAGAGGGAGTATAAAAATGGGGTAGTTTTTAGGGTGCATAGGAGATTGGATCACAAGGAAGCTCAGTGTAATGTTGAGGCAGTAACCTCTCAGGAGATGAACATGACAGCATGCGCTAATAGAGGGAATATTTCAGTGGATGGATGATCATATAAGGAAGCCTTGATGAATGCTAACGTCCAGCAAGTGAGTAGAGAGGCAGAGTGCATTGGTCATAACTCATCATAACAGGGAGGAGAATCCAACAACCTCCAGGTGATGCTCCCATGGGAGCTGGAAGAGAACAAGTTCCTGCTTGACTTCACTGTGAGAGTCACATGGGATGGGGACTGACAATGATGCCCTCCATGGCACTTCTAGGTTGAAATGGTGGGGGTGTGGATATGCAATGGTATGAACAGTGATCTCTAAAGATAGACTACCTTCAACTGCCTTTGGTGGAGTTTATAGGAGGTGCTGGAACAGGGGTCAGACACAGTTCTAATCTCAAAATTCAAGGCCCTATGGAAATATCCATCAGAGGTGAAGAAAATGCCAGTGCAGTCGGTTGTAGTTGTAGGGCTGTCATGGGATCTTTGGGCTGAGTGTGCTTTAAGGGATATTCTCAAGAACATGGGTAAATACCATGGTATTGCTTAGGGAAATATGAAGCGAAATATCACAATGTAATGGTGGAAAGAGAAGTGCTTCTTGGAGAAATTTCAATTAAGCAGGGTGAAGAGGTACTGGAGAAGGAAACCTTGAGGAAAGTAGGCTTGTAATTAAAGTGCATATACATAAAAATGTCCAGTAATCTATGGAGATAATCATCTGTGTCGAATTCTTGGAAAGCAAAAAAACCAGAAAAGGACATGGAGATTATTGAATAATTTTATACAAGTACAAGGGGAAATGCAATATATGAAAAAAATGAAATGAAAATAAAATTATCAACAGAGATATTCAAGTAAATTTCAGCAGAAAGTATAAAAAATATCACAGGTTGTTGAATTATGCAGAAAGAATTCTGCAATGAAAGAAATCCACCAAGTTGTGAATATATGCAAATAAAATGAGCCTGAGTGGACTAAATATGAATGATTTATATCCTTTTATCGTAGTGTCCTGCACAATTCACATTAATTTGAATGACACAACCTCCAATTTACTTCCTATTGCCATCTGACACCAAACCCAGATCTTCAATGAAAATTTTAGGATAACAAATACCAGAATTCAGGGCATGGAACAATTGGGGGAGTTATGTTTCCATTACAGATACACATCTAAACTAGTATGATCAGCAAAAGCAGTATATGGACCGCAGATCCATTCCTACGTAGAAAGTTGCAAACCACATGAACTGATTTTTCCAATTGCAGAAAACATATATGGCAACACCAACAATCAGTATCATAATCCCACTATGCAAATGCATAAAACATGCCTTAACAAATTACAAGGCACTTACCCTTGGAATTGTAATATTGGTTCTCGATATCAACATCCTGCTCTTCAGGCTCCTCCTCAGAGTACTCAAATCCATAGTCTTCCATGTCAGCGTCTGGAAACAACAATGAAAAAATTAGCACAGCGAATTTAATAAAGAATGCTTTCTTCATTTGCTACCTTATAGGAGAGTTCCGTTCTGGCATTTTCTCTTCTGAAAATGTCCTAGAAAATATCGTTCCTCAATTTTCAATAGCCACCTTTCCTTTCTCACTTTCTCTAGTCTTCAACACCGGAACGGTTATTTCCCCTTTTTGGATGTCTGAAATAGTGCCACCGCTATACCCCGCCTTGTCTTCTACCAATATATGAATGGTGAATACTCTTGAACAATAGTCTTGTGCACATCCTTTGCTCGCCACCCAGAGCCCAACCCACATTGGCCATCTATGAAAGCAAGCGTTCACAATACCCTTTATTGTTTATCGGACTATTGTGTCCAACTCCTAGCTGATGCCTCCGTCCCCTCGTTGCTTCTAACCTAGTGTCCGCCATCACCAGTCGCAGACCGTCTGCTTTTAATAAAGCCACGGTTTCAACTCCGAGTCCTCATCGCCGCCCCCGCCCCCCCAAACCTCTCCATGTGCCTCCTTATCGCTGCTCTAACTTCCTCGACCGCCGCCAACATGACCACTACTCAATCACTCTCCCTCGACCACTCCCAAGGATTCCTACCAATCCATCGTTTTGCATACGTTTTTGAAAGTTTATCCCAATTCCGATCATCGAGAAATCCAGTAAAAAGCATAAAATACATCACAAAACTTCATAAAGATCAGCGAGAACACCTACCTCCCGCCATCGCTTCTTAGAAGTTGCACAGATGAGGAAGAAGATGCACCGCGACGACGAGATTACCAACCGCTGACGGAGAGAGAATTGCGGGAAAGTGAATGATGCCCTAGACCCAGCTTGATTCAGAGCAGCCCTCCGGCCACGCAGTTCAGTACATCGTTAAAGGAAATCTTTGCGTGGGTTTACCTAAGCAAATAACCCCATAAGCTGTAATTTTTTATTAACTGATAAATTGAACACGTGCAATTGTGCTTAATATTAGCAAATAAATTTATATATCTACTCTTACTCGCGGGTAAACAAAATTTCCTTTATTTTTATCTATTCTGTAAATTACCAAAAATTCATTTATCACTTGAATTGATTAAATGAATCACATCAACCTTCAAAATAAACGTCCTTCAAAAAAATAAATTGAAATAAATATTATTTTGCAAAAATAAAATATGAGAAAAATATTTTAAAATAATAGTATTTTTTTAATATTTTTCAAAATATGCCTATTGGAAGAATGTCTTCCATGATAACCCTATTGTTTTACACGATCATTATTTGTTTAATTTCTGATTCAACCATTGAATTATAAGCTTTTGGGCAGAATTTGGTGATGCATATCAAATAAACAACATTGACAATTCTAACCAAACGATAATTCACTTGTTAATCAATCAGTCGATAAATTTAATATTTAAGCTACCTTGCGTGATAATAATCGTTCTGTGGTTGGGAATGTCAATTGTATCGATACTAGTTCATTGAAATGGATTTGCCTGTACTTTTATTTACGCTAATGTCTTGAATCATGTAATTTATTTTTAATTTTTTGCCAACATTGCAAATGAATGATTTTACTTTCATCTGTAGATATATCCTATCTTATAGTTTCTAATCACTTTTTTTAGTATCCGAAATTAAATTTAATATACTATTTCTTATTTTTTTCATGTGACTAGTATTGATTTTTGGTACAACGAATGAGTTATAAAATTGTAAATTTTAAACTGCTCAACTACTACGACAATATTAACTTCCTCCCTGTCCGTACCTCTCTTTTATCCTCGCAGGTCAAACGTTTTCCTTTGCTTTTCCCATTTGGCAGTTGTGGAAGCTGTTCTGGCTCCTCCATCTACCCCTTTCCCTTCTCCTCCTCCTTGCTCCACCTCCATTGCTCCCGATTTTCTTCTCCCGCAGAGATACCAGTGCGGAGATACTGCCACCGATGTCTGCCAACTTTACTTGTCCGCCACCTCCTCCTCCTCAATCGTAGCTCCAGCAGCTCCTCTGTCGTCAATGGAAGGTTAGATCCCCAAACCTTAGCCCCCAGTCCCCGCCCTTTCGGTCCTTGGAATTTTGGATCTATTGTCTTGGCGTTTAAATCTGGCCACAGAGTTGAGTATTTTGGTGTTGTAGGGAGCTTATCACTTGTTTGTTTGCCAAGCAAATTGGTGGCCTACAGTCATTGGATAAAACTTGAATTAATTGCGAGGTTGATTTTATATAACGTTGGGAGAGAATGTATAGTGAATTTAGTCTCACATTATTTGCTTTGTACTTGTTCTCTCTATATAGCCTCTAAAAAGTTTGAAATGTGCATATTCTCTGCAGGTAGATCTCCTGAACATACAACAGCAGGGTCAGGTCTAAAGAGGTTCGGGTTGTCTTTAGCTAGATGGCGCAGAAATTTATCATATTTTACTCGAAAAGAGTTTCTTCAAAAATTTGAAGACAGTGAAACTTTGACGAAAAGTCTTGAAGATTGTTTTTCTGAATTATCTGGAGATCCAGGACTTAGAAAGACTGCCTTTGAAGTTCCTTTTGACTTTACTGAGTTTCAGAAGTTTGACTATTCACTGGTAGGCATTCCATTTCAACAGTTGATACGGATGCCTAATGCATTCTATGCTTCAACGTGTAACGCAGTTGAAGCAACAGCGCATCTTGCAATTGTGAAGGGATTGTGGGAGAGATTTTGGGGCCATGATGTGGCCATGTCTTTCTCCGTTGCTTGTTTTCATGGCACAAGTTCTAAATTTTATCTTGCAGAAAAAGCGATTGCAAGTGGGAAGCTTGAAGGTCTTTCTGCTACCTGCATAATGCTGAAAAACACTAGACATTGACGTGCAAAATGGGATCATATTGTTCAATTAGCTCTCTTGAGACCAGATATTGGGACTCTTTCAGCGGCAATCAGCAACCATCCCACACCATTATTGGCGAAGTCCTGTTTTTTGCCCTTCAAGTGTTACTTTTGTTGGAATAATATGGTCATTAAGACCATTAGATGAAGAAGGGAGAAACGGTCCCCCTCCCCTATATTGAATCGTCGGATTTAATGTCCGGCGGTTACAAAATGGAGAATGAGCTATTAAGAGGGCCCTATTAAAGAGGAGGTGTGGAAAGGAGGAAAAAAACCCATTCAAGACATATACCTCTCTACTCACCACTGATCGGAGCCTCCCTCCAAACATATATGTCACCGTCGTTCACCGGAACCACACCCGTCGCCATCGCCGTCGTCGTCACACTACAACAACTTTCAGGAAGTCTCAGCAAATCCAGTAAAATCTTACGCAATTCAAATAGTGTGTATGTTCTGCTTGTCGATTCTCAGTGTGGTGGGGTGGTCAAAGTTGAAGGTGACGTAAGTAAGATAAACTTTGATTCAGGTAATGTCTATGCAAGTGCAGCCAACTGGATAAAAGGTCACTCCAAAATTGCTATTTCCCCTGTTGATCGGATCTGGAACAAACTTGGGAATGCCGACTGGGGAGATTTTGCAACTCTGCAATTGCTTCTTGCCACATTCTACTCTATTGTTCAATTCTGTGGAATGCCAAAACATGCTGTAGAAAATGTTACCAGTGAACATGGTATTCATCTTCAAAGTCGAAGAATTGAAAGTGAATTGGTAAAGACACATGTTAATAGCAATGGATTATTCTAATTTCAGCGACATGGTTTTTCTTCTGAAATCATTGAAGTCCAGGAGGAATCTATAAAAGCTGAACCTCGAGTGACATTGCAGCTTGAAAAAGGTTCGGTCCTTTGGTTGGAGGATGATGGAATCTAACAAGGCTACCATAGATGAAATTCCAAGAGCAGGTGAACTCCTAATTTATGTTGCATCTCTTGTGGATGAAACTGATAAAGTATTCATGTTGTATGTTGGCTCCAGTCCTCGGTTGGAGCCAGCACGAGAGGATATGAATTTGTGGTACCATGTCCAAAGACAGACTAAGATATTGATGATGATGAAACAGAATGTATTGATGATGATGAAACAGAATGGTCTGTCTGGTAGATACCTTCCTGAGATGGTTAACTCTGGTCGAATAGTTCATCTTGGAGAGTGCAACAAGACAAGTTCAAGTGGTACCTGTGCCCACCCATGGTGTGGGACTCCAATCCGGGTGACATCACCAGTTAGTGAGTTTTTATCGGACTTGATTAGAAATGGGAAATTCAACTCTGAAGAAGCACTAGGTTGCTGCTACGATTGCCTATGTAGATTTCAATTTCCGCATCATCTGCCATCCAACATGGGGATATTCATCCAGATAATGTGATTCATGTAAATACTGGTGGGAGATATTCTTATGTGCTTATTGGATGGGGCCACGCTGTTCTAGAGGACAGGGATCGCCCATCAATGAATTTGTTCTTTTCTTCGACGCCTGCTCTCCAGGAAGGAAAACTGTGTGCAGCATCCGACACAGAAAGCTTGATTTATTTACTGTACTTCTCATGTGGTGGGGTTATGCCTGATTTAGATTCAAATGAAGGGGCACTTCAGTGGAGGGAAGTTTCGTGGTCTGGAAGAATTATTCAACAGAAGCTTGGGGAGACTTCTCAGCTGTGTTGAAGGCTTTTGCTGATTATGTGGACAGCCTTTGTGGGACACCATATCCAATAGACCATGACATATGGCTGAGAAGATTGAAGAAAGCAATTAACGAAGATGACCATGGAAAGTAGAATAGTGCTTCAGGGTGGTTTCTTTTGTTACATTAGGAGTTATGTTTTGGTTTCATCATTTGCAAATTCAGATGGATTTCAAATCATCGCCTATCTGCAATTTTTGTTCCTAACTTTCAAGGTTTTGGCCTTCCAATACGGTGTTATGTTTGACAATTTCATCAGCAATTCATTAAACTTCGTCTGATTTGGCTTCAGAATCTCTTCTTAAATATTCATGGAAGAATATGGTTACCATTCCTTGGATCTTGGAATCTAAAACAAGATTGGTCACACCTAAGGGGTTAAAGAAATCATACTTGCAGTGTGTAAGATGACAGTCTGGTGGAGATTTTTTCCACGGCAAATTTTGTGGCTGCTGGATAGGGAAGAAAAACTCTGATGCAACTGAAAGTCTCAAGCATGTTGGCATACTTCAGTTTCGTTGGCACGATTCTGGTGTTAGTTTGGTTGTTGGTTGAGAGAAGAAAAACATAAATTATATGATAGTGTTTCAGGCTCGTCGTATAGATTCTTTTCGTCAGTTTGAGTGTCTCCAGCCTTGTGTTCCGTAGAAATTAGTTTCTGTGATTAGCGTTTTTTTTTTCTTTTGATCATCATATGATCAATTTGTTTTGGTTGACCTTTCCGCCATGTGTACAAAGCCTCACAATTGTAATTTCCAGTGACGGTTCTGTTTTGCCCAGGTTAATATTTCATGTAATAGGTTTGAAATGTATATTTGGAATTATAAAAATTTATTATTCATTCCTAAAGGTAATGATGTGTGTGATTCTTATATTGATGCTTCATTGATATCATTAGCTTAAACAACGGTTGTATAGTATTTATGATGTACGTTGTTGCATAAAATTAAATAAAAATCTTAAAATAAGTTTTCATTCAACCAATATTTTTTTATTATAATATATAATTAAATAATTAATTAAAAGTATACTTGTGATCGATAAATACACCCATTTTACGTAGGAAGCTGGTGGGGGAGGTAAGCCAACCTTAGCATGGTTTCATTGGATCTCATTTCCGTGTATTTATTTATTTACCGTACAGTGACAAATTTAAATATACTAATCAACTACATCTAGGAATCTATGATTGTCAATTTTTAAGGGGGTTTGTGACTATTATGAAATTCTAGAAATGAAAGAAATAAAAGTTTAGAAAATTTTTGTATTGTTTGTGTTAAATTGGAAACTTAGGAAAGTTTTTTAACTTTCTAACTTATAAAAGAAAAAACTTTCACTCATTTCTAATCCACCTCCTTCTGAAATCATCGAAATCCTCTCGCCTAACTGTTCACCCTCGATGTTCCCCTCTTCCTCGATGTCTACCCTCAACGAAGCTTGCCCTCAACGAAACTTGTCTTCAATGTCTGCCCTTGACATCTGTCCTCGATGTTCCCTTGGTCCACTCTCGACAAAGATCACCCTCGACATCCACCCTTGCTTAACCTCGACAAAACTCATTGTTGACATTTGCCCTTAATGAAGCTCGCCCTTGACGTTCCCTTAGTTTGCCCTCAACGAAGCTCACTCTATTTTTCATTGCTTGCATGCGTTGGCCTTAAATCTGTGATTTTCTATATACGAAAAGTTGATGCTTGTGACCAATCGTTAATGCAGTCTTATTTGCAGTTACAATTGATTACCTATTTTTTGTGAAACTTTTGTTTACTTGTCTTCTTAAGAAGTTATGTAATTTTATGTGTACAGTTGTTATTGGATTTGAAGAATTAACACTAGTAGGGTGCAAAAAATAATAATTTATATTTATATTAGACAATTTATATTTATGTTCCGAATTTTATTCATATATTAGATGTTAGTTAAAAATTTTGAAAAGTAATTGTTTGTGATATGTTATGTTCAAATAGTTAATACACAATACAACTTTTGTTCAATTTGTTTATGATATTATTAATAAATAAAAATAAGAATAGTTGATATTTTTTTATTAAAATATAAGTATTATGAAGTAAAGAAATAGAGTAAATTAAAATTAATTATTAGAATACTTTGATTAAAAAAATATATTTCAATTCTAAATATTTCATCTAACACAAACTCTATTGTGAGAATCTTAACTTTCCTAACTTTCTGAGACATACACAAACAACCCTGATTTTCTCAAGAATCTAAATTTTCTAATTCACAGAAATCTGAATTTTCCATTTCCTTTATTTTTGAACTTTCAGACATACACAAACATCTCTTTTGTGGACTTCAATAAAATTCATAATGAAAATCACGTCTCAACCCTACAATTTAAATGAAATCTATTATAAATTCAAAATTGAAGAAAAAGAAAATATCTCTCATAATCCAAGAAGTAATTAATTAGTAAGGATGATACAAGGGAGGTTTTTGCTTACAAGAAATATTAGGAAACATTAGGTAAAGAAATATTGGAAAAAGGTCTCCCAATGTTTATTGTATTTGTACGTCAAGGAAACATTGGGAAATCTTTTCCTGAGATTTCCTATTACGTTCAAAATAATTTCTTAACATTGTCAACCCCTTAAGGTTCGAAACAAGGAGAAAGTTTGCGACCAACACCGTGCATCGTCTCCTTCCTCGGTCTAGTGACTATGCTCGCACTTTACTGCACGTCACCCTACACTTACACTCGTGCTCAGCCACATGTCACTCTTTGCTTTCCGCTCAAGCTCTACTACTCACCCTTGTCTCTCACAACTTTCCACTCAAGCTCTATTGCTTGTGCTTATGCTCACCAGCCTACCACTTTCTACTCAAGCTTTGTTGCTTATGCTTGTGCTCGCCAGCCCATCGTCGAGTAGCAAAACATCCATCTTGCACTTAAATGCATGTCACTCTCCACTTAGGCTCACACGCTCACTGCACATTGCTTACCGTTGCTCAACGCTCATCTATTCATCGCTCATGCTCGTTGTTCCTTGCTTGCACTCTTCACTCGTCGCTTGCCACTCATCACTCACTGCTTGTCACTCTCACTTGCTACTCGTCGCTCGCACTCGTCACTAGTCGCTCATTGCTCTCACTCGCTGTTCGTTGCTCTTGCTCGTCGCTCATCACTCTTACTCGCCATTTAGACTCACTGCTCGTCTCTCCTGCTCACCACTTGTTGCTCCTACTTAGGTGAATGTTGTTGAAGAAGATGAACAGTTGACTATGAAAAAAAAAAACTTTTGATAAAAGAAATAAAAGTTATTTGTGAGAAATAATGAAAGAAAATAAAACTTTTAAGAGAAATGAGGAAAAATGGATGAAAATAAACATTTGTGAGATAGAAGTATATGAATGATCTAATTATTTAAGATAAAATTAAATATTTTAGATAAAAATTATATACCTTGTTAATTGATTAATGTACTTAATTAATTACATTTTGACTAATTATTTCAATTCATTAATTAAAAAATTAATTACAAATAATTATACTACATTATTATTCTTTTGATATATTTTATTTTCTTTACCATCGCAAGCATAAGAAATTAGTTATATATATCTTTGTATGTTTACATTGTATGTTTGTGATGAAAAGATTATTCATAACAAAATAATTGTATACTATATACTATATTATATTATTTAAAATATAATTAATATATACTATATTATTTAAAATATTACTTTCAAGTTGTACTATTATTTACTATTTCAAAAATTATTAAAAATTTTATTTCTCATCATTTTCTATTATACACACACACATTAAAATTTCACATCATTTCTAATCATTTCATTTAATGTTCTGCACAAATATGTCAAATTTTTTTATTATTTCTTGTTATTTTTCGATGTGCACAAATACTTAAATTTTTCTGTCATCTACTATCATTTCCAAAGTTTTTCATTTCAATTACTATCATTCCATTTCTTGACATTAATTATGCACAAACACCTTTATAGATTCAAAAAAAATTGTCACTTTCGCATTCTTACTCATCAAACACAAGAAAATTCTAAATCCATTTACACTCGAGTTAAAATCAAAATCATCTTCAACAATAAGTGTTAAATAATAAAATTTTAATCACAATATCCTTGTTATTTCTAATAATTCTTAATATATTCTCATTATTCTTGATTTTTCTTGACATCCTTGTTCAAGTTCGTTAATGGTATACTCTTATGCTAGTTTGATCATTAACTTTTTAAATTAAATGAAAAAATATAATTGTATAAGATAAAAATAAAAAAGAGACTATATATATATTTGTTGTTGAATAATGATACGTTAGAAAAGGCAAAGATAAGGTTCGCATATGCGAAGAAAAACTTCTTTACTCATGTTCAATTTATTCTAAGTTATATATTCACATTTCAATTATTTTGAAATAGTAAGTGAGAAAGACAATATTATATACCTTTCCAATTATTTTTTTTGTCATTTCACTATTAGTTAGGTAAGGTTAAAAACTAATTTAAGGGTATTTAGATAAGAAGTTTGAAACAAGGAGAAGGTTAAGATAAAATAAGAATAGTAGATACATATTAAGAATTATTATTACGATAAAAATCCCATAAATAGTACCCACCTTCCGGAAACTACTATAATTATAAATAATAATAATAAAACCTTCACTTGAGGAAAAGAAAAGTGTGCGATTGAGCGATTGTTTAACAGGTGAAAATTTTTAATTGCAGAAATCAGTAAACAATCTGTGGTTCGAATTCCGAGAAATCGACGGAGCCAGATTCAATTGGGGGCATCAGGTAGGCGGCGAGGATCTCGGAAGCTAGGGCTGCGGCCAGGGGGATCCTCTTCAGGTTCTTCACCAGCGAATTCTCATTGCTCGCCCCCACGGCCATCAACTTCTGGTAGATCTCCATCATTCTGTCCAGCTTCCTCTTGAACTCCGGGTTCTCCACATCCAAAACCGCCGGGAATATCCTTGCCGTTGTCCGGTTTGTCTGCAAGAACATGATCCAGAGAATCATCTAAGGTCAGTTTTCATTTACTTCCAGTGTCTGTCTAGCATTCGACTGTAATTTTCGAATCCACCGGATTGATTTGCGATCGTAGAAAATGGGAAGTGATGCTGATAAAAAGCACATAACGAAAGCTAGCTAAGAGCATAATGCGATGGATAGGAGTAATCGATGATGGTATAGAAAGAATCAAATAGGTAAATTTACCTCGATGATGACATGCATGTCGAATTCTTTGGTGTTTAGGCCGATTCCTTCGTAGAATGCAGTCCTCTGGCAGTCGTTCAGGTACATTGTTACGTAAACCTGATGAAAGGAACATACGAGTATTTCAGCAATATTAAGCAGGACATCTGATATAACCAAGCCTGACACATTGAAATTGATACATGAACTGTAAATATGAATATTCTTTATACCGATAGGCAGAAGAATCTAGACCACAGCTTTGCTTTCCAGTCATTGAGGAATTGTGGTTGGGCTTTCATCAAAGCAGAGAAGAAGTCCCCATGTCTGTTCTCATCTTGACACCAATTCTCAAAATACTTGAATATGGGATAGACTTGGTACTGAGGATTGGCTTTCAAGTGCCTGTAGATGGTTATGTACCGCCAGTATCCGATCTTCTCTGACAAGTATGTTGCATAAAAGATGAACTTCGGTTTAAAAAATGTGTATTTCCTCGCCTTTGTCAAAAAACCCAAATCAAGTGCCAGATTAAAATCAGAGAGACCCTTGTTCAGAAACCTGCAGAACATATCGGCAAAAAATCGCTTGTTTGAAATGGGTGGTGTAACAGGGAAAACGTTCAAACTGCAGATGTGCAAGGCGAGCCCTTGGATTTGAGCTTATAAATATGTGGCATAAGTGTGCCAATCAAGTGGTAGATCCGAAATACTCCTCCAAATAAGGATATCTAAAAAACCAACATAAATGCAGAATTTCCTAAACGGAAATGCTTACCCAGCATGTCTAGCTTCATCCCTTGACATAAGTGAGAAGATTTCAGCCACCACAGGATTAGTTTTCTGCAAAAGATAGGCAATAGAAATCAATATAGAGACTTAACTACAATTATTCTTGCAACTTGCATGAATATTCTCTATTCGCTACAAGAGAACTCAGGTTCTCATCACCTGTTTTTGCAAGTAAATAGCTTAAAGGAAAAAGCAGTAAATAAACCAAACCTAACTCCTTATATTCTCACTCTTTGATTTGCAACCACTTCTAGCTTATGGTTCCTTATGTATGTATGCTTATGAGAATTTAAGCTCCAACCCTTGAAAGAATTACTATTATTTATGCTACAATAGTGTTAACCATGACTCTGGATTTTGTCTTGAAAACCATATTCAAGAGTTTAGAAAAAAAAAAAAACCTAAAATCTAGAGCCACAAAATTTATTTGTTTGGATTGGTTGAAACTCATTTCTTAGAACATGCACTGTTATAAGAACTGCAAACAAAACGAACCTAAAACAAAAAACCATTGATACTTGAATCGATGATAATTATTCCTATAAGGAAAAGATAAGTACTAGATCTATCAGATTTGGTTGCATTTTTAATTGAATTTCAAAACTAAAGCACCTTATGAAAATTTTCCCTTCAACGAAATTCAAACTTCTCAGAGAACAGAGAGCAGTTGTACCTTGAGCCTCCTTCCGAGTTCCTTGTAGAGCAAAAATCCTGAGAACTCGGCAGTGCAGGACCTCTCGAGAAACTCAACAAAGATCTTCCTGAGCGGTCCCTCCATCTTGTCAGCGGCCTCCTTGAACTCCTGGTTCCTCACGAAATGCGTCTGATTGTAGTCCGTCTTGAACTCCTTCCGCAACGCAATGAACTCCTCCTCGTTGAGATTCTTGTTCATCTCCTTGTTGAACAGCTGCTCCATCTCGTCGAAGTCGGTGGTGTAGAACCTCGGGGTGAGGAGGGTCTCCTTGATCTGGGTCGTCTTATTGGCCTTCTTCCTTGCGGCCGGCGGAGCCTCCGAGGGAGCCGCCGCCCGAATTGCGAATCTAGCATTGGGGCGGTGGAACGAAGTGAGATTGCAAATGGGTCGGTGGAGTTTGGGGAAACTGGTGGTGGGTTTGGCCAGCGTGAGCTCCGCAGCTGCCGTCGTTGCCGCCATCTTCTGGTGGTGGTGGTGTTGATGGTGGTGGCAGTGGAGTATGGAGTCAAATAGAGCCGAGCTGTGGATGTGGTGGGGAATAGGCGATAGACGGGAAATCTGAGGTTTGGAATCAGGACTTGACGCGTGTCTGGTAAGCATTTGTGAGTGATCCCACTGGAATCCAACAGAATGGTCGAGAGGATGACACGTGGGAAGAATTCTCCCACGCTGGTTGTAGTTTGGGATGAGAGAAAATATCCAAAATTTGCAACTCATGCACTGCTCGTGTCATACGGCCGGTCTAGCACTTTCCCTACTTAAAATATTGTTTGTTTTGATTTTTTTTTTCCGAGAATTTTTTTTTTGGCATCAAAGCTTGTTTTGCAAAATAATAATTACTTATTTGCAGTTATAAATCTTATTTAAAATTGTTAATAGCTATGTGTTTTTCCTAAAAGTTATTTTTATTGCATTTCTATCATTATATATAACTTCAGAAAATAACTATGGACTAAATGTACTACATTACCTATACAAACGTGTAATCAGCATTCATAATAAAACATTTTTGCTCATCTTGTAAGTGTGATGAACAACCAGGTATTTATGCTTAAAAGATATCAATTGATTAGATTGAAGCTTTTCTAATTATTAATAAATTTCAAAATGTTAATCCATGTAAGTAGATTCAGAAATGGTGGGTTCGTTCCAACCTTGTTGAGACTAAAAAACTTACTTATAGATGGACGCGTTGATGGATTGATTGAATAGAACGACAGAAGACAATGTTTCTTCCTTAGATATGAACAATAGATGATAGGTCAAAACTTAAGGTCTGTTTGTGCCTGTTGAAATGTTCAAAAATAAAAAAAAAGGAAAAATTTAGATTTTTGGGAAATAGAAAATCTAGAATTTCAAGAAACATTAATATATTTGTGCACTTAATAAAAAGTCAGGATTCTCAAAGTCATTTATGTCATTGTTAGTTATTTACACATATTCATGTTATGTATAATAATTATGAATTTCTCATAAATATTGTAATATCAATAAATATACACCATCCTTTAAATTATATGATGTCACAAATATTTGTATAAGTACGTGTTTATAATTATAATAAATACTAATTTGCATGTACTTATAAATATAAAATATATATAATACTATGATTTTGAACTACATAAATATAATATGGTAAATACAAAAAGTTAAATATTTATTTTTCTATTTCTCTTTCTTTTCCTCTCTTTTTTCCCATCATTGACAATCGAGCCCAATGCTCGCAAGGAAGAAAATGATCATAAAAGTCAACGCTCGCGAGAAAGCTAGAGGGGTTGTGACAGTGTAACTATGGACGGAGAGTAGAAAGAAGAAAATGATTCGTGAGGAAGCTAGAGGGGTCACGATGACATATTTGTGTTAGTGTTGAAGATAGAGGGCTTGAGGGCAAAAATATCGATCAGTAGGGGTCACGACAACGTAGGAAAGATGAAGGGGTCACGACAACACAGAAAGATAGAAGGGTTACAACGGCACGGGCAACATCGAGTGGTCAAAGCTTGCATGGGAAGCTCGCACGAGCAGCTCGACTTTCTTGAAAATCAAACGAAGGGATATTGAAAAGTTAGGAAAGTTTTTCCTTTTATATCACAGAAACTTTATCAAGATTTTGGACAAGCACAAACACCATGTTAACTTTCTTCATTTTCCTTTTCTTACTTCACTTTTCTTTTCTTAGAATTTTCAAGAGTCTGGACAACACAAACTTTTCTTTAAAAGTATTCTAAAGATTTTTATAAATATTATAATTTTAAAATCTTATTCCTTTATTAAAAAATATGAATGTGTGAATTAAAATAAGAATTACATAAATGTTATTTTATGAAATAAATAATATTACCATAAAATTTTTCATATTTTATGTATGTCTACTTCCAAAATTTTCTTACCCACTGCAACCACCAAGTTTGGCATGAATTATGAATGAAATACAAGTAAATCTCAGATATCACGCGATTCACGTCTTATACATTTATAAAATTACCATACCTCATCATTCGTGATGCAAAGTTCTTTTTTAACATGATTAACTTTGTATTCTTAAAGGGAACTACAATTTTGAATTTAGAAGAAAACTACGAAGTTTTTTATCCTTAATAAATTAAGTTATTGTCATTTTTTATGATAGTATTTTTTACATTTTTCAATATTCAAATGTTAGAAAAATTGTGAATATCATTATCTTTAATTAATTGAGATTATAATTAGTTAATTATTAGAGTTGGCTGTGATGCAGAATTGAACATAATTTTATCCTTAAATGAAGGGAGCATTGGTTGTGTTGTTTAGAAGGTTAATTCTGCTTTTGCCATGGATTTTAAAGTGTTAAAGAAAGTTTCTTAATTAAAAAGGAAAAAAATATGCTTAAAATTCCATACATAATCCTGATTTTAGAAGAATAAAAAATAACCATAACGAAATTTTCTCATTCATTTGCATTCCTAAGGTACCTTTAATTTTTAGCGGTGGACCAAAAGAAAAATTGTCAGATGCATTTTTATGAGTTTACTTTCTTTGTAGAAATTCAGATGAAGATATACACATTGCGTCACAAAAATGAAAAATTAATTTGCATTATCTACAAATAACTGAAATACATGATAACTATAATAGTAGAACGTATCTCTAGCACAACAGAAATGAATAAAATCTTGGTGCATCAAGGCCTTTAAATGCTGCATTTTTTTACAGTCTTCACAAACTCATGACCTCAGGAAAAAGACAAACTTAATCCTAAGATCTGCCGTCTTCATGCGAAAAAAGGTACTAGCTCTCCTTGTGCTACGATAATAGACTGCAACCAGATGTACATGGAGAGCTCCGAAACTGAAATTTTTTTGTCGAGCACCTATTCCCTAAAACAAACTATTTGAGTATTCAATGGCAAAATGCAATGAAGAAACAGAAGAATAAACTTGTAAAAGACACCCTCCTTTGAAGCAAACCTGAAGACAAATACATCAGAAAAGTTAATTAAGAAAGATATGATTATAATTAACTGCAATATCTCAGTTGACATGATAAGGTATTCATGATATTTTTTCAGGATTCAAATCATAAAAAATGCAAAAAAATGGTAACAATATCTTAATCATAATCATCCTTATTCTCTACAGAATTTCAAGAGTGAAAAGTCAACCAAGCATGTTTTGCAGGATTTTAATCTAGCATGTATAAACCATCAATGAATGACCAATCATTTAGTTTGTAGTCCGTTAATAATAACAAAAAAGAAAATTACCCTTATTTTTGTTGGACATTAGAATCATTATCAGTTGTGTCAGCGGCAGCATCCGAACCTCTCCCTTTCTCAATGACCACATTCAGTAAATCGTCAAATCCATCTGCATCGGTCTTGTTACATTCAGCTGATCCTTGAGTGTGATGTTTTTGACCATCAGTGAAAGACATTAGATCGATTGTATCAACAGAGACTCTACTTCCGACATCAGAATCAAAACCAGTGGCGCTATAATCCAAATTTTGTAATATAAGGGGAACACCATTGTCATTGGTGGCAAGCTTACCATCCATGCTATTTCCAGTTTTCGATTTCTGATTACTTATATCAACCATAATATTTGGGCAACCTGTTCTAACTTCAGGTGGTTCCTCAAACACCCACGACCGGAAGTTATTAAGCGAGCGTGGCATGCTGGAGAAAAATATTTCCAAGAAGTTTTTCAATGTACCTTTATTATAAGGATTTTCCTTCTTATCATATCGGTATCGGAAGTTCTCGTAAGTTGTCTGCAGCAGCCGCATCGTAGAAAATAGAAAATGAATGATTGGCTTCAACTGGTGAAGTAGAAATTTTGACAACTATTCTTTTAAACAGAAAAGTAAATAAATACGATACGGAACATTTTCTCTTTTCTAGAAAAAAACTTCACGAAAATTACCTTATTTATATAAAAAGAGTTTCAAATCAGGTGAAGAATGATATGCTCTATTGTTAATCTAACGCTTTATTTCCTTCCAAAATATTCAAGCGATTTCTCTAAATAGATAGTAAAATAATATTTAACATCACAAGGGATCAAAGTAGAGGTTGAGCATTGCTGGAATGGTAAGGTTATTCTATTCTACCTTGCAAGTTACAAATTCAAATACTATAAAGCAATCTCTCCATTTGAAGAGATGACCATCTGTAGAGACAAGGTGTCATAGTCACCAAAGGGCGAAAGTGCCTAGAGATAAACTTAATATTACAAAAAGGGGTTCCAAAATGTACATCAAATGATGTGAAACGTACATAAATGCTAATGTTTCAACAACCATATAAACAGCATAATGCCTAGTCATCAATTAACAATATACTGCTGTTTTTCTTTGTTGATGATGAGTAGAAACAACAGAACATTTCTTAAGACCATTACAGTAAAAATATACATTACACCATGAAATCATATGACCAAAAAAACTACATGATTCCAACCACAGTCATTTTAAAGTTTAATCCCAACGATGTTTGGCATTCGGTTGGACCATCTGGTTAGGCTTGTGTTCAAGAAACAAGTCTGGTTCGCCAACAGTTTGAGTTAGTGGCTCACTATGGCTACCGCTTGGACCATGGTTGACATTGCTACCTCTAGTGAAATGACTCAACTAAATCAGACACAATATATATAGATCAGTTCATCAACTTAATACCCTCAGTAGAGCGTTCTTAGGTTTGCATTGTACTCTTTGATTCACTGCTTTTCACCTATCATCAAATGTACTTATAACATAGGAGTAAATGTCTTGTACAAGTATCAAATAACCACCCAAAGCTTCCATCTCATTGTCTCACTAATGGTATCCTTGGCAGCCCTCACAAAAGGGATCTAAGTCTCTTCTATTCTTTTATAGATCAAATAGTCCATGTAATTCAATTGTCACAGGGAAGTGATCTTCTCACTATGTCAGATTGATTGGACCAATAGCAAACTGGATCGGGAGTGTACCAGAATAATCGGGCGCTTGGACTACAAAATAGTAGACAAGACTGGCCTACATAGGGTCAACCACGTCCCCTCTGACATTTAAGTCAACCAAGTGTATAAAGGAGGTAGACCAAGTTTATAACGTAAAATGTTCCCAGAAAATCACATATACTGTGATATTTACAATGGTAGTAGGTGGAGGTAATTGACGACCAACGGATTCTAATGGACCATGTGAAGCTGAGGTGGATGATAAGCAAGCTTTAATAAGGCATCCATATGGTCAATAAGCACTTACATTAAATCCACATGACAATCTTACAACACGGACAGCTCCCCACGTCATTCTCAAAATATTCCTTTAGGAAAATAACAATTCCTCCAAGAAGACAATTCCACTTGGTCAAACGGTATGACCAATTGATAAAATTGAGCACCTGTTAACCAGTTCAACCAATACAACTCAAGGGATCGTTCAGTGAGCTTTGGGGCATAGAGGGTCGTTTGGTATGTGGGTTGGCTAGCCATCCAAATGGTTGGCCCACCTACATTTCAGGGGTAGGTGTCCAACTGGCCATCCCACATCAAGAAGTGATGAAATCAAACTAGACAAATCAAGGCAATCCATTTTAAAGGGATGGTCCCACATTTATGAAATTTAAAATAAAATATAAATTAATATATAAACGTACTTTTTTGTTCATTATCAATTGGTTTTAAGTTAGAGGTTTATATTTTAATATGGTGTTAGAGCAAAGATGATCTTAGTGAGCACATACACGTCTATTTAATAAAAAAGGACACTTGTAAGATCTAAGAAAGACATAAGTGAAGGGGGTGTAGAATAATTTTATATTGGTAAAATTTAAAACAAAATATGGATTAATATATAGATGGATCTCTTTACTTATTGCTAATTGATTTTCAGATTGATATTCACATTTCAACATGTTATTTAGATAAAGATCAATTGGTGATGTAGATAATTGTCAATGAAATTGATTATACCATATAACCACCTAGACACGATCACAAGCATCCAAAGAAAGCATGGCAGACAGCTTCAAAGCTTTTTGAACATTGATAAAACATGCCAAGCTAATAATGAAAGAGAAGTGCATGCTAAAAAACTAGGACAACACAACATGATAGTTGGAAGGAGCCTAACTAGTGACAACAATCCCTTTAGGTTGTCTTGATATCTGAGGTTTTGGGCACTAACGTTAATATAGTCGAGGAGAAAAAGGAGCCCCTACACACACCAATCAAGAAGGAAAGCATCTGATCTATAAGCTTTCAACAAGACATGATCAATAATTTTATGAAAGTGGAGAAAAGAAAAGGTCAAAGAAGGGAAATTGAGTGCCACAAATGCATCCATGGATGTAGAGGCTACCTTTTAGCATGGTGATTAGGATGGTGCCTCTTCTAAAGGAGTCCAAGATATTTATATCGTTTGGCCACAGCCAAAAACCAACACAAGTTGGTGAACTATCATTGAAAAATGTTCAATTTAACAACCATAGTAGTACTAGCTTAACAAAGTTAGTACTATGGCAGGAAGAAAGACTTCCTGATTTGGATTTATAGTTCAATGAATATGTGCAGATTATTTTACTCAATCCCAATGAAAATACTAATGAAATTATTTTATCAAGTCGGAAAAAGTGAATGTACTTCTACTTTAAATGATAGGGTGTTCTTATCTTCCATTGAAATAGTTGGCAACTTGGCATTCATGGACATCATTCTCACTTATGACTGTCTATATTTTCAGACTCATGCTATCATTGTCCTCGCTAATTAGCCACCATGCTAAACCCTCTACAAGCTAAAAACACCTGACTTACTGCCTAGGTGGTTAGTTGAGTTAGCAGTTGCATAAGAGATAAGTTGTACCACACTACCACCGTATAACACAAGATTGTAAGTCACAAGATAAGGAAGTGGGAGGCAGCATACTCCCCATTTAGGCTGTCTAGTTGGTTTGCCTGGTTCAACCTAACTTGTGCTCGATGAACAAGCTTGATTAACCATCAAACCAAGAAAGACAACAACTCACCAACCATGGATCATGCTCAAAACATGGTTGAAATCACAATCTCTAGCCAAATAGTTTTACCAAACCAAATACAATGTGTACGAAACAACCTAATGCACTTGCCTAGGCATTCCTAGGTCTATGTCACTCTTTGATTTGCCACTCTTCACCCACTAGACGTGAATATAGAGGGCAAATATCATTTATGAGTATACAATACATACTCACCTCTCATCCTATTCATCTAATTTAAGTATCATAAAGTCATTGGCAGCCTTGGTTAAAGTCTCTTCAGTTCTTTTGCAGGCTGAGTGGTCCATGTTCAATCTGAACTGGTGAGGTAGTGAACTTATAAGGGGATCCATCACCCATAAAATTATTAGCCCACACTTGAATCATTGAAGGCAAAAACCTTGCTACCCTTTCCAGTTAATGAATGAACTGGAACATGTCAGGAAAACAACAAAACTAACAAAAAGTTAGCTGCCCCTGACAGTGCATGTAACAAGTAGTATAAATAGAGAATTGAAAGCCATGAAAGGTCAATGGATAAAAAAATCTAGAAGGTGAGTAAATATGGCAATCATGACAGGACATATCACTTGAAAATTTAAAGTAATAAAAGCAAGGACTATTGGATGTTCAAGAAGTGAAACTGTTAAGACTCCAGCATATCAGATTATCAACACAGTAGCAATTACCTGATTTGTGCTAATTAGGTAAAGATGGAAAACAGTGAGCCCCCCAACAAACCATACCACAATGAATGTATAAATTATAAGAATGAGCGACAAGACCTCTCCTCTCACTGCCTTCAATAATGAACCATTCCTTCTTTGTTCAAGTATATTCAACCATGAAAATGTGAACACAAATAAGCAAAGAAAGGTTGCTGTTGAAATAAATAAGAAGTAGAAGCGATAGTTCCGCTGCAATTAACAAAATTTCTCAATGTTAGATTAAGAAGATATGAAATTTCTTTCTTCTTTCCATTTCATGCAATTATCAACAATAGCATCACATATAACCTGAAATAATGTCAACTTTTAAAAGACGCAAATCTATCTATCCAGTTTTGTCGACACTTTAGATTATATATTATGCAAAACAAAAATAATATAAATGTTCACGTGGCCATTCTACCATTTCGCATTACATTTCATGTATTAATTTTAATAACGAATAGAATTTTGCAGCTTTAAGGTATGTTTAGATTGTTAGAAATGGAGAGAAAATAAATGAAAATGATGGGAAAAAATCTTTTTTGTTTTGAATATTTAAGTTAGAATAGAAATAAAGAAAATGGGGTGAAGTAGAGAGAAAAATAATGTCATTTACATTCTCTTCATAGATGGTGTGGAATGTAGAGAAGAGAAAATTGTTACGAAATGCCATTCCAATAAACTTTACAGGGCATATAAATAAATCGGTTTTCTTTTCTTTGCTTTCCTACAATTATTCAAGCAATGAAAACTACATTTCGTCTCATTCCTCTATGAATCCAGAGAACATATGAAATAATTTCTCTTCACTTCTTTTCTCTTTTTTCTCTCCAATTATCTTTTTTATTATTTTCTCTCCATTCTTGGTATCCAAGAAAAGTGTTAGCTCCTTCTAGTTGCAAAGTGAGGCAAGCAAAGCTAAAGGCCTAAGTATTAGGACATTCAGTAATGCGGTACAAAAAAAGCAGCTAGAAAGGATGAGGTGATTATATTTCAACCGAGGATGAATTTCCAGTTTTCTGAGCATGAGGAATCAAATTGTAATACACTAAAGTTTTGTTTGATTGATCAAAATCTTACATATAATCTAATCAAGTTACATCACTTAACTAAATTATAATGTTTGAACACAAAATGTAAACTAACTATGAGATTATAAACAACCAATTTTACTATTTAAGTTCATGTTTAGCTAAAAACTTAATTTCTTAAACTTAATCAAATTTCTTATGATCAAAATTTGAAACTTATTTTTATAAAAACCCCAAGATTTTAATTTAATTACATTACATTATATATGTAGAATTACAGTCAACTACACTAAACCCGAATGGATACTGATGAAAAAAAATGACATGTTGTCACAGGGATATCTGTCACTTTCAAAAAAGAAAGATCTCAAGAAGAAACTTACTAGTCCAATGCACTGGCCGACCCAAGGGCAATGGTGATCAAATTTCTGGACACAGTTGTTACAGATTGAACAGTGAGAAGCACGAGGTGGCCTATAAAGCAGGCAAGTTTCACAGAATTTAACTTTTACAGCATAGCCATTGACAACGACTTCTTTCATCCGAGGCAATTTCAACGACGCCCTTATATTTACCCACTCCATAGATGACATAGACAAAGAAGGATCGATTTCATGGAATTCTGGTGGTGGTCTTGTATTCCTTGGAACTATGCCTGGATCTCTGCTGGATGTAAGAAAGAGGAAAATCAAGTCCTGCGTGAATAGCAACAGAGTCAAGCATCAACAATCGTGTGGGAAAAAAGCATCAATAAGACTATGGCTGCAACTGATCATAGAATTTTCTGTTAGAGGATCCACCAGTAATGTAAATACTGCAGCCACAACCAGCACTGGAATGCCAAGGATAAAACCTTCTTCCCGAGTATCAGTGTTCATATGTTTTCCGATCTTTACTGCTGCTTGCATACAAAATGCTAGACATGGACCAGCGATCAGTAATGTGGTTAGCAGAACTGATGTTGCATCTGGACCAAATATCAGCCTCCCACCGCAGAGAAATACCTGAGAATGACAAGGAAGAGGTGAAGAAATTCGCCTCGCATGTCGTAAACTATTCAGTATATAAGTCTTCGCATGGTCGTACGGTAGCATTGCAAAAAGACAGAATAAACCAATCTAGCTTAGTCAATCCGAAACATATCTGATCTTATCATACAAACGAAGTTTAAGAGAATGCCGAATTGTCAATATATTCGTACCAAAATAGAAATTCACTAAGTAACGATTAATAAAAACGGGAACTGATTCATCCAGATTATGGACGAATCTAGAGCCATAACATCGTCAAAATCATAAGCACGTTCCGTCACGAAATCAATTTGCATATTCCACCTTGATTCAATGCGTTCATCATAATTTCGGTTCATAATCTCCGAAATCCAAACGACAACGAAGAGTGAGGACAAGAGTAAACAAAATAAAGTCATTACATTGCTTCCTTTCCAAGCTCGATAGAGCCTCCTCGGATCGCCGGTCGTCGTGGCCATTTTCCTCGACCAAAATGTCAACGAGAAAACCCGACGCAATCCAACCTCAACTACGTCAACATCCAATTTTTGGAAGGTGGCGAAACAGGCAAGCAGTAGAAAGGTGAAAATACGAAACGCAGGCCACAAATCGAGAATCGATCAGAAAGGAAAGAAAATATAGGGGATCATCAGATCGCCTAAAAATTCTCCTTCCTTCCTCCTTCTCACTCTCCCTCTGCCTGATTTTTCTGTCAATCCGTTTCTCTCTCCTCGCAAACTGTGTTTCTCGGATCAAATGCCCAATGTTGCCTTCACCCTCTCTCTCTCTCTCTCCCCTTCCCTCCCAAGAACGTGTGTTCGTTCTCCGGTGAGAATGGAAGGACGGAGATCGACGAACTGGTCTTTCCTCGATCCCAGTACGACATCCGTGTGGAGAAAAAGAGACTCGCCTTTGCCAACCTGTCAACGCAAATAGACAATTGTCAATTTGCCAACCGTCCCCTATGTTTGTTAAAATTTGCACATTCTAGGTTATCGGGAAAGGAGTGAACGACTTTAGAACCGGCAACGCTTTTTAAGGTTCACGAGGACAATTTCGTAAGTTGCCTACAAACTTTTTTTTTTAAATTATAGTACGTCAAATTTTATTTAGATATATATTATTTGACAGAATAAATAGTTCACAGATAAAAGAAGAGTGCGACTGTAAACGATGAGATAATACATACTTTTGTAATTTATTGAAGAAGTTTACAATATCAGTGATCGAGTTTACAGGATGACGTTTTTTGCAATAGTTTTTGTTCGGAAAAAATGACATTTCATTTTGTAGCTTTTAGAATAATAGCGATTTGAATTTTGATGGTATTCCAAGTAGCGATTGAATTGTTATCTTTCGTTTTGCATTTTTTTTTATTTCGTTGTTTAGACGACGATGTACGGAAATAAGCATCATGTTTAAGACGTGGGATGAATGTTGGGTCCACTTATTTAACAAGTGACAGCTGTAACGTACATGGGACTTTCACGAGAAGGCAGCCTTTTAGGTGAGGTTCTGTGGTCTCTGGTTCACATCCTGGCGCGCACAAATTAACCAGAGACCTTGATTTGATGCAAAATGGGAGAGAAGGCTGCTTTGCCCTCAAGCCGTGAGAGAAAAGCAGGCAAAGCATATGAAGCATGCGAGAGGATGGAGTGATGCTCTTCCCGTTAAATGTAAAACTTTTGAGTGCTTAAGTGGTAATTATAAAAAATGCTATTTATAACGTTAAAGTGAGGTGAAATGTTTCTGAAGTATTTACTACATGATGATAAAAATATATATATTATTAAATTATTATTTACTTTGTTATACTTTTACAATTCAAAATGTTTGGTAGGCTATAAAAAAAAGACTATATATAAAAAGTTGATATCGTTGACATGATGAGAGTCAAATTTATGGAAATCGAGTTAAAAAATTAAGGATAACAAAGATTCACATCAATTGAAGATATAAAATAGGGATGGATCAATTTGAGATAAAATAAAAAGAAATCAAGCATAACTTAGAAGGTGTTTGTATACCTAGAAAATGATAAAAAACGTTAAAAGAGAAAATGATGGAAAAAAATTTATTATTTTCTAGACATTTGTACATTAAATGAATTTTCAAAAAATTCTATCATTTTCCTTTTGTGTATAAGAAAAATTTTCTTTCATTTTCAATATCTTGATCTCTAAAATTGACAAAAAATGAATGAATAAAAAAAGTAAATTATCATAGAATATATTAAGTAAAATTGATATGAAAATTAGTGGATGAGAATTGATATTATGAGATATATGTAAAATAATAAAGATATGTGAAATTCAAACGTAACTTAGAAGGTGTTTGTATATTTAGAAAATGATGGAATTTTTTTTATTATTTTCTAGGCATTTGTACATCAAATGAATTTTCAAAAAATTCTATCATCTTCCTTCTGTATATAAGAAAATTTTTCTTTCATTTTCAATATCTTGATCTCTAAAATTGATAAAAAATGAATGAATAAAAAAAGTGAATTATCATAGAATATATTAAGTAAATTTAATATGAAAATTAGTGGATGAGAATTGATATTATGAGATATATGTAAAACAATAAAGATATGTGAAATATATCTTATATTGTAAATATTATCATAAATGACTCTATCTTATATTATTTATGATAAATTTTTTTATTCTATATCTTACAAATAAATACAAAAAATATTTAATTTATCAATTTTAACATTTTATATTATATGATTAAACATACATATTTTACATTTTATGATTTTTCATCATTTTTTATTCTATCCACAAATATCTTAATTTTCTATTACTTTCTATCATTTTATTATTATTATTTTCTATGATATTTCTTTCTTTCTTTTTACCATTTTTCAAACGTACAAACGCTCCCTCAAATTAACAAAGCCAGCGGCTCATTCTGAAACATGGAATATATATAGAGAGAGTACGGCACTTGAATATATATTGCGAAGGCATGCCTGCAACGAGATGAGCTGGCGGATAGTAGAGTAAAGACAAAAATACTCCATCGGCCCCGAAGGAAATAATCCATATCGCCTCCATGGGCCCCAAAAGGAACGATTTTCAAATTGCAGTCACCACATCCCCTTATACATAAATAAACTAACATCAGCTCATTTCAAACTTTTTTCTGGAAGAGAGAGAGAGAGAGAGAGAGAGAGAAAGGACAAAACAAGTCATTTTGGCATTTTGCTGGTCATGTTGGGATTTTAAAAGTACATCTCCTGATCTTCAAGATATTGTGAAATTACAGAAAAGCAGATATTAATCTCAAAGAAAATCGAACCAACTCAAGTGTTGAGTTAGCATATTCCATCACCATGATTCAGAACCGGATGTGATTATAAATTTAGAAAAAAACGATGGTGAGTAACCCAAGTCTTCAGGATCCCCTTGAGGATGCATTGCTAATTAAATATCATGCAGTAATGACTAGTTATGTTAACAATGTTAAAGTAGCTTTCATGATTCCCTCAAGAGAGTCTCTTTCTGATTAAAGATAATGTCAAGAAATAAAATATACAGTAAATCATCAAGCGCACGAAGATATGAAACGGCATCAGAATACTTAAATTAGAATCGAATAATGACAGATTACTTGCACAGTCTTCTTTTATAATCCAGCTTGGTGATCATCAGCAAGCAACACCAGCAGGAATGGCGATATTTGAAACATATCTTTGGGTTATATCAAGGATCGAGAAATATTTACCATTCTCCAATATTTAGCTTCTGCAGCTCCCTATTACCTGCATGTTTCCACAAAGCAACAGATATAAGAGATATCATGGACTCATCAAGGAGGAGGACGACAATAAATTCTTGAGCAGTTAAATTAGCCATAAAGATTTCAAATTTGATAATAGAAACAGTACCTGTTTTAGTTATTTCTGGCAAGCTATTATCTAGCAAGGAAAAAGGAAGTGACGCTTGATTTCATAATTATCTTGTTTTACTTGGGATGACATTCTGCATTGGAAGATGCATCAGTGCCCAATACTACCACAATGTTGTCAAACAGATAATATTGCCATGGATTCATAAACTAATATCCACCACTCCACTTTTATCAACCAGAAAAACAAAGTCATAATTTTTGTGATCCGTATATATATACCATTTGCAGAAACATATTTAATACTGTTGGATTATATTTGTATTAGAGTTCATTAGTGTCATGTGTTTGTGGGTTAATGTGTATTCATTTATCCTAATGTTCCTTCATCCACAAAGTATATGTACTAGATCCCTAATTAGTGTATAACACACCATTTTTCCTTCTCCGCCACATGATACCAGCAGTTCAACTAGTCACCCTAGTTGGACCGTAAAAACAGTCCAACAGGGGGTGGTTGGACCAACAGCTTTGCTGGTTCACACAGTAAGGCTGGCCAGTCCAATACGATCCTAGAAATAGTGCCTGTAATCTGAAAGAAATGCCCTGTGACCAAAATCAAAAAGTGAGTACATATCATTGGTGTGTAGTCTTGATTGCTATATTTGTGACTTCAACGTGGACCATGTGGTTGTGGCCTAGAATAATTATTTGTGGTTCAATTGATGGGGCATGGCAGGAAATAGACAGGACTTACTAACCCTGTTAATCCTTGAAAAGTAAAGTGATTAAAAATAAGAGTATGAACTATCATATTAATGCATTTTAAAGTTTGAGGTACCAAAGTGTACTTGAACATGTAAATAAATTTATTTTATAGATATATATCATAAACAATTTTTATTCTTCCTCCAACTTGAGTATCCTATCCTTACCTCAAGATCTCCACAATTCAGGTGTATAACATCCAAACAGCCACATGAAATGTGTGATCTTGATTAGTCTAGTGACGGAGCGTTTTGTTCCTCGGTACTTCACATGCTAAATATATTACAGTTCTGCAAATTACAAGCTACATATGGCAGCAAATTTATCAAAGCAACAAAATGATTTAGGCAAATTACATGTGGGTTGGATTTCAGTAATGTTACCACACTACGCCACATTTACTTGGTATCATGATCCGTGAACCAAACAACTAATCAAAGCAACAAAATGAAACTCAAATTGACCAAGTTCGAACTCTTGTAAGTAGAAGGCCAGCTGTCTGCAACACCGTGCTTGGGAGGATTTACCTGCTGAGGAACAATGAAATCAAACCTCCAGGCACTGCAACCTCAATCTCTGCAATATGATTCTCAATCTCGGCAATGATATGCTGTCCATCAACTTATTGCTTTTCTGATTTTAGTAGTATTGGAATAAGCCAATCATCACCGGCTGCTGCGTCTTGTAGAGCTATTTGCTTGTTTGTGTTCTCTGTCGTCATCTCTGTTGTTGGCGGCGTTCGAATATTTCGATGCCCCACTGACACAAGGTCCAGCATTTTCCTACGAATTATATATATCGGATTAGGCTCGATCAAGCAACCCTTGTTGTAGGCCTCCCTGAGGAACACATTCTGTATGCTGTCCCTGGTGGAAATGTAGAAGATGCCAGGGTGCTTGAGCAACACCTCCCGTACATTGATCTCCATGCTCAGATCCTTGCGGAAGTGCGCCAACCGCTCTACCGCCACCATCTTCTCCACCGTCAGGCTCAACAGTTCGTGAATCAAGGCCACAGCTCGTTTCTCGTACCGCTCCGCTCCACCACAAGTTCGCACACGGACAACATCCGCCCTCTCGTACGGCTTGATGTACTGCAGCCTCTGCCAGTTCTTCAGCCTCTCCTTGAAGCCTTTCTCTATCCTGAATCCTGTCGGGAATTGTACCGGAAACGCGTACTTCGTCTCGAACTCGCTCAGCCACTTCTCCTGGTATTCCTTATCCCTCCACTTCTCGACCCCGGCTACCGCTGTCTCCTTGTCCCTGGAAACCAACCCCACGGTCTCATTGCCGACGAGATCGAACACTCCCGGGTGCTTGGCGATAACCGAAACTTTGAAGTCGTCCGGCAACCCCAGCTCCCTCCTCAGAAGCGATATAGCATGCACGTGGACCGTCCCACTGGTGGACATCATGATGATCTTCTTCAACTTCTCGACGGCAACAGGGACGCACTCCCGCACCATCCTTGCCTCCCCCTGGATCAGAGCCCTCATCATCCCACTCACCCTGCAGCACGGAGCCCTGCTCACGGGATGCTCGTAAACGTCGAAAACGTGCCGAGACCGGCGTAGGAAGTCCCCGACCCTCGTGTTCAGACCCACTACGTTCCTCCACCGCGTGAGCATTTCGACAAGCACATGGCGTGCGTCCCGTCTTCTCGTCATGATCTCGTGTAGCTTCAGCACCACCTTCAGTTTCCTGTGTTTGGCCATGAGTTTGTCGAGCTTTGGGTCTAGCGTTCTGCCCTCCAACCGTGTCTGCGCCGAATTCATCGGCTTCTTCCATCTGATCTGGGTGTTGCGGCTGAACACGCCGAAGATGGATTTGCTGCAGCATCTGCGGCCTCGCAGAAACATCGACGGTTGGCGGTTGGTACGAGAGCGAATTCGAATTTCGGTTGTGTTTGCATTTAAATAAAAAATTAAAACGTGTTCACGATGTGTTGTTAATAGCTTTCTTAAAAAAATTCGCTACTTTTATTAACAATTATTAAAATAAAATAAAATAAAATCTACTTACGTAACTAGTTGATCTATGTATTAAAATGTCAACTTAATGTGATTAATATATTTAAATGTTTTTAAGAGATCAACGGTTGAAATTTACAAATGGTGAATTTTATAACTTATAGATCAAGGATCAATATTTATTTAATTCAACTAAAATTTTTATGTATTTAAAACCATATAATCATAAATTGCGTACACCTTTGAGAAAAATTTCTTTATGAACAAGCATGCAAATGGGATCAGATTCTTTTGGAAACTTTGTCATGATGAATGATAAAATGATATAATTGATCGTGAGCGACAATACAATTAAAAAGCTGATATTACGATTAAACCTTATAATTTGTTGTCTCGTCGTCACGTACCATTTAAATACATCCATGTGGAACGATCAATAATATCATATTTGTAATTGCCAGAAGATTCAGAGTGTATAAGTTATCTATTTTGATACACGTGCACTTATTTGCTTTATGAATACAGTCAATTTCCAGTTGTAAATTTAAATTAATGTAATTAAATTATATTACATAATCAAATTTTATTATTTGATAATCAAATATGATATAGTTAAGATATTATATAAATGATAAAATTTACTATTGAGGCTTATGTTTGGTTAGTTCCTAATGGACTTGATCTCTCGTAATCAAATATTAAAACTTGCATTTATAAAAATTCAAATATCACAATTTAACTGAACAATATAATTACATTACATTATATACGCAAATCACCGATAACCAAAAACAAGCCGCAAGTGTGTTTATGGCATTGATAATTATATACGAACCCATTCACCCAGCAGAAGCCATAAAAACTTAAAGGTTAGGTGATGAAGCAGAAGAAATAAAAAGTAAATTACTTGTAAAAAAACGTGTATCTGATGATCAAAAGTTTTCTAAAAAGTGCACATTAAAACGATAAATAATGATAATTTGGCTTACATTAAAAAAATCTCAAAACGAGATCATGTAATGTAAGAAAAAAAAAGTATATTAAAAGTAACATCTCGTGACAATTCAACGTACAGACAAGCTCTGATCATCAAAATGAACTACAATAATTTAGTTCGTCAAAGGTAAAGATTCTTCTAGTTTAGTTTTTACTGAAATATAAATCAAAACGTAAAAATCATTATAATAAAAAAGTATTTAAATTGCCGGTTACGGTATTCGGGTCGGATTCGTCATAGCTCAATTGAAAGGCCGCTTCCCGTCGGAACCCTAAAAAAAACTGCGCGCGCATTTCTCGCGTCGTTCCAGTGTTTCCAAAATATACCGGAGCAGAGTCAGCTGCAGTAAGCAGCAGGAAGCCCTGAAATAGTTGTCCTTTCATCTCAAGAATGCCGTGCTTTCCTCCGCCGGGGTCGACTACAATCTGCGAGATCAATCGCGAGCTCGGTAAGAACAAAAAGAAAAATATCCAATCGTCTCCTGTTTGGGGGTCTGTGTCCACAATTATTGTTGGCTAAAGACGAGAAAGCATGTTTCCTTGGGTTGGCTTTGCAGTGGCGTCGGAGAAGTACTCGGATGAACGAGCCAAAGAGTCCTACGGGAAAGTCTTGGTACGCGTGTTGTTTGATTGGATGAGTTGTAAAGCCGTGTTTGGAACTTCTTCCGATTATTGTTTTGTCGAAAGTTGCATTGTTTGTGATCTTTGTGATGATTTATATACTGGGATGCTTTGTGTAGGGAGTTGTGTTTAGCCCGGTTTCTTTTCAGACGGACGCGTACTCGTTTGGTTCTGAGCAAGGTTTAGAACAGGAAAATGGCGATGTGCTTCCAAGTAGCGGATTAAATGCAATTCTCACATCCGTCAGTGACTCTGTCAAGCGCATATTGTCTCACAGGGGCCCTGTGAGTGTAAGTTGACTTGTTTCTGCCGTTTAATTTGCGCAACATTTTGAAATAATGTCAATCACAGATTTAAATATCTTCAGTATATCTTATCCATGTCATAAAACCTCAATTTACGTCGGTGAATTTCTCTTGCATGTCATTGCTTATTTGCTCGTGTCAGGCAGTGATAGTTGCATTCCTACAGTGGTTGGGTTGGTTCACTTCATGGAAAGACCATGAATCAACATGTCACCTCATTGGTCTGTCAAATATAGAACAAGAAATAGATAACCCATCTCATGTTGGAACCGAACCTGTGAGCCAGCCTGATCCAACCCATACCCATAATCATTCGGTTTTGGCTGTTTCACAGTTTTATGTTTTCTCTCCTTGAAAAGTAACAAGTGTTAAGAAAGCTTTTGATGATGTCATGATTGGCACAACGTCAGAAGACAATAATTTAACAAAACCATGTAATCATCATTTGATAACCCGAGCACTGTGCATAAAGTGATCATTGAGAACAGTTGGCTATTATTTATATTTGTAGCATGTGCTACTAGTTACAGTATGCATACATGGCAGAGGCATGCCGTTGCTTTGATTGGGTGCCAGACATTTTGAGGAGGATCCATGCACATTCCATATGATCTGAGTTTTCTTTTTTCTCCGTGCATATTATTCATTTATTTGAGCCAAATAAAATTTAGATTTAATTAACTTAAGTAATCTAATGATGCACCTGAAATGGCATGAAGTAAAAGGAGTTTTGTCATTATTTCCACAAGGTCAGATGGTCCACTTTGGATTGTTTGTCTCTGACCTTTAACATAGGATACCATTCCCTGGCCAGATATTTTATCATTCTTCAGTCATAAATGCTTACTTTTACCTTACAAGTTAAGTGGCGAACATTGTCCTTGCAATGTACAAAAGGCTATGTGAATTGTCCCTTACCTTCTGTCAATTTTCACCATTTTTTACATTCAGGGTAAACCATTTGCAAAAGTTGATGTTCAAGGAGTAAGCTGGCACCCTCATAAACATTTATTTGCATTTATCTCCAGTCCTAACCAGGTTACAATATGTGATTACGATGAGTCAGGTTTGGTTTCAGTATAAGTGTTTACTAGTGGATATGTTAAGCATACTGACTTTGCCTAATGTGGTACTTTCATTTTGGACTTAGATTGCAAAGATCCTAGCATTTTGACAAGTGAGTCTCTAGGGAACGTCACAGCACTTGACTGGAGGTCAAAGAGTGGAAGAACACTTGCTGTTGCATGCGAGTATCACTTTTTATTCTTTCCTCTGACAGATATTGTTCTCACTTATTTAATTTAATCTAAAATTTTCTTACAATTTTTAACCTTCAAATTTCTCTCTTTCTCTCTGTCATTCAGGCAAGGAATTTGCATTTGGTCTGCATCTTATCCTGGCAATGCAGCCACAGTAAGATCTGTAGCTTCCTCACTAGTTGGTACAATTTCAAGAGGGTCTGGGGTTCGTTGGACTTTAGTTGATCTCTTTCGACATCCTTATCCACATGAAAAAATCACCTCCCTCAGTTGGAGTCCTGATGGAAGATATCCAATCCACATGTTTTTGCATTGAATTTCTTCTCTTATCTTATTTTTCTTCTCTACCAACTTCTTGCAATGCCCCAATATAGGTACAGATACAAATAAGTTGAATTTTCAAATTTGGTAATACAAATACAGATGCAAGTATCACTTTAAATAATACAAATACATGACATAGATATGAATACAACTAAATCTATATAGAGGGAAAGAAAGAGAAAGGTTGACTATTGTTATTTGTGATTAGCACTTCCTTAGAGAGAGATACATATGCACATTTACTTCAAGAGGGCTATAAATACATCTTATGCTACTCATTTACACTAGTTGAAATCTAGAAAAATATAAAATGGTAATACATAAAAAATACTAGCCATCCAAATATGTATGGGTACATATTTCATAACCTTATTTGTAACGTATCTTATTGGCATAGGAATGGATGGTTGGTAGATGTATTTATGTACCATAGATATAGGTCACAAAAATACGTAATGATAGCTAAAGTCATAACTAATATGAGAATGTATGTTATTTGAGTGCCACACATGATACGCATCTATGATATGGATATATCAGGCAAATCATAGCTTTGTAATAGGTCTTATAGAAGCTTGAATTATATCTGTATAAAAATAAAAAAGCTTCCTTAACTTTTTCCCTACATTGTTGGCATCTAGTTCAATAGAAGGCTCATCATTTACCATATGGGATGTTTCTCAAGGTACCGTACTCCCTTTAGCTGTCCTCCCTTTAATTACCTTTACTTTTTTGCCATAAAATTGATTGCTTATTGACGATTCCCATTTTGACTACTTTCTTTTTTATTGCAAAGACTAAGCAGTGAAGCCTCGGTAGTATGTTATAATTTTAAAGGTTTTAATGGTGTTAGTTTGTGTTGAGCATCCTAACCCACAACTCATAAGAAAAAATGTAAAATTTTCGGATTACAAGGTTGACATGTTTATGCTACCAGAGTAAGTATACAATGCCTTTTATAATTTGATGCCTTCTATTTGACAATTTAGATCTACTGTTGCACAAAATTTTGCATTAAAGTGTACTTCAAGTGAAAGGGAATTTACATGAGTTGAAAAGTACAAGAAAATGATTTTTTGTCAATCAACTTTCAGGATGCTACTACTTAGCAAAAGTAATTGTAATCTAGGTGTTTGAGCTTATCAACAGATTTTGAAGGAAATCTGTTGGCATCATCTCAAATTTTAACTTGAATTAATGAAATAAATAACTTCAAAATATTAGTCATAGAAATGCAATGGTATGTGTTAAAACATAAGTCATGACTAACGAAGTCACAGAAAAGTTTCAATGCAATTTAAAATAATGAATGATACTTAATATACTTATTAAGAATACTTGTTATTTTTGTTCTTTAATTAATCAAATGCTAATCTGCATTTCTTCTTCATTTTCCAACTTTTGGGGTTTAGCTTCCAAGTTCTCTTCTAAATCTTTTCAATCTATTTTTACCAATCAAAACGTGTAGTTGATGACAATCCTTGATTCAGTTGATTGTGAAGCCTCCAATTGAAATTATTTGTAGCATTAGTTGGAAGACAATCAATCATATTCACTTATGTGTTATCTAACACCTCCAATGGACATGTAAATTCTAGTCAATTTGGATAACATGCATGTAGAGCATTGATATTAATGATCATTTCATATCAAATCCATAAAATAACTAAAAATACATGTAGAGGAACCTGACAATCATTTGGCCAACATTTACATCTTAAAGAACATGAGTATCAGCTACTAATCCTTCTTATTCACTAAACACATATTGAATTTTCATGTTGAAATTCATGGAACCCTAACATTTTACAAGAAATTCTCATTTCTATAGCTAAACTTTTCATTTTCTTTCCCAAATATGGTGGCTTTAAAGATTAACTCCTGAGTAGATCTCCACTAGGATCAAAGGAAACGTGAAGCAAGGCCAATCTGCGGGCTATCCACGCAACTTGTTGGAGCCTTTGGCTGACTAGAACCAACTGTCTTCAATGGAGAAGGGATATGTCAATAGAACATTGTATTCCAGGGCTTGGGATTTTATCAATGTTGGGAGAGGCTTCTGTAATGGGTTGGGAATAATTTCCCTTTTTGGTTGAATTTTCATCAACCACTTATAACTTCGTTATTCTTATCTAGTAGGACATAACTTCACACTTTGTCAAAAAACATGGTGGCTTTAACATGTGTACCATCACTAGCACTAATTCCATCTTGTAGATTTTAAATCTAAATAGTAAAATGTAAAGAATTGCCTTAAAGCCAACTGCCCTTTTAATGGCCCATCATTCTTGTTTCTCATTTAAATGATCATTTTCATTGAGAAAATGTAATTTTAATTTTTGTTGTGGCATTCAGACATCTATTTTTTAAAATTTTTTAGATACCAACTTTTTGTTTATTTTCTTTGTTATTTATAAGTTAATTGTTTTATATATATATATATTATTTTTTCAATTTAAGTATATACTCTTGCCTGACAATTACACCTAATAAAAATGCACTTTTTAAATTGTATTGCATGTAGTTGAATTATAATTTATTTTTTCAATTATTTACATGATTGTGATTCTTTTATATTTGCAGATACGCTTATATTTATTCATTTTTTATTTATACCTTTTTTTCCAAAAACACCTATTTTTAAAATGTTTTAATTTCCAATAAATATAACTAATCTTTTTTACAGCATTGGAAGAGATGAAGAAAAAATATTTTCACTAGTTTTTGGGTTTGGTAAATCATGGGTTCAATGGATTTAAATGTGTTGTGTTGTAAGGAACCAAAAAACCCTAATTAGGTTTATTGTATTGCACATAAATAGTGGGTTGCATGATATAGGCGTCTTTTGAAAAGGATTATGGAGGCCTTAATTTTGCAACTCTTTGTTCATGTGAAAAATCCTTCTCAAATCGTGCATGACAGGACATGATTTTCATAATCTCTACAATTCTATATAGTGCTTTTGTTCCATATGATCATGCATCAGAGAATTAAGGGTTATCCTGATTATGGAAGATTCTCGTTGATTCTTAGTGCCCCTGTTGGAAAATCTTTAGAATTGACAACACTAAATGTTCATTCTTCCAACATGTTATACTTAATTGTATGCACAATCGTTGGATTTTTCCTATCTAGAAAAGTGTGAAATCATGATTTTAGGACAAAGGCCTTTATAATCATTTCCAAATGGTACTTTAGATCCATATCACATAGTTTATCCTAATACCCATTTAACTCACATTGCAATACTAACATTGGCCCTCAATCTAGAGTGAATGCATAGAGATGCCTAGTTTATTACACAAACTATCAAAGGTTCCAACACTCAATCCTTTTTGTGAAGATGTTTGCCAACTGCTCAGGACTGAGTGTAAAGGGTATTGACACGACCATATAAGATTGAATTTCTAATATAATGACATTCTTCTTCAATATGCTTAGTTCACTCATGGAAAGTAGGATTGTTAGAAAGGAATATTGCAGCTTGATTGTTATAATGTATAGGCATTGAAAAATCTACCTAAAACTCAGGTACGATTGGCAAGGAGCACAGCCACATCATCTTGTAACTTGTCTGTGCCATATCTTTGTACTCTATCTCTACACTAAACTAAGAAAGCACATTTTGCTTCTTGCTCCTTCAAATAACCAGGTTGTCACTTACCCAAGTAAAATAACTTGCGATTGATTTTCTATTTTCTCTATCACTTGCATAACCAAAGTTTAAGTATGCTTTACCTTGCAAGTGCTCATTTTGTTGTAGATCAAACCTCTCCTAGAGGTAATTTTGATGTAAGCAAGTACACAAGGAATCTTCTATTGGTTCACTTGTCAAGGTTCATGCATAAATTAACTTAGAAGTTTGATTGCAAAAGAAACATCAAGTCAAGTAATAGATAGATAGATCAACTTTCCAATCATACATCTATGCTTTTTACTTTCTGCAATGATTCAAACAAATTATTCCAAAAAGAGGGATTCTACTTTATAGGTGTGTCTTCTAATTAGCATCTTAGAAGTCTCATTTCCCATATATCTAGATTATATTTCCTTTGTATCCAAATTATCTTATTCTTGCCATATTTTAACTCAATATTGAGAGAGTACTTTGACTTATGCTCATTGTAACAAGGTATTTGTACAGACAATTCATTGTCTCTGCTATACCAATAGTATTGTTGCTAGTCTAAGAAATGTCATTCACATATACCGCCAAAAGCACATTAGCTAAACAAGTTGATTTCGCAACCTGGAGACCCCTTGGCACTTGTCAGGCCATGGTTCTTAGCTGAACCACCATGACCTTCTTTCCAAGATGCCTTGACACTGACTAGGCTGGGCACCATAATGAGCTTGATGTTTTTATCTACTTGTTTAGTACTCTGATTCAGAATGTTTTATGACATTATATGTTTTATCTCTCTTCTTACAGGATCCCAAACTCCTATTCGAAGAGGATTAGGTAACATAGCAATGCTAAAGTGGTCACCAATGGGTGATTATTTTTTTACTGCAAAAACGTATGTTTAATTCTATCATATTTTTTGTTTATGTGAAAAACTGCAATGCTGTTCAACATTCTCTTATAAGTTAAATAATTAACTTCTAGTGATGGAAGTTTTTATCTCTGGGAAACAAGCACATGGAACTCAGAGCACTGGTCATCAACTAGTGGATATGTTACAGTAAGTGGAAAGGCTGCTAGTGATCTTTTTTATCAAGTTATTCACCTAAAGCAGTAGGCATTAGTTTGGTTGCTATGTTTCAGGTAAGTAGAATTCGCTCAATTACATATGTAATGGTCAATAAAAGCAATATATTATTATGTCTTATACATCAACTATTCTATGTATTTACACTGAATTACAAAGTATACCGCACTTTGATTTTTTCTCATACATGTTTGCATTTTTGTGGGAAAAATATACTTCTAATTCAAACCAAACTCATATGAAATAAGTGATCTCCTTGAGTTCAGATAGTAATTAGCTTTTTATAAAAAATCTAAATTTAAAGTTCATGTTTGAACTATTGATGAACACTCAAGTTAATTCATTTCGATGAGCAGTTCTGGCATTTGCACTTGGACATAGATAAACATCATGATTGGTTGTTAGTCTTTGTGATGTCAATTCAAATTTTGTCATGTGGATTTGTTTTGATTATGTAAAATATACTCACATGGTCATAGTGTCACACCCTTCATATGATACTGTTTTAATTTTTTTGCCAGGGTGCAATATGGGATCCTAGTGGGCGGATGATACTGTTGTCCTTTTCAGATTCATTGGTGCTAGCTTCAATCCATTTCTCTTCCAAGCCTCCATCACTTGGTATATCATTATCTGCCATGAATCTGTCTAGAGTTGATTCTACTTGGATTTTCAACTTTACAAGCAAATAATTTTTCTGCAAATATACATTATAAATTAGGAACTTTCTATGACAGGTTTTGATATGTTTCTAGGAAGAATAGTTGCTAAAATATTTTCTATGGTAATGATGTAGATACCATCTACCAGCAATAGTTGTTAGGTGCCTAGATAACAAGGCTTTTCACAAGCACATTATCGTGTGACATTTATTCTTGCCTTAGTAACTCATACTTAAAAAGTATCTTTCAGGTTTTATCACACGTAGAAACCCTGAGTATGTTTCCATATTCTTTGGAAAAAGTGGATGGTCCAAAAAAATAGAATAGATTAATATATTAACTAAACATTGTTTTTTCTAGTATGGTTATCAGTCTAGTTTTTTTGGACCACTTATCTTTCGATGATATGTCTTTAGTTATTCATACGGATGTGAGTTTTGTGGATATACATGAAAAGACTGTTGAAATGTGGGCATTTAATTTAAAATCAATTTAATATTTCTTTACATATATGCAAGTTCTATCTTCACCTTTTTCAATGTCAACTATTCCAGTATTTTCCCTCACATTTGAATTTTTCTATGCCCTATTTTTTTGAGCAATAACGAATGGGCAGTCTATTAAAATTGGGGAAAGTAGGTGGCCTACACAGGCCTTAAGTGGACTAGAAAACCAAAAGAAAAATGGAAGACGAACAAGCAAAGAAAAGTGGATTTCCAAGAAGGAAATTAGGCACACAACAGACAACAAATGACAGACCAGCAGATAAATACTAAACTAGAAAAAACACAGTGAAACTGTGACAAAAGGGACTCAAGTCACAACATCATTGACACATCATCTACAATCTCCCCCACCTTCCAGCTTCTCAACTACTTGTTCACACTTTTGAAAAACACAGATTTGAAGTGTCTCATCATGGGACAAGTATCAAAAATTCTGTTGTTTCTTTCTAATTGTCTTGCAACCAAATGGATCGCTGTAGAGTAAGCCAAATTTCCCTTCATGCTTTTCATTTGCTACCTTTGGCAATCAATACCCCCCAAAAGTCTTGCATATATATTTTATCATTGATATTTATCTTAATCAGCTTGGCCCACCAACTTTTGTTTCAGTTGTTTGACGAGCTAAGTGATTTAGTCATGGGAGTTAGGATTAAAAAAAGAGAGGACACCATTGATTGACATTGATTCCTCCCAAACTTTATCCTTTACGAAACTGTTTTTCTCTGAATGGCTTGTAAGAGGTGAGAATGACCCTTAATCTGTCAATCGCAGTGTACTACTATCAACCATATCATGAAACTTCTATCTAAACAAGCTCAATCAGGAGATAGGGAGGATGTGATAGAAGCACGAAATTCCTCTGGTTCAGAGGAAGAGATTGATGATCCCAAATTCTTTTACCCTTTATGAAACTGTTTTTCTCCAAATGGCTTGTAGGAGGTGAGAGTGGCCCTTAATCTGTCAATCACAGTGTACTACCATCAACCATATCATGCAACATCTATCTAAACAAGCTCGATCAGGAGATATAGAGTATTTGATAGAAGGATGAATTTCCTCTGGTTCAGAGGAACAGACGAAGGGAAAGAGTATTTGATAGAAGCATGAATTTCCTCTGGTTCAGAGGAACAGATGAAGGGACAACAAAAAAAAAAGGTGCCATCATCCCTCTTTGCACATGTTGGCCAGCAGGAGCCCTTTCCCTTACAACAGTATCCTTGTAGGCACACCTTCATGTAAACTTTGTCGAGTAAATGACTATATCTTGGTAGGAATGTAGCTGATCTAGATACACTCTTACAACTTCAATCTAACTTCATCATTGGTCAAGATATGGTATAAAGACTTCACTGAAAACAACTTCAATCCCCCTCGTTGTTTTAATTGTTTCCAATTTTGGCATTTTTATAATTGTTGAAGAGTTCCTGATATAGGTTACATACATGACCTGCTATTTCACTTATTTGTATGTTATGAAGTTACTTTTTGAGTACCTCACATTGTACATGTCACCAAGAGAAGCATTATTAGTGTCACTAGCGGAGATTGCAGTTGCCATTCTTATTCTTCGCTAAGCACTTATAATGTTATTCATCATCAAGCACTTATACTGTTATTCCTCATCAATGCATCTATGTAACTGTCTGGTTGCAGAAGCTGCAAGATACCAATGAATATTTGGGACTCTCTTTTAGTTTTAGGTTCTGTATGACTCTATTGGATGCTTTTGGTTTATTGGACCCTGACCACTTGTCAAGTAATTTTGTTTGATGTTATGTATAGATGCACACCTTTTACCTGTGGATCTGCCTGATTTTTCTTCAATTGGCAGGTAAGATATTGGTTTTTCATCACAACTATTTATTCTATTCTTTTGTAAACCTCTTTTCCTTCTTTTTTTTAAAAGATCTTTTTTCCTTTGGTGTTTTCCAGCACAAAACAAATACCACATGCTTTTGTTAGTTTTCACTAAGTAGCATGGCTACAAGCTATCATGGTTCTTGGGTGTTTGCCTGGGGCATTAGACACCTAGGAGTCTGTGTGATGCTTATGTGTCATTAGTAAGTTAAAAAATAAATTTCTTCTGCATAGTATGTGATTATATGCAACTATAAACGAATATATTTATTGTGGATTCAAAATAATACTAGAAATTCTCATATAGGAAAATGTAGAAAGGGTAAACTTAGTGTATGAGACTACCATTGTCAGATACACACAAGCTGTGGGTGTTGTTTTTTGACCACTAAGTTACATCAAATGATCTGTTGAAATGATCAAGACTATCCAGCTTATGGTTGCTTCTGTGTTGTACTAGTTGTAATACTGCAACTACTTTTCAATCTTTGATGAGTTTTAGGCTAGTGTAACAATGGTATGTTCTTATATTTTTTTATTATATTCAAAAAATCAATTGTTCTGGTCACCTTTGAGGAGCATGTTCTGCACTTAAGGACAACGTTACATTTATTTTCAAACAAAAAATTGTTTGCCAACCGGAATAAATGCAAGTATGTAGTCAAGAGAATAATGTATTTGGGACACATTGTAAGTGGATGTGGTGTCAAAGTCAATTCTGAGAAGGTTTAGGCCATTGTTGTGTGGCCGACTGTAGAATCTATCCATAATCTAAGGAGCTTCCTTGGGTAATTTAGGTATTATAGGAGATTTTTGCTAGATTATTCAAAGATTGTTTGGTTCCTAAATAATATATTGAAGATGGAGTTCTTGTGGACTCCAAAGGCAAAGGAAGGCCATTGATTAAAAGTGATTCATACACACTCTCTAGTCTTCCATATGTTGGACTTAAAAAAATTGTCATTGAAAGTAATACTTCAGGTAGTGGAATGGGAGTTGCTCTTACTTCAAGAAAGCCTTCTAATTGCTTACATGAACAAAGCATTTAAAGGGGACAACAATATCTTCCAATCCATGAAATAGGAGGTGATGCTTCAAGCAATTAAGAAGTTGAGGCGGTTACTTTTGTGGCAACACTTAATGATTAAAGCAAATCAAAGAAGTACGAAGTACATGATCAATCAAAGTGTCCATACTCCAATAAAAGAGAAATTGTTTGCTAATTATTGGGATTTGATTATAAGATTGAGTATAAGGTGGAACAACTAATAAAGTTGTTGGTGCCCTTTTATGTTGCCTAAAATTAGGGAAAATGCATGATATTTCCATCCTAGTTTTTGAATGGGTTAAGATGTTGAACTAGTTTATGAAGGGGTTGGCAAGTTCAAGAATCCGCATCATATTGGGTGGGTGGAAAGATCAACAAATAGAAGTAAAACATAATCAATGGGCTGCCATTTTACAAAGGTTGCTAATATTTAATGTGTGGCGTGTATGGCACAGTGATATGTGACAATATGTCATGGAAGTTGACATCTATCAATGCATGAAATTAAATAATTTACATCCACACATGCTTCTTCAACCTTTGCCTATAAATCTACATTGACATTAGCATTAATTTTGTTGAAGGCTTACCAACATCAAAGGGAAGATTTGTTATATTGGTGGGTGTAGACAAGTACATTAAGTATGCCTCCTTTATCCTAACTTGATATCCTTACGATGCAATAGACATTGTTTGGATTTTCCTTCAACATGTGGTGAAACTCCATGGAACACAATGAAATTGTCAATGAAAGAGATTCTATGTTTCTAATGTATTTTGGTGGAAATTAATGAAACTTCAGTGCACTAATTGTGTATGAGCTTGATGTATTACCCACAGAGCGATTGGACAAAACCTTGGAATCATACCTCAAATGCTATGTTTACTAGAAGCAACATCATGGATTGTTGGTTGTGTGGGCCGGATTTTGTCACAGAACAAGTTCCCATGTTTCCACCAACTTGTTAACTCTGAAACACTATATGGATGTCATCCATTCCTCTTGACTTATGTACCCCACACAACTAGAGTGAAGGCAATGGATCAAGAACTTTCACTTTGAGATGGAATTATTTGTGTTTTAAACCATATTTATGGGAGGCACAATAGAGAATGAAATGATTGGAAAATAGAGATCACAAAGAGGGGTTTCTTGAAGAACGCAAAGTGTACTTTGCCAGTGGACTTTCTTTGATTCATACGTGAATTAACTGAGTAAATCAATCACATATGTTATATCTGGTTTGGTAACCATGAGATTTTCTAGAATTCAGTTTCCTGTATTTTCTGAATTGGTTACTCTGAAATCATTTTTTTACTACTTGATTTTAAGAGGTTCACTTCTATGAATCCATCTTTTGATTTCACTTTTTTTTTTCTTATATTTTAGCAATGGCTTTGAGAAGATAGCTTGGGATGCTTCAGGGGAGCGATTGGCTGTGTCATATAAAGGTGGTAATGAGACATATGTTGGTCTCATTGCCATTTATGATGTCAAACGTGGGCCGCTTGTTTCTGCATCACTGGTGTTAGTATTTTGCCTCCACCTTTTTCTCGTTTGCATATCTTGTGTTTTTAATGTATCTGATGCCACTTTCTATATTCAGAGGATTCATTAGAGGGCCAGGTGAAAAAGCCCGACCCCTGGCATTTGCATTCCATGACAAATTCAGACAAGGACCATTGTTATCGGTTGTAAGTGTCCATTTCTTTTGTGACATACAAATGTTTTGCTCATTAGATTGACACAATAATTTTTTAATAGTGCTGGAGCAGTGGATGGTGCTGTACTTACCCTCTCTTATTTAGATCACATATCCTTCTGTAGATAAGGTAGGTGGTATCTTGTTGCTTCAATTCCTAATGCATCTAAACTTTCACCGTGCGTTTTGGTCATGTTTTGTTTCATTTATGCAGTTCAAATTTAATTTCACTTGATCTTGTTGAGCTTGCTTTTAAGAAAGGAAAGCATGCAGGCTTTTTTCTGGCAGCAATGTCATCCAAAACAGAAATCTTTGTCTCATCCATGTGTAGAGTGATTTGGATGGCTACACTATAATTTTTGGAAATTTTAGGCGTGTGCCCAAGCCTCACAGTTTGTCTGAAAAAGAGAAGTATTAAAGGAGTATGATCTCATGTTATTTTGTGTTTTATGAATTTTCAAGTACGATTCAATCTTTCAACTGTTGTAACACCTAAGTGTCAGTTCTTTTTCTTTGTCAATGTGGGATGATTGCTGATGGAATGATTATCATTTCATTTTCTTTTATTTCTTTGTAAGACAGAAACATAGGTATTGCAGTGTTTTATTATTTGTTGTAATATTCACAATGTCATGGCTTTTATCCTTTCTTCCAAGAGCGAATCCTAGTTCTCTTCTCATTTTAATATTACAAAAGATGATTTTTTCTGATGATATTAATATAATTTTGTTTATATTTTCTTTTTGTGCACAATATTTCATGTATTATTATTTGTATATAGTTGAGGGTGAGCTTAGGTGCAACCTTAGGTTATTCTTCGTAAAAATAGAATGTTCTTTACAAATTCGAAAAAATTGGATTTGTTTGTGGCAGTTTTTATTTAATAGCTAAAATACTAGGAAATTAATTTTATAAGAATAGCTTTTCTCATGGTACGAAAGCTTTGTTTTTCTGATAATAATTCTATTTTTATTTGAAATCAAGATGTTATCCATTGTAATTAAAAGGATAATAATACTGCTGTAGGCTCTATATGTACATTCTTTGCTAAAAGCTTTAAAATGAAATCTTCCTTCATTCATCTGGTGCTGTCCTTCCACCGGACCACGTCTGGTGCTGAAAATGGTGCCACCAGGGCAGAGGAGGAAAATGGATCGCAGCCGGAGTCGATGGAGATGGAAAATGAGAATTATGGGTCGTCCGTAGTCGTTGATCAAAATCTTCGATCACCGAAGATGTTTGGAATGGCGATGGGGTGACTTGCTCCGGTGAAAGCAGCCCACCCGACTCGAGAGGTGCCTTAAAAGCACATTTTCTTTTAGGTCGGTGGTGCTTTGAAGAGGATAGCTGCGTGTGGTATTTACGTTTGTTAGCGGGTGATCGTGACTTGTATATTTAGCGTTGTAGTGTGTGTGTTTTTAAATGATCGAAATGGAATGGAAGTGAAGTTTCTACAAGTTTCAGTAACACCTTTTCTTCTTCAACCTACTGCCTGCACCTTTCTTGCTGCAACAATTCCAGGCTTCATCACTTTCACCAGGCATCGATTCTTTCTCTGCATGGATCGTTCTCTTGCGAATAATCAATATTGGTGGCTTCTCCAACTTCTGTTATGATGAATATAATATTTGTATGTTGTAATGATTATAACATTTACATGTTTCCCTTTCAAAGAAAGAAATTATGACATCCACTATTGCACCCAAATATTTTGATTTTGCCGATTGGTGGTGAAACTTGAAAGATGATTTCTTTATGAAATACTGATTCACAAGGAATGAGCTCAGCGGTAAGTTTTGCTGTCTTTATCTAATTCGATTAGATACTGTTCTCGTAGAAAATTTGGTTGTGTGGTTACATATTTCGATCAATGACCTATAGTTGTCTGCAGCAAGGACGGGAGGGAGTCTGGGCTTCTTGAGAAGCAGTAAGGACTATGTTATCGGAGCTCAGGCATATCACGGTTGAAATTCCAAGGTTAGCTCCTTCATGGCTGATTTTAAGTCTAAAAAAAGAAGGATTAACATTAAATAGGCGATCAGTTATAAAAACTTGTCAATCCTTCGTAATCATGAATTATATGAATTGTTGCTGTACGGTTACTTAATATGAGCTCTTTTTTATTCTCATTTGTTTTTTTTGTGTGAAAAACTATGATATGTTTTTGATAAATACCTTTATTGTATTGTATACAAAGATGTTAGAAGGGCCTCTGCAGGACCGAGTCAATTTTCACGAATCATGTATCATAGGCATCGCATTACCCGAGCATGAGACTCAGGCAGCATCAGACTTTATGAGTTGTAAAGTCTCTAGGTTTATGTACCTTTGACAGTTGGAGTGTTAACGGTTTGTGACTGGCAGCCAGATATTGATAGATATGAACGACTATCTTGATGGGCTGGTAGATTCCTCTCCTGTGGTGACGAAGTACCTCTGATCTCCTCCTTCCTTGCCAGTCTTTTGTGAATGGGGGTATTCTAGAGTTCTAGAGGCTGGGGAGGTGGTTTGGTGCGGGTTGAAGGGTAATGGAAGTGGTATTGGTTTTTGGATTGATACAAATAGTATTCTCAGTAGCTTGCCCTTTTCTCCTTTTCTTACATATAGGAAATCTTGGTTATTTATTCCTTTTCATCTATCCGACCATTAGTTACTTTTTTGAGATGTTGGTCAATTAATTAGTAAAAACTTGGCTGGTGTAAGAGATCAGTTTCTGTTAAATGGTATACGTTATTTATTTTGTTAAACGATATACGTTATTTATTTATGTGGAACAGATTGAAAACGATGTTTAGTTATTCACACCTTTTTTGCTGGAACTTCACCTCTCATTGCAAAGAGTACTACTCTTCCTCCCGCAATTGTATTTGTGCGATGGCCTTCTGTTGACTACCAACAGATCTTCCGATTGCCTTCTTATGACGCTGGAGGTCGGTCCTGTCATGGATTACATGTAATAAACCTTATCAGGTGGGTGTTCTTGATCTGTGGAACAAGTTTGTTTGCGATCATTTTTTATTAGCTAGATGGCTAATGGCTGAAAGAAAGGTGAGAATGTCAATATAAAATGACTTAATTGGAGAAAGTAAAGAAAATTTCAAGGACATCATTCTACGTGGCGATTCTCCAACTGAAGTAACCAATTACTTACTTGCATTATCTTAATTCAACTCCATCAATGTATAAATACATTCGTGTTTTTACAACCCAACCTTGAACAAATGGATTGATTTTTTAATACGTGGGAACATACTTTTAGTTAGAGCCTCAATTCTAGTTTTGTTGCTTGCATATTTCGAAAAGAGAATACCGCTTCTGCATCGAAACTGAGATTGGGAGGAAAAGAAAGTAGAAGAAAGAGAAGGATCAAATTTGAGTAAGAAGGAAAACAAAATAGAACCATTAATTATCTCCAGAAAAGTGGACACCATTTAAGGCTTTTATCATCAGCTCGCATAGGTGAGGTATCAACAATCTGCTCACTGTCCCCAATCAACGTTGTTGAAGATGGAATTCGTATATATCACATTTACCAAGAAAATTCTATGGTACCTATTGTCTCTCACAAAAAATACTAGTGTTTATTCAAATATTTAAATTGCACCGTCCATACATTTGAATAAACGATTAAGATTAAAAGGTTTTGACACCTAAGAAAAATTATGGTATTCCTATGAGTACCATAGACTCTCCCCACTGATTATAACTAGAACTCTATTTAAATCTTCTTGAACTAGATTGTTTTCCATCTCATTCTAAAATCCATAATTATCATATATAACTACAAAACAAAGGATAGCATTATCCTATAGGCCGGAATTAACTTACTATTTTACCAATATTTACACAAACAGATCAGTATATACACAACCTTCGCAGCTTGATTCGTGTTTTCACCACACATATTAGGATGGTATGCCTGCCCTTGCGGGAATGACCATGCTCCTCAACAGGTGCCAAGCATGATCAGATAGGCATATAATATGTGAATCTGAATGCAGAGGGATTTGGTTTTAAATGGGTGTTATCATTGTTTGGGACACCGAATAAGCATGCTGAATCGAGCTCATAATCATAGAGGGATTTTTACCGCAGTCCAACCAAGTCACGAGGAACCGCGAGCTGAGCTCTCATAGGAAATGATCTTTTACCGTGTGAGAATGACCTGTAACATCTTTTGGTTCTGTCTGGCATCAAAGTTCACCTGCAACAGAATCCCCATTGCAAAAATCACCAGTGAAGTCGGACTTCCTTTTTGTTTGCCATGCTGATGCCGCATCAGCGTTCTCTGATGGATGGTCATTTGTCTGTGGTCTCTTGACGGGAGAAGTAGACTTGCTAGTGCCATTTTCTGTTGCTTCTGGGGATTGAGATTGCTTCTGCTTGTCCTCAGCAGCATCCGGCTCTGAAGCTTTTAGTGCACCTCCAAGTTTCCGTTGCTCTTCTATGATCTTCTGTAGGTACTTCCCTTGAGCTTCTATCCTTAGTTGCAACTGTTTTTGCACCTGAGGAGAAAAATATATATGTTAAGAAATGTGGAAGGATGACGAGCTCGGTAAGGGTCATTAGCGGGATAGTTTCAACAACAGCTAAGAGAAGCTTTATAGAAAAAGAAAGATGGAACAGGCATCAAACCTCAAGCTGTTCGTGAAGTCGTTTCTGCACTTCCATCTGCATCTTGAGAGCTTCATTAATCTGAATTCCTCTGAAGCAAACAAATTTAATTTTATAAAAGCATGAGATGACTCTGAATGTGGAGACATTATGTAAAATAAAGAGAGCTCATGTTTCAAGAAACTTTAATTGGATAAAATCATTCAATAACAAGAATGCGAGAGAAGTATTCATTTCAGTTCATTCCATAATAATTCCTTCCTTAAAAGAATACAATCCGATCATTGAATCAATTAATCTACTTACGGTGCAGAGACCATGCTTGTTAGGGTGTCAACAGAGTCTTTCTTTTCATCCTTTGAACCTGAAAACGCCCATATGATATTGACGTGAGTATATCTATATCTTGTAAACCAATCCAGACCGGTCTGCACGCTTATACAAAAACTGCAATTCATGAAACACAAAAGAAATAAGTAATGGCAGGTTATAAGTTTACTGTCAGCCAGAGATTCAGGCAGGTACTTTGCTAGGCGATACTTCTGCAAAATATCACATTAGATTACATTTATAACCCACCATTTAGTCACATTTTGTTAAAGGAAGAAATTCTCTAAATAAAGGTACCTGTAAATGGCTTTTGACATGATAGATGGTGAGTCCAGGTACACCCATCAATCTGAGAACACCTTTTGGTGTTGCTCCTGAAACCACAACAAAGATAGTTAAAAATTTAGAAGAAAAAAAATTAATTCTAGGTATATTTCCGAATTGATATTTTTGGGTAAAAGAAAAAACTACCAATATAACAGCAAACAAAATGGCAAAAAGACAATTAAACAGAAAACACAAAAATATAAATCACAAAGGCATTCATGCCTCATAAATGAAAAGGAAAACGTCAAAGCAGGAGGCTCCCACATAGCCACACCATTGTTGGGTCTAGGGAGAGTCCAACCATATGCAGTATTTCTATGAATGGGGTGTCTATTACCTAGAATTTAAACTCATGATCTCTACGGTGCAATGGAACAACCTTATTGTTGTATCAAGACTTACCTTACATGTTCCATAAACATACACCCAAAATAATGCAGGCCTCAGAAAAGACAGTTAGCATCAAGGCAACAGCAGAAAAAAAAGAAACATCGAGAGTTTTCAATAGTTAAAAGGAGTTCATCAATGTAGCATTTATAATACGTAAAAAAAACTGTACTAAGTTTCTCTATAATCTTTTTTTAGGAAAGGCATGATCAGGTTTTTAAAATTATGCTGCAAAAGATATAGGTGGGATTGGCCAACTTTTTATCTCAAAAGTTCAACTTGCAGCCAACAAAGATGCAAAAAATGCCAACAAGAAAATCTAAAATCTTCTTGATTTTAGTCTATTTCTTTTGCTTGATTTTGGTCAATGCGAAAGATGAAGTACAGATCACTATGTCACTTGTTTTACTTGAATAATTAAGCCTAGTTTGATTTGAAAACTATCTAGAATACAATTTAGACAGCAGAATAATGGAATAAGGATTTCTGTTGGGGAGATATCCAGTGAAAAGGAATATGGTAGGATGCACAGGTAGAAAACAACCAAAAGAACTTGAATTTTGGGATACTCTTGAATCTTGATTAAGCATGCACAATTTTTCTTCCCAGCTTATATGATAGCATAGGTTTAAATATAGTTTTCTTCCCAAGTTGCCTTATCACTCTCCTTATTTTTAAGGTACCCAATTGCCAATACTTCGCATAATGTCTATTGCACTTTCTATACAAGTGAAGAATAATCTCAATATTTGATTACTTTGCACATGTTCTCCATGCACTATTCTGTAATAATTATAGTTTCAGAAAAAAATTACATTGCAATTTGCAGAAGAAAGAAATAGTTTATTTTATATTACAATAGAGCGAATATAAGTTTTGTGGACACCAACAGTGTTGTCCTTTTATAATAAACTGCAATAGCTTAGTTGGTTAAGAGCAACAGTACTCATAACAATTATTAGGATCCTAGTGAATACAAAAATTTCTATTATTGAAAAAAATAGTGTTGTCCTTTTATGTTGTTTACCTAAGATAAGTTCACAATTTTTATGATATTTTCACCAATGTTTGATAGTTCGGTATGAAAATTTCAAATTTACTAAAAATATAATAAATTTTAAGACCTTATGGTGGAGAGGCCTTTCTAACTTGATTGAAATGATATTTCAACAACATGCAACCTATAGTTGTTGAATTTAAAAGGTCAAAAACTCTAAAAAGACCTTCAATGGAAAAATAGGAAACCACATTCAATATCTGCTTGTCAGCTGGTAACAAGGAGCCTCCTATCCGTCACAGGAGGTCTGTTATCCTTCCATCTTGTACTTGAATTTTAAGTAATTAATAAATAAATATATATGAATCAATACAGAAAGAGATCCATGTATGCCAGATAGACATCTCTAAATATGGAGCCTCACCAAACAATTCACGACAACTGCTGAAACAGCATTCTCTAAATCACCAACTATTTGCTGGATAATTTGGGTGAAAGAAAAGGCATATCCTTTGCAGGCATATGTAAGATCCCAATTATGCAAATGAATGTATTTGTTCCTGAACTTGATTCATTTTTCTTGGTTTTCTATTTGAAAACAAAAACTTCACTAATGTACTATTTTGATTTAAGTGGGATTGACATTAGACTCTTTCTCTGTATTTCCATTTGAATCTTATTTTAAGGATGAGGTGAATGACAAGAGGTCTAAATGGCAGGAATAAAGCAAGACAATTCTCTGCCGCCCCATGTAGTTTTAGTTATGAAAGCATTGGCCAAGTGAGAATGGTTTCTAACAGGTTTTTCATGGTTGGAGCCTTGGGAGAAGAAATGATGCCGGGTCCTTAAGTGTTTCATCTTTTTTCTTGGATTAAAATACCATATTGTCTTGGATTTCCTAGTTTAAATTCCTCAGACATGTCAAGGTTTGCTTATCAAAGAAAATCATCTAGCACCAGATGCACTTATCTTTAGACACAATTATTATCCCTTAGTTCCATATGCATGATCAACAATTTTTCATAGATGAAGATAATTTGGATTCATTAGAGTATACTTTCATCAAGGTACAGATTGGAATTAGCAGTATTTTCCGTTACTCACTATCTGGTCCACCAAGTTCTGAAATTGCATCAACAAATCTGTTATGAAGATCAGATGTCCACCGTAGTCTTCGCTTTACAGTTCCTCCTGAGGTGGGTGAATTGGTTGGTAGAGGACCATTTGGGAATCCAACATCAGGACACCGTTCAGCATCTTGACACTTGTGTGTAGCCAATGTCACAGTAGATATTTTCTTTGCGTGGTACATGTTCACAACTTCCAAGACTGCAATTTCACATAAGAAGCATATTTGTATTTAGGTCTCTTTATTTGATCCAATTAGAATAAAAGTGGAAAAAAGCAACATCTACTAATTTATTAAAAACAGATGATTATCACCCTATTGCACCACTAGCATTCCTCCAGCCATATTAGCAAAAGATGAATAGCATAAGCGACTGACATCAAGTATGACTCATTCTTCGCAATGAAGATAACCGTGAAAGTTTTCTATCAGATTATTCAACCTAAGTAGACGGCAGCTAGAGTTGCAATTTCTGTGTGTGTGTATGGATATACCTTTGTTTGACTGTACCTGTAAAACTTAGACAATTAAATACTCGATAAACTTACATAAGGAAACAAGAGATAACGAAATCAAAAAATCCTATCAGATCGTAAATGTAACAGTATTATATGTTAGATCTTCAGAGGGACGAAGTGACACGTAGTAACGAAGCTAGAACTTTCTTACACGCATGATTTACCATTTTCCAACAGAAATACTCCAAACCAGTAACGCAACAACAATATGAACAAGTCGAAAGGTAGAACTTTCGAATTGCAAGATCAAGGATATCAGCAATTCAAGTCAATCACATAAGAAGAGCACCACTGACAAATACGAACTACTGATTAAAACAGAAAACCTCTACCGTCGTGATTCGAAAAAAAGGGGAATCAACAAACTTACGCAAATTTCCCAGCGAGAATGTCTTCGCGAGAAGCATTACCTCACCTTTCTAACACAAGGCGGCACCCCGATTAACGAACATCACGCAACGCCACCAGTTCTCAATCATCCACCTCTAAAACATCCACACCACCGCAACCCTAACAAGCTCCCAGTTCCCAAATCTGTGCAAGCCAGCAATCGATACGCAAGAATGGCCCCAGCGTAGGACGTAAACGAAGAAAGAAACCGAACTCTTCCGCTTTTCTTTGTCTCTTCCTCTGAAAAATCCCAAATACCACCGGCTACCAAATCAAGCAACAAAATGCGTGGAACCCCAAGTTCTGGACGAAAAGGACCGGAGGAAGAGATCTGTACGATACTGTGGAGCACCACCATAAGGTTTGGGTTGCGTGAGCTCGATGGGTCGAAGGCCACGGTAGGATGGACCTGCGGAACTACATTGGGGTGGAACTGGGACGGAATCTTCCTTCTCTTTTTGCAATATAAAAGAAACGGGAACGGAATTATACCGATCACATAATAATAACTCCTAATATTTATTGACATTTGATTTTTAAAAATATAAAAATCATCCTTACGAAAAAAATTAATTTTTTGTTAATGTTGTTTGGTTCTACTTTTTCCTGTTAACCTTTTTTAAAGTCCTTTTTATTAATTTAATCAATTATATTATTTTAATTAATTAAGAATAATGATATTCATAGTTTTATTTTTATTCCAGGTAAACACGAACATGCTATCATTATCCAAAAAGAAAAGCATCTTCTTATCGATCTAAAAATATAGTTTTGTATGAAGGGAAATTATTATGATAGGAAAAAAAAACTATCGTTATCAAAAAATGTACGCATTTACGTATATATCATTAAATATCAATACTGAATAATGTAGTTGATAATTTTCTTCAAAGATCTGGAAGGAGAAACTATTTTGGATCAAAGTTTTTGTGAAGATACTCTACCAACATCAATATATATATATATATCATTAAAATTGTTAATAATTATAAAAATACTATCATTAAGTTGTCTTTAATTTTCCTATTACTTTGTTATCCAACATCGTTAAAATTCAATGCCAGTTTTTTCCCCCGATTTTATCTTCACGATCAATTTTTTTATTTATTTAAAACAGTAGATATTTATATCCTTTTGTTGTTCTTTCTTTCGCACCAGTACAGGGGATCCATATATTTTGTATGATGATAGGAAAATTAGAGGTAGATTAGTCATCATAGAATATTAAGCTAAGTTTAATGCATGCATCGGATGAAATAAGTGCTACTGATATATGGATGCATGTTTTAGATAGAAAAAGCCTTTAAGGACCACGATTTTACGATGTTTTGAATCAAATAATTAAACGATGGGAAAGGAAAAGCAATTGATTATGCGGGCGAAAGGGAAACAATCTACATGAAATTAAATTGATGATAATTAAATTCTCTGCCGGTGTTGTGGAATATCAAGTTGGCTTTCATTGATTCATTCATTTACGTTAAAACAATATTAATTTTCTTTTTAACCAAATCCATGGAAGAATGGCAAACATCGATCAGAGAATTCAACTGGCCTTCGTTAATAGAATAGAAGATAGTTAAATTTTATCTCGATTCTGCCCAATGAAGCGCACGCATCTTCGCTTCTACCGTTCATCGATCCGCTTCCACAAAATTCCTGGCTTATGACGATCTATCTACGAGCACATTAATCATATATACTACTCCAGGAAAAGGTGCCATGCATACTCATCTAGTGCCGAAACAATATAGGACAGAAATCAGAATTATATGGAAAATTTTATGGTCCAAATTTCAAGGGCCCTTCCTTTACTCTCGAGCACGGCTAATCAATATTAGAGTTCGATGGTCGGCTGCTCCACCACCACCTCCTCCTCCTCCTCCTCCTCCTCCTCCTCCTCCTCCTCCTCCTCCTCGCCCATCGTGGTGGTCGTCTCCGCTACGACCTTCCGGAACAGGTAGTCCCCAACGCCCGAGTCCTGCGCCGTGAGCTCCCTGACCCCGCCCTTGAAGTCGGAGGCTTAGAGAGTTGGAGATGTGCACGACATTGACGGGCTGCTGTTCCTTCTCCATTCTGCTTCTCCTCGACCGCTTGTGGCTCTTCCGTTGGACGCCGAGAACTATCCATTGCGACGGCGGCGATCGAGCGTACAATCATCGTTGAACGTCGGCCGAGCTTATCCAACGCGGATTGAGGAACCCGTAAGGATTTTCTGATAAATATTATCCGAAGCTCTCTCTCCTTCGAGGAAACGAAAGAAATACCAACGTGATGACGTCATTGAGAACCCACTTGTCGACGTCATAAATCGACGGCGAAGGTCTTCTTGATTATTTATTTATTTATCCCGCGATTTCTAGCTTGCGGTCAAACGGTGACGAGAAGTTCTTCAAACAGTTAGGTGTGTTATTGATATATAATGGGGTTGAATCATCTATGGTATACGATATATGTGGTTCTTCCAGCCGTGGTTACACAATTAGAATAATACTGTTACTTTATAATCTCGCAAATATATATATATGGTTCTAGCATTCATTGATTAATTATCTTGGAATCGAGGGTGGGTGTATGTAATTATCTATGTCAGTATTATCTATTAATATTAATAAACACTGTTACTAATATAATTAATAACTAATTAATTTAATATAGTTATTATTATTATTAGATTAATTTATATTAATAAGTACTGATAATAATAATAATAATAATAATAATTATTATTATTATTATTAACAATGGTAGTAATTATTAATGGTGACGGTGATCTTTATTTATATGGTTTGTTATCTAGATCATAATCAACAAACTTTCTATTTTATCTTTCATGTTTTAGGGTAATACTGTGTTTTGTAAGTCTTTAAAAAGCTACATTAATATTACCTCCATATAAACAAACTTTTATAAGAGATCAACAAGTTAACTTATGAATAAACTCTAACTTAAAAAAAAAATGAAGCTACATAAGCAACTTAGACATATTAAATGGGTTGAGTTGATGTAGGCTAGCTGGATAGGCCTAATCTGGTCCGATCTAAAAAATCAAGTAAGGCTAGATTGTGTAAATTATAGATTTTGGCCCATGGGCTTTCAGGTCGACCGAATGTTCGGATGTGTGGTCAGAACATTCATTATGTTCGTAAAGATGAACATTTTACGAACGTTGGTAGAGAAAGAAAAAGAAGATATAAAAATTTATAAATAGGGAGAAAATAATTAGAGTTTTCTTTATAATTTATTTATTTATAAATTTTTTAAGTTTTTTCAACTTTCGGCTGAACTTTTGTTTACAAAAATATCGTACAACAATAAATTTAACTTCAATAATGCAAGTTTTTAATATTTTAGCTAGAGCAACAATACTTTTAATCTCAAATCATGAAAGTTGTGGTATTTTCAAGTATTACCACTAAACCTAGAAGGATATCTATTTTATAATTAAAGTTTACAGTAAAAATGAACAATATGGAAGATGAGATTGTGATGAAGAGAATTTACTTGACATGTGCAATGTATTATTCTTTTATAAATATTTAGTTAATTATTTATCTAAAAATATTGAAAAAAGTAAATTGATTCAAACACATTTATTTTAACTCTAAAGTTAATATAATACAATGATATTATGATTTTAGGAATGCTAAAGAACTATATACTAAATTTATTGTTATTTAAAATTTACTTATTAATTTTGGTGATAGTCAACATTTTCAATATTACATTTTACAAACTTATTATCTACAATTTAAAAATATTTATAGAAATACAACTAGGTAATATATTATTGACATTTATAATAAAATTAGAATATAACTAATTAATATAATAAATTATATTAATACATTTATAGTATGTACACTTGATATTTGAAATGGTATAACTAAAATGTGATATATTTTTATTATTGCACATTTTATTAATGATAATTAAGTTTTAACAAAAAAAAAAAAAGACTTTAGAAGAAATCATTTACGTGACTTAAGAACATAATTTGATAATAATTGAAATATAATTTGAGTTTTAAGGTTTAGAGTTTCTAACTTAAATTATTTTATTGAAATGTAGCTTGAATATTTTTAAAATAACCTGTATTACATTAAAATGTAATTGGCTACGTTTTAATAAAATTTATCAAAGAATCTCAAGATTTAAAAATGATTGATTCAAAATTTACGAATTTAGAAGACAATTTAAATTATCACATTTAGTTTTTGTCCTATTCATCTTTACTTTTTGATCGGGAGTAATCACATTTTATGAACATTGGTCGATGAATGTTACCGTTTTACATTTACGGCAAATTTTTCTTTAAGATGTAACCAGAAATGTTATTGAAAAACAATCTACTTTATATAGTAATGTAATCTCACTTGAGCTAACTTATAACATGGTTTGTAAAGAAACCTAACTTGAGTTTTATTGAATTATAGCCTGAATTATTTTATTGAAATGTAACTTAAATTTGTTTGAAAAATAACCATTATTTTATCAAAATATTATAAAAGTTACGCTTTAATAAAATTTATTGCAGAGAAGGTATTTTTGTATTTTCACTTGTTGACTTGTACTGAAGTACAGAGACAAACATCCATAGTCGAAACGTGAGGTCGTCAAGAGGCAAAACCTTTCCTACCCTTCAATCTTTTTTTTTTTCTTTAAAAAATCTCTAAAATCCAATTTTAAGTCCTAAAAAACTCTTAAAACCCTTTATTCATTCCTTATCTAATCCCAACCGTTCATATTGTGTCCAGTGTGTAAATAACTGTATTTAAAGAGTCCATTTGTATATATTTTTTATCAAAAAATGAAATAATAGGAAAAATGAAAAATGAAAATGGTAAAGAATGATAGAACATGATAAAAAAATATAAGGCCCTTACTCATTTGTGCATTAGAGGAAATGATCGGAAAGTAAAAAATAAGATGTTTATGTAGGAAATAATAGAAAATATATTATTAAATAAATTTTAAAATTATTAAATAATAAAATTAACAAAAATTACTACTAACTTATAAAAATGATAGAAAATTAAGAATTTAATAATTTTTTAAAAATTAAATAATAAAGATTATATTTGAAAAGTAATATTTTAAATATCATAGTACATATTAATATTTCATTAAATATAGATGTAACATGTGAAATAATATATTTGTAATTAACATAAATAATGTTGTTCATTAAAATTTAAATTTTTTCAAAAATAATATGTTAATTTATTATTTAATATTATTAAGTTATATTGGAATTAATGTTACTTATTTAACATATTATTAAGTTGTTGAATATCTTAATATATTATTTATTCTTATAACATTAATGTTATTATATTTTAATGTATTATAATCTAGTATTATTTTTCAACATTATTTTTTATTTTAATCTATTATAATTATAATACGTTATTATTTATTTATTATTATTATTATACTTCTAGATATCATGTTAATGTTATTATTTTAATGTATTATAATTATAAGATGATATTTATTATTATAATTATTATATTTTAATTTATTATAATTATATATTATTTATTATATTATAAGTCTATATCATTTTCCATAATTTCAAAAAAATAAGATAAAAAATTATAAAAAATATTTTTTTTAATATGAAAGGAAACAATAACAATATCTCTTCTCATTTTTACTGACACAAATATAAAAAATATTTTCTTTTTTCACCATTTCTTTTCCCATATTTCCATTCATCGACACCCTCGGATCAAAGGACCCTTGGATCCAACAATCCCAACCATTCGATCTCAGCCCTTCATCCAAAATCCCTCCAATATTTTTTATTCCCTCCAAAATCTTACATTACAGGCGGTACCTTTTCCTCTCGACGCATCCATCCCTGCTACCGGCGCACACTCCTCCGCAGCCGGAAAGCCACCTCGTGCTCCCGTTGTCCGGCGCCCTTGCAGTCGACGTGCGTCCCCCCTCTCAATCGGCCGGCCGCTCCTGCAGTCGACACGCTCTCCGCCTGCGATTTCTGGCCACTCGAGACTGGTGCCTTCCGCTTTCACATCGCCGCTCGTCCCTTCGCACAGCCCAACCTCCGCCTGACGCCGTTCGCCCTTTCGCACCGCCAGATCTCCGCCAGTCCGCCGGCCGGCCGCCACGCCGGAAGGCTTGCACCACCACCCATCTGACCGTCCAGCCCCGTCCTCCGGCCACTGTCCTCGTCGGAAGCTTGCACTGCCGCCCGTCCGTCAGCCCGGTCCGCTGGCCAAACTCCTCGCCGGAAACCTTGTGCAGCCACCTGGTTCGTGCAGTACGCCATCCTCCTTACTTTGTAGTTTAGGAGTGATGATGTAAAATAGGACCTGACTGCCCCATTTTGCATCCCCATGTTATTGCATGTTTTAGTTATTTAAATTTACTCATGTAGATTGACACGGATCAACTTTCATGATTTCACTTCATTTCTTCCTTAATGCAACCCGATCCTCATGTGTGAATAATGTATGTTGCTGCTGGGTTTATTTGAATAATACTAGTGCATCCCAATATCTGAAGAAATACCTCGATTGACGGTGGAGCATCCTTATATTTGAATAATATTAGTGCCTTCCTAAGAAGAATGCTTCTCTCGTTTGCCCCCACCACTTCTATTCACCCGCACGCACAGTCCAAGTCTAGACATCCGTCGTTCCTGACCAACGGGCCGAGGGTTCTACGACATCCAAGCTTCCAAACATCGTTGTCAGTGGTGCTGTTGAGATCTTCAACTCGATTGGGTTGTCGCGCATCGATGGAAAGGTATTTTTCTCTCTTTCATATGCTTTTCCTTCATTTGGTGTGCATGACTGCTTTCTTAGCTATAAATTGTACTGTTCGTCTCCTATATGACATCTTTTTCCCCTCTGCAAACCCTGTATGACATCTTGGCAAATGGGATATGTAACGACCGTGTTCTATGTTAGCACTCACAATGGGACGGTGCTACGCTATTCGTTGGTATTCAACACAATGTGGATATGCCACCGTCCCATTGTTATTTGAAATGAATTACGTTAATCGTAATCTGTTTCTTTGCTTTACTTTTTGTTTTGATATGTAGAAAAGATGATGCAAAAGTGCATGGAGTCTCCGATACAATCGTGGGAGTACTGGGAGGAGGTCAACTGGGACGTATGCTCTGCCAAGCTGCATCTCAAATGGCGATTAAAGTTATGACATTGGATCCATCAGAGGATTGCCCTGCTAGTGCTATTTCTTATCAGCATGTGGTTGGGAGTTTCAATGATGGCAACACAGTCCGAGATTTTGCAAAGAGGTCTGGTTTGTGTGAATTTGGATGTGATTTAGTGAATTTCAACAAGGTAGTGGAATGTGTAATAAGCTCATCTTGTTTTCTAACACAGGTGTGGCATACTCACTGTTGAAATAGAACATGTTGATGCCGACACCTTGGAGATACTTGAGAAACAAGGTATAGATTGTGAACCAAAGGCATCTGCCATTCGGATAATCCAGGTATTCTCTGCCATATATTCCACTGAGATTTTCAAATGTGTTCTTGATTTTTGAAACATAACAGTCCATTTACAGTGCATTGGCTTTATGTGAAAAACAACAAAAATCAGAAAAAAAATGAGAAAAAGGACCCAGAAAAATTTTTGGTGGAAGAAACACACATGGTGCATAAGTAATAAAAACAACATGAAACGAAAAAAATGAGAAAAAAAGAAACAAAAAGGTTTTGTGGTGGAAGAAAACAAACGGTGCAAAAGTAATAAGGATCCTTTAAATAGTTACGGCATAAATTGCAACTAATAAAAATTACTGTTGGAGGTCATTATTAAAGAATTAGATGATGCTTGGATGTGACAGTTTCATTTGGTTTATTATCTATATGATTCACTTGGTTTTGCCAATGCAGGACAAGTATCTTCAAAAGGTCCATTTTTCAAAGCATGGAATTCCAGTTTCAGACTTTATGGAGGTTAGCTAACATAAACACCCCAGGTTTATTCTAACTTTGAATACCATGGTTCCTTTAGTTGAGTCTGATGACTACTATCTAATGATAATAGGTTGACAGTTTAGAAAGCTGCCAGGAAGCTGGAGAGAAATTTGGTTATCCCCTCATGATAAAAAGTAAAAAGCTGGCTTATGATGGCCGTGGTAATGTTGTTGCTCATAGCAAAGAGAGCATTTCTTCAGGTGTTTCAGGTTATACACAGAGAAGCATTAAGTTATCGATTCAGTATTTTTTTTTTTCTTTTTCTATGGAGTTGATATTGATGATCATATACCTTGGGCCAGCCTTTTCTAAAAGTTTTCAGTTTTTCAGATATCTTTTCCTTACCTGCATGGGTTAGTACTTCATGCATGAAATTCTCATGTTCCATATTATTATTGTGATTAGTTGGGTTGTAAATTTAAATATTTTCTAGCATAAGTTTATTTCTTATTTAGTTGGGTCTAGACTAATCATCACTCGATTCCATTACCTTAGTATCAAGTCCTTCTGAAATATTAATTTGCTTTTATAATTTTAATGAATTGGCCTTCACATGGTATCATCTTGCAATCTCCCACCTTTTTGCTTTTTTCTTGTGCAGCACTGGGTGGATATGATCTGGGATTATATGTGGAGAAGTGGACGCCATTTGTAAAGGTTAGGTTTTTTGTACTATGGTATTCATGTGAGGTGATTTTGTGTCATCTTTGGAGGAAGGTTATTTCTCTAGACATCTTCATGGATGATCAGAGCTTGATATTAGTCTGTTTGGAGAGGACATTGTTACATGTTGTAACTGTAATTGTTGAAATAGTCTTACATTGATAAATGTGACTGAGACTTGCCCATATATACATTAAGAGACATCTTCATTCATAATCAAATGGTTTTAGTTGAATATCTTACATTTTTACATAGTATTAGAGTCAAATAAAGTATTCTAGGTGAAGTTTTACACATCCATTCGTTTTAAAAATAAGAATATTTGTACGACCTAAAAAATATCAAGTGATGAGAAGTGTTAAACATAGCCCCACATTGACAAATATGAATGGGACTTGCATACTTATAGATAAAGGACCTCTCCATTTATCACTAGTCGACCACTTGTTCAATTTCTCTCTCTCAACCTGAATTCCACGGGGAGGACATTGGAAAGTTCCATTTGGACAATTGAACATTGCTAACTATGGGTTCATATCCCTATTGACAGAAAAATTCAGTTTTTCATCAATTTTTTGTGTTTCAGGAGTTGGCTGTCATAGTGGCAAGGGGAAGAGAAAATGAATTGTCATGCTATTGTGTTGTTGAGACTACTCATAAGTAAGTTACATTTTCAAGTTATTTTCTCAAGATTGTTTCTTGCTTTCAGGCCTTTGATGACAGTGTCATATCTTTGATTCGCATGACAGTATTTGATAATGTTATGAGTGCAAATGGCATTTGTTAGGGACAATATTTGCCATATAGTCGAGGCTCCAGCTAATGTACCTGAAAAAATAAGGAAACTCTCCGTTGATGTTGCTCAGAAGGCCATCGGTTCACTAGAGGGTGCTGGTGTATTTGCTGTTGAATTATTTCTAACAACTGACAACCAGGTTGGCCTTATATTTCAACTTAATCACTGAATATGTTTCATCTTCAGTTGAAGATATTTAATCACTTACCTTGTGATAAGTTATTTTCTCAAGTTTTTGTATGTTCTCTAATATTTTAATCTTTGTATGATGCTCAATGACTCAGTTTTGTCAAATTCAATCAACACGGTGTGCTTAATAATGCGCTGGATATTTAATAATGATGCTCAGAATAGGGTTGGTCATTTAACATCGAGTTTGCTGTTTTTATGTAGGTTTTACTGAATGAAGTTGCCCCTAGACCACATAATAGTGGACATCATACGATAGAGTCTTGCTATACTTCCCAATATGAACAGCACTTGCGAGCCATTCTTGGTCTTCCGCTAGGAGATCCTTCCATGAAGGTTCCAGCTTCCATCATGTACAACATACTAGGAGAAGATGAGGTGCCAATTTCAAATTTAATGTTTTCCTTAACACATACTTATCAAGCTTATTTACAACATAGAATGTTCTATATTGACAGGAAAATTGCAGATATTGTTGTTATTTTCTTTGCTAATTACTACTAAAAAAAGGATGAATCCTATGCATGAGGCTTCCACCAATGTGAGTTTAGCAAGAGTCTAATTGTACATAACTCTGATAAAGCCGGTCGTTGTTTAGGGACTCCCATTCTTGGATATGTATAAAATTGGCATTACTTGTAAAAACTCTGATAATTTATGCCGTGAATTGTATTTTTTGAATTTTAATTTTTCATTGTCATAATCAAGGTTGTTTCTTCCACAAGGTAAGAACCATTTTCTTTTATTATGGAACTTGTGCTACAGGGAGAATCAGGGTTTTATATAGCTAATCAGCTAATAAAGAAGGCCTTAAACATTCCAGGGATCTCTATCCATTGGTATGATAAATCAGGTTAGTCTATGTTCTCTGCTGTGGTTCTATCTCACACCAATTCAAGAATTTATCTGTTTCATAAGAACCTAATATTATTTTCCAGAAATGCGAAAATTGAGGAAGATGGGCCACGTGACAATTACTGGTCCATCTATGAGCATAGTGAAGGGGCGGCTAAGTACTTTGTTATCAGTAGAATCTACCTGCAGACATGTTCCAGGTATTGATGCGCTTCATCATTTCTAAAAAGCATAATCCACTTACGTTCCTATTTTCCCTCTCCAAAGACATCACAAATATTTGTATTATGTTGTGGTGGATAATATTCTATTGATCGTGAGCATTCTTTCTCATGCTTAAACCATAGAAATAGTTTCTATAGATGTATATGATTAGAAGTTTGTTCACTCTTTTTACTTAGCTGGACATGACATAGCTAATTAGCTATCTTGAATTATGATTATCTCGTGTAATGTGTAATTCATTTCAATATTACATTTTCTTTTGGATTTTAGAAGTTTGATTCAGGATATTTTTATGATGGTCATATCTTTTACATTAGCCATCTTGTTTGCTTGTGATATACAGATACTCCTCTTGTAGCCATCATAATGGGGTCTGACTCAGATCTTCCTGTGATGAAAAATGCTGCAGAGGTTTTGACATCATTCGGAGTGCCTTTTGAGGTTTACAATATTGCATTTTCTTGTTGATAACGTTGTCTTTTAACCGATGGATAGCTTGAAGCTATGATTTAAGTATTGGCTTTTCTTAAATTTTGCAGGTAACAATTGTTTCAGCACATCGGACTCCTGAAAGAATGTATAACTATGCCCGCTCAGCAAAAGAGAGAGGGATTAGGACTATTATTGCTGGTGCTGGAGGTGCAGCACATTTACCAGGTATTTGAACAACTTTCAATGTCCATCGGTGGTTTTTTCATCTCCTCCAATCTGGACGACATTTTTTTTGGAGATCAGGTATGGTGGCTTCGCTAACTCCGTTGCCTGTAATTGGCGTTCCTGTCAAAACTTCCTCATTAAGTGGGATGGATTCACTCCTATCCATTGTCCAGGTGTCTTATCCCATTTATGCTTCATTATTTCTTATCCTCATGGTATAATTGCTTAAGCAATATTATTTCTTTGCCTGAATTGGTACAAGAGAAGATAAATTATGCTAGGTCAAATCACATTTGGTAAGCTAGAGGGTTTTGTGCATCTGAAATCTAATGGAAATAAAAAAATTTTCCGTTAGATTTTGGGACTTCCCTTATTTGTGCACTTTAGAATTCATTTTCCTTAGAAAATAAATTTCAAGTTTTTGTAATGAATTTATCTTAATATTGGGTTTTCACATGTAGAAAAACCTCTTCAATAAAGCTAATTCAGTCATGTTTAATCCATTCTACACAAACATATGTTTTTTTGATTTTTTTTTTTTGAAAAGAGAGAAACATTTAGATAGAAATTTGGAATGAATGTTCTGATTTTAGATAACCACTAAAATTAAATAATAACATAATAAAAGTTTGTTGCATATATTATCAAATTTGACAAATGATCCAACATAAAAGAAACATTGAACATGAAAATGTTGGTCATCCACTCAAGTATCTAGATTGCCACCTTAGTAAGTACTAGTTACACTTTGTAATTGATATTGTTCTATGAAAGAGGTGAAAGTGAATTAACATAATTGATGTCTAATGTATAGTGTGTATATTTATCATAATTATATGAGCATTAGTTTAATATGTTGTATGAGTGACTTTCATGACACAAGTAGAAGAACCTAACATGTAAGACCTAAGTATTATCCTTCATGACTGAAACAAATATTTATGAAAATTACAATTTAAAGGAAAATGGTTATCATCATTTTCTTTGAAACAAATTTTTATATTTTATCATAATATTAAAAGTGATAACATAACATGAATAACAACTCAAGTAAAAATATTTCTACAAGAAGATGAACTACAAGAATAGTATTAATATGTTTTTTAATTTACAATTTCATTCGTAAAATAGATAAAACAGACTTATATTAAGATCTTAAAGATGAATGTGATGTACAAGTTCAAAACTCTATAAATGCAGAAAGATAGTATGAAATAATTAATACTAGTGGGAACAACACTTAAGAGTAAAGGAAAAAATTGCAGATAAATTTGATAAAAATATCATGAATGCGATATGAGATGGTCGTGAATAAGAGCATTGCAAGTATTATAATGAACATATTTATTTAAATCTTATGAATGTAATATAGGATGGTCGTAAGTGTTTAGACCTATTTAGATGAACTAAATGGAATAATGATATACTTAATTAATTGATAAATGATATATAAAGATTTAATTTAATAATGTGTTAGTTGATTAATGTAAGTAATTAATACTTTGATTATTTACATTTTCATTAATTAATTCAATTCATCATTTAATTTCATTAAAAATCAATTTTGTTCAATTTTTAATGTATATAAACACTTAAATTTTAATTTCTATTAAATTTTGTAGAATTCAAATTTCAATATTGCATTGATGAGTTCACCATGACCTTGATGTTTTCAACAAAATAATCAACTTCTTGCAATAAACTTAAATACTCGTAATTTCTATTAAGATTTAAATTCTAATAAACATAAAAATTAACATTATTAGATAAAATTAATACTCAATCAATTAACTTAAATTTCACGATATATACATCAGCTATCTCACGAGAGCAATAATAGGAGATAAAGCCATACATGGTAGAGAACTAATACTCATATCACAAACCTTAGCTATTGAACAACTATGATGGTCTTTTCATTGTTGCCTGCTTGGCATTTGAAAGAAGTGTTCTATCTTTATTATTGTCACTGTCGCCACCACCACCACTAGCAATAGTGATGTTGTGATAGTACACAAACCTCATAGATGATAAGAACTCATCTTTTTGGGGTGAAACAATAAAAGGTAAATTACAATAAATATATTCATTGTGATGCTTGTAATGTTTTCATTTATGATAATCTCATATTACATTCATGATATTTTCACAAAATTTATTTGTAATTTTTTTTCTTTACTCTTGAGTGTTGTTCCTAATAGTGTTAATTATTTCTTATTATCTTTTTACATTTGTAGAGTTTTAAACTTGTATATCACATTCATCTTTAAGATTTTGACATAAATTTGTTCTATTTGCTTTACAAATGAAATTGTGAACTAAAAAATATGCTAACATTATTTTTGATTGAATTGTTATTTATGTTATGTTATCACCTCTAATATTATGATAAAACATAAAAGTTTGTTTTAAGGAAAATGATAATAGTCATTTTCCTTTAAATTGTGATTTTCATAAATATTTGTTTCAGTCATGAAAAATAATACTTGGATTTTCTTTTACTTGTGTTATGAAACTCACCCATGCAATATATTAGACTAATGTTTGTATAGTTATAATATGTATACACATTGTACATTGGATGTTAATTGCGTTTATTTACTTTCATAGAATAATATCAATTGCAAAGCATACCTAGTATTTACTAAGGTGGGAATCTAGATGCTTGAGTGGATAACAATGACCAACATTTTCATGTTCAATGTTTCTTTTATGTTAGATCATTTGCTAAATGTGTTAAAATATGTAACAAACTTCTATTATGTTATTATTTAATTTTAGTGGTTATCTAAAATTAGAACATCCATATCAAATTTCTATCTAAATGCTTTTATCTATTTTCAAATTTTTTTTATTTAAAAAGCCTGTGTTTGTGTAGAATGAATTAAACATGACCAAATTAACTCTATTGAAGAGGTTTTCTACAAGTGAGAACCCAACATTAACAATGACTGTTGAATTTAAGATTAAATCCTTCAATCCTGCCATATTATCACCTTTAATATTAAAATAAAACATAAAAATTTGTTTCAAAGGAAATGTTGACAGTCACTACTTGAGTTTTTCTTTTTGGCAGCCTTGTGCAGCTCTTGAAATCTTGATTTTCATATTTAAAGGTTGATATCCTATGTTTCCCAATAATTTTCTTTTATACTGAATATCCAAATAATCTATCATCAATCAGCATTGACTGCTCAAGAAGAAACAAGCAGCTACTTTCCTGAATTGTTTGATTCTAGTGAATTCAGAAATACATATAGAACATTATAACATGTGGAAATGAATTAATGAATGTTCATTTTAGTTTAATAGTTGTATACAATAATAACAATTAATCAATATATTAACATCACAATATGGGTCAATTACATAAATACTTTCTTTCCATTTATTGTTATCCATCATTTAATAATTATATGTCTTTGAAATCATAATTATCTCTGGTTTAATTGAAAAAACAGAATAATAATGAAAGAGAGGAATCTGACAGTCGATCTTCAACATTCGAAATCGTTAAAGGAAGTTAGAAATAGATTATCTTCGTTTGGAAGATCACAAAGCTTTCTTATGTGATTGCAAAGGTGAGGGCAGCCTTCCTGTGAGGAGAGTGAGGTTGACCTTCCTGTGCGGAGAGCGACGGTGACACGAAGAGCTTCCTATATGGAGAGAGAGGGTGTGTGCTTCTTGTGCGGAGATTAAGGTTGACTTTCCTCAGTGGAGAGCAACAATGACCTTCCTATATATAGAGAGAGGGTGTGTGCTTCTCGTGCGGAGATCAAGGTTGACCTTCTTCGGTAGAGAGTGATGGTGACCTTCCTATGTGGAGAGTGAGGTTGACCTTCCTCGGTGGAGAGCGATGTTGACCTTGTGTGAGGTTCTTGTGTAGGAGTTTCTTGTGTGAAGGCGAGTGGGAGATGAACTACGAGCGTTAGGCAAGGAAAATGAATTCGGACTTCTTAAGTTGAGAATTCATTTTCTCAATCTTTACAAAAGTTTGGAATTCATTTCCTCAAAAGGGGAGGGGGGTGTTGGAGAATCTTTGGAAAATGAATTCCAAACTGCACAAATAAGAGGGTTCTAAAATTTAACGAAAAAAATTTTCATTTTCATTTCTACTAGATTTTGGATGCACAAACTTCTTAACTTTATTAAAAATCAATTATATCACTGTGCATAAATATCTGAATTTTAATTTTCATTAAATTCCTAAATGTACATAAATATTTGAAATTTAATTTTTTTTCATTAAATTTTGTAGAATTTAAATTACATCAGAAATTAAATTTTAAATGTATAAATATATCTTTAATGTTATTTTTTATATAATGTAGATGCCAAAAGGCGTCCCAGTTGCCACTGTTGCAATTGGAAACGCATCTAATGCAGCTTTACTAGCGGTCAAGATTTTGGCATGCAGCGACGCCAATTTGCTGGACAGGTATTTTTTGGACTTGTCTATTAATCTGTAGTGAGGAAGAAGAAAGCATACTTCCGCTTTAACTCAAACTAACGTAATTTGTCTTATGCGTTTTGTTATACCCTATCAGGGTTGTGCAATACCATGATGACATGAAAGATACTGTGTTGAAAAAGGCTGAAAAACTTGAAGCGGATGGCTGGGAAAAGTACTTGAGTCCTTGACTTTTTGTGCTCTATATACAGTAAGGTTCCTAATGTTTTTTTCTAGTGCGATTTCCATGTTGGGGATTTGCAGTGATCTTTTTTCTCTTCCTGACATGCTCTTAACTTGTTTCTCAGATGCTGGTGTTGATCTCTGCGGGGCGAAGTGGTTCTTTACAAACCAAGGAGATGGTCGGGATCTTAGGTTAAAGCTCGCTGATAACCATCTTCAAAATTTTGAACCGTTTAGCAAAAATTATGGCATTATTTCCTGATTCCCTCAGGGGATTTAGCGTTACTTGTTGAGGCACATAATCGTTTTTAAATAGCAAGTGTCGTGCATAAATTAAGAAAAATGATTGATAGCAGTGAAATATGGGTACATCTTTTTGTCAGAAAATAATCAGCGTGAAAGAAGACAATCTCAGGTGTGCCACATGACTTTATTACCTCAAAGATTCCATCTGTATCTGATTGTCGGTCTGATACCCATATTGTGGTTCGTTTGATTTTAATCCATTTGATTCAAGTTGTATGTTAACATATTAACGTATTTAGAAACTTAATAATATTAAATAATACATTAACATATTATTTTTTTTTAAAAAAAAAGATTATAATGAATAATGTTGTTTATATTAATTACAAATATATTATTTTATATGTTACATCTGTATTTAATAAAACATTAATATATACTATAATATTTACAAGATTACTTTTCAAATATAACATTGTTTAATTTATTATTAAAATTTTAATTTCTTATCATTTTTTCAAGTTAATAGTAATTTTTGTTAATTTATTATTTAATATATTTTTTATCATTTCTTACAATTACACAAATATCTTATTTTTTATTTTTCGGTCATTTCCTCTAATATATAAATAAGTTTATATTTTACATAATGTCTTATCATATTCTGTTATTTTTATTCTTCAGTCGTTTCATTTTTTGATAAAAAAAGTGTACAAACAGGAAATGCTATCTTGACATGTTAAAAGTTGCGACAAAATGTTAATGAGAACAGGTGTAAGCCTATGAGCCATATGCGGTCAAGCACGGTAGATCGGTCCGCTGCAGATTCGTAGAGCTATCGTCAACTCATTGTTGTAAAACTATGAATAAAATGTCGATCTTGTGCATTTTTGGAAGTATTGTTCTGGATTTCGTTGTTAGGCATAGTCTGCTTTCACTTGATCTTATTTTTGCTTGTAAATTTTATGAATTACATAATATACTTTTACTTTTATTCACAACATTGTAACTTTGTATTTCTATTTTTCCTACAAATTATATACGTGTTATATCAAAACAAAAATTGGTACGTTATTTTCAACACTTAAAGAGTAAAAATACCGGGACATTTTGTTGTCTTTTGCATGTTCATTGAAAATATGGGCATCTTCAAACAGAGGACCCCAAAAGGAAGAAAAAATGCATTCCTTGAGCGTAGGGTGGTGGTTGCTTTTCCCGTGGATAATTTCAGTGGGAAATCATATGTATGTTACGGGAACGGGAAACGAACTCACATATTATTTTTTTCAAATTTAAGACAAGCAGCGGGGGTAGCAGGAAAATGATTCACTAGTTAATCCCCAATCAAATCTGCTACATTTTTTTTCTTTCACAATGGTAACGATTTTATTTATATTTGAATTTAAAATTTTCTTTCCTTATTATATATACCGTAATGCCACTACTACTACTACTACTACTAATCAAGAACGCGTCCGAACGAAATCGGAGAAAGGTATCTGATTAGAAGATGGTGGACATTGGTAATTTCAACAAGGTTGAATGTTACCATATATATATATACGATTAGAGGGTGAGTCGAGGTTTGATAATTATTAGCTCCGTGCATGGGGAAATTAATCAGGAAGGAAAGGTGAGAGGAGGAGGAGGAGGAGGAGGAGGAGGAGGAGGAGGAGGCGTACAGGACTAATTTGGCAAAGAAGGATGGTTGAAGGTTTTCGTACGCTAATTTTGGCCCCGCGAATGCGCAGGGCAACCAACGACCACAATTCCCCCCGACATGGAAGCGCGTCGTCTCCTCCTCTCGTTGTCTCCTCCTTCTCCTCTTGCTCTGCATATAAATAAATGGCATCCTCCTCAGGATTAAGCGGACCGGACGACCCACCTTCACCCCCTCCACATCCATGGCAGCTGGCGTTCTTGCGTCGTTGCTGTGCCTGGCCTTGCTCGGCCCGTCATCGGCCGAGAACCCCTACCTTTTCTTCACATGGAACGTGACCTACGGCCGGCGCACACTTCTGGGCAAGTCTCAGCAGGTCATCCTCATCAACGACAAGTTCCCCGGCCCCAACATCAACTCCACCACCAACAACAACATCGTCGTCAACGTCTTCAATAACCTCGACGAGCCCCTGCTCTTCTCCTGGAACGGCATCCAGCAGAGGAAGAACAGCTGGCAGGACGGCATGCCCGGGACCAACTGCCCCATCCTCCCTGGCACCAACCACACGTACCACTTCCAGGTCAAGGATCAGATCGGGAGCTACTTCTACTTCCCCTCGGTCGGCCTGCAGAAGGCCGACGGAGGCTTCGGTGGGCTTCGCATTAACAGCCGACTCCTCATTCCCGTCCCCTTCCCCGACCCAGAGGACGATTACACGGTCCTCATCGGGGACTGGTACAGCAAGAGCCACAGAAGGCTGAAGGAGAGGCTCGACGGGAGTCACGGCCTCGGCCGCCCCGCCGGTGTGCTGATGAACGGGCAGTCCGGGAAGGGAGACGCGGATCTCTTCACCATGAAGTCTAGGAAGACGTACCGGTACAGAATCTGCAACGTCGGGATAAAGACCTCCCTCAACTTCAGGTTCCAAGACCATCCCATGAAGCTGGTGGAGATGGACGGCTCGCACGTGATGCAGAACGACTACGACTCCCTCGACATCCACGTCGGGCAGTGCTACTCCGTCCTGGTCACCGCCAACAAGAAGCCAGGCGCCTACTACATGGTGGCGTCGTCCCGTTTCACCAAGTACCACATCTCCGCCACCGGCGTGGTCAGGTACGTCGGCTCCAAATCCGCGCCGTCGCCAGATCTCCCCAAGGCACCCAAGGGCTGGATGTGGTCTCTCAACCAGTTCCTGTCGTTCCGATGGAATCTGACGGCCAGCGCCGCCAGGCCCAACCCCCAGGGATCCTACCACTACGGCAGCATCAACATCACCCGCACCATCAAGCTGAGGAACACGGTGGAGACGGTGGACGGGAAGCTGAGGTTCGCCATCAACGGCAAGTCCTTCAAGTACCCTTCCTTCCCTCTTAAGCTGGCGGAGTACTACGGGATCGCCGACAAAGCGTTCAAGTACGACACCATCGGTGACATGCCGCGGCCATCTCATGCACCCGTCACCATCGAACCCATCGTTGTCAACGCCACGTTCAGGGACTTCGTCGAGATCGTCTTCGAGAATCCTGAACGGAGCTTCCAGTCCTACCACCTCAACGGATACTCCTTCTTCCCTGTCGGGTGAGTAATTATTGTTATAATTATACACACACACACACACACACACACATATAAAATCAATCGATTAATGTTTGTGACATCACATCTGGTTAATTGATAATTAATTATACGATCGATCGAGTATCATCAACCACGGTTGGGGGATGCCTTGCGTAGGATGGGAAGCGGGAAGTGGACGCGGGCGAAGAGGAAGACGTACAATCTGCTGGACGCGGTGAGCAGGCACACGATCCAGGTGTACCCGAGGTCGTGGACGGCGATCATGCTCACCTTCGACAACGCCGGGATGTGGAACCTGAGGTCAGAGATCTTGGAGAGGGCCTACCTAGGGCAGCAGCTCTACTTCAGCGTCTTGTCATCTGCCAGGTCCCTCCGCGACGAGTACAGCATGCCCCGATCGGAGATTCTCTGTGGACCCGTCGACAAACTCCCCAGGCCACCACCCTACACCTGATCTGTCCGATCGATTAACATCGATCCATCATCAATATACGTGCTTGTGGTTGTTTTATATATGGATGTGGATGTACTCGTTGTTGTTGTTTCTCTGTGTACCGTATCCCGTACCATTATAGAGTGAAAAATAACCAACCAAGGAATGTTATTTATTTATATATATGTGTGTGTGTGTGTGTGTGTGCACTCTGAAACTTACGTATACTACCATTTTCGACACGTACGTGTTGTCGCTGTCTTGTTTTCGACGTGAGCCCGCTTGTTTCTTGCCACGAGGGCTCTTTTGTTTTGTTTACGTATCTAACGATCCAAAACGACGTCCAGAAATATGTTCGTTCGATCCATTTGGACTTTTTATTATCGTTTTGTTAGAAAGTTTATTTTGACGATGATTATTTTATGTAATTTAAAAATAAATTTAAATAATTTTAAATATGTGGTAACTTAATAGAATCAATCGATTAAATTAATAATTAAGTTAACAAAGTTATTTCGTTATGTTAACTTCATGAATCAATTTTTATTAATATTACAATTAAATATTAATATATTTTAAAAAGTCTTATAGTTACACGTTAATCAAAAAGTTATGTTAAAAATTTTTATAGTTAATTTATTTATATGTGTATTTTTAATATTTTAAGTTTTCATATATTTTTTATGTACGTTCAGTAAAAAAATTAAAAAGTTTAATAATTATTTAAATTTTTACACATAAATGGATAACTATAGTTTTATAAAGTAACTAATAAAAAGTTTAAGTTTTATCTGTATACTTTATAGGTGTAAAAATTTGAAAAGTTATAGATAAATGTTTAAATTTTTATGTATTTTAAATGATAAGTATTCAACTAAAATAAAAATTTAAAAGATATATTTTACAATTTTTTAGAAAAAATACTTTTGATTATTCTACAATAGAAGATTGTGAAAATACAAAAAAAAAGTGAAGATCATGAAAATTTAAAAAGACAATAAAAAATGTAGATAAGATAAATTTAAACTAATATGTGAGATTATAAATTAAGTAAATGAATATGTTAAAATATGAAATCACAGTTCTATTACCATAATTAAAGAGTACTAACTATATCTTAGATATCCCAAAATCAAAAAAAAAATCTTTATACAAAAATAAAAGAATCTCAACAAAAAAAGAAGATATTTAACCTATACATCTTAAGTAAAATAGAAAAGAAAAATTATTTCAAAGAAAACTTTTAAGATTAAAAAAAAAAAAAAGAGATACAGACGTTAAACAAATTTTTTAGAAAAATCACAATAAAAATTTAGATTTAAAAAATATAATTCAATCAAAGTTAAAATAAGATATACTTTTACGTTGAATTGTATCTTAGATTAAATTATATAAATAAATAAATATGTTATAAACGTTTATAATTTCTTATTTTATTAATAAAAAATTTAAAATTATAAATAATAAATATTTTACATTTTTAATTTATCTATTAAAATTTTAATTTTTAAAAATACAATTTACCTTACTCTTTTATAATACTACAATACCAACACGTTCGAATAAATTGATTGTAATTTGAACTCCAACGTAGTAAAATACAATCAATCCAGAGACGATCGAGCATCGACAATTCGACGGCTTCCTGAAGAAATCATTGTCATCCAAAAAATTCCGAAGGTGCGTGGTCATTTATCTGGAATCATTGTATTTGAAGCAATAACTACTACATTTTGAAGGAGAAAGGGGGTAAAAATTAAAAATGCATTCGCACGTGTGGGAATAAAGGCAACAACTCAATTGTGTGCCCACCCAACAAATCATCAATTTTAGAAGAATCGAATTATACGAACGCAAATGATGATGACTGCCCGGCATTGCCAATTTACAGAATAACTCTAAATCCTATCCAAGCGTTCAACGTCTCTGCCCCGCCTGAACTGCAGTGGACGCCACCCAAAGGAATTAGCAGCATCCACTTCTGTTTTGAAGCTCTGGATCTTTGGGCATTTTTCTGTAGCGGGAACATGCGCAGAGGAAGACGCAACCTTCGGCCTTTGTTTATAGCCAAGAATCTTTCGTTGAATACATAACTCAGCAGAGCAGGTCTCTCTTATGCAAATACCGCTGCAAATGCATCAAAATACAAGAAAACGATGAAATGAATCTCACAGCCCATATATATTCTGTTCTCAAGAATATTCCCATTCAGGATCTCTGCTCTGTCTCGTTATGGATTTGCGTTGCATTCGTCCATGAATTGATCGTCTCGTGTGAGGAAACTCCTCCAGTACCATTTGTATTTTGGAATACCAAGTTCAAGCCAAGGTTTCATGTTTCCATTATAATGCAATACTGCAGCTTTTCTAATGTAATCTATGCCAATATCGTAGTCTCTGCCAAGCCCTGACAGAACCCATTTATCCTCTAAAGGATAGATCATGCCTTGAAATGCAAGCAAGCTTATGGGTAGTGCAGCTGCTCTCCAAGACGCCATTTTCTTACTCTCTATCTGTATTTATAAGAAAATGATTAAAAAACTGTAAAATGCAACCATGCTAGATGATGGGCAAGCATAATTCTGCGGTTCTCAACAGATCGTGATAAAGTTCACATGAAAAAATAGGCTCTTCCTTCAATACTCTGGACTGACACTATCATACGAGGTCCACCAGGTCGTTTTTCAAACAAAAAATACAAAGAAACAGAACAGAAATTTTTGAAAATAACAGAAATGCCTGAAAACATCAATAATTTGATATTTTTTAACTTGCTCCAACTAAAATTCAGATAGACCGTACCAGAAAATCATACATTATTACAAAAGATCAATTCGATAGTGATTTCATTTCTTCATATATATATTAGATTGTTGTCCATAAATACTTATAAATGCTGAAAAAAATGAAAAAACAAAATACTAGATTGATTTTAAAGCAACTCTTGTACAAGCTTTGTTTACAACTATGTTACAATCTCGTTGCATATTAGAATGTACTGAAATTGGCTCCATGAAAATAAGCATGTTCTTGATATATTTCAAGGACTTGCTTTATTTAAATTCCAAAAAAACCAGTTTTCCTTGAAAATTCCCAGGAATTATTATTCAGTAGTTGTGAAAGCTTTACTTACTACTGCCATATGAATAAGCACTCCAAGATAACGCACCATCTTCTTCCTATTTTCTCCAATTTTTCAGGTACTATATGTTATTTTTTAAGGCATCACATACCATATGTTGCTTGCATTACATGGGCGGCGACAATGACAATAGATGCAAACTGAATTTTCAGATTATATCACTTTGTGGAAAAAAAACATAAAACTACTTCAATAGTAATGGTGAGAAAAGATTTAAATTTATGTACTTTAACTGAATATTTGACAATAAATAGAAATATATGAAGGAAAACGATTTATGTGACCAGTAAAATTATAACAGGCTGTAATTGTATATTACTTGTGAAGGTTAAATCTTGAAGCAGGAACTGATATACTTGAACTGTTGAGATTTGAGAATGCCTAGTGTTAATGGCTATAAACTCTAAAACGTAACAGATATACTATCAAGTATTGGTACATCACAACTACTACCTCTTTTTGAAGCATCACATAGGTTGACGTAATATCATGCTCCCTCCACTTCTCAAGGTCTACAATATTCAAGCCAGACATCCAGATGCATGAATCACCATTGAAATTGTGACTACCCAAATAATGCTTTAGCTGACCTAATTTCACCTTACAGAAGTGCACGGCACCATTCACCTTTCCTTTTAAATCAATTCTCCATAAGGGTGACAAGTCCTGCTGAACCACCACGTCATCATCCAGAACCACTATCTTCTTCAGATTCTTGAATATATCAGGAAGAAGGAAATGTGTATGGCCAAAAATCGAAATATACTCAGTTCTTGTTTGTAGAGTAGACGCCTGATCAGAATCATGAGCAGATACTCTGTATTCCTCAGAGAAAGAAGTTTGATGTGGCTTAGAATTGTAAGAGATGTTTAAGCTAAGATTTTCAATATTCAGAACATGAATAACTGCCTCTTTGTAAGAATATTTTGAGAACCAAAATTTCATGGCATAATAGTTTTGGTCATCTGTAAGAAGATGAAAAACCAGATTCTTGCTCACCTACAAGGAAAAAAAAATCATAATAAGACCATGTGACTATTGATGTTCCAGTATTCATGAACGACATCAACTTGAAGGGTTTCCATTTTTGAAAGGTATCGAATTATGCAGTTCAGAATGTTAAATGTGGATATCAATAAAAAAACCATAAAACAAAATACAACATACCTTAGCATTCATGACAGTTGAGTTAACAGTGACAGATGAAGCTAAGACATTTTGAGAAAAAATTACATAATGATGGAAGTCTGGATTCTCTAGCTTGTCCACCTGTAGTACTTCTGCATCTACTGATGATGAATCTTTAAAATATTCTACTGTGAGCCTCATTGACAAGCAGTGGTGACTTTTGGGTATAGTTTGCACACCGAGGTGATAAAGAAATGCACCTTGTCTCATATGGAACTGAGCTTCATCCTCAGTTAAGAAGAGAATTTGTGCCAATTTCTTGTAAACATTGTGGCAGTCAACATTGAATGATTTTGCTTTGGATATCGTCTCTTCCATTTTTTGGATTTTCTTCTCAACACTGAAGGAGAAAAGTTTGTCAATTTTCTACCGATGTTCATAGAGCAAAATATTGACCATAAAAGTTTAAATGATTAAGTGATGCATGGCAAAGATTATATCGTCAAGGGCCATCTCAAGAAGCAATTTTTTTGATCCATATGCTCGATCTTGGTGGTTCATTTGTGTTTGTAATTGTGCATATGGATCGGGTGGGATTGCTATCAGGATATACAGCTGCATGGCCTATCACACTCCATATTGTTTAAGCTAGAGCATCCTTTCTAACAGTTTATGGCTTCCACAATCGAAAAAGCTTTCAAATGCAAAAGTTGCAATTTGCAAGATACTTGGAGTGTCTTTAGGTGCTAAAGTAAACATCCTAGTATATATGGATAGCATGACAGCTGCAGAGAGTGATTTTGAATCAGAACTGAAGTTTAAAGGCCTTTCCCCTCTTTTTCTGTGCCAAAGTTTTTCAGCAACAAGCATCCTACTGTTACCAAAAAAAACAGAATTCATGAAATGCAGTGTAGTCGCGAAAAAGTGCAAATTGCTGACAAACACCAAGAATAATGTACTCCGACAAAATACATACCAGTTATCAAAATGTGCACTTGGCACTTGCACAAAAGAGAACTTAATATCATAAAAAAATCATGCATATCATTATATAAAACACAAATTGCGAAAATATTAATTCTGGAGGGATTCTATAATATGTTAACCTTATCAGTGTTTCAGAATGCAGAATCTAGGAATTTGGAAGGAAAAAGATATTTGCAAAGCAAGTTTAGGGATGACAACTGATTGCAGCATTACACCAAGTTACAACAAGAAAACTTACTGATTATTGACAAAAATGCATTTGAAAAAGATAGATTTGAGTTTTACTTACAATATTGGAAGGTCCGCATCTACCATAGCTTCACTAAGCATTTTCTCATGATCTTGAATACTACGTCTTACTTCATGAGTGAAATTTTCCTGTTCTGGAAGTTTAGCAATACTTGGATAATATGCTCTGGCTACAAAAAGTTGGCTTTTAAGGATTTTCACCAACGAGTCCTTGAGATCCCTTTTGTTCTTAAAAGACCAAATACAGTAACTCCCATATTCTGCCTCACATGGGTTTTTAGTTTCCTCAGTGTTTAATTCCCGAATAGGAGTCATAGTGCGAGCAACACCTTCTAAATTGGTTTTCTGAAGAAAAACCAAATAATAAACTATTAGCAAAAGTTAATGATATAACATATAACTAAACAAACAAAATAAGTCATACCTAAATGGCAAATAAGATGATTTTAAGTGGTGTATGCTGATCAAAGTTGAATATTAAAAAAAATAAAAATTACTATTCAACTTGATTGATTTTCATCAAAAATGGTGGCATGCATGTCAACTTGGTGTTGATTTAATGAATTACTGACTACAGTCTAGATATCCACTTATTTAGAGAACTTACTATAGTGTTGGTTATGGGAATGGTTTTGGGCATAACTGCCTGTGGACTAGGAAGATCTGCATGAATAAGAAAATTAGCGCCAAACTTGATGATTTCATTATAAAGAAAATGGAAAAAACAATTCCATATACATTTGAAAAGGATGCAAGTAGAAAGAATCCAATTTATGCACCAAAACAATTCCACATGAATTTGAAAAGGATGCAAATAGAAAGAATCCAATTTATGCACCTTTAGGGTGAAAGACATTATCTTGCACTTGTGTATTGGATAGTGTACCTCCTTTAAGAACAAACTGAGCCTGAGTTTCTCTTGTTTTACCATTCTCCACAAGATTGTTTTCTGCATCCTGACACAAGGAAAACAAACATACCGCACTCTGTCTCAACAATAGAATTCCACAAGGCGAAACAGCTCATTTAATGAGACTTCCATGAAATTTTATTGATTACAAAAAGTGCAGAAACAAGCAAAAACATACAAACAACCTATAGCAATGATGGAAAAGCTCCGAATATCTATAATGTGTTACAGCAATGATATTCAGACATTTTGTGCTGCTGCAGAAGATCAGATTAAATCTAAGGTTGCTTCAAGATGAATTCAGATTAAAAATTAGATTTTATTCATGTTGATAAAGAGAAGCTGGAGATTTTTGCTAACAGGATGAACTACAAAATGGAAAAACTGCCAATTAAATTCTTTTCTGAAATTGGAAAAAGGAAGTTTGTCACCAGGATTTGAACGATAATGGCAGGTATGAAACCATGCAGCTTTGACTAATTCAACTACTTAAAGTTGGTTCTACCAATTCATTTCTAGATACTACCTTATCAGTGATCAAGCATGACAGTAACTGGAGGTTTCTTTGCAATAAATTTGAAAAGAAGCAGGAAGGTTGGAAGTCAGAGATTGTTGAGTGTTGGAGGTAGAATTATTTTATTGAAAAGTGCCCTAGCTAGACATTCAGTGTCCCATATATCTGTTTTTTGGATTCCTAATGGTGTAGTGAAGGTGCTTCAAAAGAAGATGTATTGCTGGTTATGGAAAGATGCAATAGAAGATAGCAAAGGTTTCTTTTAATAAAGGTAGTGTTTTTGCCTGAGAAGATGGCGTAGGTGTTCATCTTGTTAATTCGGACAATGTCTTCAAGTCAACAGGTAAGGAGGTCTAGGCTTAACGAAATTTCAGAATTAACAGAGCACTTATGACCAAATGGCTTCGAAAAATTCGTATGATCAGAATACACTGTGGCCCCTGGGTTGGAGTTATGATTTGTGAAAGCCTTCAAACCATGACCACAACTAAACAAGTATACTTCAAAATTAAAATATATATATATATCAAAACGGGAAAGACTTCCTTTTCCCTAAAAACGGAAAATGGCCTTTTAAATGTAAAAAAGGAAATATTTTTTATCAAACCATTTTTTGTTTTTCGAAAAATAAATAGTTTGGTCTAAAAACATTCAAATGGTACTTAAATGGCTGTTTTTTCAATTTTTTTACAATAATGTTTAGATTTCATCAGAAACCCAAGGTAAAATGAATTGAGCAGGTGGCAACTTTACTTTAGAAAATGGGACACATATCTCCCACAGCCAGCCTTTCTACAAGCCATACAGAACAAGTATGTTCACTACGTTACAATTCACTCTGCCCTCCTAATCCTGACTGCATTCATTGCAAAATTGTTGATCTCCTTACAAAGTGAGATTTTTGCCCGGTATTTGCAAAGTGAGGGTAATTACAAAAGCATTTGAAGCAAATGGGCTGGTGATGGTGATTTCATATTCCTTATTTGGTAAAGCTGAAGAAACTTTGAATCATTTTTTCAAGAAGTGTTTAGTTATGGAGACAACTTGGCATTATTTCATTCCAGAGTTAATGGCTCTTTTATCTTCCTTAATGGAATTTTTAATTTAAGAAAAAGGATCAAGGTAGAAGCATCTCAGGTTGTCAAAGCTGCATGCAATCTTATGGAACATCTACGGACACTAGAACAATCTTGTCTTTCAAGGGAGGGTGCGGAGTCCAAAGAACATTTCTTTGACATTAAACCTGACTGTGAGGAGTGGGAAAGGAATCATATGTAATTATTTCTCATTTTCTTTTGGTCATTTATTTTTCTTTGTAGCTTTTATCCTTGTGGTGATACTTATTTTCACTAATAAAATTCATTCCTACAATTTTAACAAAATATGCTATTAGTGTGATATGGTAAGAAATGGAACCTCAAATACACATATAAGCAGTTCCAAGTAGAATAACAAACATCAAAAAAAAACAAAATTTAAAAAAGAAGATTAAGAAGCTCTGGCAAAAGCAAGTCAAGAGCTGATAGCTACATCCGATTTGATTTCAGTTACCACAAACATCAATGAACAAGCATCTTCGTTGAACATTCTATCACTCCTTTCAATTGCATACATCTAACTAAAAACTGACTGTCAATGATAAGGTCTTTTTATATATAAGTTCAAGTCACATCCTCACTTATTCCAAAGTAGGATTATTCTAACATCATCCATAATTTCCTATGGAGATGAGAAAAAGAGGTGCAATATCATCTTACAAGAACCATAGTGAAAGCAACATATGTTGTCTAAGTGAAAGCCTCTCCTTTGAATATAAAAGTCAGAATACATTGAGCACTGCCCTCCACAATAACCTGGTGCAATTAAAAAAGATTTTGCAAGAAAAAAACTCTAATAGTGCTCTGTGTCAATGGTTAGGACCTAGGGTTCTATGCGAGAATTTAGCAAAGTGAAACCATTGAAATCCAAACGAGAAACAAGGTTTACAGAAAAACCAGTACTGGTCCACAACCAATGACAGGAGTCCAAGACAGAATTTAGCAAGGAGAAACCGTTGAAACTGAAAAGCAAGGTCAGTATAACAAATACAAAAGATTTAATATCATTAAGACCCATGTCAAATCAGATATCCTAAACTACAACAAAATATTAAAAAATCTTCCTAGAAGGTGAAGCAGAAATTTAAAATGGAGCTTGAAAATAGTTTTCCAATGCAAGAGGCTGCAACCATTTATCCTCGCAAAATTTACACATATGCATATTCGTATTCGTTTTTATCTTTCAAACACAAATACGAATATGGTTGTATGTCGGATATGAAAAATTAAGACCATATTCAAAAAGATTTGGACATGGATATTTGTCAAATATCAAATATGAATGCAAACAAATATAAATAACCTAAATAAAGTCTACAAATATGAGTATTCATCAAATAAATTATAAATCAAGAATGTTTTAAAATGTACTGAGATCAAGGTTTTTCAAATATTTATGCTATAAATATAAACATTGAAAGCAAGCAACTATTGTAGACTGTCCATCGTGATGAGATAAACTATTGTAGCCTGACCATCCTGCGATTGTATCGCAAGCAAGCAAGCATGCATCAAAAAACAATTAAACACTTTTGCACCGAAATTCATCCATTCGGAAATGTGAATTTCAGAGTCCATTCCCTATAATCCATGGTAGCTTGTCAAGCTACTAGGACATGTATTACGAAGAAAGGGAGAAAAAGGATAAGTGGGGAACGAGGTGATAGTAGTAGTAGGAACCTGAGGTATAGTCTTCTCATGGCCATTTTGCGCTTTATCATAACGTCGAAAAACAGAATCCTGACCATCCCAGCTCAAACAATAAACAACAATGAAGGCAAAATTAAGGGCACGCAAGACAAAACATTGAGAAGAGATCCTCACCGGAGTAGAGCGATCATCACCAAGATATCCTGCAAAACAGCAAAAGAAAACAAAAACGAGAGACCATCCGTCGGTCAAACAACAGTACAACAGAAGCAACAAAAGCATCTCAATACCACTACGGCGCATCTCCCAACGACGGAATCCGCGCGACTAAGATCCCCAGAGCACCCAACCCAAAGGAAGCACAATGTGGGCACAGCAAAAAACTCCATCGGGCGGATCTTCACCACATCCGCACCGGAACAGTAGCACAGCCACCCTCGGTGCCACGAATAACCGCCAGCACTTATTGCTGTCGAACCTAGAGACACCGATCTAGGGAAGGTGAGAAGTGGAGAGGAAGTACCGGAAGGGAAGCGGTTCTGGAGACCGAGCAGGAAGGCCAATGGAACCAGCATCGACAAGAGGACCAGCGCCAGCACCGCCGTGGCGAACCACTTCCACCTCCGCTTGGCGGGCGGAGCAGAGGGAGCGACGTACGTCTTCATCCTCTTCCCTAGTCCGCGCTCTCGTCATTTCTCATCGCCGGAATCGCTCCTACGTCCCGCTCCTCCCCGGTTTCCTGCTTCCTACAGACCTGTGGCGCCGAAATGTCGGGTATGGAATTGCGGGAGGATAGAGTGAAGAGAGAGAGAGAGAGAGAGCAAAAGCGTGCTATAGAGAGAGAGAGAGAGAGAGAGCCAGAGGAGGACGGCGGAGAGAAAACGATGGATGCAGGCGAGACGGAGTGTGAGAGAAGGGAAATCGGAAGACAAATGTTAATATCCAAAAAAAAAAAAACTTCTATAAATTGTTTTTTTTTTTCGAAAAATCTCGATTATCCGTAGGAAAAAGTTAGCAGATGTTTTTTTCTTCTGTTTATATTATTTTTAAATTTAAACATCACCTGCTTTTTTTTGGTCTGATTGGTTGAGTTTCTCGAAACTCTTCGATTTGCAGGGAAGTCGAGGGCAGGTGGCTTGGAATTTTCCCTTTCTTTTCTTTACTTTCTTTCATTATTTTAGTACTTTTCTTTTTATCGTGTCGTTATTTTTTCTTTTTATTTAACGCAAAGTCGTCATGTGATTTGATGGAGGTTCGGTTTTTCCTTATTTTTTCTCCAGGGGTTGCGACAATTTCATGCAAGGACAAATGGATTCGGTTCAGCTGCCGACATTTTTCTTTGATTTCATGACCTTCGACTAGCGCGTTGATTTTGCTTACGAGTTCATGAATTGTAGAAATCCGCAAGAAATAAGATTATTCGACTTCTTCGTTGGCTACAAGTGTTTGTATCAACTAGGGACCTTTTGAACCAAAATTCCTGAAGAATCCAACCAATCTCTGCAATTTGTGCGAGATTGACGAGACTTCTATGATAAAAATCCAACGATCTTCTGAAGATTGTCAGGTGAATAGAAATACGTATTCCATTTCAATCGTAGATTCTTGTTCCAAAGAAAAGAAAGATCTAAAAATCCACAAATATATTTTGCTAAATTTTAGCCATTGATTTAAACCTAAAAATTTCCTTCTTTTTAGTTTAACTACATCGTCATTCTCCGGTGATCTCTACGTTTAATTAATTCCCTTCTCCCATTAACATGCATATCCAACAGATGTTCTGAAATTCTAGCAGCTGAAATCCCCATCCTCGATCAACATCTGTCTATATTATCGTTCTGATTTTTGTTGCCTATTCGTCCGATTGATTACCCGCAACAGCCCCGTCAAGACTCCACGTCTTATATAAATTCCCAACGTATCTTCAAGGGAAAGCAAAAATAACATATACGAAAGCACAATTCTAGCAATCCGGCTTCCATGTGTATACATACATTTGCAAAAGCACCGCACTTCCATATACGAAAAGAAAAGACCACGTGGTTATATTCGTGCTGTAGATTTGCACCATGTCGATTAATTATTTAATCAACATCTCTGCTTATAATGAGGAGATTTTGCATGCGAAATTCCACATCCTAGCAAAGGAATCGACGGGTGTTGGTTTTATTTACGTAAGAAGAATACAGCTGGATCACCACTCCCCCGCCGTATTCTTTCTTGATCGCACCCAAGGAGGCCCAACTGTGCCCATCGCTTTCCGCCTGCCTTTTCCGCTCTCCTTCTCTCTCTCTCTCTCTCTCTCTCTCTTTTTAAAAAAAAAAAAATTTCTGGTTTTTGTCGATGTCGACGTAAGGAATTTAATCATAAACATACGTTTAGAGTTTTAAATTTACATGTCAGTTACACTTCCAGGTGTTTTTATTTCGCCGGGGATTGGACTCGGCTCGGGTTTTCGTTTTCGATGACGACCGAAGAGGAGGAGGAGGGAGGCGCCTGACAGGCCAACCACCACCACCACCGCCCCCATCGTCCGAAAGCGAAAGCGAAAGCGAAAGATGTTACCGTCTCTTGCGCGTTGTCGCGGGATCGAAACGGCGTCCGTTCGTGGATTTATTAATCATCGCCGACAGTGGGACGCATGTAAATAAATAACACGATGATCACAACATACATATATGAAAACATGAATGCGCGCATATCCGGTGTGGTGGTCCGATCGGGTGATCAATTCCGTCGTTCTCTACAGGTGAAACGATCGCAACCTTGACCTTTGACGGACGATGGTATCGAAGTAGATTTATCAATGATCTCGTATACATTGAGAACGTAAAAGCTGGATAAATCTTATTAATTAACCCCCGGACCGACAGCTTCGTTCGTTCGTTCGCGCTTTGAATCATCGCTGGCCGTGGTGGACGCTTGTCCTCGCTGTCTTCCGCCCGCCTTGCTAATATTTTACTCTTCTTCTTCTTCTTCTTCTTCTTCTTCTTCTTCCCATTTAATTTCGCCGGGCGCACGAAACGACGTGGGCGGCATCCATGTGCCTGTGGGGACTACAGATAAGCAACTCTTTTTCCCGATCTTTATTTTAACCGAAAGAAGAAGAAGAAGAAGAAGAAGAAGAAGAAGAAGAAGAAGTGAACTTTATATATATATATTCTTAATCCGAGTGGTTAGGGGATCGATTAAATTAAGGAACGCAGAGCTGGGCTTGGATATTAACTTCTTGGCAGATGATAATTTACGCAAAGATTTCATCTCGCACGTTATAACACTAATTACAACTCTTATATTATATCTGAACGAGGAAAAAGGACCGACAGAGTAACACACAGTACCAGCAACATATAGCAACGGATGGCGTGAGATTTAGAATAAAGTTCTATACCCACGGCAATAATTAATAGCAGACACCCTGCAGCACAATGATCTCTTCCGTCACAGAACCACAGAATGCAAAACATAAACGTCTCTCGCCATGTCATGTTATCTTATATATATTAAACAGGAGGTAATATAAACTTATTGCGTCGCTACGGCAGATTAATCAGCTGATTGCAAGATCAAAACAAAGTAGGGTTTTATTTAATCATTTTTCAGCTGAAAGAGTACTAGCTTGCATTGCTAAAAAGTAGTCCCATTAGTTCCCATGCATTACAGGTTTCCGCGAGCAGAAATCTAATTAGAATCCATAAAACTAACAAGATAATTAAAAAAAAGAAGAGACCGTGCATGCAACATGTATTAATTAACGATAACAAAAGAATATGGCACTGAAATCAATCATGCGACCGCTTACCATCATATACAGGTATTACGTGCACGCTGCTACATAACATCAGGTTTTCTGAAAGCACGATAGATTACTTGCTTGTAGAAGCCTAAGCTAGTGCGGGGGCTTCTTTCTTTTTATAATGGTAAGGAGCATTTTAACCTTATTTAATTTTTGATGAGAGGTTTCTTTCCATTGAAGCCAAAAGCCGTGGGTGGGCCTGTTATATGCCGCATCACATTCTCCAGATATATATACCACACTTGCCCTGCTGAAGGAGATGATATATATACATTATGCATCTTAATTAATTAGTTTATGACAATCACATTGATCTGAAGTAAAAGTGGTGTGTGTGTATTTGGATCAATTTTTTAAACTTGTATGCTGTTGTATGATCAAAGGGGGAAGAAACGTGGATGGGACATGCGTGTCGCATCCCTCTCCTCATCTAACGCCGCGCCATCTTCATGGAGATGATCACAGGCACAAGTCAACTTCTGTGCGCCGGAGCAACATCATGGAGGAATGACCTGTAATCGTGAAGCTCACCTTCCCGATTCCCATCAGCTGCCTTTTCTGAGAGCTAGCCACCTACCATTCTAATACACGGTGAGATCAAGCACAGTCACCTGTGTTGGGTAGGGTGTATGGCCCTTTTCTTCTATCACAACATGCTTGAAATGAATCCAACTTGCCACTGTGGTCCACTGATACCAACTCAATGGCTGTATTTTGCTGCTTCGGCTGTCCACTTTGGAAGGGAAGGACCATCCGACTTGCACCTACAAATTGTCTGGAGCCTCCATGTTCTGATGTATTGATTCATGACCTCTGTTCTAAGTAACTTTGAAACGGTAAAACAAAACAAGCAATCGTAGTTAGTGGTGCTACGATTTTTACTTGCATGCTCAAGAGAATATTCATTTGATAACCCACATTCAATTTTTTTTCTCTTTTGAAACAATAGTTTAGTTATTGGCGCTAAGGCTAGAAACTAGATTATCTATGTTTTAAAGGATTTTACAGACATTTGATGTCTTTTTTTCCTAAACCATAGAAATGTAAATGGGTCAAGTTAGATTGGGCTGGCCCACAAAGTTAAACTCCGTATGGAATACGGATTGAAAAGAGCTGGCCCACAAAAATAAAAATTCTGTAGGAATGACCCGATTCGACCCATACAAGCCGCACTCGGATCGACCTATGGACCATCCATGAACCAACTTGTAAGTTAGCCCACAAGTTGGTGATCTGTCGGTCAATTCTTTTAATTTTTTTTAATAAAATAAAAATAAAATATTAATTTTTTATGTAATAAATATAAGTTTATAATTATATATTCTTTCATTTTTTCACACTCAACCATACATTTGAATTTTTATTATAATTTTAACACATTAAATTAAATCTAAGTATTATTAAATCACAATGTTCATCTTAGTTTTATCAACTTTATACTTTTTGAATTCATTTTTAACTTGTGTAATCCTAAAATTTTCCTCTTCACTTGTATGTTCCAATGTTCATATTAGTTTTATCAACATTTCTTCTCTAATTAATATTTAAAAAATATACTTGTTGTTCGTGAGTCTATTCAATTGTTTTCTTATCACACTTATCATTCATCAATCGTGGTCAACGTTCATGAACCTTATAAAGAAATATATGGTTGACAAACAAAAGAGGTGTTACACAGGCTTATTTGACAAGATTCAAACAAGTCACCAGAGAGGAGGAAGAGATTTCCATTGAGTCTAGCATCCAAGAGTTCAATTTGGGTGAATCAAGTGCTCAAAGGTTTGGTACATTTAAACGACAATAAAGATTTAGTCTAGGTAAATCAAATACCTAGGGTTTAGTCTAAGTGAATCAAGCGCCCATGGGTTTGATTCAGGTAAATCGAGCACTTGTAGGTTTGGTTTAGCTAATTTAGGCAAATTAGGTAGCCAATCAAGTGATAACAATAAGTAATTACAGTTTTAATTAAAGATTAAGAATTTAATTAGGAATTGAAAATAAGTGAATTAAGGATTAGTTAGGAGACTAAATTAAGTAATGTCAGTGATTTAATTAATTTATTTAAAGATTAAATTAAGTCATTTTCTTTCATATGTATAAATACTAAAATTTTAATTTTTATCAAATACTTAAAATAACAAAAGTGTGTGTCTCACTCCCAACATTTGCAAAAATGCAACATTTAATTAATTGAATGTTGCATTTTTGTAACATTCGATCCATGGGTTGGCCAGTGATGGGCCTACAATTCTCAAAATTGTCGGCTCAGCTCATTTGACATATATACTAAATCACTTGAAAATTGATAACAAGTGCTACAAAATTCTATTGAAGATAAATGAGTGATAAGGAGTAGATTGGTAAAATTAAACCATCAGAATCAAACGCCAACTGCAAACCCCCCCCCCCCCCCCCCCCCCCCCCCCCCCCAAAAAAAAAAAAAAGTTACGGCTATTAATCTGAATTTTTATTAAGTCTGGACGAAAGATAGATGAACAAAACGAACATAGGCACACACATTAGAGTAAGAGTCATTATTTTATAAATAATAGGGAAATAATATTGGAGATTATGAACTATTCTCTCTTCAGTAATACACAGAAAACAATCTATCAACACAGATCCACTCCTTTGAGATGGAATTCATCTTCTCGGTTGACATTCCCGCAAAACTGGCGGATTACTTAGAAATTCCTTTTGCATTACCATTTTTTCACAGTAATTGCAAGTCGTTAGAAATTTAAAACAATGGAATCGACGTAGTTAGCCTACAAGATCAGAGCATAAATCTACATATATATAGATTATATAGAAAAAGAATGCCAGTTAGAATGTAAAATGAAATTATCCCTGTCCTTGGGAACATATCAGATCGAGAAATGTAGAAAATGAAAGGAAGTTGTTTGGATTCGTCGAAACAACTTTCTAGGGGTTCAACCGGGTGCCTAAATCCACTGTTTGGGTGAAATCTGGCTGAGCTTTCAGCCCATCCAAGGTTCCTGCCCGAATTTTCCTTTAGCATTGCAGATGAAAATCAAGTAACCGAAAGTATAAGTCCATTCATTGAACAATTTCATCCCATGCCATGTATTCCTCGGCTAGAAATATCACAACCATTTGCAATATTGTTGGAAATAGGCTGCGTTCCAGTTTGACGGTCAATTTTTCATCAACGATAACTGTGATTTAAATAACCCACTTGCAGCTACTGCAGCAAAAGCAAGCATTAAGATGACGTGCAGCAAAAAATCAAATGGAGGAAATACTTTAGAAAAGAAATATGCAAAACTAGTTTGGGAACAAAACTCTCCAAGCGCATTCTAAGACATGGAGAGGGCAACTAGGGAAGAAAACCATTATAATCCACTTACCAGCTCGCAAGTCATAACATTCTTCTTCAACATTGCACAGGCAAACTATTATAGCTCAATGCCATTAATCGGATATTATATGCCCAACAAAACTCGATCATAAACAATAGCAGATCCACAGTTTGTCTTCCTTGTACAGTTGCTAGTCCATCCAGTTAGAATTAAGAACTATCAGCATGTTCAGCTCTCTGGATTTGGTAATATTTTCTTGGTTCCTGTGATCCTAATTGAGGAAATCTTATCAGATAGATCCGATATAATAGAGTACCTGCCATTATCATAGCATGCATTCACAAAGGCAACATATGTGATGTAGTCAATATTCTTCTCATTCACCAACGATCTATGAAAAAATAAGGATGCTGAATCTATTTTCCCTTTAGATGATAACTTTCTGACAAGGACATTGACTGTTCGAGTCCACAATTTCTTGTCTAATTTGTTCAAGATGGCTAACGCATCAGCAGAATCATTTTTCATGCAATATTCATAAGCTAATGTGACACGAGTAACTTCACATGGAGTTAGTCCCCTATCTATCATGCTGTCGTACAATTTGTGTGCCTCTTCCAACCTAGATTCCTTACAAAGCTCACTGATTAGGGAACCATATGTAACAGAATCAGCTGGACATCCATGCTTGCCCATATTTTCAAACAAATTTAAGGCAGAAGTGACATCCCCATCTCTGCAGTAACCAGATATCATTGATGTAAAAGTTTGTTTAGCTGGAATCATATTCAATGAGAGAGCCTCATCAAACAATTTCCTGCTATCTTTCATTCTTTTAATTTTACAAAATGTGGCAATCAATGTTGTATATGTATGAATATCGGGCTTAAAACCACACTTAAACATCTGGTAAAATAAATCAAGTGCCAAGGTGATGTTACCTTGTCTACAATGCTCACCAATTAGAATGGTGTAAGTGAACTTATCTGACTGATATCCTTGTTCATGGGCCACTTTAAGTAACTTAAAAGCTTCCTGAATTCTTTTCTTCTTTAGGAGAGCATCAATGATAGAATTGTAAGTGCACATATTGGGAAAATGACCCTCTCTAGTCATTTGGTCCATCAATTGAAAAGTTCGATCTAGGTTACCCTCTTTGCAATGTCCATCAATAAGTGTAGTGTATGTCATAGTGTTTGCTGTCAACCCTTGTTCTAGCATCCGAGATAGTAGCATTTCGGCTCGGTTCATCTTATTCTCTTTACAGTATCCTCTGATCATTGCAGTGTAGGTATACACATTTGGCTTGTATGAGTCACTACGCACTAGCTTCAAGAACAATCTAAAAGCCCTCTCAGTCCATCCAATCTTGCAGAGTCCATCAATTAGTGTTGTGTGTGTGTAAACATTTGGCTTCATGCCCTTCCCCACCATCTCTTCCAGGATTTGAAATGCTTGCTTCACATTGCCTCTCTTGCACAATTGATTGATAAAAGTGGTATAATTAATGATATTTGGAGTCAAACCCCTATTGTACATTTTACGAAATATTTCAAAGACCTTGCTGGAATGACCTATTTCACATAATGCATTAATAGCCAAGGTACAAGTAGCATTATCAATGTGGAGACCTCTTGACAACATTATCTTAATTAATTTCTCAATTTTGGCAAAATTTCCTATCCTGCTATAAGCAGCAATCATTGTCTTGAAACTACAAGAATCCAAAGAGACTCCATGTTGAGGTATTTCAGCAAACAAGTTCTCTGCAAAATCAGTAGCACCCAGATCAACAGCAATTCTAAGGATCCAATTAAGTGTGTGGACATCAAGAGTTAAGCCCTGATTCTGCATCTCAACAACCATGTCAACAGCCTCCTTCAACTTTCCAATTTCAGCAAAACTGCTTACCATATATTGCATTACTTCATGTGCCTTACCTGTGTTCCCATGGCTAAGAAAGGATCCGGCAACTATGATGTAAAATCGCATGATATATTTATACCTTATGTAGCCAATTGCTCGGGTGAAAAAACTCATCCCAACCATGGATCCCTCTTTTTCTATAAGCATAGCAACTACAGTTGCAGCCTGTTCAGGGCTTAAATCATGACCTACTTGTAATGATTGGAGCCCTCTATCACCATCTTCATAACATTGATGCACCAACTCACAGACTTGGAGAACTGTATCACATGAAGATGCCATGGAAATTGATTTGCCATTCTGAAAATCAATATTAGAACAAGTATTCCTTCTCTGTAAAATTGAGATACAATTTTGTGCTAATGATTTGTCTTGAAAGTTGAGATCTAGCATCTTCATTGCCTACAAAAACACAATAGGTAGAAGAACATCAATTCTTGATATCAAAATAAGATCCAGTGCAGGCTGAATTTGTTTTAGCATGATGTGGTATGGTTACATTTCACAGTATCATGTGATTGAAAAGGACAAATTTAAGTGTGTCAACAATCTTATACTAATAAGAATCAAACATAACAAGAACTGCATCAAAGTACCACAAACTAGTAGATAAAAGGTTACTCCCTCAGCAAACATGTTTATAAACTTGATAGTCTTACATCACTCAAAAAGTTTCTCCTTTGAAGGAACAAAATAATTTAATTTTGATTTTCATTCATTCGGTGCTGCAGTAGTCATCCATGCCACGGACCACTAGGAAAGGTGGAAGTGATACCTTTTTTTGAAATTGAAATTTGATGGCTACAGTTTCTCCATCCAACAAGTTATCTATCAATGCAACCTTAAACCAAACAGCTATCCTGTCCAAACTCCAAACTATATATGGTTGAGAGTTCTATAGTTGTGAACTGACAGTGGATAGTGTATTTGATCTTCCAATCAACTTAAGGAAAGAAATTTGAACCTACGCTGGAACATTACTATTATCAGAAACAAAGTTCTATTTTTGTGTTGATAATCTACAATAACAGTTACTGGCCCTATTTCGATAGAGGCAATTAGGAATAGCAATAGCCTAATTATTGGTATTTCTCAAAACTAATGAAGTTTGTTCACCTGGGCATCTTATATTCAAAATATATTAAAGACTTGGTCACTAGCTTATTACACCATATGCAAATTAATCCTAGACTGCATTTGGGATACCAGACTACTGCTCCATATTCTAGGAAGAATCCACTACCAGGTGCTTTCATTCCCTTGAGTACTATAGCACTGATTTTCCTCTCCTTTTCTAAAGAAGTCCTTTTCATGATTAACATTGTATGATTCCTTCAATAGCTTATCATGGGAAATACCTGGAACGCCCTGAATCCTAGCTCAAGGCACCTTCCTGCACATCTTAACATCCTCACCGAGGCCATAGTGAAGTCCCAAGAGATTGATTTCAAGGTGACAGCAGAGGTGCAGTAAACCAAACAAAGGAGGAGCAAGTCCATGGGGAGGTTCATGGTAAAGGTCTGGAACATGATGTAGAATCTCAAAATCAAGAATCTATTCATGGCAAACGTGGTCTATATTATTTATTCAGAATTCTAAATTGCCAAGCACGCCACATTACATTTTCCTATTGTAATGCAAGCTAGGAAAAGTGTATGAGTTATAATGCCACCAACCTTGGATTCAACGCATTTCTGTCCATGGTCGTCACCCTTGCCCGGAGGGAGATCACTCGATTCAACGCTGAGCTCTCTTGTGACAAAGCATCTTCTTGAGCAATAAATCAAACATCTGAGCAGCAAAGTACGCTTCACTGTTTCAGACCACTTCAAACGTGAACGACGACGACAGATTACCTCCGGTTCATGCCACCATTTCCTCGAGATTACATTCATCGGGCATGGGGGTGCGTGCGGCGAGGGATTTGGAAGCCCCCCTTCGGTTCCCAACTTCGAAGCCGGAAGTGCGCCAAGAGGTCCAACAAAATCTGTTTATTAAACGGAGGGAGAACTTAGAAATCGAATTGGGTTTGACTTGAAGATCGAAATTTGGAAGTGGAAAGCAGTCTCGAACATAAATATATAAAAAAAGCTCCACATTTCATGAGAAAGGTAAGGGATGGACAAAGTTGCTGATCGTGAAATTATATATTATAGTTTAAAATGCTGTACTGTAAAATATGACATCTATAAAAGGTTAGTGTCAGAAAAATATGAATATATAAATAGATGAATGATAATATTATCAAAGACAAGTTAAAAATAATTTTATTAAAAAGAGAGTAATAATTGTATTAATTAAAGAATAAAATAATAGAAATTTAACTTTGGAGATTTGAAGAAAAGTCAAAATTTGTTGATTAGAAATTATAAGAAAATATTTAAATTTACGTAATTTACTCATTGATGGAAATATATAGAAAAAAATGATTCATATAATCGACTTCACGTACGTGGTAGGATATGGTATAAATTATATAATTAATTAATATGTATTATAATCTATTATGCGTACAACTTTCAATGTAATTTGAATTATATATATTAATTATTTTTATTCAAAAATCAATGAATGAGTTTTAATAAAAAGGGGTTAAATATTGAGACTTTTGATTAATGATTTATGTAATTTAAATTTTCAAATTATATTTATAATCATTTAATAAATAATAGACGTGAATGGACATTTCGACCATTTACACGATATCAAACAAAATCAACGATGGACGGCCCAACTTTTAGATTTCTAGTTGGACTGCAAAGAATCCAATCCATAAGCAAATAAATCAAGCCCATGTTAACAATACATTTCCCGCCCGCGCTCGTCCCTGCTTCTTCCCGCTTTTCTCGGTATCGCTCGTTGCCCTTACCCCTGGTATTCATCCGTTCGTCCACTCGCCCGATCATGTCTTGATCTCCTCTGTTCTTCTCCCATCCCCTGACAGTGGCGTCTCATTCTCTCGACGGATCTCCGGGCTGTTGATATCAAGATGGCTCTCTACGGAGACGGTGCTTTGCGGTGAAGTTTCTCTGCCTTCATGGAGTTTGCATCCGAATCGAAGCTCTCCATGGTATTCCATCTCATTTCGTGCTGTAATTACGATTGATTTCTCCATTTCTCCTTCCTTCTTCCACACCGTCTATTCTGGTCTCTTCCGTCCTTGTGCATCTCCGTTGGCTCTACTACTTCCCGTCGTCACCGAGCGAAAGATGAGGCTCGGGGAGATGGTCGAAGTGACGGCTTATGTTAACTATTATTAAGCTTCTTTGCTTGGTATGCGCTTGGGTTGTTCGTTTTTTCTAATCTTCACGTTCTAATACAGAAACGTGATCAACTTCGTAGATTTCTTGTACAGAAAAGCCTTTCAAACTAGAAATTTCATCATCGTAGCTAACGCTTTCAGCTTTCTTTGTTGGCAAGAAATAAAAGATCAGTTTTCTTTCTTTCCCAATAGTCTTATAGTCTTCTTGTCTACGATCAATAGTGACATCGTTTTCTTTGCCCAAATCTCGACAGGGTAGGAAAATAATGTAAATGTGAACTGGTTTAAGATGCTGGAAGCAGATGCATTGCTTCTAATCTTTCATATGGAATCCACCTTTCTATTCATAAATAAAATACCGTTGTTTCCAATTGCACATCTGGTCGATTCAGCGAATAGCATGATGATGTGCTTAGGATTCTTATACACCATGTTTCTGCATGTTTTCCTCAATGCTTGTACTGCTCTCCAGGATTCTAAAACAAATTCTCCATGACTCTATCAGATAACGTGCAGAACTCATGGTGTTCTTCCATCGATAACTATTATAGGCTTTAGTGGCCTTTTATAAATTACCACTAGGTCAGTAGATCGGGTTTATTTTTGAGTTTAAGACGTTTTCTTCTTATACTCTTTTGATTCTGCCTTTTGCCATTTTCTGTAGTACATTGTCAGGCAGTTTCTCTCATTTGTGCAGCTGAATTTTGATTTCCTGGGTTTGCTTTCTGTTGCGATCAAGTAAGCAGCTTCTATGCAATGGCTTATGTTAATTGGGACATAAAGCACACTGTGGTGTCGTCCAAAACAACGATTAGTCATTATTATTGATTTCTTCACACACATTTCTATTTGTTTATGTTTTTCAAAGCTTTCTCTGTATTATTGATCGTCTACAAAAGTGCAACATATTTTTGTTTACAGTTTACAGATTGAAGAGCTGCAGTTATTGTTACCTTTATGGCTCTACTTACTGATGGATTTCCCTCTTATTTTATCAACGTACTTGGGATTTCTACCACATGCACCAGTAACTAAAGGCTGCAAATCCTTTCTTCTTTTTTTAAAAGGAAGGACCCCACTTTACTGTAGGCGTTTTTTTCCAATAGCCATCATATTTTTCCGTAGCATTTGATTGAACAATGAACATTTATTACCCTCTTTATCATTCTTATATCAAAATAGGAAAATTGTCTATGCCTATCAAATCACATAAAATCTACTTCTGCAATTTTAAGCAACCATAAATTGAACTTTCGATTTTTAGAGTGGGTTTAATTTGATGGTTTTGTTTGCTGGAAAGTTGGTCTTTCTTATGAGATTAATTGTGGTTTCCCTTTTTCTTTTTTATTAGATTTAAATTTCACTTATGCTCTTTGGTGCGTGCTGCACGTTGTGGTTCAACCAAGTAAGCAAAATTTCACCTTTATCATGGTACTGTCCTTATATGCGCTTAGCATAAAAATTCCTATATTCCATTTGTACCAGATATGAGATATGAAGAGGATTTTGTTCGCTAGAATCTGAAATTCTAACCTTCAATACAGTAACAGAGGTTCTAAAGTTTGGCAGCATTATGACATTCACGTCAAGAGTAAACGAGTTTGAAGAGGCCGAAAGACAAGAAAGATCCATTACAAGTGAAGTCTTACTCCTTCCCCCAATTACTTTCTCCAAATTGGTCGTCATCCTTTTGATAAGAAAAGAATGGCGTAGTTTCCTACTCTTATCAAATCAAAAGGTGCATTGCTCTGACCTTCAGCACGCACAGACCCCTTCACTCCAGCCTTCTCCAGTCCTGCAGAACTACTCTGACTAGCTTGACCACCCATTATTTGTTGGTAAGAAAATGATTCAACGACGGCAAAACAAGGAAGATGTGCAACAGGAGTAATGGGCATCTATGCGGAAAGGAACCCTTCAAGAGCAATGGTCAGAAGAAGACAACAAAGACCATCACTCCATATCAATAAGATGATGCGCCGATAGAAAAAAGACAGAAACAAGCAATTGGATTAAAAATGTAACGAAACAGAAGAAAAACCAACACGCTCGATCTCCTTTCTTCTGCCAATGCCTCAGGATTAGCACTGTGACCATCACAAGGGGCAACAGCCTTTCTGAGTATGAATGCCTTTCATATATGCAGCAGGACCACCGCCCTCTCTATCTTGAGCTAGCCATGGGTCTCCATGCAGAAGCAGTGAGAAGGCATAGATCCTTCCACCCAAGCTTGAGAGTCCCATTCTCCTCCAACAGTGTGTAACCATCGCAAGGAAACATGCCGAGCAGAAGAGTAGCTTGAGTGGCAGCATTGCCGGCGAGGGAGATGGACCGGAACCCTGACTGTGAAAGCTTCTCCCTCCAGTTCTGGAACTTGACCTCACCAGTTCTAGCCGGACCGCCTACGGCGAGGACGTTCCTTATCTCCCTCGAGAGTAGCTGTTGCTCCACCACATGGCGTTCGTGGCTGTCCTCCGCGTAGGACGCGCTCAACGAGTCGAACAGTGCGGAGTAGTAGTGGATTGCCTCAACGAACCGGGCGAGGAAGGAGCCCGCTTGACTCAGGTCCTGCTCCACCATTGTCACCACCTTAGGCCCCAACCTTAATTTGGTCAAATCAACAACAAAAGACTATGATTAATCAGAACAAGGATAGAACAGATTCCCTTATATAGGGTACGTGCAGACTACGAAATCGAGATAAATAAGGCTTGTAGATTCCTAGTGTGATCGATATATACATTACGTTGGACCACTCGATTACTGTACGATGTCTTGTACGCTGGAAACAGCGGGGAGGATTGGATGGGACACGAGCGTGGACGACGCACTTCTTTTTACGAGCTCGGGAACAACAAAATGGTTGAGATGTCGATCTCCGCCGATCCAATATCCACAATGCATGAATACTACTTGGATCAACAATGCATGGTAGATGATGCAGAGGTTTGTATTGCCGAACATGACCTTGGTTTGATGTGTCTCACGCTACATAAATGCTAAAGGTGCCTAGAAGTCGAGAAATATCTCTTATAATAGGTAGGTTTCATAAGAAATACGTTAGTGGATAATGCGGCAAAGAGATGGGATGAAGAAGCGAGGATGATTGGTTAGTGGGAGAAGTGCCATCCGCCCCTTTGTTGATAACGAAAGCAATCATTATATCCAGGGATTAATGCTAGTGTTGATTAGCTTAATGCATGCTTATGCGTATGCTCACCTCTGGAGAAACCAGAGTGTGTTGTTGTCGGACCCGGTGACGTCGTAGAGGGAGTGGTGCAGCCAATGCACGGCGACGGCCTCTCTCTTGCTCACGTTCAGTCTTTCCGGATCGAGATCTCCGACCTTCTCCGCCACAGGAAAGAACTCGAACGGTAGACCCAACGTCTCAGCGAAATCCGACAGCCTCTTCCCGGTGGTCTCCAATGCTTCCATACTCGTCCCCAGCCCCGTCAACCTCACGCACGGCGGTCCCCCCGGTCTCGAGGCCAAGATGTGAAACAGCCCTGGCCACTGCAGCCCCTGCATGATGTCCAGGTCGATTATGTGCACTCTCTCCTCCCTCTCGAAGGCTTCTTGGATGGCCTGGTTGGCGGTGAAGTGGGAGAACTTGATGAAGGGGCTGATGCCGTTGAACACTTGGAACGCCGCGGCAAGTTTCTGGGGGTGGAAGACGGGGAGCGGTGCGTAAATGCCGAGGCAGGAGCTCACCAGCCGGGCCGACATGGCCTCGGAGAAGTAGGCGGCCACGCGCTGCGCGGAGGTGCCGTAGGGGGTCGATAGTTCCGAGATTTCCAGCAGCATGCGGTTGGCTTCCTCGAGATTGTCCGCGGAGACCGCCTCCGCACATTGGAGAAGAAGGGTGAGGAGGTGAAGACCTTCTTCATTGCGCTTCAGCTTCCAGAGTTCCTCCTTCCTCCTCCCCTTCGCTGCAACAGCCGCAGCTAAGGCGGTCGTCGTTGCTTCGTCGGTTGTGGACTTGGGTTTTGGAGGGTGCGGCTGGGGAGGACGGGGATCTGTGGTCGTAGTGGTGGTGTTTGTTGGAAGGCGACTTGGGGGTAGATGTTGGATTTGGCTCTGCGTCTGTTGGTTTTCGTCCCAGTTGCCGGACTGGGAGGCCAGAACTGTGGTCGTGCAGGGATGGTCCGCTGCCCTCTTTGGCACAGATTGCACCGAGGAAGGAACCGGTGCTTGTGGAGGTTTCTGTTGATGATGGTGCTGATAAAGACGAGCCTCTCGCCTCCTTTTGTCGGACGGCTCGGAAGGTAGGGTGCAGGGAAGTGGCGGGGGTTGTGGTGCAGGCGAGTTGTAGTTTGGGTCGGCGATCAGTGACCGGAGTCGGTACTCGAGAACGGCGGCAAGACTTGGGTTGCAGGGATGGATGATTTCTCTGACGTTGTAGATTAGTTGTGGAATAGAAAAGTCCGCTGCGGAGTTGCTGATGAGATCCCGTATTATCCCATCAATCCACGCCGTCGACACTGCAGCTCCACCACCGATGATGTCATCAGGCCCAGATGAAAAAGGGGCAGAGGAGACGACGACGGAGAGAGAATCATTCTCCGAAGAGAACACCGGTAGGCCAGAGAAGCCACAAAGCTGAGGAGGAAGAGATAAGGGCAACGGCTGGGGAGACGGATTAGGGGGTGGAAGCAGGGGAATGTTGTGATTATGGGCATCAACGTTGAAGGTTGGGAGAAGCGAAGAATGAGCAGTGCTACTACCGCCTTGCAGATCTGCAAGAACGGCCGGAGAGCTATTGCTGTTGTCTGGTTCTCGCCGGGAGAACGACCTCTGGCTTGGATAAGGATGGTCAGACTGAAGGTCCAGCTCAGTAGCCGTTCTCTTCCTCACCATCTTGCCGCCGCAGTTCTGTTGCGAGGAGAGGGGTGGAGTAGGTGGGAGTAGTAGTGTTTGTGGGTATGGCGGGTGGGAAAAGTTGACGAGATCAGATGAGTGGTAGCTGTTATCGTTGCCGCCGTTATAAATGGTGCTGGGAGTACTGGTGTAAATGCGAGACGAGGAGGAGGAGGAGGAGGAGGAGTTGGTGGTAGAGGAGAAGATGGTAAGGTTAGAGGTGGAGGTGGAGATGGGATGATCACAGTGGTGAGGAGGGAGGAGAAGGCAAGAGGAAGGACCGGCCATGATCAGAAAAAACAAGAGGATGTGGCTCTCAGCATGATGGTGGAAACAGGAAAATGCAATGAGGATAATAACAAAAGCTAGGAGCAAGCAGAATCGCGGTCGACAAGAGGAGAGGAAGACGAGGACGGATAAGAGGTGGAGAAGAGGAGGGCGTGCTGTTGGGGGTGGTGGTGGTGGTGGTGGCGGTGGCGGTGGCGGTGGTGGGAGTAGAGATAGGAGTTCGAGAAAGGCATCGTTGTTGCAGATTTCGTAGTTTGTGTTGGTAGATTGGGACAAGGGCTTGCGGATGCTTCCCTTTCATCGGCATTTACTTCCATTGGTAAATGATTTTGAAGAGTGACATATTTTGAAAAGTAGAGTTTGAACTTGATTTTAATTTTTCTGTTTAAATCGTGATTATACCTTAATTTTAAGATAATGAAATATTTAGATTTTATGTTACTATATAAAGTTTATTTATTTTTTTTTTTTTCAAATTTGTCAAGTTTTTGAAATTAGATTTTATGCTTTAATTCATCTGCAAACAATCTTTTTTTGATTGTTTAGATTCTCACTTTAAAATTTGTTGGAACAAAATCTATTTCTATTTTAAAGTGGAATCTGTAAAATTGTATATTAAGTAGATATATTCTAAAAATGAACTGAGATGAAAATTTAAAACAGAATCTATAAATGAAAGGTATAAAAGTTTTTTTTTCAAATAAATGAAATGCATAAGTCGTCGACCAAAAGGAGCCACGACTGGGACATGGAAGTCAAAAAAGGCGATTTCACGGAACACAACCCCGCGGAAAGCAAGTTATAGTTTTCTACCTCCTTTGGAGCAGACTATATTCAAGTTTCTAGAAGGTAAAAAGAGAAGCGATTCATTATTAACCCAAAAAGTTGTATTTGATCTGGAAATTCTTTTGTTTTTCTAATGATAATCGATAAAAGGTCGAAAAGCTTGCTATGATTTTTTTCGGTTAATGACGGTCGATCATTTATTATTTTTTATGAAAATCATAAATATCATTATTTTTGATGCTTGAACGAGAGATGGATCTTACTACGGACCACTCACTCATGCATGTAGGTCAGACACAATGGGCCACACGGCAAGTCGCGTGTCGGGAAGAAGTCCAATACAAGAGACAAAGCAACCACTTCGAGTCTTCCACTACAGATAGAAAGTTATCATTTACAAAGCAACCACTTCGACTCTAGATAGAAAGGGATCATTTACAAAGTAACTAACCACTTCAACTTCTGGTCATTCTCGTTCTATTTATTTAAGTGTGAGCGTGTGTTTGGATTAATAATGTCATTCTTTTTCTTTTTCTCTTCTTGTCCAGGAATCAAACTCCTGAAGTTGCCACAGCTCCTATTACTCCATTGCAGTGAATCCGTGGATTACCATGGTAAATTCTTCCTTGTTTCCCCTAACCCTATCTCTGGTCATAAACTTCCCCTGATTTTCTCTCGCTATCGGTAACCGATGAATTCTCCTTTAGGGAATATTTTTATCCTATGGGTTAACGAGAGCTTGCCTGTTGTTCCACAAAAAAAAAAAGTTTGCCTGTTGTTGGATTTTCCTTTTTTTTTATCCTTGGTTGTAACAAAATTTTGGAGTTATTTGTTATCTGGATTTGTGATCGAGTGTCCGAGAAAACCATTTGTAAAAATCACCAACAAAAGATAAAAATCGGAGAAGCAGCGTTTGAATTTCAAAAATACACAGGTTCAGGTGAGGCCACTGTAAGATAATCCATTGACACGTGAGTAAGAATTAAGTTTAAAGTGTGAATAATTGCACATTTTATAGAATGAACCATATATAATACATTTTTATAATGTCAACGTTTTTGAAATCGAATTTTCGGTTAAATTGAAAGTCTATTTATTTAGTTCAATTATTAGTCTAAAGGTGGTTTACATGATAGTGACATCATCATTCGTACTATTTTTGAGGTTCACAAATATTACAAACCAATTTCCTTGGTAAGTTTTAACGATATATGTATATTAGTGTGTTATAATCAGTAACATTTACAGTATTTTCTTATATAAATCAAGTGTGATAAATAATATTTCATATTTTCATAAATGGCTACAAGGAATTTGGATTTTCAAGGTAGGGCCCGTAGATTTTTTTTTTTTTTTTTGATACATATACAAGCGATCGAAATGTTTTTCTTAACAGAAATACTATAAGAGATCGAAGAGTTGATCGAGCCAAGTAATTTAATTGTCAAAAAGGTTAAAAGAGAAACAAGTTTTACTGCAATTTCCCGTCCAGTTAAGTTTAAAAAACAATGATTTTAGTCTGATTACTCCTTTATTTTTAGTCATTTCACTTGTAGATGAGGATGCATGTGGGTCTGCAAGCTTGCTTGAATGCTCTTATCGTCTTACCCGTTTCCCCAGCATGCAAAGGATTCTTTGGTGATTTTCCGTACAAGTATAAAAACATTTAAAGCAAATGCATTTTTTGACAGTGGCGTGGTTCTAAGTTGACTGAGAAAATGGGAGTTGGTATAAGATCTTTCTTTCTCTTTTATCAAAAAAAAAAAAAAGGAGAGTAAAACTTCATCTTTTATCTCTTTTGGATCTTCCCCTTTCATAAGATTTTTTTTTCTTCTTTTTCTTTCTCTTACATCAGAAAAATGATTTCCAGTTTTTATTAATTAAAAGTAACGATATTTATAATTTCTATTTAAAATCAAATTTACATTTTAAAAAGATATTTTTAGATTTTCGGTGGCATGAACGAGATCTAGTAGGTGAGATTGGGCTAACGAGCGCTACCTTTTCTGGAATCTTAAAAGTGAACGGGTAAAGTTCAATCCCCTTAATTTTTTTAATATTAAGTTCAAAAATTTAACCAGAAGTTTGAAAATTCGAATCTATTGGTGACAACGTGACGATGACGAAAGTCATCATGATTAATGTGTACTTTCAAGTTGAGTTCTTGTACACACAACCCTATATTAAATTAAAATGACGAGATTTAACCAGTTTTCTCACTGCTTTAAACGACGAAATTGCGAAAAAAGTTCAACCCCTAGGAGGTCTACTCATGCGTAGCCTTTACGACCAGCCATTCTCGAGCCTTGCGGAGCTCGGGGACATTCCACGCTCCCGATTAAATACCCTATTTTTTGGGGTTTTCCGGTACAAGCGTCGAAGACATCAGATAATTATCCCGACCCGCGTATTTCGGACCCTCCGTTCCTCGAAGACTGCTCGGACGGAAAGAAAAAAATAATTGAAGGAGTAGTTGAACAGCTGTTTTCTCGCTGAGGTTGTCACGTGAAACCCGATCGGTCAGCGCCGTTCGGCTGTTTGCTCTTGGATCGGAACGCCTTCCCTCGCAATATTAATAAACAAGAGATATTTGACAGCCTTTTGGCTACGGGAGTGATAGGTAAGATATCAGGCGGTATATTTCATGGATCGTCGACGTCAGTCTTGTGTGTACGCGACACTCCGTCCGGTTGTCGTTGCTTCCGTTCCAGGTCAAGACCATCGACGACGATGACGACGACCGGACGGATATCTTACCTATTCATATGACAGAAAATATGGCCGACGATATCTTTTGACGACGACCGGACGGATATTCATATGCCCGCAGTTATTGTTTATCTGTTGTCGGCCATATTTTCTAAATGACAGAAAAATGACAAGATAAGATAGCGGTCATCGCGCGATACGCATGCACGGCATATGAACGTCCAGTGGAAGCGGATCGATCCAAGCCAAGGCAGATGGCAAAGGCAAGGGAATTAAGGTTTACGTGTTGCAGACATGCTCGTGCATGCACGCACCTTAATCTAGGTTTTGTGAAATTGAACGAAAGGGAGATGATATATAGATCGATTGATTGATTAAATTAGCAAAAAGAGACATATATATATATAGTCGACGGAGACACCCACGGCAAGAGGTAAATAAAGTAGGGACGGGGTCCATCTATCTGTCGTTAAATCGATCTCGCATATACAGGGAGGAGAGCCGAGAGCATGCATGCATGCATGCAGACAGGGTTCTTTAATTTTATGCATGGTCTGGTCTCTTTCACGTCTCTTGTCTGCTAGTGCGAGGGATCTTGATTTGGACGTTGGCGTGTGCCGAACGTGCAATTCCTGGTGTCTTTTGGCCTGTGTTAATTATGTCGCAGAAGAATAGTAGGTAGCAAGGACAATATGTGCATGGCTGGTGGTGGGGAATGCCGTCCTGAGCCGCTACAAATTGAGGATGCATGGACTGTACGTAGGAATCTATTGATCTTAGCGATCGATCGATAAGGTAATAAGTTAAACTAAAACAGAGAGAGAGGAAGATAATGGGAAAAGGAGTGTTGGGTTGCCGATCGAGAGAGGGGTGGTTGCACACCCATTTTTCCGGCCGGTCTCCCTGCGTGCATGCTTTTCCCCTTGGCTTTTCAGTTGATGGTTGAAAAGGAGCCATGATTCGTCTAAAAGAGAAAACGTACTAAGCCACCTTTTTCCACGGGATCGACAGGAGTTCCATCGGCTCTTCTATTCATGGAAGTTAACCTGAAATGTCGATCGAGGAATCTACGATCGAACGCATGCACTGGCCGGTGTGGGATCTGCATGTTGTACTGGGTGCTTGGTTAATTTTTTCGCCCTCCAAAGATCGCCGCGCCGGCCCTTTTGCAAACTTCCATCCCACCGAGAAAGAAGACCTTTTACAGAAAGGTAATAATTAATGATCTTTTCAAAAAAAAAAAAAAAAAAAATATATATATATATATTCATCCCGCCATCGTCAACCTCACAGTCCTATAATAATAAATGTAGTAGACATGGGCGATGAGTCACCTGTTCTGTTCTAGCTCGTAAGAAGAGCGGCACGGCTTCTCCTCCTCCTCCTCCTCCTCCTCTGTCCGTCGTTTGCATGTTGTTTCCATCCCGGGATGTGAATATTTATTACTCCGCCCCACCTGAATCCCATGTGGCCTGCGTCCCCCCGCACATCCCCACCACCTACGTCGGTCGCCCCAGATCGAGATGGGAAGAAGCAACCGATTCCTGTAGCAGCTGCCTTGCATCGATTTTTCATCTAAATATTGTAACTTCATTTGTCTTTTTTTTTTTAAAAATATACATATATATATATTCAAACATTTATTTTTTAATTAATTAAAATTCTCGATGAATGTAACTTACGTTATCGAATACATACTAGATTACATATATGATCGATTTACCAATTATATAACTGAATTTTAATTTTTTTAAAAATTAAATACAAAATCTTATAAGAAATTAACAATGATAAGGTATTATTATGCATGCCTTGGTCAAAGCTGTGGGGGCCCATAGGGCACCGTTGCCGACTTATTAGCTTAACCAGACGTGTTGTGTTGTTACGCCGCTGACGTTTAACGGCTTGAAGGATTCGACGATGATAAAAAAAAAAAAAAACTGTTCTGATTTCCTTCTTTTTTTTTTCAAAAAAGAAAAGAAAAGATCATTGCGATTTATTAGACGCTGCTTCGCAACGAAAACATATAAAGACTAGCTTATCGACACAGCGAAGTGCTGACCACGATAAACAACAAATAAATTCAAATTAAAGACTCGCTTGTTGACGTAATCAATATAAGATGTTATAAAGTATTCAAATTTAGCCTTGTAAGTAACAGAAATATATTCATAACATAGATCATGACCTGCAACCCGAAGAATATATTGGTCTGATCGTGCAGTTATGTGGAAGAGGACTTGTTGAAGTCTTGCTACGTCGTACTCTTCCTGATCGATGTTTAAACATATATATATATATCAATCATCTTAGATTACCAATTATCGTATTTGATTTTTTACATCCGTCTATCTCTATCTATTCAGAGAAAAAGCGGATGAAGTATCCTATTATAGATCAAACAATTAATATGTTTTCTTTCTTCTTTCTATCTGTCATCATGGATTGTCGTTTCTTTCGGGCCTATTTCCAGAACCTTCTTTTTCCGATTTTTAAAAGTATATGACATGACGACGGGCCTCTCCACCTCCCAATTATTTCGGTCATTGGCGGCCCAAATCGTGCGGGCAAAAGTCCAAACCAGTACGCACATGTGGGGGTGACGCGAAGGCCCATAAACCACGTACGACGACAGCCCGAAACCGTTGGATTCACAACCGAGGCAACAGAATGGCCCTGGGTGGGTAAGAAGAATTTTTTTCTTTCTTCCTTTGTATATGGCTTGAAGGCTGTGTGTGTGTGTGTTTTTTTAAAAAAAAGTTAAAGATTTCCCCGCAAGTTTCGAATTCTGTTTTTTCCTACGAATTTTATACTTATGATCATGGTAGACCCTCATTTTATCATCCTGATATATAATATCGTAGATAGTTTTAAGACTGCGTGGATTTCAATATATACACATTCACCTCTTCAACAACTCCGATCAAATTAATCTATCTTTGCGTATCCAACTCTCTTATCCATCACGTTTAAGGCAATGATTGTTCTACGCATGTGGCATAGGTCGTCGGGGGGCACACCGACATATTCAGCTATTAGTTAAATATTTTCAAATCAAAAAAAAAAAATAAAAAATATATATATATTTGCAATATGAAGACGTTCTCTGTACGTTATGAAATTTCTAAGAAGCCTGAACTGTTGCGTTCCAATACAACTATTAAGAGCAGGTGGGAGTGGCAGGCACCTGCGGGTCTCGCTGGACACAAGCATGTGTCGGTCGGATCTCAGAATCCATTCGGATTCGCATGGGGGCAGAAGTGGCAGAGCCCCAACTGCCCAATCTCAATTAATTAATTACCAGCGAACATCGTCATTTAATACGTGTCCCGTCGTGCACGTGCAGGGGAGACCCCGAGGTATCGGCTCCATCGATGGTCATCTGATCTCTCCTCCTCCAGCAACGGTAACGCATCATAAATTTTGTTTTTTAATCTTCAAGCAAGATCGCGTGATCGGGTATCGATCTCTACCCTTGAAATAATATGCTATTCCAGTGTTATTCTACATATATTATTGTCACATGAAAGGCATTTTGTTATTGAAAAATGAGAGCGAATTAAGAAGCACGTACGTATGCGTGCCAATCCACCTGATTCGTCGGATCTATGTCTGGTGCTGCCTGTCTCGTTTCTCTTCTGCTTCCCAACTTGAAGGGAATTTCCCCCCCCCCGCGCCATTTATTTATTTATTTATGATGGTTAAATAACACAACCTGGCCGTGAAAGTAAATCTTTCTCTCGTAATGTTTTTTCCTTTTTTTTACAAACGAAGAAGTGAAGTGGCGTAATTTCTGAAAAAAGGGAGAATATATATTACAGTATACATGTGTTGCGAGAGGTGATTAAATGGTATTTATTAATTCTCGAAACAAATCGTATAACAAAATAAGATTTGTTGCAGTCAAGTTGCCTGCTTTCTTTTCTGAAAGCCAATGGTAAACGCAAAGGAGCGGACAAACTGAGCGGCATGGGCCAGTACTCTGATATTCATTCAAGCCGTAAATAATAAATGGAAAAAAAAAAAAAAAAAAAAAAAACACGCGTGCGTGATCGTAAAAAGGCTAGAACAGAACAGAGTTCAGTGATGATGGTAAAACATGATACGAATTTGAATATGATCGAATTTTTTAGCTTAATAAAGAAGAGAGAGATTGTCCGATACATGTTAGATTGATTGACTCGGGCTGTTTTAAATCCACGTAGTTCAAATGAAGAGCTAGAGCGATCAAAATAATACAGGTGAGGTTGGTGATGGATGATTTGGATGGTACGATAGATTTGTAGTGTAGTAGTAGACGTGGTGGTACGTACGTCACTACTATCGCAGTTATGTTCTTAGTGCATGATCATATATAATAATAATCGTAACCAGGCGGTGGATGACAAACACAGGCGAGAACAAGAAGCAGTTCGTGCGTCGCCACCGTCCATATGGTTGAGACCGTCATATCCCAACCGTACGAAGGAATATATTATATACCAGCAAGCAACTAAACTGAGAATAGACTGCTTTCGGAAAACGTACGTCAACACACTGATCTAAAGCTAAATTAGACTTATATTTCATTATTAAATTTTTACGTATGAGTTCTCCTTTTTTGGAAAAATCTTAATGGATCCATACGATGTGAAAAAAGCAATTAGAAGGGCTAAGAGAAGAATATTGAAATATTTTCACGTGAACTTATTTAAAGGTAAAATGCACGTACGTTAACAAATAAATAAGAGTAGACATTAATTAGCCGAGTGATTAATTAAGAATGCATGACTTTATATTTTTATTAAGATGTAAATGTTCTTGTCAAAAAAATATATTTATTTTTAAAGTAATCGAGAAAGTCGGCTGGACCGTCCGTCCGTCCGTCCCTCCCTCCCTCCCTCCCTCCAGCTCTGTCACAGCCCCTCTTCCCCCAGCGCTCATTTACTTGTAACGGAGACAAGCGCCGTCCACCGCCACGGACCCGAGTACATTTTTGGCTTTCTCCAGCGCTCGGTGGAGGTGGTAGCAGTACATTTTTGTTGCCTTGTCCTCTTCTCCAGCAGCCGCTGTTCCCTGTTCAAGTTATCGGTCTTGGGTTTTATTGCTGGGGGTGGGTGACCAAGGATGAGTGAGTGCATGCGGGATGGGAAACTGCGGTACCAAGGAGGAGTCCGCCGTCGCGGCTGCTCATACCCAAGGTAAGCAAACCAAACGCGCCTCCATTCTCGCCAAAGCAACAATATGTACCACCATCCCCCTCGACATAGCATCTCTGCCTTTTGTTGTTCCTTTTCCTTGTAGTTATATGTTCTCTTGTTTTGTTTCCATGTGGTTAATTTGTGTCGGAAAGATCGAGTATGGATTCAAATGCAATTCGATCTTGTCTGACCGACTAATGCAATGAAATTCTTCTTCCCTTTTTGTTGCATCGCTACATCTGCTAACAATGTAATGCGTTTGGATCAGCATGCACATATGGTAGGTATTGTAATATAATAATAAGCCTAACTTAACAAAGCCGTTAAACCATCCAAGATTCGGGTTTATTTATGTATGTACAGCTCAGGAACTCCAGATATTCTCATTGCCAGTTAAGAATGATTCTTTGGAGAGGAAACACGGCCGACCATCGCCAGGTCCGAGTGACGTTGTGTCAAGTATGGACGATTCAAGCAACATTTATGTACACACCAACGTGATTCCATTCACTCTTTTCGAGTTGGAAACCATCACAAAGAGTTTTCGCTCAGATTACGTCCTTGGCAAGGGTGGGTTTGGAACCGTCTACAAGGGATACATTGATGAGAATGTGAGAGTTGGTTTGAAGTCCCTCGCTGTTGCTGTGAAGGTCCTTAACAGGAATGGTCTTCAGGGACACAAAGAATGGCTTGTAAGTAGTACTAGAATTGCCTTTTTCTTTCTGTTTCCAGTTTTACGCTCTTGGTGGACTCCTGTTCATCAAATCAGTTTCGGATATTGCAGTAGTTCAATGCATTACAACAACACAGTGAAGAAGTTAAAGGAAAAGAGTTTCTCAACCGAAAACGTGGAAAGCATTACGCATCATATTTTTACTCTTCTGTATATTCAAAGCATTATTAATTTCACTCGAGCAATGTCTTGTGCAGTATCGATCAAGTTAACAGGGCCAAGGCAATCTATGTTTTTTGGCTAGGATGTATAAATAAGCTTGATTTTATCTTTGATGACTTTCTCTGTCAGTTTGGTACATAAATTTTACCAGAGAATTAATTGATTGTCGTCGAACATGTGGTTGTTGTAAGTTTTTGTTCAGATCTCTGATTCTGCCGTTTGTCCAAGATTTTTAAGCCAGCCTTTTGTTTGTTTTTCTCAATTTCAGACAGAAGTCCACTTTCTTGGACAGTTGAGGCACCCAAATTTAGTGAAGTTGGTCGGCTATTGCTGCGAGGATGATCATAGGCTGCTTGTTTATGAATTCATGTTCCGAGGAAGCCTCGAGAATCACTTATTTCGAAGTAACTGAACTGAACCTCTCATATATTTTATTTCTTTGCTATTTGTTGTATCTTTGATTGGAAAATATGCTTACTTACTTACTTATAATGCCGGCTTATGTCCAAGATCATATTCCTTAAACTCTAATCTTCAACGACACTCTGTATTGGGAGGTTGTTTCTCATGTTCTCCCAGGAAATTTAGTTGTTTTCTTCTGAAGATCTGGTTGTTGAAGTAGAATTTGTTTAGGATTTAGGGTCAATAATCACCGATCAGTGTCTTGATCCTGTACGTGCGGTTGGCAATATGAATTTTTGTTTCTTTTCATTTTTATCTGCAAAGGAAATTAAAAAAAAAAAGAATCCACAATGGCAGAGACCGTTGCGGATGACAACCCTAGTTAATTTATGGTGGAGCGAGCATCTCAGTATTTTTGCGAAGTGTATAAATGTTAGTTTCATTCTGATTGATGGGAGTTGTTGTCCCTGTAGAGCATTCATTCATTATACATGGCCGATGACGTGGCCAATAATATGCTACATTAATTTCTCTTAACATTGAGTCAATAATAAGAGGCAGAGAGGCTTCACCTTGGATGATGATGTGCCAGTAGTCGGTTGCAAGGAAGTGTGCATGGGACTAGGTGGCCCCAGAATGGTGCAGAAGAAATGTTAATTTCTGCATCCACAACCCAACATAGGGCTGTCTGAATTTTATGGTTTGTTTGCAACTTCTCTTTGCCATACTTCTTACGAACATGGCATTTTTAATTTCTTTTCCGTACATGCAACCTTAGGAACTGCAGCGCCTGTTCCATGGGAGACTAGAATGAGTATAGCACTCGGGGCTGCCAAAGGACTGGCTTTCCTTCATAACGCCGAAAGGCCTGTAATTTACCGTGACTTCAAGACTTCAAATATCTTGCTGGATTCTGTACGTACCACCGTCTATTATATTTATACGTGACATTTTATTACCGCTACGGTACTGTTTATGTATTACAGGTGTTCATGGATGGACATCTTTAATTTCTTCCTGAAATTAATAACAGGACTACACGGCGAAGCTTTCTGATTTCGGGCTAGCAAAAGCTGGTCCACAGGGTGACGAGACCCATGTGTCCACGAGGGTGATGGGCACCTATGGGTATGCTGCTCCGGAATATGTAATGACCGGTACGCCTTTGTTTCATGTTATACATGTATTTACTGTATATTCTCTAGTACGTCGTAGGGCTTTTCTCTTAAACAACGAAGCCAGGTTAATTTAATTCTCTAATACGTCGTTTGGGCATTTCTGCACTTTTGGGGACCAAAATCCCATTTGTTCACTTCATCTTTCTTTGTAGCTGCTTGCAACGATAAACTTGGTATGTCCACCATACGACCATTAACTAAAATATTCCTATGATTAACTAATTGCCTGGCTGCAGGAATGGTCGAGGCCATACCCAATACTTCCCGGGTGTTCAATATGTGGAACACTTTCGCTGCTTTCCACGTTTTGATGTCTTTTTATTTGCTTTCCACATTTCCCTTTTGATTTTAATATTTGGCATCACCAGGGAAAAGAGACCACGTTAACTTTTACAGTCATCGAACGCTTTTCTATTTCTACAGTTTTTTTTTCCTTCTTCTTCTTTCTTTCAAGGTGCTTTTCTGTTCATCCTACCGTCATTGAACACTTTTCCTACCTTATCCTACAACAACACCAGACATGTATGTAGGTGGGGAAAAATAATCAACTTTTAATAAGAATGGCTAGCTGGTTAATAATCCTTCAACTTCGTAAGTTTCCTTTTTCTTTTATACACGTGTGATAAATATTTTGTGGCTCAAACTTGCATTCACTTCTAATGGGATGGATGGCCTGTGGTCGATTCTGAATTTTAATAACATAAAAAGTTTGGATGGATGACAGGACATTTGAATGCCAGGAGCGATGTGTACAGCTTTGGAGTGGTACTCCTTGAGCTTTTGACGGGGCGAAAGGCTGTTGACAAAAGTCGACCAAGCAAAGAACAAAACTTGGTTGATTGGATTCGTCCGAAGCTTAATGACAAGAGAAAAATAATAGAGATAATAGACCCCAGATTATATGATCAGTACTCGGCCAAAGCAGCTCAGAAGGCCTGCAGCTTGGCATACTACTGCTTAAGCGGAAACCCAAAAGCAAGGCCCCTCATGAGCGATGTCGTGGAGACGCTCGAACCTTTACAGGGAAGTTCATCAGAAGCGTCTGCCCAGGCGCCAGACTACAGGTTTCACAAACGACTTTCCAGCCGTTCCTCTGGCTGCAGATCAAATACCAGTCCTACCAAATGTTCTCCAGCATGCAGAGTGAGATGATGAATGAATGCCGCTCCATGATCAACAAACCTAGTTGACATATATGATGAAGAGTTTTGTTTATGATGGTCAAGTATCTTTCTCAATCCCACGAGCTGCATGCATACATGCCACTTATTATGCACTTGCTTCCATTTACCTTGCAATCATTTCTCATCTACCAATCCATTTCATTCTTGATAAGAAATCAAAGCGCGCGCGCGCACACGAAAGTTACTCATTTATTCAGACTAATTAATAAAAAAATTTAGAGTTTAAGAAGAAACAAAAGAATTTTCAATAAACATAAATTCACACCAAAGATTCTTTCTAAATTCATATTTGTAGTAATTAAGAAAATTCAAGGAAAAATACATTGTTGCATGCTAGTTATCGGTGATATAGTTTTAATTAACAAATTTAGGTCAAAAATTAGTTCTAAATTAGAATCATGAAAGGATTACTTTAAAATCCAAAGAATTTAAGATTAAATAGACCAAAAACTAAACATATGAAATGTAAGTTTAATAAAAATAAGAATAATGCTAAAAACTTATACTTAGTCATGAGATTAATAAAAGCAAAATTTTTAAATATTTAAGATCTATAATAAGTGATAATGATGAGATCATAAAGAATATTGTTCATAAATTCAAAATAAAGTAAAAAAATATTTAAGTATTAGATGATAAGAGGATACCCTTAAATTTAAAAGGAAAATTCTGTAAATCTATATCATTCTGTCAGTTATACTTTATAACTTAAAATGTTGAATTATAAAATATAATTCTATGCAAAAAGCAAAAATTACTAAGATACGTATATTTAGATGAATAGTAATACCATTAAAAACTAAAAAACGATTCTATTAAGAATAGAGTGAAAGTTGTAACAATTGAAGATGAGAAGAAATCAAGTTAGATGAATTAATCACATCCATGAGAGACCAAAGAATATATTAATTAATACAAAAAAAACCTAAAAAGAAGTAAACAACCTAAAAGTACTTAAAAATTATGAGAAAAATTTAACGCTATGTAATTTAATTGAAGATTCACCTATAAATAGAATACATAGGAAAAAAATTCATGTGACCATAATGAAATTATAACTCAGATTTGCTATTGTATGTGTGTATATATATATATATATAACAACCATGGAATGAGAAACAGATCGACGAAAATTTCGAACCTCCGTTCGGTTTTCTACATGACTCTGTACAGACCATTCTTCTGGAATATTACAAACTCACTCTCAAGATGATTCAAGAGATCAACCACAAATTCTTCCTTCGATCCTATAAAATGCTCGACGACCTCTGACAACGAAACCTGCAAAGTATAAATATTACTAACCAGACAACATCTTAGCTTGATGAAAAAATTGCATAAGTCTAGCCTCTTTATTTCCAAAAGATATCAGTGCATATATTAATCTCTTACATCAAAGAAAATGCTCGCCCTTCAAAATGATAGGCCAACCCAATTAACGAAACAAGTCTATTATAAAAGGAAAAATATCATGTCTTGAATGAACATACAATCATTCTGTAAAACTCAACTATCCATAACATTCTCTTTTCAAATAATTAGCCCACTATATTTTCTACAATTTTCTCTCTTATTTCTCTTTTTCATTATCATTAATTGAAATGTTTGAAGTTCAATTATAAAAATACATAAAACATTTACATACATTTTTCTATTCCATAAAATGATACATAAACTTACCCCATCAAATTTTGCAAGCCATTCCAAGACATTTGTTTCGGATGCCTTCAATGCAGCCTCAGCTACTACCGGTTCAGAGACCACACGGGGCTTCTTTCTTGGGCTGACAAGAACGGGGGAATCTTCAATTTGATACCGATCTGAACTAACTTCCTTCTTACTGATATTTGGCACAAGGGTAGCCGGCAAGTTTCTGCCATCCCCCATAAGATCGGCCTGTATGCCATCTCTAACATTCGTTTCGGACTTTCCATATTCCTCTTCAGCATGGCAACGCGGTGCTGGCACATCTAGCACCTCATTGGAAAAATGCCCTGCTTCACTAGTGTTGCATTCCAAAACTTCCTCTGCTGCAAAACCCAGATTTTGCATTACCAGACTAGCCTTGATATGATCATACGTCACCTGTTATCAGTCGTCCAATCGTAAATTTAAACGTGAATGAATAAATATGCTTGCCTCAAACTTGAGATAGAAAAACTTTGAAACTAAATGCATTTTTATAATAGCAATTAATATGCATTCAACTGCTAGATTATTTACTCAGGTGTCCAATAAATGAAAATTTTTAAAACAATACATATAAACTGGTGACTCAATCACCAAAAACACTTCAAGAGCACACAAAGATAATAGTATTACTTGTATCATCTTTAAGGATAATAGTATAACATGTGTCGTCTTTACGTCAATACCAACAAGAAACCACTACCCTGCGTGGTTGTAGTGTCGACATTCCAGCTGATGATTGATATCTGACAAACTAGGGCTTGGAATATTGCTATTTATGGAAATTTTCTGTATTTGCATTCTCATTGCCATCATTACTCATGGAAAATTTTATGGCTGCATTGTCTTTTAATCACATCAAGCATTTTTTTCCAGCAGCAATCAAATTGAAAATTTAAGTATTAATCTGATATCTTTGAGGCTAAAGTCGACATCCATTTAGAACAGCAATTAAATATGCGATTATGTACCATTATCATTCTCGACATCAGTACAATTTCAACCAAATTCTACAAGAAAAACACTAATTAATTAGGACCTCATTAATTAACGCACTAAAGGTAGAAGTGTTGATTTGAGCTTTTTTTACCACTATTTCCTTCAACATTTTAACAAAAACAGTACACAGTTGTTGATCACGGCGTGCCAACTAAACAATTCAAATGATTAGGTAAAAGCATGAAAATAGCAACATATAAAAAAATATAAACAATGCTCTTACATGCCCTGGAAGTTCTTCTTTTATTGGCTTCATCCGATCCCTTGAACCAATCTTTTTAATTGCAGAATTAATTCCCAATATTATCTCACGAGTCAATCCAATCTCTCCACAGAGTTTTATCCAACTGACTTCATAACCTTCTCTGGCAGCTTCAAGTATATACTCAAGTACTGTCTGCTCTTTTATTGGAGCTGATCTTCCCGAATGATTCTACAGGAACAATAGAAATCAATAAAGCAAATACTCAAACCTATGTTGGTATACAAGCATAATATATATCTCACTAAATTTAAATTACTTACAGCAATCTGGTGAAATGAAAGGCCATCCTCTTGCCACATTTTCCATGCATCAAACTTTGCAGGTGTCAGCTTTTTATAAGACATTGGATAAACCTTTTTCAGATTGGCGGATCCCAGTGCAGGCTCTCCATCTAGTGAGATTTTCAAAGCTTGGCAGCAACGACTTATTTCTTGAAGGATGTCACAACCATACACATCAACAAGATGCTGTGTGCAATGAAACAGGTGAATTAGCCACTATCGACATAAACCTAAATGAATTCCTATCTAAGGTGACCAATACACTAAAATTATATGGTTTGCATAGTCATTTTTAACCATACTACCAAATTGAATGAATTAGAAAATACTAAGATACAGCAACATTAAAGAGAATTCTAACACATCAAAATGAAAAATCCCGGAGGGTGACCTTTGCAGAAGTAAGGTTGTTTCATTATGATCTAAAGTTAATGATTCTTACTCTATGAAACAAATTTTCCATTTATAGCGAGAACCTCATATTGTGGATTAAGCCTTTTGTGCAAGAAGGTGGACCAAGAGAGTAATCCTAGATTGGGTCAAAAGAGAAAAATTGACCTCATTTCAAACAAGAGTACAGTATATAGTGTAAGGATAACCAGATCCTTAACTGGATCCTTAAACGAATATCCTAAAGCATAATTACTACACTCCCCTTCAAGCTAGACAGTATATATTAGTCATACATATAAAAAACCAAATGCTTCTATCTATAAATTGGCAATACATTGAATACAATAGCTAGTGCCCATACTGATCTTTTCCTACTAATTTTTTGGAAAATGAACCGAGCTTTTAGCATCAGTTAGGTAGGCAATCCATCATATAAAAAACTGCCATGTTCAGAATGAAAATATTGGAAAATCACGGTAGCACCTCATAACAATTTACAATTCAAATTGCCTACACATACAATATGAAATTTCTCAAACAAATTTACCTGATTCACGCCATCTATATTTGCAAGTCGAGCTCTAGTTGATGGCCTTATCTTAGCAATCTTTTTGATTGTCTGATCACCGCATATGGCATAGCTGCAGGGTGATAAATAGAAAAACTGTTAATACAAAGTAAACATATCAGGCTACAAAGCAAGAAAAATAAAATCCTAGCGAATAAATTGGTTCCATAGCTCAATAATAAACTTACGGAGCAGTTCCAGAACTCCTGGCAAGCTTCATCCTCATATCTAGAAGCACATTATAAAGCTTTTTCTCAACCTAAAAGATAAAAATTACAAAAACTTATGGACCTAATATCAGCAACAGAATAATATCTTAAAAAGGTTTTACATTTAAACATTTCTTTTTAGTAAAAATAACACATACAAAGTGTTGGTTTAATGATTATTCTACGGTAATTAAATGCTGTGCAGGTCCGTAGTTATGGGACCCATATAACCATATATATACTCTCTTTTTTAACCTTTTGATTGAAGAGCTGTTGATAATGTGTTAATACAACTCTTTTATACCCAAAGTAAGGGTGTGATCACCCATAATTGTAGGCTCTAGTATCTAAGTAGATGGTAAATTGAAAATTAGATACAATAACAAGATGAATAATTATCTTTCATTCATTGCCCATAAAGGTAGACAATGAAACCAGTCTAAGTTAGAAACCCTAAAACACAAATAAAAAGGGAACAATAACCAGCCACCACATGTTGGTACCCCATCCAAGACAGCTGCCACCTCCATCCACTTCTATCTACCCCACCTTCCCCTCCACTCTTTTTTCTCACCAGAGCAACCTCTACAGGCTTCACCACCTTGCTCACCAGTTTTATTTGACACAATCAATGTAGGTTGCCATGTTTGCTAATTGTTTTCATGCTGTAGGCTGCCAATATGTTGTCCACATTTATTTTGTGACAAGATCATCGTCTTTCTCATTCTAAGTGGTTGTTTGTACAGAAATTACTATCTTCATCACATCTGCAGCTTTTGGTCAGAAACCAGTACGATTTTGTGACAAAATCATTGTCATTCTCCTTCTAAGTTGTTGTTTGTACAGATATTACTATCGTCATCACATCAGCAGTTTTTGGTCAGAAACCAGTACAATCAGATTGTTTCTGCACCTCATTATGAATCACGTGTGAACAATCTCAGTGGAACATCAAAAAATTAAATGGAAGATCTATTATGGTCTCAAAGTTGAGACATTTATTGCAACACATAGGAAAAAGTGGTATCTTACATTTATTGCAAATGAGTCGTCATGCTCCAACATATGAAAATAGAAGAGGTATTTCATGGATGTGATTATATACAAGATGAACGTATCAAAAAAAATATACACAATAGTAAGAACATTGCCTCCACTTAAGCTCTTAAAGTAAAAAGACCATTGCCTAAGATTTCAAGCCCAGGTCCTCCAGGTTATAATGGACAACCATATTGTTGAAAGCTTTGTGGGAAAAACTTGCCTTCATATTCAATATCCATTTGAGTTCAAAATCTTGATACATGGTGCTGAAAGTCATTATGCCTAATTGGAACATAATACATGGTACATATGTAAGAAATTTGCTATTGTAAAATAGTAGAAAATATTAGCAAAAGTGTGGATGAGATCCAACCAAGTGTGGATGAGAATAACATTTTAACCAACAATATAGTAAGCCCCAAAGACAATGCAATTTTTCTGTTAGAATAATTATACCTAAAAATTAGCCCAAGGTGAAATGTTGTAGAATCAAAGAAAAAGATATTTATTTAAAAGCTCATTTGTACACATTTCCTATCAGAAAATGAAATGACTAGAAATGAAAATAACAAGACATGATAAAAAATATAAGATCATTTGTGTACTAAAGAAAATGATCAGAAAGCGAAAAATGTAATGTTCGTACAGTTGTAAGAAATAACAGGAAATACATTATTTAATAAAATTTAAAAAATATATTATATTTGAAAAGTAATACTTTAAATATTATAATATATATTAACATTTCATTAAATACAGATATAACATGTGAAATAATATGTTTGTAATTAACATAAACAATATTATTCATTACAATCTATATTTTTTCAAAAATAATATGTTAATGTATTATTTAATATTATCAAGTTGTGCTGAAATTAATGATACTTATTTGACATATTATTAAGTTGTTGAATATGTTAATGTTTTATATATTCTTATAACGTTAATGTTATTATACTTTAATGTATTATAAACTAGTATCATTCTTCAACATTAATTTTTATTTTAATCTATTAAAAATATAATATGTTATTACTTATTTATTATTATAATCATACTTCTTGATATTACGTTAATATTATTATTTATTTTAATATATTATAATTATAATATGTTATTTATTATTATAATTATAATTACTATATTTTAATTTATTATAATTATATTACAAGTCTATATTATTTCCGTTGTTTTTAAAAGAGTGATGTGAGAAATGACAAGAAACATTTTCTTTGATACAAAAAGAAACGGTAAAAAATTATCACCCTTTATTTCTATTAACACAAACAGAAAATGACATAAATTTTTTTCCTACCATTTCCTTTCCCATCATTTCCTATTATTTTTCAATCACACAAACCCCTAAGAGATCAAGTATCTAAATTTTTAGCTCAAGATAAAAATAGTCACAAGCAAGGATCTGAAAACAAATTCCTTATTTGCATCAACCTTTCGAGGAGCTCACTCAAGACTTATTCAAACTATTACTCAACAAAAACTGGAAGCCTTGGTTTCCACTCTAACCGATGAAGTGGTAAAACCAACCCCATCATCTCCACCCCGTAATAGACCAATTTGATATCACCCTTCAATTCGAATTCGTAAAAGCAATGTCACCTTACATAATATGGATTCCATGCTTGGTGACGATGTTGTCATTGTTGACAAGGCCTTAAACAAATAAAGTAACTTTAGATAAGAATTTTTTATCCCAATCAACTGGATAGATTGAGGGTTCCTCACGGAAGGATCTCTTAATTGGGATCCTGGTGTTTCCATGTTCCTTTACGAGGCATCTGCTGTGATCTTTCCAGAAGTCTAGATTGCCTTTTGGTGAGCTGCTTTTCTGTTTCCAGTGCACCTTTGGTTTTCCAGAAGTTTTTTCCAATTGTCCAGTCCAGATCCATCTTCCAGTCCCAAAATCCCGAATTTGGTTTTCAGGCAGGTTTTTTCCGTTTTTCCATGTATTGTTTCCAGGTGTCCATTTGTTTTCTGGACCTATTTCCAGAAGCCTGATGTCCATCTTAGTTCTTTTTGCTTTCTCTTAGTTTGTTTTCGATGGGGTTTTGGTCTAATACCTCCATCTTGTACAGCCTCTTTGTTTGCTCCCCGCCTTATGAATAGATCGGGCCTTCTCTGATAAAAAAATATAAACGATATCATCTGTTCAGCAGCAATTTTGTCGGTGGGCATCTTCATGAATTTACTTGCACAGGAAGTTCAAGGGTACCTCCACAGAATTATATTATGCTTTAAGGTAGTGTTTCGATAGAACTTTAAGGAGCTTAGACTAAGAATCTAGATCCCATGCAGATGTAGAGAAAATCTTTAAATTATAGGAAACAGTACAAAATCTATTTGGAAGAAATAAATGATTTCCAATTTTGACATGAAAATCAATGATTAAATGATGGTTTTAGTCATACCAAATATTATAATTAAGGTTTCAAATGTCAGTATTGTATCGAGAATCAAGAATCGTATCGCTGAAAATACAATATTTTTATGGGAAAAACTAAAAAAACTTAAAATTTCAACTTAAAACTAAGAAATAAGATAAAAGAAGTTATGATGAGCATTAAAAAATTTTAATAGGTAATTATCATGTATAAAATGTTAATTAGATATAAATATAGTAGTTACATGTATTACTCTTAAATTATGTCAATTATTGTAGGCCCTTTCTTTTGTCAAGTCAAAGAAAAAAAATTTGATTTTTTAATAACTTCCTTTTTTAAACATAATTTTTATATTTTCTTCTCTCTTTCAATTTCTCCTTTTTTAAAATTATTAGATATCCTTTTTTCTTTGTTGTTCAAAAAAAAAAAACTCACATGAAGGAGAAATATATCTCCTTTACATGAATCCCTTTTATTATATTTTCCCTTTTTAAAAAAAAATGTTTTTCCTTTTTATTTTTTCAATGATGCATCTTCATTTTTAAATCAATACTTATAATGTAATTAATATTTTTTTTTAAATCTCATGTGAATTAATAAGAATAATAGAAAATAAAGTTTGTAAATAAAAAATTATATATTTTTGTGATTTTTTATTACTTTACCATTTGTTAAACATCAATTTTTATTGAAAATTTTTTTCCTTTATATTCCTTTTTTCCTTCTTCTTTTTTCTTTTTCTTTTTCTTTCTTTTTTTTTTCCTTTTTTTTCTTTCTTTTCCTTTTTTACTTCTTTCTCCTCCCGTCACATGTGTCACCACCTCCTCTTCTTCCTTTCATTTCTTCTCACCAAAACTCTAATGAGTTGCAATGGTTGAAAAGGCATCTGATGACATTTTTGGTTTTGTTTTCTTCTTTCGACGATGTCTTTTGCTTAATCTTCTTCTTCCAGCAACATCTTCGTCTTCATCTTTTTCTTTTGAAGACACGTTCATCTTCATCTTCTTTCCTTTTTCTATGGTAGAACAACAATGACCTATCAACAGAAAAGCTTCACTACATAATTTTCCACAATCCAGTGCACAGATCAACTAATCAAATTTTCCACAACTCAAAAACTCCTTTGGTTCCAACAACCCTATGAAACGACAATCCAAAAGATAGGATCATTCGAATCCTAGCAATATTTGAAATACAAGCTATTTTACTATCGTTAATCTAAAAAACCGATCTAGATTGGCAATTTTTAGCTGTTCCAGGTCAACTTATTAATCATTGATTATATATCACAATTAAACAAATCAATGAAATAATTAATATTATTTAATAGTAATATAATATTATTATAATATTATTAGTATAAATGATAGCAATCAACATAAATTCTTCAGGTTAAATCGTAAAATTTATAAGGATTGAAGAACATTTTTGCTGAGACACAAATGTAGAACCATAATTGAGTGAATTCTACAAGAATTGGCATTTTTTTCAGATTCTCAGAATATGTGAAAATGAATTTAAAAAGCATTATGCAAGATCTATCTAATTCTATCAAAAATCTATCATGTTAAGATTTCTTTTGCACAATCCTCATTAAAATCAGAAAATTAGAAAACATAAACACCCAAAATCGTATACAGACATGGCTAAGAGAGCAATAAATTGAAAAGCACTACTTACGTCTTAGAGGTAAAAAATCAGCAGTTTTGTTGAGTGTATTTCATATTACCTTCTAATATAGACCATTCAGACTACAGTCTGTCCAATAATATAACACCTTTGTTCATCCATTGATGCAATAGAAACTATTGTTAAAAAAAGGGAAATTACATAATGTCCCATTTTCAATTTTTTTACAACAATGATATTAACGTTCTCATTTATATTACGTATAGAGAATATCAAATGCAAAAGAACTTTAGCAGTGCATTTAGAGTAACTAGATATTAGACACGAATTATCATCACTCAAAACAATAAAAAGATGTCTTTAAAGTTTATGCATGAACAGGGAATGAAGATTCACAGGTTTGGGGTCTAACCTCAGAAAATCCATCAAATTCCAAAGAAGACAAATTATGGAAGTCTACTTCCACTTTGCCACATGCAGCTCCAAGCTCTTCCTCAGCAATCATTTCATTGCTCAAGGCTAAAATTAACGGCTGATGTTCCCCACTACTTGCTGTTCTAAGAAATTCCTTCCCAGACGTAGTGATACTGAAACATTAAAATTATATGAGGAACCGTGAAATCAAATATAATAAATAACAGAACAGTAACATACACTTGGTGCACCTTACAGTTTTATAGACATCACGAATGGTTTCCTTCAAATAATCTGCAAAGCATAATAGCAAAATATACTTATTCTTTAAATTTTGACGCAACTATTTCTTGTATACAGTGGTATAAATTTTATTCAATGTTGTAGGACAAAGCAAAAGTTGAACTACATGTAAGTCCTATAAAATACACATGGATACAGAAATAGAAAAAGTGTACCATCAATGGATTTGTTATAAGCAAGGCTTCTATAAAAATTCATCAAAACAATGTCGATGATGAAATAATCATGATTTGTTGGACAAGAAGACTTAGGCATTATACTTCAATATAATGAAATTTACACCGGAAGAAGAAAAAGAACTACACAAAGAAAATAATAATTTAAAAAATGGTAGCATCAAACCCAGTAATCTATATATAATTCATGCATGTTTTATTTCTCATTTCTAATCTAATTTTGTATTTAAATAACACTATTCGTTTTTGCACAAACTTAGGTTACTCAGATTATATAATTTTGTTGCAACATATCTGAATCCAAAGTCAGCATTTTTGTCTCACAATACAAACATTATTTGATTTGAAAATAAGGATTTTTATGAAAGCAATTAACATAAAAGCTGATATTCATTATCATACCATTGGTAATCAGTAAGCTAGCTAGTGCCTTCCACCAACTTGATGAATGTTGTTTACCCATACCATGCACTGACAGCCTATCAAAGTTGTTGCCGATGACCTTCTTTGACTAAAAAGGAGTAATTTCAGTATTTACGGTAACACAAATAAGGTTTTCCAAAAGAATGCAATAAATAATGGCACATGCAAAAGCATTAAATGCAAGGCGAGGATATAAGAATGCATATACACATAAGTTTATCTTTGCAGACAAAAGCAAAACCAAAGATAAAGAAGTTAAAACAAGTCACAGTACAACTAAAAAAACTTGCTGATACAAGTGAAACAAACAATAAATATTAGTACCTGAGATCCACGAAGAACATCTATTGGCAGGTTGAGGCCCCAGAAACCACCACAAGCATTTATGCAAGTTAGCAACAAGAAGGATTCTCTTGTTAAGTCCCTTTCTGTTTTAGAGTTTGTACAATTGTCACAGTTGCCTGAAACAAAATATTGTATGACATACTTAAATCAAAAAAAGTATTCATCAACACTTCACAAAAAATTGACAAACTATGCTTGGGTCAAGATCCATAAATCTATTTAAGTCTGTTACATAATGTATCAGAATCACTTCAAATAATTTATTGCATGAACTGAAGACCAAAGTAAAACAAAATTTACAAATACAAAAAAAATGAAATTTCAGCCCAAAATACCACTCAAAAACAACTCGCAGGACATACAAATGATATCAAAATATATTTTTAAATCTTTGAAATTTTCTTTTATATTAGAATATGACATATGGAGTCTTGAGCTTCCTTGCTCTCATACAACTAAATGAAAGTTTAACAAGCGGATTGATGTCCAGGGTGGGAAAAACATTAGTCCTCTGCTGATCGCCAACCTAATAAGTATAGGCAACATGTTATCTTGCAGGATGAACCATCAAAGAAAGAAAACCACAGTCCACAAACAAATACCTTTTTGATGAATTCAAATTGTAGGAAGAAATGAAACAAGACAAGTGAATAAGATAAATTTATTAGTTCTTTGGTGGGAACATTAGCCTTCCAGATGTTAGTTCCATTAAGAAAAGGAATGGATATTAACATGGTGATCTTGTAAGGATCTTATCCACACCTAATGTCATCGCCATCACAATAGAACTCTGACATAATCTGCATAATATCTGCTGACCAAATCCCAAAACCGATTTGGTCCTGGTGTTTTATCTCTAACCATGCCCTTGTTGACCTCCTCTTCAGTAAATTCAATCTCCAAAACCTCATTCTAAGCAATTGTGATTTGATGAAAATCAAGATTGTGAAATTCAAGGAAAACATTTTCCTTCCTGGCCAAATGAACTGCAAGTTTTTCCATAGTTCTCTGAATTAATTCAAAATATAAGAGTTTCAAAGTATCATTTGGTCATGACAAGGCCATTCAGGCAGCAAGGCACCTAAGCAATGGTAAGCCTGGGCACCTTAGGCAGATGGATACCTGCATGTACCTAAGGCATCCATTAAAATAATCATTTTTTATTTCCCATTTGTATATGATATATATTTATAAATATTTAATAATAATCATGTGTACTTACAATTCTACAATTGCCTAAATAATATTTAAATTCATAAATATTCCCAACAATAATAACATTCCCAAATATCTAATAATCGTGAAAAAAATTTAGAAGATGAGACTCTTGATTTTGGACGAGAAAAACACCAGAAGATAAGAATAAAACGATGATGATCAAACAATTAACAATTTTTAGTTATTTAGTTTATTATAAGTATTGTTTAGTGTTCATATATTCAAATTGTAGATCTAATCCACTATTTTTGCTTGTGCAAGAACCCTATAAATTCTTGGATTTCTCAAAGCAAGAGATTGAATGCCACACTCTCAAAGAACTCTTCTACACAAGGACTTATGACCTAAAAGGGGGGAGAGAGAACGCAATCATGCTGCTGACAAAAGCTAGCAACAGGGAATGGGGAAGAGGGGACTCCAATGGTTTGACTTATTATTATTTGGTATCACTTATTTTTTACCATCTAAATGTTTGAAATTCAAGCAATGTCATTCCTATGTTTTATTTTAAATTTGTCATTTGCAATTATTATTTAGTTGTTTCTAGTTAATAACATATGTTATTTATGCTTAGATTGCTATTTTCATTTTTATAAATAAGCATTTTAATTAAGTAATGTATTATAATGAACATATATCTTAAGAAAACTAAAATATCCAAAAAAAAAAAACATCTTGAGTTCCTACACATCACCCAAGAGAAGAGCTCAAGCACCTTCATCTTGTGTGCCTGGGCACCTTAATGGCCATGCCTACAAATGTCCCTTTTGCATTAAGAGAAAGAAAGAATTAAGATTCCATTAAGGTTAATCCCATAGAGATAGATAATGACCCATGGATATATGAATATTAACTATAATCCATTTACCTATTTACTTGTAACCTTAGAATAATCTCTAACATGAAGTAATACTTTTAACAATAACTACGCACCAAATCTTGCATGTCACTATTCAAAGCAACAAACGCTTTTCCAATGTTTTTGATGCCGACCATATAGCTTATTATATGACCCAAATACAATATAAAATAAAAAATCAAAGCTCTGAACTGTCATTTTCAGCTGAAAGACACAATCCATTTGACTTAATTGAATAAATAACTCCAATGCTTGTCACAATACCTAAGCATAAAACTTTTTAACATCACACCATGAAAGATGTGTCACAAGATCTATCTAGTACTAGTCATATTCTTTGAGCAGATAAACAAAAAAGGGTCTACCAAAGAAATTGAAAAATGTCATAGGATGATAAGCCCAAAGAAAAAAAAATGAAAGTCCATGTTAAGACAAGATGTACCGCAATGAGTGAAACTAACTTGCTCGCCAAAATATTGTAGTAAGAATCTTCTACGGCAAGTAGAAACAGAACAATATTTCTCAGCAGCCATCAAGGAGTCCATGATGGCCTTTCGTTGATTTCCCTTGAGACATTAATCAAATTTTTAAGGAGGTTAAGAACTAATGCTTATAACAGGCACAGGGAAAACAAATGTTGAAAACAACTGCAAAAGAAAACGTAAAAGATAAAAAAATTGAAAATCTTGATGAGTTGATCCTAAATTTGAAATAAAATAGGAGAAATTGATTTGGCCAGACTAAACAAGAGCATACAGAATATAATCCTGCACAGTAGAAATCAGCTTTTGCAAAGTCACTTCGAGAATAATATAGCCAACAGATTGAAGGAAGGCCATCTCGTCCACACCGTCCACTTTCTTGATAATAAGATTCAAGACTTTTAGGACATCCATAGTGTACTACACACCTTATGTTAGGCTTATCAACACCCATTCCAAAGGCAACAGTTGCAACCATGACTTGCAACTCATCTCTCGTAAATGCTCTGAGAAATAACAATTGTAATGTTTATCATATGGAAATGTAACAAAAAGCAACAAATCATGGATGAAATAAGTGATCAACTACAAAAAATGTAGTAAATTATAAATAAACCTATGTGATTCCTCACGAGCTTTACTACCCATTTGACCATGATATATTCCCACTTTGATTCCAGAAGTTTCTAGAGACTTAAAGACCTGGAAAAAAACGAGACAGATCCCTAATCACCAGCTTCAAAATTAGATAATATTCTATATTGAAGAATCTTCTGTTGTACATAATAACATTCTTTGACAAAGTAATGATGAATACTAACATGGTTATAATAAAAACGTATGCAAACCAATATTTTCAAGTAAAAGTTTTGAAAATAATTAACCATTGATTGTTACTCCAAGACAGCAAGGAGATCAAGTATTTGATACCAACTTTTTTTTTACTTGAAAATATTTCTGAAGCTTTACTTACAAAATACAAGAGAAAATAAGGAAAATTTCCAGACCACATGTAGAGATTTCAAAAAGGAAATCACAGTTTTCCAAACTCTAGAAAATTTATAGGGAACTGCTTTTTGGGGAGGTAAGAAACCATTTTAATAAATCAAAACAAAGATACAAATCAAGAGGATTAGCCAAAGAAAATACAGAGAAATGTGAAAGCAATAAAAACAAAGGCCAAAAGGATACTTCATAAGGGAGAATCTGAATACTCATCCAAAGCATTGACTAGAGTAAAATTAATAACTGAAGAAATCACTTGGTCCCAAAAGACTACATGGTATGAAGCTAAACTCTGAAAAATCCTTTTGTTGCGCACCAACCAGTCAGTCCACAATCAAGTGCAGGGAAGAATAAGCCAGATTCATCATTTGTGACCAAGACAATAACCATCGGAAGACCAGATGTCGCAAAAGATCATCAAATTATAATAAGCCAGATTCATCATTCTGTGACCATGCCAATAACCATCGGAAGACCAGATGTCCCAAAAGGTCATCAAATTATAGTACGAATAAAGCAACAATGTCCACCCTAAGAAGAGAAATCAACCAGTCCTATATGTATGAGAAGTTCCAAATAGAAAATATCCTCTAAATGGGCATGTCAAAAAAGCATTTCTTGGCAATAATAGAAATTTACCTTCCCATCTAGCAAAACATTGATCAAATCATTCCACCACAAGAAGACATGGAGCCAATATCTCATGAGGGATAGTCCTAGATAGATGACAGGAACAGAGTCCACCTTACATCCCAACAAGGTAAATATAAAATACACAAAAGAATGATCTCCCCCAATACCCATACAAATATTTTTTTTATTCTTTAGTATATATTATATATATTTATACATATTTAATAATAATTATGTATATTTTTAGCTCTATTATTTCCTAAATAACATTTAAATACATGAATAAACCTAAGATAACATCAAAATATGAGGTGTAATAATAATATGTATAATTATATATTTTAATAATAGTACTGTATATTTTGGTACTAGTCCAAGAAATTTACATTTAAGTTATTTTGCAAGGAAAAATATTTAAAACTTAAAAAAGCATATATTTAATTAATTAAATCCATCAAAAGATGTGCACAATCAAGATAAGGTGAGGTGTGCTGCCAAGGCATGACTTATTCACACAGCTTGGCACCTAAACACGACCTTGGTGCACACCTTAAAATGTATGCAAGCAAAGAAGAAAGGAGATAAGGAGCCAATTACATAAGAGCCTATCTACAACCAAAAAAGCCAAAACCACCAAAAGGTGAAACAAGCCTCCAAAATTGCCTTGAGATAAAAGGCAGCAATCTAATTAAGCAAGGTGAAAATTATTGCCAATTTACTAAATAATAATAATATACTTCATTAGTTCCTATGGTAGATATAATTTTTGTAATATTTAAAGTTTTCAAAAAAAACAAAATTTGTGAGACAACATAGGCAAGCTTCCCAAATGAACATACAGAATCCTATGATGTCAGCTAAAGCAACCTCATAAATTTGATTATTAATAAGAAAAAGAGAGACTTCTTCAAAGTAAAGAAAAGAGACAAAGAACAATGAAAGCTACCTCATCAATTCCATCCAGAAAAAATTATATCAATCAAGCTTGTGTAGAAATAAGAACATGAAATCAGCACATTAATATTGTCCTTGTTAAAAATGGCAAAAGCTTTACAGAAATTACAGCATTACAAAAAAATTACTATTCTTGTTGAAACCTATAGCATAAATCAGTGACATAAATCATATGAAATCAGGGGGGAAAATAACAATATCGTATCATTCAAAGTTATGTAGAAATAAGAACATTAACTCAGTAACATAATATCATCCTTGTCAAAAATTGGTAACTCTTTAACAGAAATTACAGGATTGAAAAAATCAAATCATCCATGTTAAAAACAATAACAATATTGAAAAAAAAAGATATTCCTGTTCAAACTAGTGGCATAAATCAGTGATATAAATAACATGAAAATACTGGCAAAAAAGAAAAAAATGCCTTTTAGAAACTTCATAGCCTAGTGACTTTCCACAGCATTAAGTTGCATCAGAACACAGGTTCAAGCCTGCATATGTGATTGAGCCCATAATTTTTACAAGCATATGCAAGTCCCAACCACCCAGATACCCTTTACCAGTGTAAGAAGAAAATCTATATACACGGAAGAAATAAGAACTCACCCCACTGAATACCAACACTAGCTCGATTGTAGAAAAATTAAAGTTCTGCTGGAGGAAAGACCACCACTGGTATGCCACCAGAAGCTTGATTTGGTTTCTCCCTATATTAACCTAACATTTTGGAAGAAAAAAAAAAAAATCTGGTCTGAAACCACTTGTTTAAATACAAGGTGCCAGGACACTGAAAAAGGCAATGTGGGTGCACAAATGGTTGAAGGGGGTCACCTCCTTTGATCCAAAGGCAACATCCAAGAATTTTCCTTGCCTGGCCATCCTAACACCCTGATCAGTCACATTGACTGCACTGAGAGAGACCTTTGGGGAAATTACTGTCCAAAATAGACAAAATAGAAAAATCTGACCCAACCGAACATATGGGAACCTAGGTGTTTTCTAGGCAACACCAAGGTATGCCCAACAACTTGTAGAACTTAACTCAGACCTTTATTGGATCCAATTAGAGATCCAAGCAAGATCTAATACATAATAATATATTTTTTAAGGTTTTCTAAAAATATTTTTTTATTTTATTATCGTTTAGACTTTATATATATTGTTTTGTTATTATGTATCAACTTTTATCACAAGTTAATTTATAAGTTGCAACTTTCAAACATCATATTGTTGTGTTTGTTATTTACACATTTTTATCGGTCAGGTTACACTATTTATTTATGTATTATTAATTATTAGCATACATAAAAATATATAAATAACCATATATATACATAATAATATAATGTTAATGTGTATATTTTGATTTTAGGATGTTATTTTAGTGCATATTTCAATGTTATTTATAAAAACAAGATATAAGCAATAATAATATAAAATATTTTTAAAATTTTTGTTTTCTGATTGGTTCCTAGCCACCCAAGCTTACCAACTAGGTGCCTTGGCACCTTAATCAGTATGGTTTTAGCTTCATTACTTTCTACCGCCTTACAAAGTTTCCATTCTGTTTATTTTTTATTGACTTCTAATTTGCATGAAAATATTATTTATACATGAGTACATATTTGAATTAATATCACCTCTTTTGAAGCGTTCATTAAATGTAAGACTAAGATAAATTTATCACCATTTTATTTTATGAGGACATATTAGTATTTTTCAAAATATTGCAAAGGTATTGTTAGAAAAAAGAACAAACCAAACCCTACTTTCATTATAAGAGTCGATATAAAATAGTGATTTTGATACACAATCTTTATATCTAATTCAGAGAGGGATCCATTTCTTAATAAAAGGAGTTTTCTTAAGTAAACTATCATTTGAATTAATCAACATTTGAAATGAGGAAGCCAAAATAGTAACTGAGACACTGAATCTAACCTCTTTACCAATTGTTTCCAACACTTTAATCCTACCATTCTTTTTTAGTGAGAGGAGTCTCAATGAGAAAAGAAAAGGAGGCTTAAATGCTAAGAAGCACAGATTCTTCTCAACATACGGCACACCAAGTGAAATGGTCAATGCATTATAAGTAAAAAATAATAAATTGAACTCTCTTCAGAAACAACACGGGCACATTGGACGCACAACAAAGAGTTGCCTGAATATAATTTCTTTATATGCACTTTACTAAAATAATAAGAGAACTCTTGTAATATTTTTTACGCATATTTTACTGTTGAAGTACCATGTTATGTATGAATTATATTGCTACTTCTTCCATTGAATGTGTTATTTTAAACCTATAAATATTTATATTTAAATATAGTTTATTCCATGACATCCTAAATCTTAGAAAAGTATCAAATCACCATGTCCAAATCATGTTCTATCTGAATCTTCTACTCATACTAGTGCTTCCTATTTTGAATCTAAGAGACTTATAGAAGATGGTATCCTATACAGACACAATTAAAATCCTAACTATTATAAAAGAATCTGTGCTTTCTAGATTCGCAGTCATGTTGTATCCTACAATTTTTTGAATTTTAACTAGAAATCTTAAAAAAGAAGGTAAAATGAACTGCAATGAACATATTTTTATTTGGTTTTCCTATTGAATAATTTAAACAGTTGGCTTTTTTGCTGCTATGGCTTTTGTATTCAGTGTCCTAAATGGTCTCAACACTCGGCTTTTGGATGCATCCTCAATAACATAACATAGTTGCATAGGTAAGATGAAAGATGGATTACTCATAGCAACAAAATCCACATATGCATCATAGGAAAGTTGAATGAGCTCAGTTAGATGGTAAAATCATCAGGAAATTTCCTAAATAATCATTATAAGCAATAAAGCCGCTAACCTCTTCAGTGTCCTTAATTGTTGTACAATAAATTATGGTTGAGCCACCACGAGTCATATGTTTAGAAATTTCCCCTACAAGTTCATCTATGAATGCCAATGAGCGGTTGAAAAACTTGACATTGTAAAAAATATTTTGACGATCAAAAGACCCAATAGCAACATAAGCATCATTCATTTTCAATGAATGAACAATGTCCTCCCGCACCCTGCAAAAGAGTTTGCATTTCAAATTATGTACAACATAGGTTACATTCATGCAGAACAAATCATTAACCTAAAAATATTTCAAAAGCAAATTTAGCAATATTGACAAAAGATCAAGAGTCCCATTAATCCACAAGGAACCAAAGAAAGTGGTCAAAACAATCAAAAGTCACAGCCACAATTTGTTTGATGTCCACAAAGCACTTGTTTTTCCTAAAGCAAATTTGAGGTCTTGTCTTCATTGAACTCATTCTTTTTGGTTGGTGAAGTCTGATCCAGATGCCAATATGCTACAGTGATCATTGGCCAAAAGCAAGGTTGTTGAAGTGCCTGCCCGAGCACCACCTAGGCATTGAGGCAATTTTTCAAGACCGCTTGGTACCTTGGAGTTATTTTGCTGGGATAGATCTGGGTGGATCCATCAATGAGCAACCAGATGTAAGGGTTGGTCAGGGTTTTTAAACCCTAAAATAATCAAAAATATAATTGAATGAGTTATTGTTGGATGTATATATTATGAAAATTTAAATTTGATATTTATGAATATACATATGCATATTTACATATATATTCTGTACACAAAATTATAGAAATATAATATATGTATAAAATAATAATGTAATATAAACATATGTTATCTGGAAAAATAATTAATTAATAGGGATGTCTAGGCACCCTTCCCTTGCCTGGCAACTGGTCGCCTTACATCCTTAACAGCCTTGGCCAAAAGCTTCACGAGCATTGCAGTGAGTTGGCTCACATATCAATTTTCATGAGCACATTTAGTACATGCAGTACTTATTCTTATCCAAAAATTCACCAAGTTAACCTAGGATCAATGATGCATCTAGAAAACCAAGTGAAAAAGAACTTAGAGAAACAAAAGTAGAACAGAACAGAACACATAGGAACTTGGTGGCTTACCTTTTTGAGTAATAACACCATGATTTCATTAAAAAGAAATGAAACACAAGAAGCTCATTGCAGTGAGTTGGCTCTCATATCAATTTTCATGAGCACATTTAGTCCATGTAGTACTTATTCTTATCCAAAAATTTACCAAGCTAACCTAGAATCAATTATGCGTCTAAAAAACCAAGTGAAAAGGAACTTAGAGAAACAAAAGCAGAACAGAACAGAACACATAGGAAATTGGAGGGTTACCTTTTTGAGTGATAACACTGTGAATTCATTAAAAAGAAATGAAACACAAGAAGCTCATGCACAAGACAAGTCATGACAAAAGCAAATGCCAAAGAAGACACAAACAAGCAACAGAACGACATAAATAAAAAATACCCCTTCAATGGACAGAGAACACCCCTAAAAAACTATGGGGCACCATCAATAACAACCATCTCCGCATTGACTAATTAGAATAAGGCCTGGTTACTCATTACAAAAATGTGCTCTCTCCACCTCACTTGTCCATGATACACCAAGAAAATTTTTTGATCATTTCCAGCCACCAAAACTACCATGCAGCCAGAGGCAACAGAGCCAAATCTCTTTTTCAATCTTGAAACCGCAGGTATTTTATCCATGCATCCTCGAAATATACCACAATATATACAAAGAGGACCACCACCACCAATCCATTAAGTCTGTCTCCAAGCAAGCAAAATGACATACCAACCAATTGATGACCCCATCTTTGTGGGGTCATTTCTGCCAGAATTCTCTCATTTAAAATCAGTCATCTGAAAATTTTCATCTTTAAATGTACTCAACAATTCCAGATGTATCTTACATTACACAGGCACTCCAAAAGTCCATATAGAAACTCCAGGCAACATTTAATACAAGCAAGCCACTGAGAACACCATTCATGTTCAATTCCCAGTGAAAAGAATCAAGGTCAGACGAAAGCAAAGAACAGCGTATAGATAAGAGTGTATAAATAAAATCAAGACCATCAGCCTCGTTAAGATCCCTATGAGAATAAACATTCGAATGAATCCCTTTTTAGAGCACACTTGCACTCAGAGACCTTACCAAAAGGCAGAGTAACAAAACAACACAGGTATGGAAAGGACACCTTCAGCACTGGGCCAATCACCCAAACAGACGTATACAACAGCACCTACCAAGCCCTATCACAGGCTGCAACCCACACTGTACCACTTCTATAGCCCCTAGGATACCCCTCCACACTACCTACATCTTAACTAGGAAAACCAATCCCTTGAAACTTTACCTATCCCCATACCATTTCACTGGAAGCTACAAGACAATAAATGATACAATGGTCCAACAATCCAAATGCCCTTCCTGAACTACATTGTGGCACATATGCAAGAATAGTCACTGACAAGTTAAATAGAATAGGAGAGAGTGGATCACATTGTTTTACCCTACGTCCAAATTTGAAAAGGCATCCGTTCCAACCATTGCCTTTAGCTTTACTCAGAATGTTCTTTCTCCAAGCAATCCATTTAGGTGAAAAAGGATATGCTTGTAATGCCTCAAACAAAAATGCCAATTAATATTTTTTGAAAAGGCCTTTTTGAAATCAACTTTTCAAAGGATGCTCAATCCATCAAAGGTCGCATAATATCATAAGGACCATGTTTTAGTTGTGTGGGATAATGAATTCTGAAGAGGTGGGGAAAGGCTGCCAAATAGTTTAAATAGAGCCTTGGATCACTTGCTTTTGGAAATGGGCTTTGGATCACTCACGATGGAGAGGGTGGAGAGGAGAAAAGGAAGATATTGTTAACCATTATTTATTTTTTTATAAAAAGGACAAATTTGCCTTTTTGACTCAAAGATGTAAAAAGTTGTGGATGTACATCACAGTTAATTAAATAGATTAACCAATACTCAACAAGCAGTGAATAGTACTTATCACTTACCAATTACCAATAAGCTCACTATTCTAAAACAGCTAAGTTTGATAAGTGGTTTCAAATGTTGTCTAAGACATTATCCCCACTTGAATTGCTCCATTAAAATTGGCTTTGTTCCTATTAGCCAAATAGTCCAACAGATTAGATGGCCGAGTAGCAGAACCTGTTGCTTAGAAACCACAATTTCCCCCTAATAAGTAAAGAAAGCTGGTTTACTAGATCCTCAATACATGGTAGTTGAAGCTCACCTTACGGCACCAAACTCCCCACTTTAGTCCACACTCCAGTGACAGCTTGACATTGGAAGAACAAATTATCAATGTTTTCTTTAAGTAGACCACAGAAACTGCAATCAATGTTTACCATAACAGTCCACCTTCCTAGATACATCTTTGTCACAATCCTTGTATCCATCATAAGCAACATAAAAGCTCATACTTTCAATGGAGATCAATACTTCCATAAGAATGCTGAAGGCATCCACAACACTCCCATGGCCCCATCTGACCTTGACGGCAATCCCAGTCAGCAATTCCAGCCTACTAAATGGTTGCAATAACATGGCAACCTGGTTTACCTCATTATCTTTTAAATTGTGATGGAAGTTGGACCAATTCTGGCAACCATTCTCAAAGATTTCTGCCACTAAACTGTCATGTGGTTTACAAACAAGAGAAAATAGCCTAGAGCTCATCCATCCAGCCAAAAATATATCCTTACTCCCAAACCCAATTTCACCTATTTCGGTTGGAAGTGACTATCAAATATAGCCTAAGATCATTGATCTTGTACCATAAATGAGAAAATATCAGTCACACTGACATCTCAACCCCAAAATCAGAAGCTCCATGTTTACTGTTGACATTAATGTCTAATACCACCTTTTATAATGTCCATTTTTTAAAACATTAATCATAACTAAAAATGTCAAGATTGGTCACAAGAAAGATGAAGTGATAGCTCAAGTCATGGAAAATAGATATTTAACACAGATCTCACAACCATACTCTTAACCTACCAATGAAACTGGCACAAAAGGAACCCCAAGTGTGAGGATAACATGTAATACTAGAAGGTTATAATATAGAAAATAAATCAAAATAAAAATAATGAGATGCTTAAATATATTAAAGAAAAAATTCAGAATAAAAGCATATAGCCTTCAACACATCTCATAGTCAAAGCCTAGTGAGGAGCTTTAATGAGTGTATTTTTCGATGACAAATACAAGAGTAAAGCTATAAAAAACATAAGTGTTATGCATGTGGAGACTGTTGATGGTTTAATCTGCTAATTCTGGATGCTACTCTTAGAGAGGAATTTCATCAAAAATGCTATCACAACTAAAACGCATATGAAGACTGTTGATGGCTCAATCTGGTATTCTGAATGCTACTCTTAGAAAGGAACTCCATCAAAAATGCTATATCAACTAAAACATACTTTCTAACCTAAAAGACAAACATTTTCAAAGAAAATAATCACGTGTGGATGGGAGTATGCTATTCACTACAACTTCTATGAAAGTCTATCAAATTGATCTTCTTAGAATGATTTTTTTCAAAAGGAGACAATGTGAGAATGGACACTTACGAAGATTTTAGATTTCAATTTGGCATATCTAAACCAGATAGTATCATGAAACAATGAGCAAATAACAGAAACCAGGTGAAACAAGTCTAACAATATTTATTTCTATGACTGGATAAGAGTATGCAAAATTCTGCTCATATAGAAAAAATTAAGGTGATTAGTGTGGTCACTTGTCCATTTGAATGAAAAGAGACAAGCTGGACGTTATATTAAAACTGTATTTTATGAGCCAATTGCAGCAGGCCTTGGAGATAATATTTAGAAGTTGTACTGTGGCTTATATCAGATGCTACCCCTACCTTTGCTCATGCATATTTTTTAGAAATTCTGTTTTACTGCGAACTACAACTTTGGTCAGTTTGCCATTACTCGTTATAATTTGTAGAATATAATGTCCATCAATGATATGACCGGTGGTGTCTTACCAAACATTGGCAATCATACTCATAGTCATCAAAGCAAGCCTCCTTGTCTCAGGTTACCAGGCTAGGCCAAGCAAAGGGGTTGCCCTGATGGTTATATAGAATCAAGCAATCAACTTAATTCAGCTTGATGCACTTTATTGAAATCTGATACTATCAATAGCTTTTTATCTTGTGGTATTTATTTTCCTCTCATGTTCTATACTTTCATTTTCTATTTTGATTTGATCCATTAACATCTCTTTCTTCCTCCTTTTATTCTACCATGTTTCTGTATCTTCTTCATCTTTTCTTAGTGCTTAGTTCTTAACTCTCTTTTCTACTTTTCCTTTTTTGTATTGATCTTCTTTTTTCATTTTGTCATGAAAATACTTGAGTTTGTCTTCCCATTTCCAAATACATGAGCTTTCCTTAGTGTTTATGTGAGTTTGTTATCTCATTTTGCATTCATGAGTTTGTCATGAAAATCCTATTTCTATCTCTTTTCACATTTTCAACACATGCAAAAGAAACTATACATTACCCTCTTTATTTGTATTGTATAATATGATTAAAAGGAAATATAAAGCATATTCATCAATATTGTACTTTTCTATGCATTATAGTTTTTATAGCTTTTGATTACATTATCTAATTAATTAAATAAATCATTATTATCATGTAATGCATGTATTTTCACCAATCGGGCCCTGGACATTTTCAAGGAGTGACACAATGAGACCACTTTTCACCCTAATTACTTTGGTTATACCATCTGATAAAAGACTCTGCAGTCCTTTACTAATTATATATTGATGCACAAATATATTCAGTATACAATTAAAAAAACTAGAGCATATAAAAAAAGGTAAGGTTTAGCCTACTTCTCAGTGGCAGTTGCTGTTAGGCCAATGAAGGGCACATCTGGAAAGAAAACACGTAAACTTCCTAACTGTTTGTATTCTTTCCTGGGAAAAGAATAAAGAAATGAATAGTGAAAAAGTTTAAAAGCTACTTTCAAAATATATTTTGAATAAAATTCATGTCAAAAAATTACCTACAACATGAGAAAATGCATTTTATACAGTTTTGAAAGTATTAAGATGGTTGCATCTCACACTAATGAAAATTCTTACTTTTAACATAATATTACAAGAAATGTTCAAAGTAAAAAAATTAACATAATAAAATATACTCAATGCCATTTGATGAAGACAAGTGAATAATTTTGAAAAGAAAATAAGCATGCAAATTTAGTCATGCATCTAAACTAACAAACACAAGGCAGGTTTCAAAATACTACTGCAATAGAAATAGTGTAGAATAAACAACTTCCAAGAGCAGGTTTCAAAATACTATTGCAATAGAAATAGTGTAGAATAAACAACTTCCAAGAGCAGGTTTCCAATTTGATGTTCTATGATACAACCTATTTATGGTTGTCCTTTATTTGATCCAGGAAGAAAGACAAACTTGTAATTTAGTATGAATATGAGAGAATTGCAATGTCAGAAAAAGATCACATGTCCAACTAATATCTTGGTTTGAAGCTTAGTTTAAAATTCTTGAAACTATAAAAAATTGACATATAAGACGTTCAATCATTATTGCTTGAGACAGCAAGCACAAGCTAGTGGGCACTTACCCATGCACTTAGGACAGATTCCAATTTCCAAGAAGCATATTGAACTTTAGTCTTAGAATAGAAACATGGAATGAAATAAAGAATCATTATGGATTAAGATTGTAAAACTACTCAAGTGTCAAAAAGTCACCTGAAATCATGTCCCCATTCAGATATGCAATGTGCCTCATCAACAGCCAACAAGCAAACACCTGCAGTCAACAAGTTTGCCCAAAACCTACAAATTTTTGAAAAAAACACCATTTCCATGAATAAATACATTACGATTATCTTAAAAGAATTGAACAAAGGAATAATGTTCCCATAGAATATGTTATCAAAGATGGAATAACGGATCAATCTAACCACATATCTCAAAGTCAGGCAAGGTAACAAGGATGAGAAGAGTTCATGATTATGCATTATAATTCCATAATCTGTTTGAAACTTCCATTGTTTTATGCATAGAAGTTTCTTCTCTCCTACATAATAACCTCAACAATAGCTAATAGGTATTGGGGATTTGGAGAATATTAGGTATAAATGTAATGATGTATGATTTTTTAGGAGCTTGTTTCTTGGGATGATGATGAAGATGGAGAAGGTTAAGATGGGATGAGACACTAGATGGTATTATTGAATTGGATGATCTTGGACTGAAAGCTGGCAAACTCCAGCAAAGACTCATCTCTTGCCATGCTTTGAGAAGATAGATGTCATCTTTATAATAATTTTCATCTGTTTTCTTTTCTTTCCTTCAGTTCTTCCTAAGAACTGCCGTTTCTTTTAGATTATGTCCTTTTCTAGTATTGATCTAGCTTGTATCTGTCTTGCTTTTGTGCATCTCCCTCCTCCCCTTTTCTTGTATTTGTTTATCAATAAATTGGTTGCCTCACTGTTTTCAAAACGAAGACTTAGGTCATCACTTGGTGGCTTGAAGCATCATTTTGTGAGTCAAGCAAACAAATAGTATCCAGCCTAAGTGTAAGAAGAAAATGCTCAAGATGTTATGGTTGGCTAGCTTCTGGAATATTTGGCTGCAGAATAATAAAAGGTTTTCCATCATGAAATGTGTTTCATGCCCAGTTGTTTTTAGTTAATACTTTGAATGCTTTGGATATATTATTAACAGAGTGGGATGGAAACAAGATATAAGAGCTCTACTTTCTTTCTATTCAGTGGGAGTTGTAATATAGATTTTGATGACACCCAAATTCCTAAAGATGATGATAGCAATTACTATTTCCATAATGATAACTTCAGATTTTTATGTTCTTTTATCCTTTTGTACCTTTCAGTAAGTGAGCAAGCCTTCTCAGGTGTCATGTACAGCAGATCAAAATAACCACTTTCAGCATTGGAGTATATACTCTGTCCAGTTTGTGTGCTTCCAATATATTCCGCCTTGATTCCCCTCTCTTTCAGGCTCATAACCTGTCATGTTGAATTTAAACAAATTAAGAAAGGGTCTATTTTGAGAGATAAAGATGATCTATATTATATTTTGCAACTTATAAAGTCATATTATAAGCATCATACCTGATCTTGCATAAGAGAAATAAGAGGACTGATGACAATTGCAGTCTTCTCACTGACCAGTGGAGGAATCTGGTAGCTGTTTGGAGTTTATGGAAGTAAATAACAGAAGAGACTATAGAGATGGCAAAAAATGAAATAACAATCATATAAAAAAAAAAGCATAAACGAGCAGGAAATGACTCTGTATTTTACCATTTTGGGAATGGAAAAACAGATACCACACATCTTTCATTATATTCTGAATTTCTGATGACATGAAATAATCCTTCAATCAAATAATATTTTCAGTGAAAACCACTAAAACTATGGTTTTATATAAAAAATTAACTCTCACTGCTAAATGGATTAAATTATTTTTATTAGGTGTAATTTTTAAAATGAATAAGTTATTAGTAATATGGAACCAATGAAAGTGAAAGACAACTAACAAGGATTAAGAACACAACAGGAAGTGGTGAGGTCCATTGACAAAAGCAAAGAATCTTAATGTCCCATTGATGCTTCAAAGCTCGGGTATCATATGTTCAATTCAGTGGCATGTAGAGATAGAATTTGTGCATTTTATTAAATATTATTGCACAATAGTTATGAACTTAACTGTGTTAAATATATGTTTTTGAATGAGATTACATGTAAACTATGTTTGAGACTATTGCATGTCAAATGAACTAAGTGTTGGAAAAATGTACAAATTTATCACTATTCTAGTTGCATCACATCAAATAACCCACACGTAGGATCATAGTTAATTGTAGAATTGATTTCATGAGATATGCAACTAATGATTTTTAAATTCATAAAATCTTATGCATGTAACACATTTATCTTGACAACATCACCATAAGAGTGAATTCATTGTGGATGAATTTCATTTAGCAACACACAACATTACTTCCATGTAAATGAATTATGAATTAAATTTCTCATACATGTAAATGTCATCAATTGATAATTATTACATGTATGTATATTTTTAGTACAAATTTAATATTCCTTATACATGCCACACGTTTATTGTATTAGTTATCAAGTTTCATTTAAAGTGTGACATTTAACATTATTTGTAAGTGGTTATCAAAAGGAAAAGTAAAGCATGAAAAAATGAGGGTCATTGATCTTCCTTAGAATCATCTAAAGCACTTTTGAGATTCTAGATTTAGATCTAGAATCTCACTATAAAGATGCCAAGTCATTCTCGTTGGAGGCATCTCACCCCACGCACAAGGGCAACCATTCTCTATCTCCAAAATAGCAAAGACGTCCTCCATTCTCTTCTCTCATTCCCTCCTTCCAAGCTTGAGCAACCAACTATATGCAATATGGTGAGTCAAGGGTCTTGACGTCTTCCCCCCATTTTGCTTCGACCTCCATTCTCTTGCAAAGAGATCCACGTTCAAAGCTTCATAGTGAAGTAGACAGCCTCTTTGGGAGAATCAAGTTGAAGATATTGGTGGATTGAGGAGACACTAGTATTCCATCCCTAGAAAGAGTTGTTTGTGCAAAGTTTGAGGAACTTGAGATAAAGGTGGCCACTCCAATTTAGCCTAAAGAATGTGCATCTCAAGGGAAGAATTCCAACGAGTGACAACCATTGAAGCTACTGAATTGAGGTGGAAAACATCTTCAAGGGAGCACATGAAGTTGGAGTAGAATTGCTTCAAAGGTATAAGAAGACTTGAGTGAGATCCTTATGCTTAGTTTGTGTTAAATTGTGTTGTAACATGAGCATAGGTAGTTGTTATTTGTTATATGTGTTGATTGTTTTGTTTTCACTTGTTGTCGTGGATCTTGTTTGTGTGTTCTTGCATGTTACATTAAGAGTAAGAGTAGTGGTAATTACAGCATTTTATTGTTAGATTTTAATATAAAACAATGGTGAAAACTTGTAATTATGTAAATAGAATCTTGTGCATATGTAATGTTTATGTATATGCCTAACAATAGCTAACTTAATATAGTTTTTACTTGATTGTGAATGACTATTCCTTGCTATAATTATGACCATATTCATGTGGTAGTTGCACATAAATTTAGTAGATAATATTAAGTGTGAATGCATGCACACTTGTTGAAGTGACGGAATGTAAACTTCAGATTGTATTGATTGAGATTGTATGTTTTTTTTTATGTATATTCTCTTAGATTTTGGCACCTATTTTGAATCTCTGATAATAGCCATTTACTCTTCCTTTTAGTGGATTAAAATCTACTCAAAGGTGGTGTGAATTGATGTTAGAAGAAGTCCTAGTTGGTTGGGAGGTTTAGTAAAAAAATGCAAATTTCTCTACCTCATGCTTCTCTCACCTTGCCACCCTTCATAATATTTTTGTGCCACAAATTCAATAATTTATTCTTTGGTTTGAATGTCTAATAATGACTAAATTTCTGTAGTTAAACTTGTATTCATTCAATATATCATTAGATACAACAAATTAAAATCCTTGTGGAGATGACCCATATTTGCACTGCTTGATACAATAGACATCGTGCACTTGGAAAAAATTTATAAATGTGAAATTTACGATTATTGTGTTAACAACAAAAATCATTACATGAAACTTTTCATATCTCATAGGATCATTTTTATTTCTCTTGCCTCTTGGTTTTTTAAGCAGATATGAGATTTTAATGCATAGATTTGGTGTTTTATCAATAGATCTATTTTTATTATCTTCCTAGAACAGAAGTACCCAACCACCATTCTTTTCTTCTTCTCAAGCATCCAGCAATCAAGAATGAAGAATCCAACAATTGCCTCACATTCTTGACCTATGTCCCTTAACATTCCAACAAGGCAACTTCTCTCAATTCCACACTTCCAATAGCACTTTTCACATCTCTTAGGATCCTTTTATTTCTCTTGCCTCTTGCTTTTTAAGTAGATATAATGTTTTAATGCTTAGATTTGATGTTTTATCAATAGGTCTATTTTTATTTTGGATTGTTGTTTAAGTATTTTTATTATTTTATTCCAGATCATCACAATACCACAAATTCCTTCTACAATATGAAATGTACCACACTCACATATCATGAAATATTTGTATTGTAAAGAAAATATGAAATTCATCAACAAACATTTAGATAATGCAATCCAACAATGAGAAACAATTTGAACAAGCAAAGCATTCCACATGGTATCAGACTTCAATAAAATTATTATTATTGTTCACATTCATTATGCATTTAACTTTTTGTATATGTTGCCAAATTAGTTTCAAATGCATATTGTTATGAGGATTCTTTTTAATTATTCATTGATGTGAGTTATTGCTTAATTTAGCTCCAACTAAATTTTCAAACCAAAATTACAATATTTTAGCCATTTTCCACAGACTTTTGTGTTTTTGGTTTTTACTAAACTTCCAACAAGATTTCCATTGAAGTCTGATTCATTTTCTTTTTTGATTGGATTGATGTCTAATCTAACATAAAACCAAAGTTCAGTTCCTTACTACTACACATACCGCAACATAAATTGTTGTTGATGGAATTGCAATATATTGCATATTTTTCATTTATGAAATCTAAATGGATCTTTATTAATGGTGGTGATTGCAGCTTGTATGCCAGATAATGGTGATGATCTTTATTTGCACAGTTGAACAAATAGAAAGGGCACTTCTAGGTGGGCCTTATTGACTTGAAATAAGGATGAAGACTCACATAAAATCAACCACTACTTTTTGATCTGTTAGTTACATGCTTGTAATTTCAGCTACAGGTTATGTATGTCGATGAAGATAAATGCACTCACCCATGCTCCCTCAGATAATGTCCACCTAAGTTAAGTATTGATAGATGTGTTGTAATAACCCCCTGTCATGTATAATTCATGGAAATAAATCACTTGGCCTTTCTCCACAACTATATATAGCCACTTGGGGGCAGCAAATGACCATGTTTGATCATTCAATTTGATACAAAAGAACAAGTTGTGTACACAAGAAACCCCAAAATGAAATCAATGGACAAACCTGCAACAACTTCTCTAACAAAATGGAATAGTACTTTGACTTAAGGTATTAAACTTCAATTTCATCTCAGACTTCAGTAACTTGAAAAATGAACACGAGACAATAAAATTTCATTATGTTGGAGTCATGTCGATAAAATATTGTAAAGGAAATCACATTTTGCTATTAAACTGCCATGCCAACATTGTCTTCAATGTCATTTTGACAAGTCAAAAACCAACACATTTTAGTGATATTTCATTAATGTGTTGGTGTTTAATTCCATGTTGAATATCCAAGTACCAACAAATTCATTACTTTTTATTTGCCAATATCACAAACCCTGGTTGAGTATTTGAGCAATCATCAAGCATTTCATTTCTTTCTAGATTAGATGCATCCCTGATAAAAGGGAAAATTCAGTGTATGAGCCTCCTACCATTGTAAGGTATGGGAAGAATCCAATTATACAATGTCCTGCCTTCATAAAAGAAGTTGTTTCCTGAGAATTTAACCGAAGAGCTGCAAGTCATGATGGAGAAACCTTGGTGCTGTGTAAAGCTCACCCTCTAGATATATCCCTACAATATCAAAACTATTTCTTGTTTATATCATAATATTGAATTTACAAATGCATATATTTTATGAGTTCTTGTGTAATGATCTTCCTTACACTTTTAACCAATACCCTATCAATTCACCATTGATTTTACGAATAATGATGATGACATGGCCAGAAAATATAATAAATAAACATCCTGCACTCCGACTCCTTTCTTGTTAAGATAATGAGTAAGACTTATCCAGTTCCACAGCCTACCCCATTTGCATGCCTACCAGATAAGACTCAACAGAATGTCATCTCCAATACCGTTGCATTCATGTCACTTTCATGTTGTGCACTTCCATGGAGTGCGTTATCTCATCCTTCACAAGTGAACCCCACTACAATCTCCTGATTCTTGCATTATTCTCCTGCTCTTTCCTACTATTTAAGGAGATAATGGAGATGTTTGATGATTGCAAACTATCTGGAGAATGTTAAGATATACCCATTTAGTTGTAATCTTGTATTGTTAGTTTTCTTGCTGGTTTTTTCTATTACTAGGTGATAGTTATGGTCTGTTCCGTAACTATCATTAATTTGTTTCCTTGACTAATATATTTTGTCTAAGGAATGAACAGCAATCATTCTTTCCACCTCTCGCCATCACCGTGCTCATCTTATTTCATGGTATCAGAAGTGTCTTGCTTCCAGTACTCTTCAGCCTGCCAACATTTTCACCATGGGGCTACTTCCTAAACGCCTAGCTCAAATCAAAAGCAAACTTCAAGTGGTTGACTCACCACTTTCGTTTAAAGGGTGCTGTTAAGATATACCCCTTTAGTTGTAATCTTGTATTGTTAGTTTTCTTGTTGGTTTTTTCTGTTTTTTCTATTTCTAGGTGATAGTCATGGTCTGTTCCGCAACTATCATTAGTTTGTTTCCTTGACTTATATATTTTGTCTTGTAACCCTTCCAGTAAGGAATGAACAGCAATCATTCTATCCACCTCTCGCCTTTTACTGTGCTTATCTTATTTCAGAGAAGAGGTGAAAGAGATCCCTGCTTAAAATACAGAGGATAACAGAATCTAACAAATTTACTATCTTCGTCATAGTTCGTAGGAAACCATTTTGCATGAGATAACTTGGACTGATTATCTCCAACTAAATTTTCAGGAACAAAAAACTCTAGCAAATTTCCAACAACGTCACTTTACAATAAAACCCTGGCATCTTCGGTCCTTGTAACACCCACAGCCTAGCTTGCTACAAGTGGTCGAGGTCCATATCAAACAACTACCGTCTAGATATGTCACATCAGCATCAGGAACACGCACTTGATAATTCCATCGTAGAAATGCTACGAACCGTGATCGACGTAAACCAACAATACCAGAAGGATAGATGTGATTCTTTCGAGGTTGCAGAAGTTAACGACATACCATAAAGATTTGCCGCTACCAGTAGCCATGACAACAAGGCTATCCCTCCCATTCAATACCTCCTCAATGACCTCCTTCTGGTAGGGACGGAACCGGTCGTACCCGTAGAATTTCTGTCGACAGACAAAGCAGAAGATTACGACGACTTTCAGAAACACCACCACCTGATTTCCAAAAAAAAGGGGGGCATGGTTTGCTTCGATTAGGGAATGGTAACTACCTTAAGGACGGAGTGCATATCCCGGCGCATCGCCGGATCGCCGGACCGAGCGGAAGGAGGTAGAAAGAAAACCGATGCAAGAGAGAGAGAGATAGAGAGAGAGGGAGAAGAGCCACCGTTCAGTACGAGACGGGAGGTTTTTGGGAGAAGAAGAATGAGGCGGGGAGTGGAAGCTCCCGCCTAAACGCGTTTTATGGGAGAGGGAAATGGAGATTCGCTTGAATTGGAGGGGATTTTTTTTCATCCGGAAAATAACGAAAAAGTGCATAAAAATGACGTAAAGTGTATTATTTTCTAATATTTGTGTATTTTTACGTGACAGATAATAATAAAATCTAAACTTGAAAATAACCAAAAAAAAATTCAAATTTCAACTTAAAAGTTAAAAAAAGTTATGATAAGCATATAAAAATATTTAGATAATTTTTTTAGACAATTATCATGCATAAAAAACGAATAAGATAATTTTATATTATACTTTAATAGAAACTAGGTTATGGTTTTAATATGCATCAGGTTAAATTTCAATAAAATGAGAATCTTCGTTACATTTCAATATAATTAGATTTTTTTAGATTTTACTATTTTTTAAATATAAATTTTTATGCAATCCTTTCATTTTTTTTTTCTTTTTTATCTCTATACAAAATTCATAAAAAAAATAATTTATCATTGTTTTCTGAACATTACGATCAATAAGATGAAAATGAAATATACATTTATATCCAATAAATGTTTAGGATTCAATTTCAATATTTTCATTTTCCTTATTTTCTCTATGCATAAATAGAATTTATATCAATTGTATAAATCAAACATCTAAATAAAATTAAATCGTCGACGTATAATAAATTTGAAAAACTAACCAGTCACACTATAAAACATTGCTAATGAAATTTATTAAAATAGACATAAATTAGATAATAACTTAAGACTTGACCTGACTACAAACAAAATACCTTACAACTATATATAGTAATTTAATAAAAACTAAAATAGACACAACAACTCAATAATAACAGATTATTCAATAGGTTTGATTATGTGTTACGATGTATTTATAAAATCCAACAATCAAGTTATCGAATTCTAAACAAACAGTCTTCGAATGAAAAGCGGAAGTTTCTATGTATTTAAATTCAATGCTAATTAAGTAACGAGTGTGGAGTTCTAATTGGACACATTTAAAAAACGTTGCTCGCGTGATGTTTAGATTTTTAAAGTCAACAAAATATGGACTAGGTGAATAAATAATTGGCAGTAAAATTTTAAGCAATACATCTACAAGAACGATCACATTTAATTACACGGTTGAAATTAAATTTTTATGACTGATGTATAAAGTCTATGCGATTTAATTCGTAGTACATGAAATAAATAAAAGTGACTTCCCTGATTACACCACCATGCCCGACATCTTCCTCTTCCACGATGACGACCTTGACGGCGTCCATTTAGATTTGTCCAAGCATCGATCTTGGTTGTCGCTATCAATGTACTCAACATTTAGATGTCATGCGTGTACAAGTCAGGCAGAGTCTAATTAGGACAGTTGACATGACATGGAGTTAGGCCGATCAATAATGTATGTAATATCGCTGCTCCCGATTCCAATTCATTGTTGGCCTCCATTATTATGTTGTTTGAATTTCCACCTTAGCCCGCATGTTCTCTACTACAGTACTAGGACATACTACAATAGGTCAGACGATCCAGCGACACATTCATTCATCACATGTAAGCCACGTCACCGTGCATGTGAGCCATTTCTTCATTTTTCGTTTTCCGTGGTGCCGTCGGTCTTGATAACCACGAACTATCTTTCCCTCGATCCTAAACATTTCTTAAACAACTACTTTTGGTGGGATATCTCTCTCACTTCTCTATTTACTTATCTCATATTTTTGATATATAATTCATGCATATTTTTAATTTATTTAGGTTTTTCAACTTTCCATGCAAAATAAAAGGAAAGAATATGAGACCGATAGAATTTTTGTGACGCATAAATTTAATATATGCATCTAAAATATTTAACTGTTTATTTATTCGGTAATCTTGGAACAAAACGCGCCTATTTAGTACGTACATGCGTAACTTTTAACTTTTAATATCGCGTGAAAAGAGCACGTACGCATCCGTGACTTTGGATTAATAAACTTAACGAAACAACAATAAAGAATCGAGTCTATTATTGTATCTAACAATGAATAATAATAGCAATAATTTCTAACCTGTACACTTTAAATCCATCACATGAAAAAAAACTGTACAAATCAGGGAACCACTGCTAGCTGGTAGAATAATAAAATAGATGGGCATGTATACATGTAAACACGGACAGTGATCGCTGACGATGGTTTTTCGGCGGTACGTGATAAATTAATATATGTAAATGAGACGAGGAATTATAAGGTGATCGAATTAGGTCCTTGAGCACTACGTCGATTGTATATATATGTGTGTGCGTTTGTTGACAAAGGAAATATCAGAATTGACTAATAAATCTGTAAGGGACATACACACACACACATATATATATATATATACCTGTAACTCAGCGAAAGAAAACCAACGATATTAATTAAATTTGAATAAAAAAGGAAGCCGGTTGGTGAACCATCAACCACGGCGGGTCACAAACACACGTATGCAAATGGAGACGGCGGATGAACATGTGGTTAGAATTATAGACAACACGCGCGCTGGCCGCAGACCCACAAGTAACGCTGGTTCACGCTAGCGAGTACAAGCGAACGACTGTAACAGTACACAACCAGTTGGTAGCGCCTGGCCTTCACGGCGAGAAAGTATTGAATCTTCTTCGTCATCGAATGGTATACAATCACTTGCATCAATCCCCCACGCAATAATATTCCCAGGCAGGTCACCTAAACCGCTGGCGGGCCAGACGGGAGTCGCGCGTCTTTGTGGAAAGGAAGGTCCCACGACTGCGAACCCGGTCAAGTCCGTACCATTGGTGGAAGAAATTAATAATCGACAAGGCAGACGCATCCTTTTCTTAATTCAACACTTTCGTTCAGTAATACGTGCAAAATTATTTCAGATAAATATATGCAAAATAAAGCTCGGACCGAGCTTTCATAAACATATATGAGATATCAATTCAACCAAATGCGTAATTGACTGAAGTTCACTTATCCTATACATGATGATGTAATATCGATCAAACCTTTTATATATCTGAATATCCTCCATGGGCAAGTTGGCTGTTGTGTGCGGTCCACAAAGTTTAAAAAACAAGAAAACAAAAAGCGATGTATGTAGATAAAATCTATCCATCCAGTGGCGGCCTTGATTGCTTGATAAATAAAAGGTGCCGATGGAAATGTTTCCTCACTGGCTAATTCATTCCTGCCTCTCCTCGATATTCTGTTTGATTTCCACTGAAACGTTCTCTTCTCGATAGGAGGAGGAGGAGGAGGAGGAGGAGGAGGAGGCCATGGTGAGCACGAAAGTTCAGATCACTACCTTTCTCCGACCCCTGATCCAGCTCATCGTGACGCAGCTTCTGCTCGTCTCCTCCACTGCGTGTAAGGATCAACTCGATCGAACAGATCGTATTTATAAATTATTGTATGATTCGATGCTGTGCCGTGGCTTAAATATCGATCTACAGCTTTGGGCATGGGGATGGGATACGTGCCGGACGGGGCGATGGAGTATCGGCCGCTGGTGGCGGCGTCCGACTTTCACGAAGGCGGAAGCCGGCGGGTGCTGGAACCGTTTCAGCTGTGCTCGCACTGCAGGTGCTGCGCGGCCGACGATCGGAGCAATTGTTCGTCGATGTCGTGCTGCTTCCGCATCAGCTGCAATCTCCCAGACAAACCTTACGGGGTTTGCGCCTTCGTGCCCAAGATATGCGACTGCGTTTCCTGCACGTGATGGTTCGATTGGCTCCGAGTAATACAGATTAATTAATTTGTTAGCTGATCGAGATGATAGATTGAACACCAAGGTCCTGTTAATTGGAAGGCATTTAAGAGCGGCATCGATGTCGAAGGATAATGATTCGTAAGTGATCCATCGATGCGAAAGTTTTATCTGGCGAATTGTTAATTCCGAACGTTAATTTGATAAAAAAAAATTAAAAATTATATTAAGAATTTTATCATCTATTTATAACCGCTTAATCACTAAATTCAGACAACAATTGGAGAGAGTAGAATGACGGCGGCTCCATTTTATTTTTATTCTTTATCAACTCCAGATGTTCAATTTCGCGATATAATATAGATCACCTTAGTTTCGCTGCAAAGTAATATGTGTTGGATGGTTGGACTAACCGAATTTGTTTTTAATTTTAAGTTCCCCCACGTCTAAAGCATGGGATGTATTAAATAACGTAAATCTAATGCGACACTTGTCTTTTGACGTACATGCTTATACAAAAATCTTACGTTTGTTAATTAACGCTTGTGCAAAAATAACATAATCTTAATTAATTACAAGTTAAAATTGGACAAAATTTTACACCGGCCCGTTAGCGACGTGCGAAGAAACTCGCTCATGCTCATGCTTTTCGATTTTGTAGTCGTCAAATGATTAGACGAGGGCCCATGGCGTGGTGGGCTGGACGGCCCCATGATTTGTCGTAGGTCCAATATTATAATTAGTTTATTTACATGACGATGTCCAAAAATTGATTACATGGTGTTAATTTGATCATGAATGCTTCACCTGTATTTTGCTTGTGTGAGTGACCGTAAGTATTAGTGACAGCCAAAAATTAAGGAAACGACGGTTAAAAAAGTACGGCACATCTACTTAAGATACTTACAACGACATTTGTGATTAATTAGTAAAATACACTAAGACTATTAATGATCTGAGCAAATCTAAGTTTTGAGTCACAAGAGATGTCTCGTGCTTACCCATTTTCAATGCCACATCAACGGCTGAGTAGAGGACAACTATGTGGGTAGGCGAGCGAGAAAGGGAAGGGAGGATGGTCCCAAGGAAGCAGTGCTAACATTGTTCATTTTCTCGTATATAAAAGATACTTAAGTTTTAGTTATACACATTTCTCATTAAAAAAATGAAACAACAATAAATGATAGAAAATACTGTATTATTTGTGTATTAAAAAAAGTAACGAGAAATTAGAAAATAAGATATCTATGCAGTTGCACAAAATGATATGAAATTAAAAAGTTAATAATTTTTAAAAAAGTAAATAATAAATTTTAAAATATTATAGTATATATCAACATCTCTTCAAATACAGATGTAATATGTGAAATAATATAAACAATATTGTTCATTACAATCTAAATTTTTTTCAAAAATGACATGTTAATGTATTATTTAATATTATTAATTTGTATTAGAATTAATGTTATTTATTTAACATATTATTAAACTGAACTAAGTATGTTTACGTGTTAATTATTCTTAAGACATTAATGTTATTATACTTTAATGTATTATAATCTAGTATAATTCTTTAACATTATTTTTTATCTTAATCTATTATAATTATAATATGTCATTATTGTAATCATGCTAGTTGATATTACGTTAATATTGTCATTTATTTTAACATATTATAACTATAATATGTTATTTATTATAATAATTACTATATATTAATTTATTATATTAAAAGTCAGTCAAATATAATTTCCTATTATTTCTAAAGAAGTAAGATAATAAATAATAAAAAATTATTTATTTCAATTTTTATTAACCCAGACACAAAAAAATAATTAATTTTTTTTTCTTTCCTGTTAATTCTCTTTTTCTCTCGTGTCTCTTTGTTTCCCGGTTTTACAGACCTCCTCTTGAATCGATCGATATTACTTCTCAATTAATAGCTTTTTCTTTTCTCACTTGGGCCACAAATGGGCCGTACGATGGAAATATGAATCTTATTTGGCGGATAAATGTTCTCTTTTCTCACGTTGTTCCTTCTGCACCCAAACGAAGAGGAGAAGAGTGGGTCGACGGGGACTCGATCGATATTGATGAGGTCGGCGTGGAGATTCATTCACATGGTTCGTTGAGTGCGTACGTACCTTTTGATCGATTTGCCATATATTTTATCAATGCCCTTTTGGTTGCTTTACGGATTAATTCAACCAGGTAAGTCTTCTTCTACCAGCTGCATCGACCGATCGTGTTGTGCTTTGGTGGCATTTCGAAGTCGATGGGCGCTGCGGGGGAGGGATTTTATTCAATCCGAGGTCCGCCGAGGTTGTGACTTTTGCGCCGTTGCTGGTGTGACACTCAAAGAAGAAAACCCAGCCTTCCTTTCTGGTAGAATAAGATACCAAAGCCTTAACCAGCCAGACTCGATGCTTTTCCACCAAGCGTGTTTGTTTGGCGCCTGAGTTGCTCTGCACAGCGTGAGAAGAAGCTGCTCATTTCTTTCCTTCTTAAGTTGCTTTGAAAAATGGTAAGAAACGACGTACGCGGAGCTGCAAAGAAGATAAAGGCCATGCACTTGCACCGAAAGCACCGGCCAGAAAATGGTTAAAGCACGTTATTGTCGATTGGTTGACTAATTCCGTGGCACACACATATATATAAACCATGATAAAATAAGCACGGACAGACAGGATCTTTCATGACATCTCAATTAGGGTTTAGACCAACAGACGAGTAAAGAGGAAGTATGCATGTATGTATATAGGCTAAATAAAGATTTCGGGCATGGTTCCTTGAATCCAATTAAGACTGGTGTGGATGGATCGTACGTCTGGGGCTTAAATCGAAGGTAGCTCCTACAACCTACTCTTTCGACATGTCGATAAAGTTAATGTTGCGTGGGTTATTTAAAATTTAGATTCTCGATATTGAGTGCGTACGTAGTTTATTTCCATTGTCTTCATTGACTTGGTGGTGTGCATACGTACAAAACTAACAAGTGTGTGGTGCCCTCTCTTTGAATGAAGGTGGGTAGTGTGCCTTTGTTTTGTTCTTCAGAATTAGAATTCTCTATCAGCACACGAAGGTCAATCAGCCGACGATAACGTTAATTAATAAGTAGCTAGCTAGTGGGTTTACGTAAGCATATTAGAATTTCATTCATTAACCGCACCACCTTTATTCGATCTTTCTTCTTCTTACGAGTTCATTACCCGGTCCTCCAAAGAGAGCATTTCGATCGATGATCCCTCAACCATTAATATCGTAGAAAACCTACATATATATATATATATATATATTGAAACAAATAACACATGCATGCATATATATATATGTGGTTTACGATGAATGAAGGGCACTTTTATTCTTTACTCTACTAGCTAGATGTACGTGGTGGTTCTTGTAACCCAACTTTGCTTAATTATTGAACTGACTAATCTGGACAACGAAATTACGTTTTAGTGTGTATATATATAATTAAACAGTGTTGAACAGATAGTGATGTCGAAGAATTAGCTAAAGCGAAGGGACGGACCCATGCGTCTCCATCTTCACCGCGAGCATATATTCTTGCCGACGTACACAAAAGCATGCGCGGTTCGATTCTGCCTCCACCACAAAGAAATTAATTAAGAACAAGGGCAAAACTTTAAAGGCAAGCGGCAAGCCAGAGGGAAATTTTTAAAAACGAACGTACGTTATTCTCACGTCACGAATTAATGTTCTCGATTATCACATCACCCTTCTGATCACTTTCCACGGCACGGCCTTCTCTCTTTTCCATTCAAGCAACCACTACTTCAATTCATTCTCCTCCTCCTCCTCCTCCTCCTCCTCCTTCTTCTGGTGCATCATCGATCGATAAGCAGCATACATGTCTAAGATACATCCAACGGAGAACCAAATCCGTACTGGCGTGGGAGAGCACGGGCAAGGGAAGGGAAACGGCGGTCCGGCGGTGTGGACCGTATGGAAGAAGTCCAGCATGGCATTTCACGGCACCGATGGCTTCTCGGTGTTCGACGGCAACGGGAGGCTCGCCTTTCGTGTCGACAACTACTCCAGGAGGAACAGGTACGTTGATGGAGAGATTTTGCTCATGGATGGCGACGGCAGGCCGCTGGTAAATATGAAGCCTCAGGTTGGTAATTCACGTCTACGCTTCAATTAATTTGGCGAATTACGTACGTATTGATCATATACATATATGGTAAATATTCTCGAGTCTGGGCTTGCTTTAACATTGAATTATTTTGATCAATTTTATTAGGCGATCGAATTACATATTCAAAGTAACTTTATGTAGTAGACCCATGATCGATCAATGGAGAACAACCCCTTATCCTTAGTTAGGCCAAGGCTTATTAATTTTTGCATATCAATGTATGAAAAAAAACTTGATACGACGTACGTGATTGTCATGAAATCATCCATCGAGATATTGGAGAACGCTACAAAATTTTTGATAATAATAATAATAATAATTATTATTATTATTATTTGATATTAGCAATCAATATTAATTTGGCCTACAATTAATTGTTAAAATTCATAATGATTAGGGGAAGGTTACTTCTATCGTACGCCGTAGCTTCTTGTCGGGTTCTTCTCCTTCTGTGCTTGATTAATTTGTACGTTGAGCTTGCAGTTCTTCAGCATGCATGACAGATGGAATGGGTTCTCGTGCGAAGAAATCGGTTCAGGATCAAGTGCGGGCCATATCTTCTCCATGAGGAGGACGTTATTCCGGAGAAGCAACGAGGTTGAGGTTTTCATGGGTGGTGTAATCAACAAATCTTCGGTAGCTGACTTCTGGAGCGACGGCTGTTTCACTGGGCGATGCTGCAAGATCTGGACCAGCAAAGGTGAAGTTGCTGCTCTGATTACTAGGAAAAAAGTAAACGACATGGTTATCTTGGACGACGATGTTTTCAGCTTGGCTGTGAACCCTGGCTTTGATAGTGAGCTGATGATGGCATTTGTGGTGATCATGGATCGTATATGCCACAAGCCTTCACGTACACATCTCCTGTGCTCTTCACTGGTAGACCAGCTGCACATATTTAAGGTCGGCGGCATGTCATAGAAATATACCGCTGTCTTCTGTCTGCCTCCTGTATAGTAATAATAATAATAATAATTTATATGCATATGCAGAGACTTATTTTTAGATAATGAGGTGTTTTCGCACTTTTAGCAAAGCCTTTCGTCCAAGAAATGGGTTTGTAACAATTCACTCATGCATACAACTTATTCTGAGCCTCAAAACGGGATACGTGTGCTTACAAAGGTAAAATGTGAGAAATAATAAGTTCTAACGGCAATCAATGGATAAGGAATCCTTCAAAAAACATAAGAATAATGAATAATGTAACTCCCTCTGCATCGGTGCAAGAATGGTAGGTAGAATGAATAATCCTGGACGCTTCACAAGCTCCAACGGCAAAACCACTCGCATGGTGATTTCGTAGTTGTGGTTTATGAAAGAAAGAAAATATAATCATAGATACACAGTTACGGTTGCTCAATATATAATTTGCAAATCATAGAATACGTATGACAGGTAAGGGTAATATATTTTCTCAATGAGAATGTCAAAAAAGTAGACGGTATTCATCTGCCTCACGAGCCATTTCCTCGTAGGTTCTATCTTTCCTCTCCTTGTCTAAATCTAGTTTCTGTGCAAGCTCTTTCTCTTTGTCATCAATCTGTGACATCAATCACGAATCAAGATGTTAGGTCCTGAAAACCCCAGGGGAACTGTCAATTAAAGTCTTCAAGCATAACATATTGATATACCAACTTACAGCATCATAGATTTCATCATTTTTCTCAAAATCTCCTGTCTTCCTTGGGAGGATATGAATATGCACGTGTGGGACGGTCTGTCCAGCTTGAGGTCCATCCTTATATACCACAAAAAAGAAAACTTGTCATATATCATGAGAAAAGAGTTAAAATTGCCCCATATATCTGTTTCAAAATTTTGATAGCCTCCATAGATCAAAATCCGTAGCACTGCCAACAAAAGTATTAAATCCAACAACACATTTGAAATGATAATCCACCAGCTAATGGCATTTATTTTGTCGGACCAAACGAGGGTGACTCAAAATTATAAACAATAGGTCTTCTACCACTCCATTTTTAGGAACACCATATGAGGAAAGAGTTTCCAATCACCCATTTTTCTCATGAGTAAAACATGTAAACAAGGAACCTTACATGAACGACTTATTTTGTAAGTTGCAATAATGATACATATCTTTGGGGTCATGGCTGAATGGTTCTCTAAATAAAATATTCTAACAACATTCCAAGCTAACACAACCTAAATTCTCTATGAAATATCTCTCACATCTCTCCCAGCAAGGCTGATGCAATAGCCATGCTACATGATCCAAGTATTCCCTATCGTACTCTTACCATATCAAGAATGAATAAGGATCAGCAGCATCCCTTCTTGTAGAATAGTGTCATTTGTAAAGCTCTATCAGGGTCAAATGCAAAGTAAATGGTAATGTTGTGTATTAAACTGGAGAAAACATTAAACCCATCCAATTAGAATTGTTTCCTATTCTATCAGATAATGTTAGTCTAATCACCTTTCAAATTTTGGACGTACGATATCAATTGAATTTTCTCCCTAATCACGTAAAGGGAAGATAACAATCAAAACATGATTAAGTAAAAAAAAAAACATGTTTCTGATGCCTTATTGTAACAAGCATGCCCAGAATTCTATAGTATTTCCTGGGGAAAATACAATAGTTTTTTATACGAACCCCATCGACAAATAGTTGTATAAATGGACATAAGGCTATAAAAATTCCAACATTAAGAAAGCATTTTAAACCAAAAAAAAGGAAAATGAAAATGTGGAAAGAGATATATGAGAACATTAGAGTTCAAAAGTGAAGAAACAATATCAAACGACTTTAGATAATAGGAGAAAAGAAGAAGAAAGACAGACAAAAGCAAACATCACACAAAACAATGAAGCAGTGTGGAGCAAGATATTGAAGAGGTTAGAGAGTTTTGTTTAACCATGAAGAAGGAAATTCTGTGGGATAATGTGAGACTTTAGGATGGAGTTTTTGCGGAGTTCAGAATAAGAGAGCATATATTTCATGTTCAAAGATTGTTAATTATGAACTTTTGAAATTAACTACAAAATGCTGAATTGTGATTTTTTTAAACACGGTATTTTTGGGCAAGCATACAAATTCTGTATTTACCATGTGTAGATAAAATTTACATGATAAAGATAGAAGTTGTTGAAAAGGATTGGAAAATTCACACCCAAGGTCCTAGGGAACAGAGATAAAGGTAGCAATTAGTTGCATATATATGATATTGGTAAGAAAGGAGATTCTGTTCTGGAAAAGGTATGAGTAAATTATATCACTTCTTAATGAATCAAATGACACAAAAATCCTTGGTGTGTGTTTGTGTTTTGGGTGGGGTGAGGAGTCAATGAATGTATGTGTACACAACTTTTAAATAAATGGGTGTAAATGGAAGGGCCATTCTGCAAAAGTTTGGTACTCTTTTTATTTCTTAAATGATGAATTCATCTATTTTACAAAAAAAGAGAGAAGATATATAGTAGACAATCCAAAAAGGTTACCTGTATAGCAAATGTGAGTGAAGATGCTTTATGATAACTCTCCAATTGAGAACCAACCCTCTTTGCTGTCATCCATAGATCACCAGTCTCATCAGCAGTAAGATCAACAAATCGCTTCACTTCACGTCTTGGGCACACAAGAACATGTATACAAAGTTAATTTGAACAAACACAAGATTGCACCAAATGTATTTTTGTACATACAATATTGTGATCCCAATATTGCCTTGCAAACTAAGTCCATGTGAAACACGACATGAATGAGCTATTTAATATTACATTGTGATGATACAAAAAGAAAAGATTAATAATGCAAATACAAATGTATCTTTGGTTTGCTTTTTATTTGATGGCATTCTGCATTCCTGAATCTTATGGTTGTAACTGTAAGATGGTATGCTTGCTAAGAACTTGGTAACCATAATTAATCATGTTGATTGCACACCAATGAATGAAGGATAAGCCACAGTTGTAGAAATGCATAATAAAAAGGTGAATGAGATATAGCATCGTGCTCATCAAGGGTAAGCCCAGGCATCTTTGGGCATAAAAAGAGATGAAACAGTATTATGTAGAAGGATATGACCTGCAAAGGGGCAAAAGTGTGATTAGATTAAAAATAAAACAGCAAAAATAATATACATGATAAATCTCAAAGATGAGATAAAGAATCCTGTATCTCTATTTTCATTAATTTTCAATGCATCAAGGTTCTACTAAAGGAAAAAAATTCCTATCAATAGAAATACAACAAAATTTAATAAGTGCATTACATATCAAGAATGTAATGTATAAATATGCAGGAAAAAAAATGCTTTTAGTAAGCTTTAGCAGACAATAATAATAATCATTCAAAAGACGCTATTTTTTATTTTTCTTATCCAATTAAACAGTAAGTCAGATGTTATGCTCTTCGTAATGTTCTATTAAAGGTAGTATACAATATGATTCCCAGTAAGAAAGGTCAGGAAAGCATAGATTTTACTTTCCTGGTCAAGCCAGATTTAAACTTGTTCAGAGTCTGATTGCTTACATCAGATTATTTTAATCAGTGCCTATTTATTGTAGCTTGGCTCAATGAAGCATTTGTGCTAAAAATTAGAGAACAGATGTTATACACAGTTTTTTTAGTGGATGTTTACCATTGATTAAATGAGATTAGCCATAGACAAATTTCCATTTTTCTTGAAAGGGGAATCAACTGAAGTTCAATTCTTCCAGCACACCTGTCCCCATTTACCCTTACCTCCATCAAAAGCTCTCTCCATATCTACCCAGTGTCGATGATCCAACAAACAAATCAAACATCAGCAAAGTGCACAACTCCAACAACACTGATTCTTAGAGAAAACTATTCAATCTCTACCAAACAGTGACAAACGGATCCCGAGAACACGTCGCGTTCATCAATAAGTTCGGGTGAAAGGGAGGATGCAAAGAGATCCTTGCTTTATTACCAGGTAGAAGGGGCCTCAGGTTCACCATGGCGTAGGAGAGCGGCGTGGAGTAGAACACCTCGCTCGCCGCAATCTTGTAAGCGCCAAAGGCGTAGATCTCCGTCTCCATCTCTGCTCTGGTGCAAAAGAGGCGGAAGGCGAGGCGGCGCGACGGTCCCCTCCGAGGGAGAGGACGGAGGAAGGACGAGAGATGGAGACCGAACGACGCCGTCCCGCTGGAAAAACCTCTAGTCCAGAGTTTCGATATCAATTTTCAGTCCTCGAGCGCTGGTTCGGTTTTCGCCGGAAAGTTTCTCTGGGTGACTAGACTCCCCAAATATATCTTCGCTTCATTATTACCATTCTACCCCCCCCCCCCCCATTTTCTTTTTTCCAGTGATTTTACATTTTTCAAGGATTCCTTTAAAACTACAGAATATCGTCAGATATTGCGTACCCATTTTTAGGAGTGCACTCGGAAGCAAATTACAACATATCGTTATGTCAACAATTTTGGATAAATAGAGATTTATAGAATAAAGCTGTTCTTTTTCAGGAAGACCTTTTTTCTTTCAATTATTGATCTAAGATATATCTTAATCATTTTACAACACATGGAGGACATTTTCAATGTGTTTGTCAAGGATTTGTGAAGGATTCAAGGTAAAAAGACGTTTGTATTCCATTAGTCTCTAACCTTCGCACGTAGAATGAAATGCTCAAAGATGCCCCTTTAAAGTCTACCTACCTAAATTTCGTGTTAATCTATTGCTAACTTGTTCGAGAAATTTTTATGCATCCATAATGATATCAAGAGATTTCCTTGTCCGCGTAGAGATTGATCTCTTTCCATGACGATTATTATTAAGAATGAAGATGAGATTACCAATCAACTTGTTAAATATAATCCAAATAAATCAAATTTTTGTAATCATTATTTCAAGATTGACCACGACAGGTCTATTTGCAGAGTCGTGAAAAATCAAATTACCCAAGAGACGAAGGAAGGAAGGAAGGAAGGAAGGAAGGAAGGACTCTGCTCCAACCTCGCGTTGCCAACTGACGAGGAAAAAACAACAAACCTCCAGTCACCGGAGGTGGACATCTCTAAAACCGTAGAGGAAAGAAAAAACGACCAACGACGGAGGGTTTCCTCCCAAACTTCCGGGTCCTCCCCGTCGTTGTCACCATCGCCGCACACTCGCGTAGAATCGCCGCCGTAGCTCGCTGCCCTTGTTGGCGAAACGCCGTCGAGTTCAAGTTGTCGGTCGCCGGTTGAACGGCAACGGAAGTAGTAGGGGAAGAGGCGTCGAACGGCGGCATAAAAAAAATAGTAACCTATCGCCATTTGTTGGCCAGGAAGGAAATAATAATAATAAACGACGTCGTCACCGCCGTGTGGGATGAGGTGTTCGTACAGAGAGTGATAAACAAGGAAGAGCAAAAGGTAAAAAAAAAAAAAAAAAATGAAAAGAGCAAAATTACAGCCGTAAACACGTACGGAAGATAAAAAGTGTACGAGGCGGCAAACTCACCTCCATGCAAAATCCGAGAAAATGATTAAAAAAAAAAGGAAAGGAAATGAAGGACGTGGCACAAATGATGTGATATGCACGTGTCAATCCTCGATACGGAAATGTCAATGCATACCAACGAACATATCCATAACGTCAAATGAATGCATAGATGGGATAAATTAAATTGGGCCCTCCTACATTTGTATCACGATATACGACGCCAAGTAACTTGAATTTTAACGGAAAATAGTTAGATTCTGTAACGTTTTTTATACATAAAATCCAAATGATCGTTACAAAACAAATCTCAGAAAATCCAACTTGGGCCGGAGAAGATCATGGCCCTTCGTTCAAGATCAGAAATGCGATGGGATTTTCGTAAAAATTTCACGTTTTTCGTAATTCATTTCTCCTAGTTTTAATTTTTTAAAAGAAAATACAATTAATTATCTAACTTTAATAATATAATTGATTGACAACAACGACATTCATATATTTTTTTCCCAAAATTCAAAATCAACGCTCTCGTTGCAAAAAAAAAAAAAAAAACTAGCAAGTTGATCGAAATAGTAATGGCCTTCCGATGAGAAGGCACGTGCATCTGTCACGGGATCATTCGCGTGGAATATCTTAGAAGATTAAATAAGAAAGCCTACGTGAAAGTGCATGCATCACTCGGTAGAATAGATGAAGCATCTCCTCGATCAGATGCATCACCACCAGCAAGTCGTATAATTTGCAAATTACCTGTGATTTAATTATGCAAGTGGTCTTTCTTTGTACAAGAAAATTTAACAACATCATCTATTTACAAAAGAAAAAACATCAAAAAAAAAAGGCATTCCACTTTACGACGAGAAAATAATACTCCAAAACGTACCTATCTATCTTTTATATCGTACGTAGATTACGAGGCACATGACGGCACACTAAGAAAATTTATTTATTTATTTCTATTAAAGGAGGAAAATTCAAGGACTTGTCAAGTTCTGAACCAATCAGTTCGTGTGGTGTACCTTCGGTTGTTTTAATTTCCCGATGACAATGCTTTTTATCTGCAAGATTAAACTCAAGGTCCCTTTTATACAATTGACGGAATGGACGATCTGTATGAATCTTTCTTGTAAATATTAAATTATTTATGGATTTTACTGCTCCGAAATAATACTAGAGTAACGACGGATCGTAAATCGAAAGATCGCAAGGATCAGCGACGAGTAACGAAAATGAAGCGGCATCGAAATCGAAAGATCATAGGATCGCCATTAGAGTAATGGTAATCGGAAACCCATCAGTTCATAAGGGCATTTTCGGTAATACAGTGTTTGTTAAATTGATCTATATATATGTGTGTGTGTGTGTGTGTCCACTGATCCTTCCGGTTCATTCGTTTTCATCCCTACCGCAACCGACGGGAAAACCGCCAGCGTCGCCTCCCAAAATGACGAAGAAGATCCACCCTAACGCCATCTCCGGCTCTCGCTCTCTTCCTCATCCTCCTCCTCCGCCGACGACGATTCCCAGGATCTTCCCGTCCATCGGCAGTCCCGAAGAGGCGGCCGTGCTGACGGTGTGGAAGAAGTCTCTCCTCTTCAATTGCAGCGGCTTCACTGTCTTCGACTCCAAGGGCAACCTCGTCTTCCGCGTCGACAACTACGACTCCGGCATCTGCGGTGCCACCGAGATAGTCCTTATGGACTCCGCCGGCGCCCCCCTCGTCTCCATCCGCCGCAAGAGGTTGAGCCTGGGGGAGACTTGGACGGTACACGCCGGGGAGGAGTCCGCCAACCCGATATTGTCGGTGACGAAGCAGAGAAGGCTGCCGCTGCTGCAGTCGAAGGTGCTGGCGCGTGTGACGATGTGCGGCGGCAGTGCCGAGGGGTACGTGGTGGAGGGGTCGTACGGGAGCAGGTGCTGTAGGGTGTGCGACCGGCGGGGGGTGCAGGTGGCTGAGGTCAGGAGGAAGGAGACAGTCGGCGGGGTGGGATTCGGGAATGACGTGTTCAGGTTGGTGGTGGATCAGTCCCTGTTGGACTCCACCGTCGCGATGGCGCTCGTGATCTTGCTGGAACAGATGTTTGGGTCCAGAGTATGAGGACGAGGACTTAATCATTCCTATCCTTCTTCTTCTTGAGGGCTTTTTCCTTTTTTCCCAATTTTACTGATTAGGTTGTAAGTAGATGGCATTCAGGGAGTGATTTCGATCCCGCGAGATGTTGTTGTTATTATTATTATTTGCCTTTGAGAGGGAAGGAAGGGAGAGACATACGGATGCCGTTTGTTGTCTCATTCCATGATTAATTTTCTTTAGTCTTGGACACTCGTAAACAGAAATGGTGATCTCTTTCTGCTTTGTCCTTGCCTTCGTAATCATGTGGTATTGATGGAATACGGCATCATTTACACTCGGCCATAATTTGTTTATTCCTGTCTCTCAATTAATTTATGCGTATTGGCCGGGGATGTCGACATTCCAGAATTTTTTTTTTCCCTGGAACCTGACAACGTACGATCCATTTCACAGTTCTAATTAATCATACAGCTCAAGATAAACCTGCCCCTTCATATATATGTAAATTTCTGATGCAAATTTGAATTACCAAGAAAAGGCTATAGGTACAACATGCACATATATATCTATATATATATATATATAGACAGGTCTTTCTACTGTCACCGGAGGAGAGGAGGGAATGGAATTTAGAAAGACTTGCGATCATTACGTACGTACGTGACAGGTGATGGGAGGACGAAGGTAGCTGGCCAGCCCTGGTAAATATTAAGTAAAACACGTGATTTAAACTTGGATTGGGCGACACACCCGGCAGACCACATGTCCAACCCGTGTGAGAATTTTATGTCCTTGTTGAGAAGTGCTTCCGGAGCTAGATCTGTACAGATTTCCGTGCTTCTGAATCGTCGGACAAGATCGGGCACGCAATAGTATATACTCATCAGTGGTGAATCTTAATCGTATTTGACAATAATGAATGATGATGAAATGACAAATTACGTACCAACGTTGTAATTTGGACTCTAGTACAAGTTTTCAGAAGACGTGTACGTACGTACGTACATGTAAGATCAAGAAAAGACTACCGATCGAAATCGAAATGGCATAGACCTCGTTGCACGACTGGTACGTGAGACTCTGCAGAAGAATTAAGAACAAGTTAATCAATTGACACATGATCGATCGATCACGTAAACCCCCCATTAATAAACGGAAAATTACGCGGACTCCGGAAAGGGGAAGATGGGGTGTCGTATTGGAGCCTGCGAACTCCAAGTATCCGCCTCTGTAGGTTTGGGGCGAGCTTTATGAAGAACAAGTCGAATCTAATATCCGTAGCCGATCGCTCCAAGTATAGGAGGGAGGATGACACCCCTCCCGTCCTCCCAGGTAATATCTTCTGATCACCCAAACTGTATGCATGCACTTGATCAACGGCCGGCGTCAGAATATTAATGATCGATCCACCTGAAAACATCATCCGCGTCCATGTACTGCTTCTTGCTCAAGAAAATTAAGCTTCCCGGTCACCGCGTCCCTCGAAAGCCACACGCAGTTGCACGTAAATCCGTATCCTGCTTCTCCTCCTCTATTCAAGTCCAATCCCCTATTCCCTGCAAAACCCTAATATTCACACGGGCACCTGAACCTGAACCTGAAGCCTGAAGAAGAGAGAAAGAGAGAAAGACGTCCGATGGATGACCCAGGGGAAGAAGTGATACCACAGTGGACATCTTTATATCCATCATCATCACCATTATTATTATGGTAGAAGATTTAAAGGTAAATTATTAGGTCTCTTGATTTTTGATCCTTAGGACATCTTTGCACTAAGAAGATTTTCTGCATAAATTTTTGTGTTCATTTATTTGTGGTTTGCAATTGAATTTTGATTGTAATGTTCACAATATTTCACTATTAAAAGGATTGTTTGAACGATTAGATTTCACTTAAGAAAAACTCAGCAACAACGTCAAAACACAGAAGTCAGAACTTAGATAAGGAGCAGAGATTGGGGAATTCACCGCCACAGATGACGTCTTGGCATGTACGGAAATAAAAAAGGCATACGATTTCTCGCTTTATCATGAAAAACAGAGATCTTAAATCTGAATTTAAATAAAAACACCACCGGCCGCCATCAAGAAAAGCAGTATTCATCTCAAGTTGCGTTTGAATTCAATTTTAGGTTATTTCATATCTTACGTAGTTATGATCTCAGGCAAAATCATTTCCAGATTTTTTAACGTGATAGATATTGAGGAGAACATTAAAAATTTTGAAAAATGATTTGCATTTCAAATTTTCAAAATCGTAGATAGGGAAAAAAAATTAATTTTGAACTATCATACATAATTCATTTTCTTGGCACAAAATTCGATGATAAAATCAATGATACACGTACGCCAATCCTTAATGGCAATGTAACAGCAATACACAATTTCATCGGTGATACCTGTAACACAGAACGATTTACATCACATCAGCTGTCACAAACATCCTCGGCAACAAAAATAGTTGCTTGACGCTCAGACACGTCTTCAGTTTGATATTTTTCTCTTTAGAATTGGGACTTGTCAAGGCTGTCAAAGTAGGGATGATTCATTGCTGCTTTGGCCGATACTCTTTTCGCAGGATCATATTGAAGCATTTTCTGCAATAAAATGAAATATATACAAGCAATATGAGGTACTAAATGTTGCCGAATCATAAACAGATGCCGAAGCCCTCAGGTATAGATAAAACCGTATAGAATATGTGATTGACGATACACGACGTATTTGCCAATGGAATTACTAAAAGCAATTTTATGAGGGAAAAAACACAAGGTGCTAAAAAAGACTACAAGATATTCTCGTGTAGAAACGTTCACACATTAGACAGGTAAATCACAAGTTCTACCGTAACAGTTATCATGAAATATCAGGAAATTTTAACCTGTAGCAGATCAACACCATCAGGCTCCAATGAAGGAACCACACGAGCAATATTTTGAGGCCTCCATTGAGGATACTCATGCCAGTCTCTTAGAGATCTGACTCCAGGCCATTGTTCCTCAGTTGGAGTACCTAACAGTCTTTACAAGAGGCAAATGAGTTGCCACAGTGAATGCCAAGTTGATCAATAAAAGATTAAGAACAGAATATTAATACAAAGACATGAATCGATAAAGTAAGTGCCTAAGTGATACTTGGGACAACACCGGTGAGCCCTTCAGCAAATAACCCTCAAAGACACAAATGGCTAAAGTGGCATTTAGGTTTCCAAAAATGGATGCATATCTTGCTAGGAAAAGGATAAAGAAATTCTGGAGCCAAAGAACGATCAAAGTAGTAAGATACAGTATGGCATGCAACATCTTGAATATTAGAACATGATTGATGTAGCTCAACATTCCTCCAATACATATGCCATGTACCTGAATATATGAAGCAGCTGCTGTAGTTCTGAGTCACCAGTGAACAGAGCTTGTCTCCTTACCATCTCAGCTACACAAAAAATATAATAAGAAAAGCCAACCATCCAGTTTATTATTCTGTCGCAATGACATGAAAATGAAGAAAGAGAATGCAGATGTTGAAATAGCGAGGAAGAGGCTAACATAGGTATTTTAGGTATTTAAGGAGCAAATAAAGAATTGATAACTAAGCTGCCACATGATCCGGGAGTAATTGATCAAGATCTTGAAAAGCATCTTGATTGGTTTACTCTTTACGTGTGAATTCAATTAAGAATATATGGCAGTTGATTTGAGATTGCCTCACTATAGTAGAATTTTTAGGACCTGTATAGATGATGTGCTACAGATTTATAACGATGGAATTAGATTTCATGATTTGGTCATGCATTTTGAAACCTACAGTTGTAGAATTTTGAGGAACCAGAAGAAGGATGCATTATCTAGACTTCTAATAATGATGGGAAGAGAATATTATCACTATACATTCTGAAATCTACAGTTTTCAAAACTACTGTTTCATTCCTCAATATTCTCATAGCGATAGGAATATTTACATCCACAATAGGCTAGTTGTTGGAGTCAGTCTCCAAATGGTAATCCAAAATGATCTACGTAGTTAAAGAGGAGCCTATCTTTAGAGTTGAGATGGGAACCTATATGGACATCTGGGCAGACATGCAAAAGATGGCTCTAAAATACCACAGAGACCACAACTAGACATCAGAGCATCATGGTCTCTGAAACTCCAGGACCGAATTCCCGGCCAAGACATCTAGAAGACCACAGAGACCTCCACTACACGTCCAATCATACGTCCAACAAAGTTGAATGCTACAAATGTCTCAAGCAGACGTCCCAATTGAACATCTGATTTGCAATGGGTATTGGGAAATTTAGATGTTTCCTTTTTTCTGAAACTTTTAGAATGCCTGTGACCCTTGATTGTTCTCCATGACTTCACATAAAACCATAGCTATTGGATGTGTTTTGATGATCATATATAAACTTGATTGAGAATGTAAGGAAACATAGTTTTGATTTGTTTAAAGAAGAAAAGAGGATTGTTGTGGGTCCTACTCAAGGAAATGAAAATGTCCAGATTATTTACTTCAGGGTGGGGTGGAATGGCACTCCGATAAGGTTTCACTCAAGGTAGATCATGAGTGCTGACTGTCTTCTTTGATGGTACCTAGGAATGGTTCGATAGAGACTCATGCTGTGGGAATCAAATAATGATTTTTAAGTGTAAGGTATTCAATGTTACTCCAACGATTTATGGATTCAAGTCAACTTTGAAGAGATCTCTTCCACTATACAAATAAGATCTTTTACATTTTGACAAAATTTTGATTATCCGATGTCCTAGTTTCCAATTGTTATATTAAATAAAATCCATTATTAATGTTGTATTTTGCTGTTTAAACCAACACTATTATAGTTTGTTAGAAAATTTTCACAACTATCACATATGTAACACAAATCACGACTTTGTATGCATTCATTTCTTATCTATTTCCCCAGATTCATATATAACTTCGGATTATTATCCACTCATTCACCAATCCACACTGCTCACACTTGCAAAATGCACAGAATAAATGATACTTGGCATACAATGAAAAAACATGTTTGTTTTCTCAAAAAAGGTAATAAATATCAAAAAATCGATGTAAATTATTTATAAGGTAGAAAAAATGAATAGTACGTGCAATTATGCAACAGAAATCCTGATCCCCAGATAATTGGAGTACACTGATAACTAAGAAGAAGCAGGAAAAAATGGATGTTTACCAAATATACAACCAACAGACCACATATCTACTCCAGTTGAGTAATGGGTAGCACCCAGAAGAACCTCAGGAGCTCTATACCAAAGAGTAACAATCTGTATTGAAACAATATTCAAATGAGTAAGAAGACAATTGAAAGCTGAAAGCATGACCACACAAGATGATAAAGCAAACCTCATGCGTATAGTTCTTAAGTGGAACAGTAAAAGCCCTCCCTAGTCCTAGATCAGCAACCTTCAAGATCCCCCTTTCCATGTCCACTAGAAGATTCTGAGGCTTCAAATCCCTGTACAAGTGAAAAGACAAGCACCAAGGCAAATATAATCATAGGTATTTAAAATCGCTAAAACGGCTATTCTGTTTTCAAAAAAGTAGCGAAATGCAAGGATGATGAACCTGTGGAGTACCCCATGGCCGTGGCAATGGGCGACTCCCTTGCACAACTGATACAAGAAACTCTGTCCCAAAAATCTCCAGATAATGAGAGCGGAACATCAAACATTCAACATTTGACCGTATGAAGTAAGGACATGAGCGAATGAAGAATCCATTACCTTGATCAGTGGAGGAGGAAGAGGCCCGGGATTCGGACCCTTGCGGTGGGAATCGATGAACTTCTTGAGGTCCGACTCGAGATACTCAAACACGAGGTAGAGCATTGGCTTCCCGTTCTTTTCCACTTGCTCCACACACATCAACCTGCGATCCAAAATCCCGCCGAAAAAGGACCAACATTTAGCAAAATACGATCTTTTCTTCCGAGGAGCCAGCAGCGACATCAGCGGCAGACCTGACGATGTAGATGCTCTGGGAGAGCAACTGGAGGAGGGATATCTCACGTAGACTGGTGGGAGGGATGCCCTCCTCGTCCATCTCGAGACGGGTCTTCTTAATGGCGACGAGTTGGCCGGTAACCTTGTCCTGTGCCTTGTAAACCTTCCCGTAGGTTCCCTCGCCCACCTTCTTCAGTTTCACGTACTTGTCCATCTGCGGAGATATCTGTGCCCTACGTCCTCTTCGGTGTTTCACAGTCACGCTCGTTCTTGGCCGGACAAAGAGGGAAAGGCGCCGTTTTGAAAAGAGCGTCCAGGACACAGACACACACAAGCATTTTGGAATATTTAAAGAGACGTAAAATTTATGGTAACTACCCTCGAATTTATAAACGCCGAATAGTAGGTAATCTGTAGGGAAATCTTGCAAAAACCACCCTCAGATTTGTAGAGCTGTACGATTTGCACCTATTCTTTACTAGGATTCGTTGACAACAATATTTGCAAAAAAATATCGATAACATTTTGTCTTAACAAGCTAAAAATATTAAATTTTATTAATCGCACTTGCTTATCGTTATCGTTAAGATTTTAAATTTTAATAATACAAAAATAGCTTCTAGTCGACTGGCCTATTGGAAAATTTGACCGTTCTAATTTTGAAACGCATGCCACAAGTTTACGCGTATTCTTCAAGGATTTCTCTGTATGAAATCAAATGTGTAAATAAAAAGTAAAATATTTTTTATTTGATGTATGTTTATAAGTTTGGCATTTATATATCTACTTCCATTGAAAATAAATTTCTTTGATATTCAACGTAAGTTTAAATTGATTTTCCTCATTTCCCACTAAAAAATATAGACATTTTTTAATTTTGTAAAAAACTACAAATTTATTATTATTTATGATAAATTAACGAGGATATATTTTTACCTGAATGACTTAAAAATTTTCTTAACATCTTTTACATATTCAAGAGTATTGTATATTCTTGCCTAATATAAATGAAATCCTTGCCTAATATATTCCTCCAGTTAACTTAGTTTAATGAGTAAACAATTTCAAAAAGTTTGTTTACTTGTCTGCCATTTGAAAACACCTTTAACTTATATTATGACGTATGATGTTCAATTGAAATTAATTTGAAGTAGAAGATTTAAAAGTAATTTTTTCTTGAAAATGAAGTAAGTATAGGTAGAATTTTATAATTTTACAATGTAGGTTATGATAGGCCAGAAAAATGTATGCTGATAAAAAACCCTATGGTAAATGGAAAAGGCAAATTGTACTTCAAAACAAAAGGAAAAATAGCTTGTCATTAATCAGCTGAAGACAAATCTACAAGATTTGCAAGCAATTATTAGTTATGGCTCAAAGAAATCCTACGCTCATTTTACGTCAAAGCAGTGAGACTTAAACTTTTTTATCAATTTAAATCACAAATTCAAGACTCCAAATCCACGAGATGCTTGAAAAAACAAAAAAAACATTATTTTACTATTTTCCTGACACGGGCAATGCTTTCTTATGAAATCGGAACGCCAGACTTTCTTCTTCCGACAACATCGGACTATGAAGCGGAAGAAGCAGGCGAAACAGAGTCGTCGAAAGCAGAACCCACATGGCGTATGACAAATCCATAGATCTTCTTCCTCAACCTCTCAATGCTCTCTCTGCGAATGGGGGTGGAGTCGTCCATCTTCTTCCCAATCCCATCCAACCACTGGTTAACCAGTTTCAGATGGGACAGCAAAGCGGCAACTCTTCCTGTTTTGTCTTGGTGGAAGGCGGCGGAGGACATCTCGACGGCAGGGGCACTTGCTCGTGAGTCCCCGAGCAACTGCAAACCCGCGTCCAGCGCCTGCTCCACGAACTTAAGGAACCACACCTCCATTTCAGTCCTAAGAGCCTGCGCGAGCTCGACCGTCTCCCCTACACCGTCGCCGCCGGCTGCACCTTGGCGGGGAGCGCCCTTCGTTGTTGTTCCAAGAGACCGCCTTCTTGGCAGGTTGCCCACCACCTTCTTGGAGACCTTCAGGGCCTTCGTTTGCTCAGAGAGATCCACGGTTCCTTTGTCCAGCAGCGGCGAAACAACCTCAAGGTCGGTGGCCAGTGCTGCGTCGATCCAGAGGGAGACCAACGTGCGACGTGCCGCGGGTTCGACGCCTCCTTTCCCGTCGGAACGTCGACTCGTTGCAAGAGACTCGACAATCGAGATCCTCTTCGTGACGTCGTTGTAGATGGTCAGGAAGCGATCGATCGTCGGCAGGGGTCTCCAGATCTTTGCCGTGGAACAAAGATCAGAGAATTGGCTGATGACAGAACAACGGATTGAGACGACTGCTTTGGAACAAAATCTACACGTAACAGACAGAAGTAAATTGCTGACCTTAGATTTCTCACGACGGATTCAGTGGCACAAGCCTCTTCCAGTGCCTCGGCAGCGGCTGTAGCCGCAGCATTTTTCCTATGGAGAGCTTCCTGGTATTTCTCCAGAGAAAAGTCAGGGCATGGGCAAATGAAAAAAAGCATAACTAGGAAACTTCAGACAAGTCAAATTGGATAAATCACATTACCTTCCCAAGTCTTTCAAGATTTTCAGGAAGCACGTCAAGAGGGAAGCTACCATCTGTCCATTTGGGGTCGTGGACATATATTTTTGGGGACGAGCTTGATTTCTCTGCTGCTGCAGAACAATTGGTGTTATGGGTTGTCTTCCCAGTAGCCTTCTTTTCCAATGACACATCCTCGTCATTTGTTTGCTTTCCATCGACATCACTCAGTCCCCCTGGCATGGCAGCCTGGAATTGGAATCAAACATGCAGTGTTGAGCTTTAGTGCTAGACCATCTTACAAAAAAAGATCGAAGTTAAGTTAAGTGTACTGGTGTAAGCATCTGACTTCTATTGTTCGAAGTTACACAAAATATGAGAGAAAAAGGTGTATCCATGGCCATAGTACAGTGCGAATCTTCCATGATGAAACAAAAACAGTATGGAAATGCCATCAGTAAGGTGTAAACTTCAATTTTCAAGATACAAATCGAAAGGTATGATTTGAATAATTCAGTCATATGCCTCAAAATAAATCAAAGAGTAAGAATAGAAATTCGTTTTTTTACCTGTGTTCTCATGATATGATTGATATCTTCATTTTTGGGCTTTGTCTTCGACCTTCCTTTCTCCTTGCGTTCCGAATTCGAAGCCAAATTGGAAGACCCGTCATCCCGACCCTTCCTCACCGATTTCGAAGAACCCATCAACACATCGGAAACCTTCGAGATCCCCACACCCATGGTGGCAATCTTCTTCTTACCCTCACCAGCCAACGGCGAGACCCTAAATCCACCGGACAACCTCCTCCCAGGCGACGACGAAGTTCTTCTGCTTACCGGCGATGCCGCCCTCCTCACGCTGACAGGCGAAGGCTGTCTATACCTCGAAGGCACCACGATAGACGGTTCTCTCGCCACCTTCCGATTCTCCTCTTTCGCTGCAACAAGACTCGGCACATCGCATTTCGACGGGGCAGGCGAAGACGGTCTCGAACTGCTCCTACCCAACGGCGGCGTCGAAGGCCTTGCTCCGGCCTTCAACACCGGAGAAGGCTGTCGGTCCGCTGAACCACCGCTACTCTTCCTCCCGGGTATCTTCACCGAAGCCGGCGATAAGAACCTCCTCTTCACTGTCGTTGAGGGCTGATTCTTCACAGGAGCCGCCGCCACCGACGCCGCATTCTCTCCGGCAACAAAAACCGTCATGGTCTCTGGGGGCGGGGGCGGCGGGAGGTCGGAGGACGCTGTCTGGATGATGAAACCAGTATGGTTGGGTGAGATCCTAACGACGAGGGGTTCAGGGGAGCCGAGGAAGGGTTGGGGACGACCGGGGAGGGGGCGTAGGCCAGAAGCGCGGGGGACGGAGGAGGGAGGGTCGAAGTGGAGGCGGTCGAGGTGGACGAATTGGCCAAGTTGTGGGCGGTTGGAAAGGATGAGATCTGCGTCGGCGTCGGAGAGGGAGACGTAGGTGGAGTTGACAGAATCGGAGAGTTGGATGTAGAACCCGTTGCTTGGCCATAAGTCGTGGCCCGCGGGAGCCGGAACGATGCCGATCACCTGGAGAATGGCGGATCGGTGTTCGCCTTTCACTTTCGTGTCGGTGTTCATCGATTGGAGGAGCTTCAGGAGGACTCCCGGCGTGAGTGTCGCCATTGTTGAGTCTCTCTCTCTCTCTCTCTCTCTCTCTCTGTGTGGTGTTGACGAGTGATCGGAGGACTAAAATGAGGTCTAGGGTTTAGATATGTGCGATCGGGAAAAGGGACGGCCAGAGTAGTGGAAGTTAACCGTTACATCTTGTCTTTTCAAAAATTAAAATTCCCGCCTTTTTTCCGTAGCACCGGAAGTTGTTAATACGCTATTTTGTATATCTATTACAGGGAAATTTTTCTCTTTGAATTTGCGTTTTAAGATAATAAAATGTTTTTCTCGTTACTTTGACGCACGGTTAAGTATAATTATGAAAAAATATTACATGTGTATAAATTTTAAAAATAGATTTGAATTTTTTAAAATACTATATTTTAGTTTCATGTGTATCGGAAAATCAAGGACTTGAGTTAAAATTAATAATTTTTTCTTAATGCTATTAGTTTTAGTGATTAATCTATTTAATTATCTGTTAGTCTTTCCTCCTACCTGCGATTATTGTGACTTAAAATTAGGTTTTTTCTTTTTTTCCAGCCTTTCTTCATTTTTTAACTTCTCAAATGCTACATTCATTGAGGATTTTTACCATCTCCATATTTGATCCCGCCCCCCCCCCCCCCCTTTTTTTTTTTCCCAAATATTGAACCTTTTTCTTGGTAATTACTTCACGATTTTGCATCATTTAAGCTTGAGATTTCAAACGTATCTGGAATATTTCTTCAAAGAAAACTTTGCAAGAGGGTAAGGAAAGAAAATTCGACAAAGGGACAATTAATAAAACCTCTCGATGGTGTTTCTACGCTCTAATGTTACGTGTGTATTTGGAGAAGTGATTTTAAAATCATGAAATTATAATGTATATGTACGTTGATGGTTCTCACCGTTCTTCTTCTTCTTCTTTTTTCTCTCTTCTCGAGAGTTAGCTACTTACAATTATTTCTCTACCTTTCGGAAAAAAACATTTCATGTATTTATAAGAAAAAATTCTGCACCTACAAGAAATTCTTCTCTGAATCGTCAAAACAAACATAGCCAAATCGAACGGGTATTCGATTTCTTCCGCAATCAAACCCGAAATAATGCAGACATATAAGATTGTTTAAACTTGTACTTGAATTATCTCAGTTTTTCAAATACCTCTGACTCGAAAGAATGAATATAAACAGGAGTGTTCTTTTCCAGCCGGTCCGTCACAATGGAAGATTGAAAACCTTCGGTCCATCTCCATTTGACTTATTTATGGTTGTTTATGGACGATCACAATCAATTAATAATAAATAATAAAAATTATCACATATAAAGTTTAATTTTATCTTTACTTTTATATATACGATTTTTCTAACATTCATCATTATTTGTATTTGATTTATGTACAAACAAGTGTCTACGGATAGGTATATACGAAATAAATTTAATATAATATGAATATTTTAATTTAAAATTAATTAATAATAAAGAAAAGAATCCAATCCTATCATTATTAATTTTACCAATGTAAAAATTATATAGCGGTTTCAAAGTCGGTTGAATGATGGATTCCTCGATTAGTAAAGAACGAACGTAAGACGATGATATTGTAAGCCCAGAAAACATAACGGCAACGCAAAAGATGATGATTTTTGCATTTAAAAACCCATGCTAGTTGATGTAATGCCACGCATCTACGGTTTCTGAAATATGAAACAAGCAAATACTTTGTCCTCTGAGTTTCCTCTGCAAGATTGTGGCATGTTTAGTTTACCCAAAAACAGAGGTATCTGCAGTATGGTATCAAAATTTTCTGATCTTATCATCCAAATCTAAAGTATAAATGATAAATTTTAAAATAAAACTTATACAATCAATTGATAGTTATAACTTATAGCATTAGCTTGATTTTAAGAGATTGAGTTAAAATTTCAGGGGTTCTAAACATAACCATCTCCATAGAATAGTGGCAAATGACACGATGAAAATGGGATTTGAGGACAATGGGATGGTTCAAGTGCACCTTGGAAATGTCCGGCAAATAAGAGAGCTTAACTTCTATGGGTTTTCAAATGCTCAAACTGTCCTGTTACAACAGATGCACACGGTCAAGATGTCAAATACCTCTCGTGGTGTAAAGCATATCACCAAAGAAAGCGCTCACCTTCTGAGAGAAGTCAAAGGGGTAGCCCTCACATAACATTTACAAAAAAGAAACTCTTCCGGAGAAGAGCTCCAAGAGATAATTAACAATAACACACATAATAAAATCTCAAGTATAGCCGAGTAATTTGTTGACTTAACATTCCCTCCGTCCAAAACCAAAATCACGCCTCTTGTCTTGGCAAAACCGATGCAAAAGGCTGCCTTCCTTTTTTTGTTCAACGAAGTTTTGCTTCACTTGATTTGTTACTCCTAAAGTTTGAGAGGGAAAAGAACGACCGTGTCCCTGAGATGAAAAAACAATGACGGTTTGCTATACAACGAAGGAGGACACGCTCGGAAAACAGTTTGCAAAAGACATACAATCATACCTTTAGCCGAAGAGGATGAAGCAGCAGATGTGCGCCCTTCTCGCAGCTTGTGAGTACCAGACGGAAGGCCATTCATACTAGCTGTCAGAATAAAAGGAAAAATTAGAGAAAATAATGATGATATCAAAAGAGAGTGAGGATGGATGATTCGTTATTTTTTTGAATATTCTTTAGGTAAATTTTACCTGATAGAAACTCACGATTGCTTAGATGATTTGCTGAACCCTTGCTTGAATTTCCACAATCATAGCTTTCACTGAGCATGTTTCTATGGATCCCCGTGCCCTTTGGTTTGACGGCTGCCTTCTTCAATGAAGCATCTATATTCCTCTTGTTGATCATTCTAGGCTCTTCCGTGTCTTCCTCTCCATCAGACTTGACCGAAGCACTTAAGTAATCATTCATATTCGATTCTCCCTTGTTCTTTCTAGCAAATTTCAAGAGCCTCTTCAACCCTCTTGGTGCATCCTTTTGATAAACCAAAGCAGGTGGAATTTCAGCATTTCCCCACTCAATAATCTCTGGCTCTATACTCTCAGCTTGCAACATTTGTGACAGTGAATGCCGAACCCTTGGGCTGGATATCAAAGCTGGCATAGCATCGGCATATGTTGCAGTGTTTGGGAGGTCGCCGCCTAGTGGTGCAGGATCTCCAACGCTGTCTACCTCAACCCATGCACTTGATGAGATGCCCGACTCATCATCAGCATGGATGCTGATTGCCGGAATTTCTATTGATTGTGCTATAATGTTCTCAGTTTGGACCATTTCAGTAGCAGATGGCTCCGATGCCTGTGTCTTCTCAGAAACCAAATCAGCATCAACAGGATCGTCTAGGTTTATACCATCACTAGGAAGCTGGGTAGAGTCTTCCTCTTGATGTTCATTCATCTTCTCGACAGCCTCAAAAGAAGATTCCTTCTCTGTTTGAATCACATTTACAACATCCTTGGAGGGTTCGTCAGGCTGAACAGATTTTATTTTTGCCGATACAGGATCAACACCAGAAGCAATACCAGTTCCTTTTCTCAGAAAGGGCTTTGGCTCCAAAGGCACTACACTGCTCTTTTTGGTGACCTTGCTATATAAGCTTGGCTTGGCAGGACTTGCACCGGAATCATCACGTGGGGGATTTGTGGATTTTGTTTTGATGCTTTTGCTGGACTTTGCCATGGTCTTTGGTTTTGTTTCATTCTTAGCTTTCAAATTATTCTTGTTTTCTGTAACAGAGCTTCTTGTTCCTTTCAGTTGCCTTGGTCTTTCGGTCCGTGCTGTAGCCTGAGTTGGTGATGGAGTTGATTGAGGTTTTCTGTGGTTCATCTTAGTGTTATTAGTCATGCCAGATGAAGTTTTAGAAGGCGGTGTTCCAGCTGTTCTTGGGGATGGAATAGATGGGCAGGAGTTGCGTCCAGCAGTCACAGCTGGAGCCTTGGGTGAAGCCTTCCTGGCAGTAACAGGATTTGGGCTTGAAACTTTTTCCATGACTGGGGGGGAAGAATTTCTTCGTGTCTTCTGGGAATAAGCAGAGGAATCATGTTTTCCACCAGCACTGGCTACTTTTGGGGAAACAAATGTCTTTTTATTGTTCACCCTACCCCGCATCACCTTGGACTTTGTTTCCTTCTCAGTCTGTTTATTGGCACTCTCCAATCGTAGTTTTGGATCTCTTTTCACCTTATAGTGGCTATTATGAAAATTCCCTTTTTGCTCACCGGACTCATGAGCCCAACCAGCACCAGCAGGTTTACTTTCCATCATTTTCATAAGCATCTGATTGAGCTCAGCCTCCTTCCGCCTACTCCACTCTGCCGAGGTAGCAGATCTATTATGGGTTGCTTCAAAGTGAGGTGTGTCAGTAGTAGTAGGAATAGAGACTGAAGTTGATGATGTATCCTGAACCTCTTGGGATAATACATCAGCAGCAGTTTCCACTTGTTCATGATTAGGCTTTTCAATATCAAATGCCTCTTCTGCATGAGATTTATCCTGAGTAATTTCTGAATTATTTGAAGAGGGTTGTGCCTTACCGTCAGATGTATTTTCATGAGCATGCAACGTAGAAGAATCACCCATGCCCACACTCCATCTCCTCAAAACAGATTTTTTAGCACCAAAGGTTGACTCCGTGGTTAAATTCTTCTTCTGGGTGTCTGAAGTTTTATCTCTCTGTTTGCTTTCAAAGAGATTTATTCGATCTTGTACACTCATCCGCAGACATGCATTCTCAGATCTTTTTGGTTGTGCTTCAGATGATTCATCTCCACTGTTATTCTCGTTATCATCTCTGTTGAATGATGGCTTTTCTCTAGCTGGAAAGTAACTCAGGCTCTTGATGGTTAGTGCAGTAGATCTTCGTGGTCCTGATCGCCCAATTTGGATTCTTCGCAAGGGAGAAGCTGATCGTCTAGGAGATGCAGATCTTATGGCAGGTCGGCTTCTTTCAACAAAAGATTGAATCTCTTCACTTGAATCAGAAGATTTATCACTTTCACTTGAGCTTTGGCGCTCTGCTTGTGCAATTTTTGCAGGAGAGATGCTGCTGTATGTGGCATTTTTGCATTCAGTCTGTGAATTTGATGTAGACTTATCCACAATTCTCTCTTCAACATGGTTCCTTAAATCATGTGACAATAATTCTGAATAATCATGGGGAGTATCAGCAAGTTCACCATGAAATTGCAATCGAAAGTACTTGCCCAAAGAATCCCTGTAATAAGTGAAGGCAACTTCATCTAGAGTATTGGAGAATTAAACAGTGTAGGTATTTTTTGGAAACTGGAAGTTTTGACGCACATGAGCAAGAAATTGATGATCACAAACTTGAATGTAGTGTAAATTCATAACTAATGGCATTGCAAACAATGCATAAAACGAACAAAGTATGGCATGTTCACTGAGTCTGATACAACAATGAAAAAGCTGTTTACTCATTTCACATTCCATACAATAATGCCATGCAAAAAATTCTATTAATAGGAGTCTCACAATGTACCTCAACTCGCTTGATCCGAAATGTTCAACAAATGCAGTCAAATTGGAAAGTTGAACTTTTGAACAGTTGTTGCCCAAAGCTCGAGTGAACATATTGGCTAACTCTTGATTAAGGGCTGCAACTCTTGAATCTAGCGCCCTTAGTAACTTATTTCTGAGTGCATTTTCTTAGTTAGCTAAGACAGAAGTAGAACCAAAAATAGTTATACCAGGAAAAGGCCTACCTTGAAGAATCGGAAGAGCCCTTCTCAAGTTCATCCTGTAGACAAGATTTCTTAGAAGAATATAATATGGCAATTCAAAAGGGAACAAAACACTAGGGTAATGATTTTTACATTCTGATTTGTTTCAACCTTGTTCAAGAATCTACTCTCTGTGAAGTCAAATGAGGAAATTTGTGAGTTGCTGCATATAAGTTATCCAAATGGAAAAACAGAAATGAAACTAAGACAGTAAAAAGTGCATGGATCATATGGTATGCGATAACATATCTTCAACTATATTTAAAGAGATGCGAGATATCAAAATAAATTTATAAGTCTGAATGAAAAACAAGTGGCATCTCTTGTAGATAATCAATCATGTGGATTTAGTTTTTTCCATATTCCATATATCCTGAACAACCTTGTTATTTTCTAAATGTTGTGAATTTCCTCTAATTATCTGAGGTTTCCCCATATGAAATTTGGTCAATGTTCATATTTCATGCAGTTCTATCATGAAATGTTTAATTTCACGAACTCTTTAACATATATGCTACTAGAACACTAACAAAAATTAAAAACGAAGACAGTGACATGGACTACTAAGTGCTGCTCGTTTGTTTGTTTTATAATATAATATTGACTGCAGCATTTTTCATCAGAAATAATTAAGACTGCAGGAATTATTGCTACAAAGGCTGAAAACGTAAAATTGCAAATCACAATACAGACCATAATTGATTATTTAGAAATTGGTAGACTAAAGTGCATTACACTTCATGGTATACTAAGAGCACTGGTATATTATCAGTGAACAAAAAAATACTGGTGCAATAGACAGTTGAACAAATATCAGTCCTACGATCACATTACTGTAGTAGCCTTTTTAGTAGTTTATTATGATCTTAACCTTAACTCCTCTCACAGTAGCGGATGGTTGTCTTTGGACCCAAAATATTGTTGTTGAGTTTATCCATACCTTGGCAATCCACAATCATGAGATTCACCTATCCATGTCACTCCACGCACACTCATGCACCTTCAGTGACCCCTATCAAAACCTAGCGAAGGAGTCCCATTATTTACAAGTTCTTCTTGAGACTTTGTTTATAATGAGCAGTATTACAGCTACTTGCTATTTGGGACCAAAGCTATTGTTGCTGCGGTCCACTGAATCTCTTCAAGTGATGCTTCGTACAAAAATGTATTCTACAATTATTCCAACTATTTTGTTTACTTCATCCAAAAATTCAACCATCATTCTCTTGGTTTCTTTTGATTCTAAATATCTTTCAGTTTCATGTTTTTGAGCAGCAACAAGCAAATCCATTCAAAGCAATAAAAGGCAGCATACAAAAACCATTGGTGAGCTAAAAATGAAAACAAAATAAAACACTAGAAATACACACTAAACAAATGAAATAAAGGAAACTTCGCACAACATGATGAGTTGAGAATGCAATCACAAAGTCCCCAAGTGACTGGAGCCAAGTGAAAATCTTTGTCTTTGCCAAGCACCCTAAGCCCACTGGGTCCACATCCATTCAACCACACACTTGGTTACCTTCAATATAAAGTGCCTCTTATTATGGTAAGCACCATAAAACATCATGTTATTTCTTCCCAACCATCTTTTCAATTTTAGTTGTTTCAACTTTTGGTCATTGTTTATGATATTTTGATTTTTTTCATGGGTTTGCTCTCTTCTCTAAATGAAATGTGTCACAAAAACTTTGTGTCTCTAACTTTTGATAATTTTCATCATTATCCTCTAATGATATGTCAGCATTATTATGAAAATATTGCAGTGTTATGGTTTATTTAAACTGGGAGAGAATTACATTGAAAGCTTCTCACAAGGTACTTTGTAGTTGTAGATGAGTATAGCGAAAAAATACATTTATTCCATAGTATCATTCATCTCCCTCTTTGTTCTAACATATTATGGATTTTGTTGTGTTTATGGTTTGCTGTCATTTCAATCAGGTCCTTGCCTTTAACCACACACCTTTTGGAGCTTATGATCTTTAACCATAATATTTGATCATAAACATATGGAGTTTAATTACAACCCGTAAACAGCAAAAGATGGTAACATTTGGAGTGCAGTTAGCATGAACTAAAGAAATCACAAAAACAAAACTATATCAGCAACCCAACCAACTGAATGTAGACAACAACATCAAGTAATATCTTTTATATTACAATAACTATGCAGGATTAAGTGTTGCTATAGTTTTGTCAAAGAACAGGTCACATGAAGCATTGTACATGTTTCAACTATTAAAATCTGTTAAGTGGGAAGAATGGCTGAAAACCATGATATCTTTGCACATACCTGCTGTGAAGTCTCCAAAATTAGACTGCTTACTCTGAGAAGGAAAATTGGTAAACATCAAATAACAAGATAAAATGCAATAAGGTAAATCACAATTCGTACGCAATGTAACAAGGATATGAAGACCAAGAGAACAAAAAAGTTCAGGCTTCTCGAGATTGAAAAGCAAACAAACCTTGGTATGAACTGTAAGATGAAATTTTTTAGTGTCTTCCAACTGATTTAGCTCACTCCAAATGGCAGACATCTTTTTTAACAAGTCAGGCATATTGAAAATATGCAAGAACCTATAAGATTGGATCAAAAATGAAAAAGAAAATGATGCATTAGAGAGGAAAGTGAAACACATGTAACATGATGGCTATCAAAATCCGTACCATGTCAGTGTGGACTTTGTGAACCAAGAAGAACCCTTGAGGCCTTCAGGCAGCTCTAGCTTGAAGTGGTAACTAGAATCAGAAGAAGATGCTCTTGCTAATGGTAAATGCAACTCTAGTACATCCAAGAGACCAGAAGTTACTTTCTCTGTCTTCTCATTGCTGCATATGGATGCTTCAAACCTGTAATTACATAGAAAACCATAGTAAAAGTTATATTCTTTGTCAACGAAGAACAGTACGCTGAAGGCATTTTCCCATGGGGCAAATAAAACCGAATTACCTATTTGACCTAGATATGATATTAAAGATGACATAGTCAAGAATCACATCAGGATCTACTTCCCCCTCCATTGTTTCCCAATACTATGGAAAGAATGTTCAAGTCCCTTAATTGTTCACCTCGAGATGATGGATCAACCGATAATTAAGTCTGATGCAATGGCTGCACGATTGAAAAATTATAATTAATCAAACAACTTTTAGGACACAATAAAACATGACTTGGAGAAAAGTAAATGATTGGGAGTTATTGGGAAAGAGATTATCGAAAATTATAAAAATGAAGATTACTATTATTATTTCAATTACCAAGTTAATATCGTAAGAGAGAAATTCTACCTTTAGGCTCCCTAGAAGCACCAAAATACATAGAACAATAAATAGTACATAAAGTCATCGCAAATGTAAATGGAAGCATTGACGGAAATTGACAATGTACCGGAATACTCAAACTTACACATGATGTCAAAGATAATAAACAAGAAAGACCACTGGGACCAAGTATAACCAAGCATGCGCATGCATAGTTCAAGATTCAAGCAATGGAAAAGACGAATATAGCGGGGAAAGAGCAACAAAATGCAAAGTATGGGACTGGAAAAGCAACAACTTGCTAGAGGAAAAGCTGTAACAATGGAGGGTCAGAAGTTCAAGTGTTGTAAAAAAACTAAACACACTTGGGAAAGCATGGAGGAGAAAGCAACGCAAGACGGATAAGATGCAGAGAAAGGAGAAAAGTAACAGTTTTTTTAAAAAAAATGAAAAGATTTTTCATGCAATGAAAATTTCAGCTTTGAAACATATTACGACCATCCTACTAACTAGCAGGAAAATTGCAATTAACGCAAAATAGAGAGATCGTGACCTTTCACTGATTCAGAAACAGCAACAAGGATTGTGCAAGCCGCATTCGGCATTCCTGAACCCAAGCTAGGTCAAAAACAGAAACTCTACGCGGCAGTGGCGCCGGTGACTGATACCGACTCCACCAGGAAGATCGTCCTATAAACAACCAAGCAAATCCAAATCTACCGCAAAACCTACTAGATCTACCACCAATTACCCGCCACCCATCAAAAAAGTAACGATGCCGAGGGATTAAAGAGCGGAAAAGGACTGCACCCGTAACGAAGTCTGGAACAATGCGGGGCTTACTTGATCCAGTGCGTCCAAACTCTAGCTCCTACCAGGGCGCCTAGGAGGAGGGTGAGGGGAGGTTGGAAGTCAAATCGTAGAACACCGGAGCGAGCGAGGATGGCAGGGAGGGTGGAGAGAGAGTGTGGAAGTGAGGAGAGAATGAACGAAGAGTGGCAGGTGGAGAGGAGGAATTTTGCATTCAAATTGGAGACATCCGATACAAAATTGACCCTTTTACTTTCACTATTTACTAGACTTGCCACTGTGGTTGTCATTTCTCTTTCCCTTCAAAAAATGAGTGGCGTAGTGGCATTTGGTGTTATCATTAATTTCCCTCTTTCAAGTGCGTGCCTCTTCCTCCTCTTTCTCGCGGGTAATTCGCCGCCGTTGAGTTTTATGAAGCTCTTTAAGAAAAAGGTGTGGTGTGATAATGAAGAGAGAGAGAGAGAGAGAGAGAGAGAGAGAGAGGAGGAACGTGAAGAATGAAGACGGTCTCGGCCACACCCTCGTGGAAAAGCGTCGGTTGTCGGCCAACCTGACAAGATATTTTTTCTTTCCATGTATCGATTGGGGTGCATGTAGTTTTTCGAACGGTGGTGAAGGACCCGCGGGTCGAGCTCGCGTAAGAAGACAGAGAGAAAGAGGAAGTGGTGGATTAACAGGTAAGATGTCCGTTTTCTAGTAAAATTAAAATTTTGCGTAAGTTTTTCCTTTTAGATTTTTTCAAAAATACTTTTGTAATGTATTGTCGTTATAATTAAATTTGATCTTCTAACGATATAGTTTACTCGATTAAATGTCTTTTTATTTTTTGTTTGCATATATAGTTATTAATGTTCACCCCTTCGTCACTTATTTTGGAATCTGCAGTTTAAATATGTAATCGGTAAAATGATATTTCAGGCATAACGTGAGACATATGAATAAATATATAATTTTTCGATGACGTATATGAAGTTTATTTATTTATTTAATGATTAATATTACTCGGTTCTAAGCTATCATTCACGCCATATTTTTCAGATTTAGAATGCATGTAAATGACGTACTACATATGTATGTCCCTTGATTTTTACAGTTTAACAGTCATACTTTAGCGCTTTTCTTCTGCATCTTAGGATTTTTACGTCATCGTAGTGTATCAGTATTTCGGTCGTGCTGATTATATATATGTTAACAAGTTTTTGAACACCGATAAATATGACCGTTGAAACAAATATGTATCCTTAAAAGTCGCACTCTTGCACAAAAACAGTGGATCGTTAATTCGGGACACACACATGCTTTTTATGAGAAGGAACATCAATTCTCGAAAAATAAAAGTAACAATTATAAACATCCAACGATCCATCCGTGGTCACTCCGAGGAGCGAAAAAAAAGGAAGGAAAAGATATTGGTCGCTGAATAAGTGGATTAAAATATCATTAACATAAAAGCATGATGAGATAATCAAGAGACTGGAGGTTATTATAATTGATTTGGACTTGGAACATGCATGATATCATCGTATCAATGAACAGTTTCGAACAATGCCATTTTTTATATACGGGAAACAAAATAAATTACGTGCGTAAAACGCTTTGGTGGTGGGAGGATCATGCTGCTTGTCGGAAGCGCTCCGGCCTTTTTGCATTTTTTTTCGGGAAGCCATGCACGCGATGGCCACGTGAAAAATCCGAGTCACCGGAACGGAGAAATTGGAACGCACCCATGCATGCAAGATCGACGGAGAAGTTAATTGGAAGCACAAACGTGTCTGTGTGAGATCGACGACGGAGCCATCCCATCCAAATGCATCATTCACCGTCGACGAACACTCTGATTTTTCAATATTACACTATCCTGGTCGTCCGTCAACGTTAACTTGCGGACGTCGTTGAATGAATACCTGCAGTCTTTATGTGTGTGTGTGTATATACATATATATATATACAGAGAAAGAGAGAGAGAGAGAGGGCACTTTCGGTGATGGAATTTTCTAGCTTGCGTCCTCAAGCGGCAACGGAGATGTCATGGGCGAGGAGGAGGAGGTACCTTTACGTTTTATCCATCCTTCTCACCAGTCGTCTGCAATAATTGGCACTGACGGCCGGTGGGCGGCAGCGGTAGACAGAAGAAGAAGGGTTCTCACGTTTCTTTACAGTTACAACAGTGCTCAAGCCTCGAGGGGCAGGATAGGAAACCACACCATCCCTTCCGGAAGGAATTCTGCATATCATCGTCATCTACGTCTACATTTTATTTAGCATATCTGCGTCTTCTGTGGTTCTCGGCGACCGACAGCGGGAGGCCCAGACGCTGCAGTTTAATTTCCAATGTCTTTTGAGGTCCATAGATTATTGACAATGGCCGTGCTTTAATTTTAGAGGTCAGCAATTATTTAACAAAATAAGTATCATTATCAGTGATCGACAAAGTTTCATAATTTATTAATTATTGAAAATGGTAGCGGAACACGCTTCGTGGCATCGATGCCTTTCGAAGGACCACCGATGGAGATTGATTTCTAGAACGGTGTGAACCATGCAATAAATAGAGAACAGAGTCAATAATAATAATAATATGCATCCTTCCGGTGATCTTAATCTTCCAGAGAAGTAATCACAGATCAGCACAGTTGGCAGATATATAGCTTGCATCCATCGTCGACTAATATTGCATTGATTTGTTAAAAAGAGCAGGTGTTTGGTAGATTCTGTTCGAGAACTACGAAGTTAGATTCTAAGCTCACGACAATGAATAAATATATAAATATGCATTCTTGTTTAATTAATTTATTCTTTCCATATAAATAATCATCATACTTACATGTCCAAATCTTACTAAATTTTGTTTAAACTGCATTTGTTTGCAGACGCAGAAGCTCTTTCGCTCCGCCGAATTGTCAATTTAATAATGAATGACATCTAAGACTGGCGTGCAACAATCACCGAAGCAGATAAGGCACAATGCAATGCTTATTCATAGATAAGAAATAATTGTCTGCAATGATACTGAATTTTTTTTAATCTACTCTCGTGATATCATGCCAACACGCATGACGGTAAGCTGACGGTAAAATGTCTCTACACAAAGAAAATGTGACTTCCCTTGGATTTTCTCGCCAAGTCGGCAAGCTTCCACATCCAACCCCAAGTCCCGTTCCATCGAAACAATCGCTGCCGTCCATCAATACGCAGATGTGGCGGTTCTTTCCCCGAACGCAACAAAACAAATCCCGCCCACTCACTCCACTTCCCTCCTTGCCTTCGCACCGATGAGAGGCCAGAAGCTCGGCACTGACTCCAGGCACCGCCGCGTCTGCATCGGCGCGGCGTTCGCTGTCATCGCCGTCGTCGTCATTCTTGTCATCCTCGCATTCACCGTCTTCCAGCCGAAGCAGTCCGTCAACTCTGTCAACTTCGTCCTCGACGCTACCGTCGCTAACCCAACAGGGCCACGTTCGACTACGCTAATGGGACGGCGGAGCTTTACTACCGGGGGGGCCTCGTCGGGGAGGCAATGATCCCGCCGGGGAGACGATCGAAACGGTGGTGAGGTTGACTATTCTGGCGGACAGGATCGTGACTAACGGGAGCTTATACTCGGATTTGATGGATGGATGGAAAGCTGGTGGTCGTGACGGCGACGAGAATACCGGGGAAGGTGACGGTTTTTAAGCATCATATGGTGATGTACACGACTTGTGATGTAACGATAAACGTTGGCAGCTGGGAGGTCACGGACTCCAATTTCAAGTACAGGACAAACTTTTGAATTTGAGATGGTAATCTTATTTTGTAGTGCATTTTTTTTGTTTTTATTTTGAACCTTCCTTTTTCCCTAATGTAGGATAAATGTTTAGCAGAGTTATATTTGTTGCAATGTAAATAGTGTTGTTACTTGTAAGTGCTTTTGGTGTTGCAGGCAATTTAGCTGTTCCACTCATTTTTGCCATTTCGAGCAACAGAGATTTGATATCGTGTGCCATCGCCCTATTCATTTTTAAGTTGATTCTACCAGTTTCCACCAAAAGAAAGCAAGAACTTGCCTAAAACCAGAATTTCGGATGTGTTGTTTGAGGTACTTTCAAATATCTAATTTCTCTTATTTTGAATTTGTCTGTTAAGCATGGGTTCTTGCTAAAGTCTCTCATTGTTGTTGTGCCCGTGGAATATGTACATACCTGAACGTTGCAACCATATAGTATGATTCAGGGTTATCTCTTCGTACCTCAAATTTATCTAGGTGGGAATGCAATATGGCGATAAGAAATGTGTTAGTGAATTGTATGTTGAGATTGTAATATATTTGATTGGTATGGTTGTAGTCCAATACTGGAAGCTAAAGGCTTAATAAGGGAAATCCTGCCATCTTCTTTTCTTCACGAGGTATGGAAAACACGAGCTTAATTATTTTTTGCATCATAAAAGCAATTCTATCATTTTCATATTGACTACTAGCACCATATTGTCATAAGATTTATAACATGAATGTCTAACATCTCATTTGTGCAGTCAGTTAATAGCACTTAAATTGAAATGTTCAGTGCCTTTCCTATGTCATTTTATGTGCTGATAAATTGAGAGTTGTATTCATCTGGTGGATCATCTGCAGTGAGAAATTGATGCAGCTTACATCCCGATGTTCCATGTGGAAGCCCTGGAGATTTATCAAATATTATATCAGTTAATTTTTCAAATTAAGATCATACATAATCATGACTTCCCATTGCTTTGACTTTGACTTCTGAAGTTTTTGGCTTGCTGGATCACCACATTATTTTACCTGTGGCGACTGTGGGAATATCTTGGACTGGATTATGTTGTAATGCTCGGATTTTCATATAATAAACTCTTCTCGTTATTGGTCTGTACTATTCCACATTTCAATGGCTTCCAAAAAAGGGTTGTAACTGCCAGATTAAAGTGTTCAGTGATGGTCCAGAGCTAGTTCAAATGTACATAGTAGACGTGCATTGGTGGGGCGGACTTGGTGTGCCTAAACCGTGAGACCCATTTTCATATTTTGGATTATTGGCACTATCTATGCAATATGCCGATATGATGGCCCATACATGCTGGCAACTGAGGAAAGCAGCACAACGTTGGACCTGGGATCCCTGTAGGATACGATGTCTTGCATTTTTGCAAGTGTTTGGAGATATAAATGCATGCTTCTTGTTTGTTTCAAACAAGGTAAAACAGTCCTGCCATTTTTGTCAACATATTGTGTTACTTAAAAAGCTTCTTATTCTATTGCACATTTGAAAAATGTCTTTGGATTTGATATTATTTTCTCATCTCCCTGTTATTTACGATTCCATGTGTTCTTGGACATGTTTGGAGATGTCATGCATAGTTATCACGGTGGGTGCCTAGGTGCCAAGTCTTGGTAGTGCCACACCTTGGAGGTCTGCCTCCCATTGCCCTAATTAAGCAGATTTTCTATCAAATCCATATAATTAAGCAATGTCTTTTAGGGTTTTCTATTTTTCCTTGCAAAACTTATATATATATGATAGAATACTATTAAAATATACATATTTATTGAAACATGTAATTATATATATTAATGAAATATACATATTAGTATTATTGCACTTGATCTTTTATGCCATCAGCATGTCATTCCAATGTTCACTGAAGCCATACAGACTGATTTTATCCTGGCACGGTGTTATCAAAATGAGAAAAGATGATAAATACCTTGGTTTGAGGATTATAGGTGCCCGACTAGCAGATCACTTAGGAAGAGATACAGCAGAGGACAAAAAAATGAAGTCCAGGGATTCTTGCCTCATGCTATTAGGGAGGTTTTCTTTAAATCTTCCTTGCCACACTTCCAAATTATGCAATGGTTGTAGAAGTCGTTAAAAAGTACAGCAGCTTGATGAATCAAATTTATGGGGATTTGTGGTGGGGTGTGAAACAAGCAAAAGGCACTGCTACTTAAGATATCGGAAAACTTTCCAAATGTCTGAGAGGTGGGGGCAGAAGTATGAAAGTGTGGATATTATGAACAAAGCTTTCGTTGGTGATCTTGTTTGGAAGCTTATTGATGATTTTGATGAATTATGGACCAAGGTCATTAAAGCTAATTATGTGGGGTTTTGGGATTACGGATAGAAAGGTAGATGGTTATCTACCTCATATGCATCGCTGCAGGTCAGCAATTTAATAAAACTCCATATGTTTTGGTGTGTGGGGGATGATACCCCTCTGAATATATGGGACAGTGTAGTACTCTGCCGTGAATGCTTCACCCACTGTGTAGACAGCAGAGTACCACACAGTGGGTATCAAATAAAAATACTTCACCCACTGTCCCACTGTCTAGTACCCTGCTGTGGAAGCTTTAATATGGAACCGTCCACCTGAAGGTGTCATTAGGATTAATGTTGATGCTGGCTGTATAGGATCAATGGCAATTGTGCTGTAGGATGACCGGATACATCATGTTCTCCTGCAGCTCCTTTGGACCACCACAACCACTGGTGGCAGCTGAAGCTCGTCATTCTTTAGGGGTTAGAACTGGCCTGCAGTAACAATTGATAGAAGGTTATCATTGAAAGTGATTGTCTAGAGGAAACCAATTAATTTTTGGATATTAACTTGGAATCTATATGGCTGATTAATGGGATTATCATGGTATGAAAAGGATCAGTGAGCTAGTACAAACTGAATCGAGGAAAATCTGCAGAGGCCAATTGATGTGCCCACAATCTGGCTCAATTCTTGATTAGGCATCAATGTTGTACTTTCTTAGAAGCTGTTAATGGTCTTGATCGTATTGTGAAGTATATCCTCATTGTCAAACCATGGTAACAGGGAGTTTCTCCTTGCCTTGAAGAAGCTTCTTAACCTTCAGCATATTTGAAAAACATTGTGTTGAACGCAAGGTCGTCGGTGGTGTTTTATTATTTTGCAATTGTGTTAATTAGAATACCAATTCCTTAATTTGATTTTATTGTCTTATCTTACAGCTTTACTGCTCAAATAAAGAACTGTCTTTAAACCCTTCAGCGCACACACCAGAAAGCAGTCGTGTGCTTGGATGCATAAAAATTCATAAAAAGAATAATTGTAGGTACACCGTAAAAGAAGCTGTACCTTGAGTTTTATCAGTGTGAACTGGAAATGAGCGCTTTGATTGTAGTACATGCACATGTAGACACAGAAATCTAGCAATTGAATAAACAAAAGCTCTTATCACGACTACCAGCTGGCGCGATGAAAGCACCAGATGGACGAATGCTTTCTCTGGAAGAATTCTTGAATCCTGCTTCCTGCCGTTCTTCGGCTTTGATTCTTTGAGATGCGTTTATGCGAGGGGGAGATAATTTTTAAAGGTTGAGGGTCAAAAAATTTTGCAACAAATAGATACATGGCTTAAATGGTCTTTTCCTTGGTGGTTAAGAGGATGTTAGATTTTTCAGTAGATACATGTGGTTTTCTTCCGGTTTCATTTTGTCGTTCCTATTTTCTCTATTTTACTATAGTAGGCATGCAGTGTTCTAATGACTTTCCAATTTAAAACCTGCAGTCTCAATAAAGATCAAAACGAGTGGTGGCTAACTCACATCAGTACAGAAGTAGGAAGGAGGTCATCAACAAGTAACATCAGAGGAAGTGCAGTGTGAGGATGGAAGACAATGACAGAACTGTAATTTAAGAGTCATGTCTGTTGAAGAGCCAGATTAGACAATGCAGTGCTACTGTACAAGCTTGACACTCAGGTATGGCGAGCCGGGCTTGGTAGAAACCAGAGAACATTCTAAAATTCATACGTCTTTCATTTCTGCGAAAGCAGTGGAGTCTTTTTTCATGTCGAAACTGTAGTTAGATGCTTTCGTCAATCTATCCCCGTGTTTGTGGAAAACTGTGTGGTAACTATTCCCATCTCATTTCAAGAGAGAAATTTGATTGCCTACTTTAAGCTATTCCATTCCAAACTTTTTTTTCCCCGTATCCCAATTTTTACATAACCCCTCTAGAGTTATTATTTAGTTCATACGTAATATTTCATGGTTATTTACAGGCAAAGACGGAAAAGTCGCGTTAACGGACGACTCTCATCTCAGTGAAGTTTTTGCGTTTGGTGGTGCGTCGACACCACAAAAAAAAATAAAACCAATGTGGTGACGTCGTCTTGCTGGTAGAAAAATGAACGCCGAATGGGCCAGACGAGGATGCGTTGCTTGCCTTGGTGATCTTGGAATGCGATGATGCCGCAGCGTGGAAAGAGAGGGCAACCACTCCAAGGCTTGGACCACCGACGAGTGTCCACCCGGCGGTAAGTCCTCCCCTGACTTTCACTCTCCTGGGCTTTACTCCCATGACTCGATTCCGCCGTGCTAGGCGGACAACGCGGAATGTGCGGCCCTTAGCCAGAGCTGTGACGTCCACCTAATTTCTTCAGTGACAGCCAATTAATTTTGTGAATTAATTATGAATGAAGTTGAAATAATAACCGGTAAATATTTAAAAGATGAAGTTGATGGAGTAACGAAGATTGAATGTGGAATTATGGTAATTAAATTTGCAGTAGATAACGAGGCAGTTAGCGTAACGAGTACGTATGCTTTACAAATAAATTTTGAAAAAGGTATTAAATAAGAATTTGGGGGAAATTCGGATGGTCTGGTTTATGATTTATTTATTAGAAAAAATGTTTTTTTTTTTTTTTTTTGGATGAGATCTAAATGGTCATGCGGTAAGGTCAAATATAGGATGTAAAACAGATAATTGAGAATTTAATTTTGGAAATATAAATCAAAAAAGGGAAATTCAATTTTGGATAGGTTTTTCACTTATTAGAAAAATATATCAAAGAATGTATACTGATTGTAAAGTTATTTTAAGAGAAAATTATGCAATAGAGGTTATTAGAATTGGATGTTAATATCAAAATGAGGAAGAGAGAGATTAAGGTACAAGAGAACCAAAGGACTTGGTGGTGAAATTTAAAAAGTGAAAAGAAAATGATATTTAGGAATGACTTGGTAAAAAAAAAGAATATGGTGGTAAATAAACTTTGGAATGAAATGGTTAGTTGCATCAGGTAAATTTTAGGAGTGTTGCGAGATAACTTCACTAGGTAGAAAAGTTAGGTGGTGAAATGGAGGTATACAAAAGAAAATAAAGAATATTTTAAAATCTCTTATAAATGTAGAAACGAGGAAAATTTAGATATGCATGAGTTAGCAAAACAGAATTCTAAGAAAATTGTTGGTGGAGTTAAAATTCAAGCTTATAAGAAAATAACGTGATTGTTTTAACATAAAAAATGGGAAATAGAATATAGAAATTTGCCAACACACTAGAAAGAAGAAATCTAAAGATTTGTGTATCGAAAATGAAGATGGTGGAGTGTTGTTAGAATAAAGTGAAATAAAAGGTAAATGGTATAAGCATTTTAGTAAACTTTTTACTCGAATGGTCATGAGACCTTTAAATACTTAAATAATTATAAAAGTGGTTTCAAGTTTTGTTCTGCTTTCTTTAATTTTTGTAGGTAGGTTTATTGATTCTCCACAACTTCAAGCCACCGCTGGAAAGGTGAATGTCCGGTGTCTCCTTCTTTATATTATATTAATTACAGTACAAAGATTAGAGCATAAATTATTGTTAAGAACATATACACGTATATATAGCGAGTAAACAAGGTGTAGACACACCAGAGAAATCTGGAGCTCTGCGCCACCCGTGAGCCGCCCATATTTCGCCACCGTCCCATCCGATTCCAACACGCGGTTGCAGTTGGGAGGAAGCATTGAATGCTTCCTCGATCCGTCGCCGCCCTTGTCGTTTATATTCATTGACAACCCCCGGACGACCATCGTTTAGACCACCACGTCTTCACCCATGGACCTCCACAAGTCCCCCTCGACTCCAGACCCCTCCTTCGCCCACAAGCCTCCATCGCCCCGCACTCGCCGCCGCCGCCGCTGCCTCTGCGGCGTCGCTCTCTGCTGCGTCTCCACCCTCGTCATACTCGCCGTCGTCATCCTCGTCCTCGCCCTCACGGTCTTCAGGCGCCGGGACCCCATCATCACCGTCACCTCCATCGTCATACAGGGCGTGTCCCCCTCCATCACCTTCCCCCTCACCCCCTCCTCCTTCCAGCTCAACCTCACCCTCCTCATCGGCGCCCGCGTCTACAATCCCAACAGGGCCTCCTTCACCCACGCCCCCGGCACCGTGCTCATCTTCTACAGGAGCGCCCAGGTAGGCGACGCCGACGTCGGCGAGGGGAGGATTCCGTCCCGGGGCACGGAGGACGTCAACGCCAACGTCACCTTGACGCTGCAGAGCTTCGTGCAAGTGAACGTCACGGCAGAGCTGATCAGGGACGTGTTGGGCGGCGAGGTGGGGATGGACACCAAGGCCAGGATCCCCGGGAGGGTCACCTTCTTGGGCTTCATAAAGAAGCATCTCGTCGCCATCTCCGAGTGTCACTTCGTCGTTGGCTTCCCCAGCCTTGACGTCAAGCGCCAGGATTGCTCCTCGGTGGCGAAGCTCTGATTCATTGACGACGACGACGTGCAGATCATTATTGTTTATTTTGGTGCAGTTTTGTGTTGTGAGATTTCTTTCTATTTCTAGAGCTGTTCTTCCTTGACCTTCTTCATGCCGATGATCTGTTTCTGTACAAATTTATGTTATTTATATATATATATATGAAAAATATTTATAGCGATGGTTGGCGTCTCCCTCGGATGATGTAACCGCAGAACAGTGACTTTTTTTTGTTTATGAATAATTTATTTATTTATTTATCTTGATGATAACGATGACATCAATAAATCTATTCTGACCAGTATCGGTGACTCCTACCGATCTTCTCGAAATTACAAAATTACCCTTCCGCATGGAAAGTAATAAATTATGTTTTTCGTTTGAGGGAGACTTCTTAAACCTGGGATCAGATTACTAAATACGAACACCTCAACTAGACTTCTTAAACCCAAAGTATGATTTTCCCTACGGATAAAATATCTTATATCATGAAAACATACATACTTCGAAAAAGAAATAAATAACTCGTGCCATAATTCTACGGGCTCGGCCATACTAAAAAGTTTAATAAAATACCCATGTCATCTTTTTTTATTTCATTTTCTTTCCCTTTCCTGGTGCTTTACCATTTTCTTTAGACCTTTTTCTCTAACCTTGGGCGATTTATATGTTTTATTTTCTTTTGCTTTGTTTCAAAACTATCACATAATTTTCATAAAAACCTATTTTACTTATAGTCATTTTCTTCCAAAGTTTATTTAATTTTCATATTTCTTTTAACAAGTTGTCTTTAAATATCATCTTCCTTCTCCCTTTTTGTTTGCATCACCTATTTCTCAGGTTTCCATGTACTTCATTCCTCTTCCTAATATTGATACTAATATCTAACACTAACAATCTATATATTATGTGATTAAATTTTCTTTTAGACTAACCTTTCAATCACAGCACGTTCCTTGATTTATTTTTCTAACAAGTAATAAATATATTTGACCATTATTTGAACGTAATTAAATGCGCTTTTCTTTTTTTAAAATAAGCGTTTGTTAAGAAATCAAGGTCGTAAGTTACAGTGAATTTTAAAATTTAATTTACTTCATCTTTAATATTACCAAAACAAAATTCTTCATTATTTCTTTTCATATCCGACATTTTACTCTCTTACGTGAATATTTAGATTTCTAATAAGGAATCTTTCACTCATGAATTAAACTATTTAAATATATATATTCCTGATTATGGCGTACGTGTTCATGGATCGATCATTCATGTGTGGGTGTATCGATATCTATATATACATATACATATATATTTGCTTAAATCAATATCTGTTATATATATCATTCAGCGAACTCATCTCAGCCGTGTGTCCTGTGAATCCCAAACCACGACTAGCTATCGCCGTGTTTGGCTGTGATTGATTATCGATGATTTACACATATAACGCGCATGTATTAATATTTCTCAGTCAAAAATACATACAAACTGCATGCATTTAAAGAATATTCTAAATTACTCATTTTCATTGAATGATATACACGTGAATGAATTATATGATATATAATATTCATTTCTATTAAATAATATATGTGTAAATTGCACATAGGTAGTTTATGAATAAAAATGTGAAAGGAAAGTAAGTCATTTAAGGAGCCTATTATATATGTATAGACATGTAGTTTTCTTTTTTGCATAATTAATTCTGAAGTTTTCTAACGATCGATAGGGGCGGGGCCTGCCTTAATTAAGTAGCACCATTTCATACACAGTTTTTTTTTTTTTTTTTTACATTGGAAATATTAATCATGCATTTATTGACAACTAAAAGTATATATAACCTGTAAGTGTATACGTGACTTATACATCGGAAATATTTATCATGCACTGTACGGTAACAACACGGTGATATGATTTTTATGATGCAAATTACTCGGCTTTAATTGGTATCATAAATAAATTTCGTCTTCATAATCTGAGAGCGCAGTGAACAAATACTGATAGCTCGTCTCATCCATCCCAAGCCGGGACCTTTTCAACAATCTAGCTCTTCCTTTATCATCATGCACCCTTCGCTCTCCTTCTTCTTCCTCTTCTTCTTCTTCTTCTTCTTCTTCTTCTGCTGCCTTCCGCCTCTTTGCGCCACCGCCGCCAACACCTGCCCCTATGACATGACCTACGCCTCCCGTATCATGCCGCCGGACTGCTACGCCAACGCCACCTCCCGTTCCCTTTCCCCTTCCCCCTCCCCCTCCTCATCCGTCCGACCTCTCCCCAACACCGCAAGCTCCACTAGCTGCTGCTGGTTCGTCTTCGCTTCCTACCTCTACGTCGCCATCCGCTACGCCAATTCCACCGGCACCGCCTTCCTCACCCGCTGCACATCCGATTTCACTACCTACCTCCTCCGCGAGGGCCTTGCGTCCCCCTCCCTCCTCCTCTCGGACCAGCGATGCAACCTTCAAGGTGACCCCGTCAAGTTCGTTTCCGGCAAGCGCCCGTGCGAGTACTCCACCGTCTCCGCCATCCTCTCCAACACCAATCTCACCGACTCCCGGAGGTTTTGCGACAAGGGGCCGGACTATCTGCTGGTCGTGAACCAGTCGTCGTGCGAATTGTGCCAAGACGCCGTGACGAACGCCGTGTTCGAGCTGCTCCATGTCACAAGGAGCAGTGAGATCGTCGCCTGTGGTCTAGCCACGACCATAGGAATCTGGGCTCCAATTCTTCCGGCACCACCGCGGTTCCGGTCCTTCGTTCTCTGTATGCTCCAAGTTCTTGAGAACGTCCGTAACCTTGGCATAGGGAATCTCCTCCCGTCGTATTCCTTTGCTCCTACTGCTTCCGAGGACGGCGGTGGTGGCAAGGAAACCGTCGAGTCTTCTTCCGTAAGTTCGAAGATCATCGCGGCAGCATCAACATCAGCGGGTTTGATCGCTATCCTTTCCGTGGTTCTGATATTCGTGTACTTATCCCGGAAGCGAAAAAGGAAATGGAGATCCACGGCGAACGAGGGTGACGGCAACGAAGCAGTCACCGCCGACGTTGTTGGAACGCCTCTTCCGACGGAAGGACTTTACATCTTCACCAAAAGTGAGCTGAAACACGCGACGAATAATTACGACCCAAAGCACCTCATCGGCGAAGGCGGTGCCGGAAAAGTCTATCTTGGCAAACTTCCCAGCGGCCAGAGCGTGGCAATCAAACGCATATCCAAGAAGAAGAAGCTCTGTGAGTTCTATCGCGAGGTGGAAGTGCTCGCCAAGCTTCGCCACCGCAATCTGACAACGTTACTCGGATATTGCCGCCTCCAGGAGTACGTTCTCGTCTACGAGTACATGCCCGGAGGGAACCTCTCCAGAGCTCTGCACCACGGAAAAGTCTCGTGGCGCCACCGCGTCAAGATTGCGGTGGACGTCGCGGAAGGATTGACGTATCTGCACGAGTTCCAGGACGGAATGGTGGTCCACAGAGACGTGAAGCCGAGCAACGTGTTGCTGACGGAGTCGGGCCAGGCGAAGTTGTCTGACTTCGGGGTGTCTAAGATCGTTCCGGCGGAGATAAGCCACGTGTCGACGGAGGTGAAGGGGACGAGGGGATACGTGGATCCGGAGTACTACTCGGCGGGGCAAGTCTCGGAGTCGACGGACGTGTACAGCTTCGGGATCGTGCTGCTGGAGCTGGTGACGGGGCTGAAGGCGGTGGTGCCGACCCCGTCCGGTGGGGCGGAGAGCATCGTACACACGGCGCACGCCGTGATGACGAGCGTGGGAGGGGATGGGGAGGTGGACGTGGGCAGACTGGTGGACGAGAGACTAGGGACGGAGTGGGATCATGCAACGACGACGGAGGTGTTCAAGCTGGCCTACCGGTGCGTGAGGCCATACAAAAACGAGAGGCCGAGGATGAAGGAGGTCCTGGGCGTGCTCAAGCGGGCGCTGGCCGAGCTCGAGGAGGCAAAGCCGGAGATGAACGGCCAGGATGGGGATGTGAACGAAGAAGGTGGCAGTGATAGATGCACCGCTTCGTTCACCTCGCCGTCGGTGCACGCTTGGTCTTGGTAATTGTAGCCAGCCGTAAAGTAACCTCGTTCGTTTCGCAAATTAATCTGCTGTTTTTGGCGATATTTTTGTATCAAGTTAAAAATATCAAGACGATGTTTCCGGTATCGATCGGTAAAACCTATCGCCACCAGGGACACATGAAAGAATGTAATCGTCACGCGAGGGAGGGGGCGGTGTCGGTCCCGGTTGGGGAACATTAAATGCAAACTTTCAATTAATCGCCAGCGCTACGGTGGTTGAGTTACGTCGGTGCGGTGCGGTGCGGTGGCGCTGGCGCTGGCGCTGGCGCCGGGTTGTCGGGAGAAGACTGGTGCTCGCAAAAGTCGTAACTTCGTACGAGAATGACAACATTGAAGAAATTACTGTGACGACGTTTCCGAGCGGTACTTCACACTTAAACACACTTGTCGATACCGTGTCTTTGCCCAGCTTTCTTCTATCGATCGACCAATCGACGAGTCGTCCTCCGTCGAAGAGTTGCCCATGCGGCTAGATCATTGTATATTAATTATTTTACTCATTGTTAATTGACTTTATCTTGCTATAAAAAAAAAGAAGCTGCCGTCGTCCCTTTGAATTGGAGCAGAAGAGGATGAGGCGTTCATTGGAGGAAAATGGGCTCTAGCATTTTAAATTTGAGAAAGTCAACCGAAGGCAATTCCTTGAAGTAAGAATTGTACAAACGCATCTACCCGATTAAGCAAAAAAAAGCTGCAGACATAAGGAGATGGAGTCACTTACCACTGTCGTCATCTAAACTAGAGCAAAGGAGGAGGGTGTTGCAAACGAGGTGGAGGCAGAGACACCCACATTGCTCTCTTCTTCTTTTATAATTAAGGATGGTTTTTATTTACATTTCGATGTTACAGGTACCATTGTTATTAATCAATCAAATCGTTGTAATTAGTTAAAAAATATTGACGGTAAGAATATGGTTTCTTCTAAAATCGACAAGAATACGCCGTTTTCAAAATTCGAATACTGGTAAGAACTATGAAATCGCGTGACTTTCACCGATAACACTTCGACTGGGTTGGTTTACGTTAGTTTTTTTTTGTTTAAGTGGAATGCTTTTTTTATTTTTTTTTCCTTTAATCGTTATACAAAGTAAACAAAGATAGATACAACTAATCATTTGAATTGTGACCGATTATCAAATAAGTTGAATCCAATCCAATGTCCCGAATAAAGTTCAAGCTTGCTGTTTGCTAAAAACCCGTTTTTAAAAGAAATAAAAATTTATTATTCATATCCAAAGAATAAAATAGAAAAGAAATGAATCGTCGTAGGTAAGATGCTTGCGACCAATGACATTTTGCACTTTTTAACCTCGGGTTATTACTTACGCAAGTCCAACCCCCCAACCGCGGCAACGATCTACGATTTGTCAAAAGTCGGACATGATGTTTGCGTATCGGAAATTCTAAGCTTTAAACTTAACCTCGAGCCTTCACCGCTTCACGTTACGGAAAACATTATCAATATAAAAATAACAACAAGTACAATTATTGTTTTTTGAAATCGATCAGCCTAAGCTAACTGATATGATTAGGACTTGTTTGTTTGCTACAAATCATTATTATCGATACAGATGATCATCATCGACAACATAAGAGGCATCACAACTAAGCATATGATTGATGCATGATGAGTCGTTCCTTGATTAACGGAGATCGACGACGACGTTCCTCATCATTTTCTTGAACTCAAAAAGATCGACCTTTCCGTCGCCGTTCTCGTCGACGGAGCAAATCATGGCCTTCACCTTCCCCAGCTCGCTCGCCTCCCGCATGTCCAGCTTCATCAGCACCGACTGCAGCTCCACCGCGGAGATGAACCCGTCCCCGTCCCCGTCGAACACCTTGAAGGCCTCCCTCAGGTCCTCCTCCTCCTGCTCCTCCTCCGCCCTTTCCTCCTCAGGCCCGCCTGGGAGGCTGTCTCCTATGAACCGGTGGAGGTTCTGGAAGTCGTCGTATTCCAGCCCGGACCGGCCGGGTTTCAGGTAGGCGGAGATCGTGGAGGAGATGTCCGCCTCGTCTGCCACTAGGCCGAGGAGGTTGAGGGCCTGGCAGAGCTCGTCGCTGGTGATCTCACCGTCGTGGTTGTCGTCGAAGAGGTCGAAGACGCGTCGGAGCCGGAGGGTCTCCAGGCTTTGGTTCCGCAGCCGGAAGGACGGAGCCGATCGGCCTAGCGACGGTCTCTGGTCTGCCCCGAAGCCCATTGTCTTGTTTTTACTGAATGCAACAATGTGGTACAAATCGTCCGTCATGGTGTAATTTTATAGCCTAGCCGTCGTAAGAATTTTCAATTGCCACATGATCCATTCTTATTGCACAGTTAGCTTTTGGACGACGGCAAAGTTTGTTTATTTATTTATTTCCGTCGAGAAGAAGATACGTTAGAGTTTTATATATCCCAACACGCTTTAAGAAAGTGTGTATGAAAAGACCCCGAAGAAGCCGAAAGGGTCCGAATTCATGGCCAAATATAGGATTATTATTTTAGATAGTTGGTCAAGGTCACGATATTCATGGTTTTACACGTAAAATAAGACTTTGTGAGAAGTCGAAATCTGAAAGCTCCCAAAATCGGATTTCCCCTCCAACCTCTTCCCTCGTGCGTTTGAACAGTCCACGGCTGCTTGCCTGTTTTTCTCCACGTCCACCAAAGCCGAAATATTCTCGTGCTGCGCTTTTACTTTCGGACCATGTTGCCTTGGATAGTTCAACAAACGACGTCGAAGACTTTGAAGAAGACAAAACGTCTCATCTACCAATTCAAGAGAGCACCGCCTTCGGCGACGGCAGGATTGTTGCGTTGAAAATTTTTAGTGATCGAGGTGGACGCCAGCAGCTCGTCGGCGGGAAGTCGTACGTGATGCAGGCTGGGGAGAGGTTGAGGAGCAGTAATGAAGTAAAGAGAAGAGAAGTGAGAAGCGCCGGGAAGAAGCTATTCACTGGAGGAGGAGCAGAACCACATGAAGTGCTCGACAGAGAGAAGAAGAAGAAGACCAGGTCACCTTTTCTTTTCTCCCGAACACATGATCATCTTGGGAACGTTCTTCCTAGATCCTTAATTACTTCTTGTACCGACATTGCGCAGGAGGGTTTGCTTGCTATTATACGCAGCACTTCGGAATGGATACATCGGAAATCTCGTCAAGATACCCAAAGAAATAATCACGGTGCCGTCCAAACCGGACCCAAGATCAGGAGGAGTGGGGAAAAAGGAAGACTCCAAAACGAACACCACCAACACACCATCCCAAGCAACAACAAGGTCGTCGTTGCCCTTGTTTGGGAGGAAGCGGTGGGCAGCTATCGGCAACCGGTTCACCCTCAAATCCGACAAGGGTGGGACGCAACCAAAGCCGAAGATTGTGGAGATCAGCGGACAGGGGACAATGATAGGAGTTCTGGAAGACATCGTCGGCGGGAAACTGAGCGCCGAGGGGAGATCCAGCAGTGGCAGACGAGAGTTGAAGAGCAGAGGCGCCATGTCTGCGCCGATCTCCCCACCACAAAGGAGCGGGCTGCAGGGCGAGAGGTGCTTGGATAGGGATGGCTCCATAACCTCTGCCATCTTATACTGTAAACGTTCTTATCTGAGGGAGGAGATGTGAGAAGTTGTGATTAGAATCTACAAGATGTTGCTTTTGTTTTGTAAATAAGTAAGAAGTGCTACCATTTGTTACTTAATATGAGATCGTTCAATTATAGTCATAATTTAAATGAAACATGTATGTATGGGATCATGACAGATTCGTACTAGTCTATTAATCTCTTCTTCACCAACAGCTCCACGCCGTGCTCCGACTCCAGTACCAACCTAAACGCCACCCCATGTCGATAATTCGGCGAAAGCGAAACATGGAACCTCGAAAAGATCAAGGAAAGCAGGACCTTCAATTCCATCATCGCGAAATTCGCGCCCAGGCAAGATCGAACCCCAACCCCGAAGGGATTGTACAGAACGGGGAACTTGCATGCTCCGGCCACCCCACGCTCGAACCTTCTCGGCTCGAATTCGCCGGCGTTGGGGCCCCAGATCTTCGGGTCGTGATGGAACCTGATCCTGGGGATCCGAATAAGCGTGCCCTTTGGGATTAGCAAGTTCCCCAACTTCACGGCCCCCAAGGCCTCTCGAAGGACCAGCGGTGCCGGGGGATACAATCTCAGCGTCTCCTGGATCGCCATCGTCAACTGTTTCACGTTCATGTCGGTGTCGGGTCGTCGTATTAGATGCAGTCCGACGTGTATATATATATACATGTATGTGCACTTACCACTGGCATGCGGGTAAGCATGTCGGCGGTCGGCGTTCCCTCCCCGACGACCCTCGTCACCTCATCGCCAACACGAGCTTGCCACACTGGGTGAGAAGCGAGAAGCACCAGCACCCACTTGGCAACGCTGGCAGTCGTCTCGTGGCCCGCGAAGTATACGTTCTTGCAGTTGTCCACAACGAAATCGTCGGCCGTCAGGCCTTCTCCTCCGGCACCCTCAATCAGTGTTCCCAAAAGGTCACCACCTCTCTGTCCTCTCCCTCTTCTCTCCTCTACTACCTTAAGAATCAACGTCCTAATCTCCTCTGCCAGCGCCCATATCTTCCTGTTACTCTCCGTCGGTAGGTACCTGGTCAATATTATTAATTAATGTAAAACACGGGTGTGTGCGTTTGCATCACCTACAATATATTAAGATCGAGCAGGGAAATTGTTCACGTACCTCAGACCAGGAATCCCAATGAGTGAACTTTGTGCGGTCAGGGTTTGTTGGAGCGACCTGATTTGGGAGAATATGGCTTTCCCTTTGCTGTAGCTGCTGCCGAAACAAGCCCTGGAGATAACGTCCGCCGCTACCGCCTTGATGCCTTCGTCCACTCTTATGTCTGCAACACCGCCACCTTGCTCCACTTGAGCCTCCCACGAAGTCAGCAGAGGAATTGTGGACTCCACCATGAGATCCACCATGCCCTACGTTCATAATTAATTATAAGCTACCTTACCACAATACTACATATATATATATATATATCTGTAGCAGCACTAAACAGAGAAAGTATCTATTGATTTCCAATGAAAAAATATATATAAAGTTTACCTTGACCTTGCCCATGAAAAACTCCGGTGCAATGATCTTCCTCTGGCGTGCCCAGCTGTCGCCGTTGGACGACAACACCCCACCGCCGATCAATGCTCCTTGGTTCCTCTTCACAAAGAACGGCTTACCCAAGTCCATGGAGTTGCATTCGTAAATCTCCTTTGCCAGATCCAGGTCTCCCACGTGCAGCGTGATAATGTTCCCGTTCGAGTAGAAGAAGACCGGACCTATTATCATCATCATTATTATTAACAACGGCAGCAAGCAAATACAAATTCAAATACTACAATTCCTAGCCAACACATTTTAACTATTAGGGTACAGAAAAGAAGTAGTTTTGGAAGAAGAAGGCAGGCATTGATTAAATACCATATTGCTTTTCCCACAAGTTGATGTAAGGGAAGAGCATGGATGGGTGGTGGTGCTGCACTTGCCGTTTGCTTTCTTCCCAACTCCTGGCTTTGGCTTCTGATGCAATCCTCCGGATCTCAGGGATGTTTCCGAGTAGGAGCGACGTCGGTGGAGGAGCACCGATCCCTTGCTTTCTCAGGGCTCTTCTAATCTTCTCGGGCCGCAGGAAGCAGTGGAGGTAGAAGAGGAAGGAGGCAGATGACGCCACCGCCACCGCCAACGCCAAAGCCGTCATTAGATACGTCCCCATCTCCATGTTGAAGCTGAACTCCTCCCACAGTCCCATCACCTCATCACACTCTTTTTGTCCCCTCCTTTCTTGGTAGAGAGAGACGCAAATGCAATGCCTGCTCATAATAAATTAATTATAATCTGAAACCGTTACGGTTCATCCATGGTTTTCTAACCTTCGTTTTATTTTTTTTTCTTTAACTGCTCCTAACATTATGCTATTTCTCTCTGTGGATAATAAATTAAGGGACAAGCATTTGATTTGGCTTTCCACGTACCGTCGGATTATTAATTTGCATTTTGTTTTTTCGAAATAAATTAAGTTGGAAAATTTTGTTTTGAGATCCACAGATATGTATATATGCATGTGCTTGTCTCTCGCATATGCACGGATGAAGGACTTATCTGTTCGATCGATTCAATTGATGCATGCGTATATATAAATCTGAAATTCTTGAGCAGCAAGGAGGTGGAGGCCGAACTCAGGTGCAAGGATTTCAGCATTGTATTGAAAATAGAAAATGACGATCCTCATAATCAAATTATCTAACATGAAGTTAAAATGTAATTATTTATTTATTAATTAAGTACAAAACGAGATTTATTTTACAAACTCATATATACAAGTTTTTAATATATTTATTTATAAATCTATAAAAGTTAGTTATTACTGCAACCGTAGTTAATAGTTTCTCTTTTGATACGTTTATTTATATATTTCAATAATCATAATTTATAACTACGTATAATTCTTACGATTGGATCTAAAAGTCACATTTATCTCTACGACGAAGTTCAAATGTCACATATTATCTTATGACGGGATCTAAAAGTTATATTTAGTCGTGTGACAATGCTTAAAAGTCACATATAATCTTGTAATAGAATCTAAAAGTAAACTAGTCTTACAATTATGAATATAATAACATAGTTTAATTTTTTGAAACTAGATCCTGAACTTACTTATACTATAATTATCTTTTCATATATAAGTTACGATCACATGTCTCATGTTAACAAATAAACGCATAAACACTATCAATACATTCTTCATAATTTTAATACAATAATAAATAAGCCTTTCCCTTATTCAGTCATTTACGAAAGAATGCACTGAAATCTCTTAAAAATGTGTCTAATAATGCGTAATATCATGTAACAAAATAAATACCGATCATGCATCAATCACTAACAATCACAATAAAAATGTAATATGCATAATAACATTAATCGACAATGATATGCATGAATTTACAATAGTATGCATTAATAATGAAAAATACGTAATAATCAACAATTATACTATTTTTAGACTAATCAATAAAAGACTTATTTCCAAAGTCAACAATATTTTCAAAATCTTCTTCTTCTCTTATCTCTTTTCATCATCTTCTTCCTTTAAAGGGGTATTTGTGCACTTAGAAAATAGTAAAAAATGATAGAAATTTTTTTATTATTTTCTAAGTATTTGTGTATCAAATGATTTTCTATCATTTTCCACCATTTTTCCTTGGTATATAAGAATTTTTTTTCATTTTACGACATTCTGATCTCTAAAATTGATGGAAAATAAAGGAAAAGAAAATACGAATGATCATAAAATATATTAACAATATGTAATTTTAATATAGAAATTGTTTATATATTTAATAGATGAGAATTAATATTACGAGAGATATGTGAAACAATAAAGATGTATGAAATATATTTTATGTTGTAATAATTATCACATATGACTCTATCTTATATTCTCTATAGTAAATTTTATTATTATTTATCTTGTAGATAAATATAAAAAATATTTAATTTATTAATTTTAATATTTTTATTTTATGAATAAACATATATATTTTACATTTTATGATTTTCCATTATTTTATGTTGTGTATATAAATACACGTATTTCAAATTTTATCATTTTCTATTCTATGTACAAACATCTTGATTTTTTTACTGACTTTCTGTTATTTTTTATAATATTCTATTATTTTATTTCTATCATTTTTCAATACACAAATACTTCTTAAATCCTTAATAGGAAAACCACCTCCCCCAACTAATTATTATTTTTTTAATATTTGCATCCCCGCTCAACTCATTATAACATATCTATTTATTCAATTTTTTTAAAAAAAAATCATCAAAATTTCTATTAAATTAAATTAAATTAATTACCATCGGAAATTTCGATCTCCGCTCTCCCCTTTTTTTCATATACGATTTATACAAAAACCTTTAAATTTAACTTATTTAAAGCACAGGTCGATGATGATCATGCAACCCACGTTCACACATAACTTGTTTTAAATAAGTAAAATTAAAAATAAACTGAAAAACCCTGGATGACCACAGACTCTCCTAAAAATAAAGATATTGAAGTATTTAAAAAATATTGACACAGTCAACGTCTTTACAACCCACACAACACATGATCTAAATTCAATTAACTCTCCTACTGATTTAGATCACACGAATACTAAGACTTTCTCGTAGTAGTTGAAATCGATCAACACGTAAAGGCTTTGTAAACACATCAACAGTCTGATCTTCACATCTACAATAAGCTAAAATCGCCTCGCCTCGCCAAGCTTCTGCATCTCATGAACAAAATATAGTATTTAATATTAAAATGTTTAGTTCAACCATAAAGTACTGGATTACGAGAGAGATTGCTAAAGCTGTCTGATTATCGACCAATACTTTTGTGGCGCGCCTGTTGGCTTCAAGTGTAGATCAACCAACAACTTTCTTAGCCATATGGCTTGTTTAACAACCGCATTCACTACTATGATTTCAACTTCTACGGTAGATTGGGCAATCAAACTTTGCCTTTTTTGAACTTCAAGAAAATATGTTACTTCCAAACGAAAAATAGTATCCAGAAGTGCTTTTGAAATCAGTAGATCTAACCCAATCACTGTTAGAATATCCTAATAGTGTTGGGTTATCATTCCGCCTAAAATCAAGCCCAAACTTTGATGTACTTTTGATATACTTGAGAACTCTTTTTGCAGGCTTTCATATGCACTTGAGTAGCACAGTGCATAAATCGAGATAACCTTGTTACGACATATAATATATCTGGTCGGGTTGTCGTAAGGAATATCAGACTACCAACAACGCTTCGATAATGTTGTTCATCCACACAAGCTTCCATTGACTCTTCAATCAATTTTTCCTTAAAACAGAAGGGTGTAGTAACAGATTTGCTATTTGCCATGCCAAACTTTTCAAGTAAACCCACAACATACCTCTGTTGGTTGATTACGATTCTATTTTCAGTCTGTAAAATCTACAAACCTAAGAAATAAGTAGCTAATCTAATATCTGTCATTTGAAAATTTAATCTTCATCTTATTTTTAAAATTTTGAATCATCACTCCCCATGATAAGAAGATCGTCAACATACAGTGACACCACTAGAAGATTATGCAACTCATTTTTTACATAAAGGGTGGCCACCTCTGATAAGCTTTTAATAAATCCAAATTCTAAAAGAAAGAAATCGATCTTACTATGCCAAGCTCTTGGAGTTTGTTTGAGGTTATACAATGCCTTATTGAGTCGATACACTTTAGATGCATTACTGGAATCTTCAAAAATAGTAGACTGCTCCACGTAGACTTCTTCAATTAAATCTCCATGCAGAAAGGTCAATTTTACATTCAATTGATGTATCTTCCAATTAAATTGAGCTACAACTACAAGAATTAATTTGATTGTATATTGATGTGCCCTAGGAGCAAATGCGTCTGAATAGTCTATCCCATATTCTTGCACATAACCTTTCACCACCAAACAAGCTTTATGTTTACGTATGGAACCATTAAGATTCTGTTTAATCTGGAACACCCATTTCACACCTATGACCTTTTTATCTGCAAGTTTTTCAATAAGAAGTTGCCATGTATTAGTATTTTGAATCATTTCTAATTCTTCTTCCATCACCCTTCTCCATTGAGGATCTTGCAAAGCTTCTGTCACAAGAGATCGGTTCAACATCAACAACATTTGTCTGGGCATAAATATTGGCTAAGAATTTGGTTCCTTTGACTAAAGTTGTTTCTTCATTATTTTCAATGTCAGAATCAAATGTTTTCGATTGATTTCTTTGTGGAGTTGTTGACTGACTTGGTGATTGCTTTGTGTTTTCACATTCCCATTGTTATTTCTCATCTTCAAAAAACTTCAAATCTATTGAAATAGCTACCTTTTTTGACGTTGGGAGACAGACTCGGTAAGCTTTTGATACATCATTGCATCCAACAAAAATCCCAGGTGTTGCTCTTGCATCCAACTTATCCCTCTTGATACTCGATACATGTGTGTAACAACTACAACCAAAGGCGCGTAAGTGATCATACTTTGGTTTGTATCCATACTAAGTTTCAAATGGTGTTAACTTCTTCAGCAATCTTGTAGGTAACTTATTCTGAATCCAGCACTTACATATTCACCTCCATTGTCTATACGAATTATTTTAACTCGAGAATTACTCTAATTCTCCACAAGGTCTTTAAATTGACGAAAAATATCTGATGCCTCAGATTTTTCCTTGATGAAATAAATCCAACTCATGTGTGAATAATCATCAATGAATATGATAAAATAGAGATTACCATTAAATGAGGCAATACTCATTGGTCCATCTATGTTTGAATGAACTAGATACAATTTTGATTCAACCCTCCAAGTTGTTGGTTTTAAAGGATCTCTTACATAATTTTGCTTGACTGTCATGTTTTGCAATTTCCAATCTCCTCAAAAAAATTTTGATCATCAAAAAGTTTTGCCAATTGTTTCATGCGATCAACACTACAATGACCCAACCACTAATGCCATCGATCAGATGGTTGATGAGATCCAACATATACTAATGCTGAATCTTTCTCCATATTTAAAGAGAAACTACATCTCTTCATCCTTACTTTAAATATTCTACAACCCAAATGGTCCAGAATATAACAATAATTATCTTCAAAATGAATCTTGTAATTATTCTCTAGTAATTTATCAACGCTTATCAGATTCTGATCAATTGCAAGAACAAACAAAACATCTGACAAATAGCATATTCGAACATTTGTGGAAAGGGTAATAGTACCTTTCTCTAATGCTGGTAATAAATCTCCATTTCCAATTCTTACATGAGTGAAATTGGTGGATGTAATGCTTGTAAATAAACTTCTATCAAATGTCATATGATTTTTACAACCTGAGTCAACAAGCCAAGAATCGGTGGGAATAAATGAATCATTAGTACTTATTGCTGCTAAGAAAAGACATTCTTCTTCACATTCTCCCTTTGGACCTTACTGTAGATTATTTTCTGCTTGAGCCTTGTTCAACTTGCAAATAATTGCTTCATGCCTTACTTGATTACACCGCGTACATTGGGCAATAGGTCTCCTCCAACATTTTATTTCCTCTGAGATGACGGTTTTGAACTGGTGTCTTCCTTCTTTTTGATCGAATTACTAGCAAACTTCTTCCTAGCTTTATTCTTCTCCTTTTTACTGACGATGTTCTTAGCAAATAAGGCACCTTCAGCTATTGGCTCTTGCCTCATCATACATCGCTGCTCTTGAGCTTGTAGCGCATTCATCAACTCACCAAGTGTAATATTGGATAAGTCACAAGTATTCTCAATCGTGGCGATTGAAGCCTCATACTTTTTTGGTACAGTAATCGAAATTTTCTCAACAACACATGAATCAGAGAAAGTGGTACCCAACAAATGCACCTTATTTGCTATGGAAAGGAGCTTGTTGGTCTACTCTTTAATAGTATTAGATTCCTTCATCTGAAGTAGTTCAAATTCACGTACAAGATTAAGGACTTTCATGCCCTTGATTCGATCATCGCCAGAGAACTCAACCTTCAAATAATCCCAAATTTATTTCCTTTGCAGTTGGCAGAGACATTGCTCGTGCAAATATATTAGGAATGACTGCTGAAAACAAGACAAATTTGGCCTTAGCTTTCCTTAAATGTCATTCCTTTGTATTCTTCAACTGTGGCATCGTTGGGTTCTCTGGAAGTATTGGTATTAGATAATTATCCTCTATCACTTCCTAGAAATCAAACCCTTCTAGATGGACTTGCATTTGAAAAACTCAGTACTGATGGTTATCACCATCGAACTTGGACAGACTAAGCTGGTTGAAGGTTTAATCAACATCCATCTTGATCGTCCAAACCTAACCCTGATACCAATTTGATGATTTACTTGTTGAAGCTTGAGTTTCAAGAAGGGAGATTGAAAGGTTTCGAGAAGAGATGAGAAATAGATGAAGGTTGTAGAGGAATTCATTCAACATGAACAAGCGTACACAGGATGTATTTAAAACACACGTCAAGCAACCCACGTTTACACATAACTTGTTTTAAACAAGTAAAATTAAAAAAAACTCAAAAAACTTGGATGACCACTGACTTTCCTAAAAACATCCTTCGGTCAGATACTTCCGAAGGATCCGACAGATAGTTTCCGGTTCCAACGTACTATCCATTTATCCATAGTCGGGTCAACCCGACCGTTTCTGCCTGTAAAGGAAAAAAATCGAGAATTTGTGGCAAAGGAAAACGGAATGAACGAGCCGAGTTCTGCTCCAACCTTTCCGGTCCCCGATGTTCTCTCCTTCCTGGTCTCCTCTTCCCGCCACCACCACCACCACACAAGCAGGAGGAAGACGACGACCACGGAAGCCCCCGCCCATCTCCATCTCCACCAACCCCTCCGACGTCGACCCGCTTCATCTCAGGAACCTCCTTCACTCCTGCAACCTCTCCCCCCACAGGTTCCCCGCTCTTTCCCCGGAAGGCCGCGTGGAACCGGTTGGCGTCGAAAAGCTCAGGAAATCCGTGGCGAACAGCTCTGTGGTCGTCTCCATTTTCTGCAGGGAGAAGCACTGCAAGGGAGTCGATGCGGAGTTTGGGTTCGAGCAATTGTTCGAGCGGGCCGTGCCCGTGCCCGTTGAGGAAAGGAGGCTCGTCGGGTTCGGCCGTGCGGTTTGTGATGAGGGTTTAACGGCCTCCATCCATGACGTGGTGGTGAGGGTTTTTACTACATGCTTTGTTTCTTTTCTTCTTTCAAATTAAGTGCTTACAATTGTTCATAGCATAAAAATAGCTCCCAATAAATGACCATTTTTTTTCTTTTAATTCCTTCTCCCAAACGTGAGCATGGCAAGCGTTAGAGACAAGAGAGAAGCAGCAGCAGTAATGCTGCAGCCTTGCCGTGTGTGGACTAGAAAGCTCGATTTTTTCTTCCCTCACGTCTGAAAGTATGGTGTTCAAATATGTCATGGCTAATTAATTAATTCTTATACTTTTCCCCTTAATAGAGTAGTATAGCCTAGTACTATTTGTCTTCTTTTTTTTGCAACCTTTGCTATCAACATTATTTATTTATCATACTTAATAATGTGTCGGAAGCAACAAACATTCTAGAACTGTAGTCGACCAAATGGGCAATCTATTATTAATTTTGTCGAGAATATAGCTGAAGTCTTTTGTATCTAAGCTATACACTACAATTCTAATGGTGGCTTATAAGAGTTCATCAGGTCCATTTGTATCCTTTATCACATTTTTCTGGCCTGAGGCACCAAAGAAGGCAGAGGGCATAGTCCTGATTAGATCCAAAGAGAATAGGGGGTATACAGCATGTTGTAATTTTTTGAGAGAACTTTTTTATTTCCATCCCTATATAGAGCTCTCATTATCTACAAAGGATTCATGTAATATATTTGGAAGAAAAGAATTCATGTCATATGCTTGGAAGGAAAGAATTCATGTGGCCAACCCACATAGTGGGATTATGACTTATTTTGTTGTTGTATAGAAGAGCTCTTATTCTCGTGATGAAAAATTCAATGTATGATGCAGTTTGCATGAAGAAAAACTTTGGTTATTTTCTTTGGATGTAAAATACCTGCATTCTCCCTGAATATTGAAGTTATTTAGCAAAACAATATCAAAGAAGTATGGCATACCATGGCATTAAATTATCACAGTTATTCATGCTCTCATATCACTTAATGTCTTGCAGGTTGCCCCTTCGTTACAGAGGTTAGGTATAGGTCGAAAGATAATTCAAATAATTATAAGGTATCAAATGACATAAAAGACAATGCATTTTGATGCTCATCCTTTTACATTGTGAACCTATTTCATTCAATCATCTACGATTTTATAACTTTGTAGTGTTTATTTTCTGATATTGGTTAATGTTTTTGTTGGATGTTGAATTAGGCTTTTGATGTAATAAATTTTGACACAACATGTTAATTACGTAGCATTGATAACATGATACATGAACGCAATAATTGTCCATTTTTTAAAGCTATTTATAAATATTTAAATGACGAGCATAATTTTATTTTAAAATGATTTAACACAATTATTACCAAATTCAACATGATTAAAATATATTTTAATCTAGTTACAAAACATTTAGCATTTAAAATAAATTATTAAATATATGAATATAAAACTAAATGCAAATACATTTCCTACATGTTTTAATTTACAGTATTACCAATAATCAATCATAATTTCACTAAATTATACAAGAATATGATAAAATTGATTAATATGATAGCATGATGAGTACACACAAAATGAAAAAAAGGACCCTTACACAAGCCATAGGTGGGCTGGTAGAATTGAAAGCAAACCAATGGAAAATTGGTAAACTTTAAGTTGCCATTATATTTTTCCTAAAGTTCATATATTGTGCCATTATATTTTTTTCACAATTTGTTGCTTCCATTATTTTCATGGACCTTAATGATCATGTCACTAATACCAGGTATCTTACTAATAAAGATATACATGATATTTCAGCCTTGTGCTCAGAAAAGGAGAGGTATGTTTCTTGATCCCTTTTTTTTGCAAAATTAAACAAACTAGAAGGAAATTTACCCTCTGCAAAAATATGAGTCTTATGGCATGTCTACTTTTGAATAAGATGGGTATATTTGCAAATCAAACTTCCGCTAACCAGCTTTTGCTATTTCTATGCTGTATTGCTGTCTTTATCTAACTAGGTACTGATTTAAGAAAATGAATATGTAATGCAACATCTTTATTCAAATAATTGAGCTATTCAGACTTCTTTTTTTGCATTCTTCTATTGTTACTTTTCGTGCATTTTAGACTTTTCTGATTTCTTGCTTTAGCTTTGTGAATCTCATCTTTGGATATGCCCATGAAATGCAAGCACAACTAACAAGCATGAATATAAACACTAGCTAAATAATCTGCAAGGAGTATACAGTCCGACATGTTTTTTCTAGCATGTAGGGTCTGTGTAAATGGTGTATGAGGATGGTATAATAAGAAAATTCTGTTCCATTTTGAAAAGAACACCCATTTGCATGCCTTGGATGTTTGTCATATATGTTATGTATTATAGATGGAGCCCCTATTTTATGTAGTTGCCTACAGGATGAAATCTTGTAGGTACCTTGAGTAGAAGCAAACAACACTCATTCAATGCAATGAAGGGTTAAAAGTATTTCCTTGGATTCTTCTTTTATCAATTATGACCCCACATGTTAAATGAAACCCTCATTCTTCTTCCTCTCCCATTCTCTTTGGTGTCCTCTTTATTGGATTCCCTCCTATGTGGTGGTGCAACAAGCCAACAACTAAGAGGCAACTACATTGGTGGAGGATAATAGATCTGCCTCCTCTTGGTGGAAAAATGTTCCTGTTGGGCAATATAATGCAAGATCCATTAATCCTTAGATAGTTTTACGTGACATGTTGAATAGTTCTGCATTAAAAACTGTGAGGATAGGACTTACATACAAGGATAGACCTCTCCACTTAACCGTGAATTGATTTTAAATTGAATGTTCATATTTTGATATAGTTAGAACAAAAAAGTCTCTATACATCCAACCTATCTAAAAATAAAAACCCTCGTAAGACCTAAAATGGACCACAGATGAGGAATAGTTCTAGAATAGTCTTACATTAGAAAAAAGTGAAGAAAGGAATTGCATGCAATAAGGAGAGATCTTTTTACTTATAACCCGTTAGTTTTGAGTTAAATGCTCAAATCTCTCATCTCTCAGTGGGAAAAAATGTTCTTGGTGGTGGACATAATGCAAGATCCATTAATCCTTAAATAGACTTACATGATGTGTTGAAATAGTCCTACGTTAGAAACTATGAGGATAGGACTTACAAGGATAGACCTCTCCATTCGTTGTGAATCCATTTTAGGTTGGATGCTCATATTTCAATATGGTTAGAATAAAAAAGTCTCTACACTTGTAGGCTATCTAAAAATAAAAATAGTTGTAAGACCTAAAATGGACCACAACAAAGAGGAGTTTTAAAATAGTCTCACATGAGAAAAAAGTGAAGATGGGAGTTGCATGTAATAAGGAGAGAACCTTTTTCACTCATAAACAATTATTTTTGAGTTAGATGTTCAAATTTTAACGTGTAAGAATAAATATATGGAAGCTACTACAAAGAAGAAATTGTGCTTTACCACTAAGCAACATAGGACCATGCAGCCAAGGTGAAATTTGAGAGCATGTTGGTCCTATGTAACGAATGCTAGTCCTATATGTAGTAATAATCATTTGCCGAAGCTGTTTGATCACTCCATCGGCCCTTGATTCGGATCACCACATGATGTCCACTCAAATAGCACTAGATGATGACCCAATCAAAGATGACAGATTCCCTTCAGACCATCGTTGGAAGAGAGGAAACCCCAAAAAGAGGAACTCTGATTGACAAAGTGGAGAAGTGGAGATTGGGACGAGTAAGGATTTTTATACCGTATTATTTTCCGTCTAATTGTGGTTGTCAAAGAGGTATATCAAAATTAGACGGTCAAGATTTTATGTGACAACGGGGAATAACCTGTAGACACCTCCATATGCATTTTTATCCTTTTGTTTAATGTCCTTGTTTGCTATTTTACTGCCCATGCCTATGCTACATACAGTAGTTTATTTTAATGTCCTTGTATGCTACAATGCTGCAAGCATAATGATAATTACGGGTTGCTTGTGTTAAGCTTTAGATCCTTGCTACGTTGTACGTTGAACGTAGAGCCAGTGAGCCGATTTTATTGTGGTTCCATTATTCCATCTAATGTTTTAAGCCGAATTATAAATATTTCATGGTGCACGAGAATCTGTTTCCATCATTGATGTGTATATACCATATGCATTTCTATGTTGGCACAAGATTTTTTATGTTAAATGGATACGGAACTAGTACTCTTTGTAATATCTAAAATTTCTTCAGGTTATTTTTTAAAGCATGTGGATTTGGAAATGATTATTTAGGGGCCACAACAATGATGTATACCCGGCCTGCGTTGGCTGGAACTGCTGATAGTTCAATGGTAAAGATTGTTGGTCGTATGATGTTGTTAATGCCGACAACCAGGAACTTAGCAAAAGAATGAATTTTGATGCAAATTATCAAATTGATGCTTAAATTGCTGTCTGAAGAAATCAGATTCGAGCATTTTTGGCGCATCGATGAGAGGAGATGCTTTTTATCTCGATGTGAGCTTTTTCAGAGATGAACTAAATTGCACCTGATGAGAAGCTTTGGTGTGTTGGATGTTGCTCTGACGACCTGTATGTAAACCAAGCGGATGCCATTGCATCCTTGATAGCCAAGGTCTTCAGTGACTCATGAATAGCATAATTTGTTGCTGTAAATCCTATTAATACTATACTCAATTCACCTATAACATGTGATCATATACAATCAAATGTTCAAGGTAGAGCTTAACATTGAAATATACAGGCAAATGCTTCTCGAGCTAAAAGCCGTTTGTTTGAACAATCTTAAGAGTACATGACAGTCTTTTACTTCATTGTGAAAGTGGGAATTTTAAATTTACATTTAGATAAAAATACTATTATTATAAAAGAAGGTTCTGTGTTGAAGCCCAATCTATAATGTAGGCTGCATTTCGGGATTTACCTGCGCTTACATTTCGGGATTTACCTGCATTTCTGTTCCTAAGAAATCATGCTAAGTCCCACACGAGATAACCGTGGGATCATACAAAGTATATGTGATCGATCTCAAGTATCCTAAGAAAACCAGAAGTTGCCAGAACAGAGAAGGCTATATAGCATGGATTCAAATGGCGTAATAGACATATTAAAACATCTATTAAACTTAAATTGAATTATAAATTAGCTGTTTCTGAAAGATACATGTCTATATGTTGACCTTTCCCCCAAGGCAGTAGCAGCAACCTGATGCAACTAAATCTGAACAACTCAGACCAGATGAACCAAATTCTCAGCTTCGCCAATTATTTAGTAGTCTTCAGGAGCCCTATGCAATCCAAGCGAAAAAGGAACAGAAAGATTAGATTCCCTCTTTAATCTCAAGATCCGATTTCTGGTAAGTTTGTACCGGTGATACGAACATGTGACTAACATTGGGTTCTGGAGACAAACATTGATATAGCGACAGATTATCTTCAAATATCATGATAAGAGTCAAATATACAATTGTAGAAGACATTTAATGAGCCAAATTTGCAGAAGATAAATCATTCATATATGATAGTGACGTCTGACTGATTATTTCCCTGGCAGCCAAGCTTTTCGTTTGAAAATGCAGAATCAAAATAACATGTATAAGATGTGCCTTTTTTAAAAACGACTTCAAAGTCCAAACTCTATGAATTTTCAAGAGCAGCCATCTACCTATGGGAATTGTAGTATATCATGGTTCCCCTCTTGACATTATTGATTGAGCTTCCATTCTTCAGAAACCTAGTGAATCTGAAGGATACTACAAATCCAAACAGCCTAAGCCATAGGATTTCACTGTTTGTTGTGCTAATCAGAAAAATATGAATTATGAGGCAAAATAAAGAAAAATCCAGCTTGGCTTGGTACGAGGATCAGCTTCATCCAGACAGAAAAAGACTTTCACTCTTCTTGCATTGCATCAGGTGCATACCCAAGCTCCCGTAGGCATCCAATCAATATGCTCAACATGAAATATACCTGCTCAATGTTTGGATGTCTCCTGTCTCGAGTAATAAACACATGCACTCCTGATTTGAGTACAATCCAGCTGCATCCTGGCACTTTTCTCACATTTTGGTTTTTCATGGATGATCTGATGTTCAAAACATCACCAAATCTTCTTGCTGATCCATATACATTTGACAGGAGCACATAGCTCCCACCATGTTCTGGTTCCATCTCCAACAAACAATTTGCTGCTTCTACTGCACGATTAGTGTCTCCATGAATTTGGCAAGCAGCCATATATGACCTCCACACAACTGGATTGGATCTAATTGGCAATTTTACCAGCATATCATGTGCCTCAGCCAGACGCCCAGCTCGGCTGAGCATGTCCACCACACATGAGTAGTGTTCCAAAATGGGAACCACCTTGTAATCTGTCTCCATATGCTCCAAGAACCACTTTCCTTTATCAATAAGTCCACAACGACCACAAGCGGAAAGAACACCAACAAATGTCACATCATCAGCTGCAATGCCTGCATTACACATGACAGAGAACAAATCAAGTGCCTCAACTCCCTGTCCATGAGAGGCATAGCCCCCTATCATGATATTCCATGATGCAACATCATGAATTTCCATCATATCAAATACTGATCTTGCATCGTGCAAATTTCCACACTTCGCATACATGTCCATGATGGCATTTTCCACATAAAGGTCACCCTTATTATTCAGGCCACTCACAATCATGTAACCATGAATTTGCCGACCATGTGGCAAGGCAGATAATTGAGCGCAAGCTGGAAGAACTGCAGAAATTGTGACGGAATCAGGTTGGACGCCATCTTTCCTCATCCTTTCGAACAACTTTAAGGTTTCGATGTTGTCCCCGTCATGCTGAATGACACAAATGATTGAGTTCCAAGAAAAGATGTCTCTTTCAGGCATTGTCTCAAATATCCGCAAAGCTTCTTCTACGTCTCCACTCTTTCCGTACATGTCAATCAATGAATTGGAAACACTTATGTCAGTATCATATCCACATTCCTTCGCCAAAGCATGAATTCTTTTGCCACTCTCCAAATCCCCGGTGGCAGTGAACACTGAAATGATCCCAGTGACCGTGTAACTACTTGGCAAAATTCCTTCACTCTCCATCCTGTGGAAGAATCTCAAGGCATTCTGAAATCTACCCATCTGCGCAAGCCCATTGACCATCGAATTCCACAGAACAACATCTCTGTCAGGCAGTTCGTCGAACATCCTCTCTGCCTCCACGACAAAGTCAAACTTCACATAGCACCCCACCATCGCACTCGACACAAACAGATTCGACTCGAGACCCACCTTGAATAAGAACCCGTGAATCTTCCTGACCTCCTTCACCATCCCCAGATCACAACAGGCATTGACCACGCGGGGTAACGTGAACTTATCCGGCACAAGACCCGCTTCGCGCATCTCCCGGTACAAATCGACAGCATCAGACGCAAGGTGGTTTCCAGCCATCCCGGCAATAACGGCATTCCACATGAAAATATTGGGGCTTTCGACGTCACGAAAGACGGCGAGGGCGTCTCCTGGGCACGCGCACTTGGAGTAGAAGTTGACGAGGCTGGTGATGGGGAAAGGGGACGCATGAAACCCGTTCACGAGAATGTAGGCGTGGGTCCGCCTCCCTCGGGCTAGGTCCCCGTGGGCGGCGCAGGCCTGGAGCAGGGATACGCAGGAGGCGACGAGGGAGGTAGGGTGGCTGCCGGCGGCGGCGGTGGCCGGGCTTGTAGTCGTAGTAGTGGTGGGACATCGACACGTTTTGGTGAACGAGGTAGTGAGGCGACGAGGACTTCTGCTCATTCGGCCTGGGCTGCACTTGCACGATGGCGCGGGCGTGGCATCACCGCAACGTTTGCTGTATGATGTGACGTGGATTGCTTTTTAATTTATATCATTCTTTCAAATAAAATGGTTGGATCATCAGATTCTAATTTTCAAAAATTAAAGTATACAAAAAAAAAACTTGGGTTGGCAGTAAAAAACGCCAAAAGTATTTTTCGATAGTTTTAACTAATTAAACTATTATGAGTTGGTTAACGGCGTGGTAAAAAAATAATGGTAAAAAATAACTAAGAAAGTCATTACGTCGTTGACCCAAAAGTATACGTCGCCAGGTCCAGACAAGGACATCTACCGTTCCCGCTCAAAACGGACGGCTGGATTCCACCCTCCACCCAAAATTTACCAGCACCGCCTGTGCTTAAAAAAAGCATGACGTCGTCGCCATCGCCCCTTCCCCCTTCCCTCGGCCCCCTCCATTTGGCGGAGCTGGGCTTTGCCTCTGCTCCGCCCGTTCTTCTACCGAAATGGCGTATCGGAGGAAGAACGGAAACCCTAGATATCACGCCACCGGCGAGGAGACTCCGGCCGTGCCGTTGCGCTGCCTCGACGAGGTAGAGCAGCTCGGGCCGCGCTCCGCCCTCGCCGCCCAGGCGATCCGGGAGTCTTCGGCCTACAGGGACTCTTCTCTTTCTTCAGCCTACGCGGATCCAGTGTTCTCGGCCAGTCGTAGGGAGTCTGATGCCTCCCGCAGATGCGTTCCGATGCCGCAGGTGAGATTTTGTTCGTGTACTTGATTTGCTGTTTGCTTGGCGTTCTGGTATTCTGGATTTGATGGAAGTTTCGGCCGTATGGGTGGTGACTGGGATCTTTGAATTCTGGATCGATGTTGGAAATGGTGCTAGTTTTGTATCGTTTTTTCAACTTTTTTGCATTCCTCTGGGTTCGCTAGTTTTTATCGTCATTGTCGAATTAGGCAAGTTTTTCGATGTATCATTCATTATCCAAACATTGGCTAATCCTCCGTGGTTCGTGTGTCAAAGTGACCTACCTTTTGATTCACATGTGCTCCTTCACACTTTGGAGGCCTCAGATAATGGGGATGGAACTGTTGAGCAATCAACCTCTTTACAGTTGGCACCGTGGATTCATTTAGGATGCGGATTCTTTCATAATCTTACAAGAAAATTCTGATTTGATTTGCACGACCTTTATATTGGTTTATTATTTATTTTTGGAAGTAACTTAGTCGGGCATTGGAACCCACTTTGTCTGCCAATCTTCAAAGTTCCGTTGGAAATTGAAAGAATTAATTTCTATGAAAAACAGCTTTTGTGCACAAGAGATCCTGTGAATATGAACCAAGAAAAAGCAATTTCTATGAAGAAGTAATTACTTCATCAATCTCTGAGATACAATTAATTTATTTAGTTGCACTACTGCATAACGTCTCTCCACTCAAAAGCCTGTTATCTTGGTTCTTCTGCCGCTGACGTCTGTTATTTCAACGTTGATGATACGCTTCTCTGGGTATCTGGTTTTATCATTTAGACACCAGAATTTCAGTAGATGACTACACTAGGTTGTAGAGTCCAGAATTATCTAGGCTTTATATGATAAACATGGGCTAGTTGCAGATGTCATCAAGATGCAGTGATTAGAGTTGGTGGCCTGTTCATGAAACTTATAAAATTGCATTATTTGTTTATTTAAATTATGTGGGATGACGCATCTTAAATCATTTGGAATAATTTTTCTTGGCTGGTTTTCTTAAACCCTTTGGAAAAATGAATTCATTGTGTTTCAGTTACATAACCCATTGCACTGCATGTATTTTCAACTTGAGCCTCTTTTTTTCCATGTTGGCAACCATTTGATCACAAGACCCTTTTGGATTTCTTCCAACTATTAGTTTTCCAATTTAACCTAATAAAAGAGGGCATATTTTCCCCCATCATTTACTGGGTCTTTTAGCACATATGAATGCTATGTTCCACTTCATGTTCTACTTATGTCAATTTATATGATATTGTAGGATTCCGATGAATGCAGAAATAGTTCCATAAACAAGTTGAATGAATCAAAATATGGATTCTGGGGCACTTTGGCTAACAAGGCCAAATCTGTTCTCGAGGATGATAATCTTGGGCAGCATAAAGACTCCAGAAGAAATCTGTCTCATCATGAAAATTCTAATGATAGCCAGGTTGGGATACATTCATCTGTTGTGATTTTTCTTTGGGTTGCTCTTACTGGTTAAAATAAATTGATAATATTATCCAACATTAATGGCCTTTGAATAGGTATGGGGATACCAATGAAGAATAAAAAATTATGGAACAGTAGCAATCTCATAAGATTTTGTTTTTGAAAAGGTAGCATTTTTTATATATTTCTGAGACGGGCATAACATGTGTGTTTGGTTGAAGTGTATTTGCTTTCACTATCAAGGAACTACATTTGGCAGCCTATGTTTTAGTGCTTGAATTCAATTGAAATTTGGAAACCCTTTTTAAGGATTACATTAAGAAATGTCAATTATGTATTTTGAGTGGGTGCCTTTTAATGGAATACAATGGGCCAAAATTCTAGATCTTTAGAATGAAGAATTAATAAACCTGATCTGCTCCCTTTGCTATCGTATTTGGTTTGCAGAAAGCACTTAAATATTTTCTATCAGCCCCTTAATGGTGCGGTTGACATCATCCAAAAAAGTCAAAGACAGAAGGCCACCTCAAACATAAGTTACATAACCATACTTATTAAGTCAAACACCTAGCCAGCATGATTTGGTTATGCCTAGACTATCCACTTTATTTTGTCTTAGGCAGATTTTTTATTGGGTTTTTAAATTAAATATATATTTCTTAAGATTTTTAATGTTTTCCATTAAAAAATTTTGACATATAATTTTTAATGAAATATCACTGAAATATATATGCTTTTTGAAATATATAATCGTATATATTTTTGAAATACATGCATTAATATTATTACACTTGTATTTTGATGTTATCTTAAGAGTATTTATATATTCAATATTATTTACAAAATAATTGAGCTAGAAGTATGCATGATTATTATGAAATATATATAGAAATATATAATATATACATAAAACATATTTATTTATTTATTTGGGTATCTATGTATCACTTAGGCACCCAAGCAGCCATGGTGTCTAGGTGCTCAAGACGCCCTAGCATACCATCAGTATGCCTCGGCACCTTAATAACCATGAACATAACCATAGGTAGCTTTGTTTTAATTGGTTTAGAAGGGATGGATGGTTCTGTAAATTGAATGAGCCTTATTAATAGGATTCATCTTATTTCACTTTCAAAAATGCTACGGTACAATGAAAGAATTACTAGGTATACGTGCAATGGAAAATTTTTTGGCAGAGTTTATGAGTGGATGCATGGTCTCAATTAAGAAAGAAATTCACTTTTCTTTTTGTGGTGTACATTGAGACAAAAAAGTCCGCACCTGGACAAGTATTCAAATATTTGTAAATCCCAGGGTTAGAAGAAGAGTGCTTGAGATCTGATTTACTAATTGAGACACATCAATATTCTTATGCTCTTTATTTACCATATTGTGCAGTGAAAAAAAGTAATCATACCGAAAATAATAAGGACAAGATCTTTGACATATCAATTGATTTATACACTCTTTGTTGGAGAGACAAATCAAAATGCATTTTAACTCCAATTCAAACAAAGTGTGCAAGATGAAAATAATTGCCACTTATAACTCATTGGCATCTTAAAGTGTAACCTATGATGCCACATTATGGGTATGGGTACTCGTATTGACATGCATATGGGAACGGATATGCCAAATGTTCAAATTTGATTACATAGATAAGGATACAAGTATTAATTAAAATACAATTACGATTGGTTATAATATATATATATATATATATATATAAAGAGAGAGAGAGAGAGAGAGAGGAGATTGATATAGTTATTTTATTATAGATGTTTCCTTATAGGGATACAAATACAACATTTTCTTAATGAGATACAAATACATTATAGATATTCATCAAGATGCAAACAACTAGTTGAGAAACTAGTTGAGAAAATATATAATATAGCAATTTACACCTCACACAATATTAAAAAACCCTCCTACCCAAGCAAGGTTAAGGTGCGCAAGTGGTAGTCTTGGATGCCTAGGTGCTACCTTGATGCCCATATTAATACATACTTCTTATATGTATAGTTATTTATATATTTTTATGTATAATAATAATTAAAAATATATAAATAAATAATGTAAACTAACTTATAAATATATATAAGCAACAAACACAATAATATAATATTTAAAAGTTACACTTTTTAAATTAATTTGTGATAAAGTCAATACATGATAACAAAATAAGATATAGAAAGTCCAAATGACACTAAAATAGAAAGATCTTTGTTAGAAAATATTAGAAAATATCTTGCCTAGTATTAGATCTTTCTTAGATCTCTAATTAGTTCATTATCTTATTGATTTTAATTAACCAAGACAAGTAAATGAAACTCTACTTGCTTATTCTACTAGAAAACAAGAGAAATATGCCTTTAAGCTTATGTCCAAGCAGTTAGGTAAAGGAATGGGCTAAGGAGACTCAAACATGCAAACAAGGAGAGTGGGCCATGGGGCTTAAACTCAAGAGGCCTTCTTTACGATTAGAAAAGGAAATGGATAGGCCAAGGAGCTCAAGCTCAAGAGGCTTTTACTATAGATGGGAAAAGAAGGGGAGAATAGACCCTTGAGGCCCAAATCCACCAAAGAAACTTCTCCTTGGTTGAAAAGAAAGGAGGATGGGTTGAGAGGCCCAAGCCCAAGAGGCTCTTCTCATGGATAGAAAAAGGAGGAGGAATGAGTCTTTGCAATCCAAATCTATCAAAGGGACTTCTTCTCGATTGGAGAAGAAAGAAGGATGGGTTGAGAGGCCCAAACCTAAGAGGTTCTTGCTACAGATGGGAAATGAAGGAGGTATGTACTTTTGAGAATTAAACCTACCAAAGGGACTTCCTTAAAGATGGAGAAGGGAAAATAGACCAAAGGGCTCAAGTACCTATTAGTTATCTTTAACAAGAGTTGGAAAATCTCACATTTGATGTGGATTATCCCTAGCAGAGTTGCTAGTTTCTGTGATGTTATGGTCAACAAAATAAATTGGGTCAACTTGATGCTTAAACCATCTTCAAGGAGTCGCTACTTAATCTATTGAAGGATAAACTAAAAAAATCTCAAGTTATGCATGATAATGTATGTAAGTGATATTTGTGCACTAAGTGAATAAGGTTATTTGCTTAATTAAAAAGTTTCATATAAGTTTTCTAATTACACATGGGGAATGCGTAAGACACTTTATGTGCTTAACATATAATTGTTCTCTCAAATGACTAATAGGTGTTAAGTGACATGTCAAATATAAATGCATTTAAGTATACAACATGCTAAGAAGAGATTGAACTTAAGGGTCCAAAAGAGAATAGGCCAAGGAAGTTTGAGATGAAAAAAACTAAGTGCCTAAAAGAAGGTCACGTGTTGCATCTCTTATTTGTATGTGAAATAGGGATTAACCCTAAATAGGCTTAAACTACATAGACCTACTTTTAAATGGGTGAAAACCCATCAAATAAGTAAATCATATACAAGGATGCATGATTTAAATAAGCATGATACATGACATGTGAAAATGCATGTGTTTAGTGGAAATTAAAGATTTTGTTTCCATGACCTTAACATGATCTACATAGTACTTACCTTATTTACTTGAGCTTCAATTTAGATTAAGATAATGCAATGTAATGCATGAGCTCACTTTTACTTAACTTTTCTTAATTTAGATTAAGGGGAAATGCAAGAGTGATGCATGGACATGTAAATGACATGAGAATGTAATGTAAATAAATATACATACTTATAATGTAAGCAATGGAGCAAAATAAACATCTCAATATGCAAATTTAAACACAATCGTGTAAGGTAAGTGACGTGAAATGGGTAAATGAGGTAAAAACCCTAATGACGAGCTGATCTAACCAAAAACAGACCTTAGACAGATCTGAAACTAGGTTTTTTAACCTGAATATACCCTTAGAAATTCATATAAGGACCAACAAATAAGCAAAAATGCTTGGATAGACTCTAGGTCGCTTGAATATCACTGACCAGATAGGTCAGTTGGTCAAAAACTGACTAGACAGCAAGAGATGTCTTAGGATGTCTCATGGGAGCCATTTGTTAGGCAATAGATGTTCTTGTCCGAACATCAAACAAGAGGGAAAAAGGGAAGGGAAATTGAGAGCATCACAAGAAAATGTGTCAATTTACAAATCACGAGAAAATAAGGTGATAGGACTACCCACCATTGACTGGTTGATGAGGTTGACCTCACTACTGATGGTTGACAGGAAGCTCAAAACAAGGAAAATGGTGAGAGACATGAAAGTCGTGTGTGCCACTATCTATGATAAAATTGGGAAATCGAAACACTTGGGCTTAGAAGCATTAGAGGAGTGGTTTGACTGAACTTGATGGCCAATAAAGACAAGGGCAGACACTGGTTGAATCAAGATGCAAAATCGGTTTGATCGAACTTGTTGGTTGGTTGAATTGAGAGGAATTTCAATTATATTGAAAGATGAGTTGGTTAGACTGAACCTGACAGTTAGTCAGACCGAAAAGAGATTTTAGTTATATCAAAAGAGGAGCTGATTTAATTGAACTCAGGGGTTGGTCAAACCAGAGGAAACTTCAGTTATATTAAAGGGAGAATTTGGTTAGATAGAACTTGGTGGTTGGTTAGATTGAGAAAAGATCTTGGTTGCATCAAAAGGTGAGGTTGGTTTTACTGTGCTCAGGGGTCAAACAAATTAGAGGAAAATTTTAGATGAAGTAGATGTGAAAATGATATTTCGGATGGCAAACTGGTAAGCAGAAAATAATAAATCAAATTGTTAGAATGATAGTCTAAAGGAAGCAAAATGATAGATTGAACAATAAAATGGTAAATCGAATCATTAGAATGGTAGTAGATGACGGGACATACATTGATGCTTGTTGATGTAGCCTAAGGTTGGTGACACCACACATTGGGTGATGTGAAAGTTGGGGTTGTTAATGACATGATACTTTATTATTGTGACACATCATGAGGGAATCAATGTGGTATTTTATCATTATGACATGTCATGGGCAAAAGATGTAGTTGATGAATAGGGTATGTTGCTAATTAATGAGTTGTATGTGTTGCACGGACACATGGCGTCTTTGGAGTGGACAAGGTCTTGTCAATCTCTCAAAACATCGATGGTATTGGTAAGAGAGAGGTGGCATTCTTAAAGAATGATCGATCGATTGGATTGATCGATTCGATTGGGTAGGTTGCACCATGTAGGAGGGACCATTTGACTGGATTTGGTGATCAGTTAGATTGAGCGGAACCTCAGTTAGACCAAACTCAAAGTTGGTTGGCTCTTTAATCAGGTTGGTGGAGAGCTTCAATTGGATCACATTCAAAGATTCAGTTGATGCTTTAGTTGGATCGATAAAGGACTTCAATTGAATCAGTCTGGAGTTTAGTTGTATTGGATGGAGGGTCAGTTGCATTGATTGTGGGTCACTAGACATTGGAACTGGGTGTGGTCTTTGATCGCATTAGATGAGACTTCGATTGCATCAAATGAAGTTTTGGTTGGACCAGATGGATCATTGATTGCACCAAACCAGACTTTGATCATACTAGATGGGAGTTCAGTTGCTCTGAATGAAAGCTCAATCAGATTGGCAAACTGGTTGCTGTGCAAGCGATCAAATTTTGCCATCTAGCTATCTCCTAGGGCATGAGAGCCACCCATTGGTGGCCAGTTGGAGTAAGTCATTGGGGCTCTATGGGTATGCCATTTGATGATAGTAGGCCTCTATCCTCTACATAGGAAGACCCAAAAGTGAGGTATCTACGATAAAAATGTGTACTTGGATGAAGGTTTGGTGATATATAATTTATTTGGTGTGTTTAGATTTATCTTTGTTATGTTTTTAAGACTTGAAGTGTTAATGATATTTATTTGCAAGATGCTGAACTTTGCGTTCTTCATATATTTTGTTCAAGTGATGGGTTGTTCATTTGTTTCCTATTTTCTGTCATTTAGCATATTCAACATGTTTTTCCCCGGTTGCCTAGTTGGCTGTTGAAGCAATTTGCAGAATTTTTTACATTTTTAAAATATAAATTGTGGTTTCAGATTCACGAGAATTCTCCTAAAGGACATGAGAAGAGTGACAACACTAAGTTGCAAAAAGGTTTAAATGCAATAGCTTCTTCTTTTAATTACATCGGTGGAAGAGTCGGAAATGCTTTGGAAGTAAGTTCCAAGATCTTATTTTCTGGAATGTTTTCTTTGAAGCCTTTTGGGGGTGGAATTTTTGGTTTGCTATCTTAAACTACCAATCAATGAACAAAGATTTATTGGGCATGCCAATGGCACCAATGTCTTTACCAACGTGGAATATTTTCTTTCTTCTTTTATTAACTAGTTATTAGTTATTACTTAATGAGGATTTGTCTGCCAATAGTCATTTTATCCTATTGATTCTTATTTAGCCCATCAGAAGGCATTGTGCTTTTTTGAGCATCGGGTTTGTCCTGTTGTTGAATATCTTTGACTAACTTCTTACTTAACTGCTGGAAAAGAGATTATGTTTAATTCGTGAGTCAGCGGTCACTCCATATTTGATCATTTTGCCCTTTCACATAACATCCTTTGACTTTTATTTGATCAATAGAACCTTCCACTCGGAAGATGGATTGATTTGTCTGCAAAAAAAGGCCAATTTTGTTACATGTCATAATTTTTGAATAATGATACGATTTTCTTATTTCTAAAAATTGCATCTATCTTTGTTAACACATATGAATCTGTTATAATTAGCAATGATTTAATTAGTTCGTTTCCTTCCTTCCAGGGGGGTCTTTCAATTGTTGAAAATCAAACTTCTAGCGTGATTCAAGAAACACGTAAGCTGAATGAAAGGAGAAAAGCAAACAATTCAAATATGCAGGGCCAGGCAACGTATCCATATACTCAACAGTATAATGCATCTCACGCTCAAGCGAACCAAGAAATTCAACTGAAGGCAGCTCGCGACGTAAGGTGCCAATTTGGTATTAACGGTTGTATTATAGATTTTATTTAACTTTATGATGATTCATTTGTATTAATGGAATACATTGCACAATTCACATGCATGAATATAAATAAAAATAAATTTGAAAAACACATCCAATATTGTATATAGTTAGAAATCAATTTGAATTTATAAAGTTGGTTTTCATAAACATGGCGGAGAGAGGGATGTGTAGGTGAGAACTAGATGAGTATTTATGAATTTGGAATTGATACAAAGCCAAGACAAAGAGAAAGTGTAGGTAAAATTGAATTAATTAATTGTTATGCAACTTCTCTCTAAAGCTAGACTTTTCTCTAAAAAGACCATAATATATATTTCTTTTGTCTTATACTGGATATTTATATTTATGAGAAACATGGATAAAAATGTGATTCAAGGAAAAATATTAATTCAGTTCATCTTTAGTGATGTTGCTAGCCCATATTATGTACTTGCAAGCACAACATGTTACAGCTCAAATTCATGATTTGGGAGAAGTTCGTGATAATTGGCATGCATTTTCAGAAAAAAATTAATTCAACATGATAAACTGAAATCATATATCAAACTCGTGGGTCTAAAATTTGCATTTTTTGGGATGTGAATCTTCATCATAATTAGTTGCTCTTGTTTTATATGAGAAATAGATTTTTTTCATTTATTTACAGTTTAATTCTTAAAGGTGCACACCGACTGAAATAAACGATCCTCATTTTTAGTATATAATAAATAAGACTCAAAAGTAAATTGAAGAAGTCTAATCTTGTTGCACCTAGACATGCTACGGTAGGGTATTATTTTCTTCTAGGAAGACCTGTTATGAGCTCCAACCTCTAGCTTTTTGACGCTGACGAGCTTTTGAAGGAAATCAGACGGAAAGCTTGATTGTACTTGTTGCACTATCTGTCCGTGCTATCTTTTCTGAGTTCTTTTTGCTGCATAATCTCAGGTTGCAAACGCTATGGCTGCAAAGGCCAAACTGCTTATGCGTGAAATGAAAACTGTCAAAGCTGATCTGGCTTTTGTGAAGGACCGTTGTGCTCAGTTGGAGGAGGAAAACCGAATCCTTAGGGAGAGTAGCGAGAAGGGATCCCATCCTGAGGATGATGATTTGGTATGCAAGTCTGATAATATTCTATGCCATACTTCGTTTTTGGTATCTTCAATACGGTGGTTGTTTCTTTTCTCTTGCCGATAATACTTGCATACATAGCTTGTTTGCAATGATGCATTTGCCTTCTTTCTGCTGCATCTAGCACAAAATTTGATGTGATGAGAACTTTTTGGCTTACAAAACTGTAACTTTAACTGCATTAACCAACCTAACCTAATCTTCCAGAAGTGCAACGCTTGATATATGTCTTGCTCTGATCACGTGTCATTCGACCAATCTCAGAACTGAAATGTACTTTATTGGCATGGTGCCTTAACAGATTCGACTGCAGCTTGAGACACTGCTGACCGAGAAAGCACGGCTGGCACATGAAAACTCGACGTACGCACGGGAGAATCGGTTCCTGCGTGAGATAGTGGAGTATCACCAGTTAACGATGCAGGACGTCGTGTACTTGGATGAAAGAATGGAAGAGGTTACCGAGGTCTCGCCCATCGGATCCTCTTATTCAGGGAGTCCGAACACTTGGATCTCTTCTTCTGGCACTTCAGCCATTTCACTTCCTGTTCCGGTGTCTCCGGCGTCTGCAACCAAATGTTGAGCCGTACAACTCTTCTACCATATGTCATTGTTGCACTCTTTCACTTTCCGAGGCCAACGGTGGAAACATTTACTGCAAAAAGAAAAAGCACACGGGGCATGATGAAAGCAGCGTACGTTTTGGATGAGAACGTGGTTTACATACATGGCTTCACACTGCTCTGTCGTTGTAATAAAATTATATTTTATTATTGTTCAAGTTGAATACAGATTCCTGTTTTTTGGAGGCATCTACCGCTTGCAAGAACTTGGCATACCAACATGTATACTTGTGTATCGAACAGAGTAAACATGTATTTGACAATATCAAACAAAAAGGGACAATTCGGGTTTTCATTGTAAAACTTTGATTCTGTAGGTAACAAGAAGAGATTAAGGGATTTTTGAGCTTCTACAGATGAATTCAGACCTCTGTCATGTCTGATTCTTCGCGGGTCCTCTTCTTTAGGCATCCGAGTCTTCTCGTTGAATGGACGAGTATAGGCGTCACATGAATCTTGCACTGAATGTCCGAATCTTGCACAGAAGACAAGACCCATCCGACAGGCGTCTGGGTCTTAATATCGAATGCCCGAATTGGTTCGTCGTGTGTCGGACGACGAGTACGATCGTCGAACGTCTGAGCCTTGTGTTGGACGCCTGAATCTGCCCGTTGATCCCTCAAGAGACCATTTGACCAGGTGATCAAGTCAGTGGAGAGTGTCCCAAAATCTAATAACACCCAACTTCCGTTTCGATGACGTCTCTTGCTGATGGTCCTCAACGAGTGGTCGGCTTTCCGTAAACACGCATTGATGGTGATTTGGGTTTCCACGGATTAATGTGTTCCGACCTTTTACGTATGGTGAAGTGCGTGCTTCCTTCTTTCTTTAACTTTGTCGTATATTTTCGTAGTCTAGGTGATTCTTGGATCATATACTTTAAACACATTAATTTCCCAGTAACAGATACACATTATGCAAATTCGTATACCGGATTGTATAAGATTGAAGGTATACAGTTGCAACGCCAATTGGCCGAACGTATTTACAGAATGCTCCGAATATTTTGGATAGACCTATGCCGAAGGAGCGGTGGCAAAACACACGGTGGAAGCTCCTGGAGGAGGATATTCTTTTTCCCATCTGACGAAACGGGCTGGCACCAGCAACATTTTTTCTTTTTTCAAAAAATACCAAAAATCAGTAGTAGCCCATTTTGTTCCATGCATAACGTCAAGACAATTGAAAGAACAAGCTTGTAGAGCCGTCGCCGAAGGATTTAAGTTCCGCGGGTTTCACCAATGCTCTACACAATGGGCATGAACGTTCCCTTTCTAACCTGAACGTGATGCCAAAATGTTTCAACAAATTATCAGCGAAGGAACCAAGAAACCTCATAAATAAGCGAACAGTCTTCAAATTATTGATACAACTTTCAGTTAACAAAAAAGCCATCCACTTCCTATTTATCTGATTTCAAGATGATACCGGCGATGCGATTATATATAAAGCAATGGAACGGTAAGCAGATTCCGAATGATGTTTTCAAACAATAAGCTCACCATTCAGTTACGCAGTCTTCACAGAAAATATGTTTGCACCGCAGCAAAATAGGAGCATGCATTTTCTCTTGGCAAATGGCACACAGATCGCCGGCTGCAAGAACCTGCATATATGCATTGCAACATTAAGAAATTGATGCTTTACAGCAAAGGTTCGTGAGATAAGAACAGTAGAATAGGAAAAAAGTTATAAGAAAAATAAGTTCATGATCAAATGATGTCCCACGTAGTAAGATTATGGTTCAGATTATTACTATTATTGTATCAAATGAGGGTTTAAAAAATTATCCTACATTTGGTTCAGTGTTACAGAAAGACTTGCAATAATTATTGAAACTATTTTCAGCAAATATAGATGAAACAATACTTTACCAGAAAATGCATAAATATTATGTAACGTAAGCATCAGAAAGTTCACAGGGTAAGTAATCATAATCAACATAGGTTTCTTTTACTTTGATGAAAAATGGATTATATTATTTTTCACAACCTAAATCTTTGATTTTTGCTATTTTTGGTATCATATGTGTCTATCATTATATATATTTCACCTTATATATAAAAACATGTTCAGGTTAAAGTTGATTAAGTTGTACATGCTTAACAACCCTCAATTATTGGAGTCCCAGCCTATGTGAAATGGAGACCAAGAATGATTGTTGCATGCATGTAATTAATTTACCGTCATATTTTGCATGTGAGAATAACTCTGTGATCAAACTATATAATGCTTCCCTACAAGAAAAAAAGACATTGCACAAAACCTAACAGTGATAAATAAGTGCGTGTGTATCATGCATGAATGGATGATCTCTTTGGTTGGCTGGATGAATGAAAGGGAAGGAGCACAGATGAATAATATGTGCATAGAGTCGCAGGGTGCTTTTCGACTTGATAAAGCTCTTACTCAAAGAAAGGAATCACGGAATTATGGATTGTTATACATCATCAGAGCAAAGGAATGCAAGCAATGGTCCTCAGAAGCAGGCTCGCTTCCAAGGAACCTTGTGGAAACTATGCTATTATATTACTCAAACAAGGGAGGACCAGGGCTTTGTCTGCAAGAGCTTGTTGATTCATCTCATTGCCTTTGGTTAAGGAAAAAGATGGTGGTAAATTCCAATCATGCTATTGTAAAATTGTATCTTATTTCAGAAAAAATGAGTCCATGTTTTCAGTTTTTCATTGGCTAGGAGCATAAAGGAAAAGTGTAAATAACAAAGATGAGAATAAGAAGCTACTTATCCATGTTGGCGTGTTCAGGATTGGTAATGGCATCACTTAGAAAGTTCATAATTCAAGGTGGCATAGTACCTGTTCTATTGTTGCATAGGATCCATATTGCACTTCCTTCTGTGATAATGTCTTCAAGGCTGTAAGGAATGATTGTACCTGGATAAGGAGGACTAAAAGGCATCAGCACAGAAAGTTAATCCAACACAAAACATGCATGAGTATAGCTGACAAAAATAAAGGAGCAAAAATGTAAATCTATATAATTAGGAAGCTATTTATAGGGAAAGCTATACCTTCTCAACAACAGATGACAATTTAAAAGTCAAGTACAGCCCCGTGGTAAAAGAAGAGAAAAGACGCCCATACTCTTTGTTAAAGAAAAAACGATACCAAACAGGTGCAGGCAATAATGCTCGGTAAACCAGCAAGAGATATTCCACTACTGTTAGCATTTGTCCCTAAAAGAAATATAAAGCCACGAATCAATTTGGACAGACAACAATCTAATCAAAACATGTGTGCTATTCAATTATCAACTGTTCCAAATTAAATCATTTAAGGGCCAAATAACTCCACTCATCACCATTTACAATATACAGGAAAATGATAAGCAATCACAAGTTACCTGCCTGCGGTAGTTTCTACCCTTGCTGTTCTTGTAATATATCAGCAACAAGCACTTAAAAACCATTGCTGCCTGACGCACCATAGTATCTGAGAAGAGAGAAAATAATGTTAAAAAAATATTTCAAAGAAGCATACAATTACAATCCAGAGCAGACAAGATTTCTTCAAGAGCACACATTCCATTAACATAAGAACCCAAAATCAATGAGTCATAGGCTTGATGGTTTTCTTAAGGCATCATCATGGCATTTTGAAGAATGGTGCACAGAGAAGGAAGCAGTAAAAAAATGTATGTGATAAAAAAAACCAACAAAATTAGGTGGACCATAGATGAAACTGTTCATGCCTTGGAATTCCTTTGGACCATACAATTGTGACTACCTGTTAGGAAAATACATAAAACCTGACTAAATAATGAACTAAATTAATTCAAAATATCAATGAGAATGCCTAGAATCACCTTAAGGAGGGCATTAGAAAATGCTTACAAGATTTATTATCAATGAAAAGATGATCAATACTTTCACATACAACAGTATGGTAATTAATACACTTTAATGAATCCAAAATTCTCACAAGGGATTCCATCATCGACAATTGCATGAATTACAAATTGATAAAGATAGAAAAAGACCAGTGATCAACTACATTACCATTCACTATAATTATGAAAATCGCATGCCAAAATGAGGGGATAGCTTTTGGAGGAAGTATGAGAAGTGAATACAGAAGATCATCATTTCTACGATACCAGTAAGCCCCAACTATATGTAATGCAGAAATAAGCATGAATGCAATAAGAACAAGTAGACTTCTTTCTCCCTGCAACAAAAAAAATATTTCATTATGTGGGATGACCACGCAAATTACAATTTCTATGAGTAAAAAATCCCATGAAGATTGAAAAAATGCTCAAAACAAACAAGTATATATGATGTCAAATATGTGAAAAAAAGGAAATTAGAATGTGACAAAAATAATAATGATAATGTATAGACTGCAGAGAATGTCTGGTAATAGGTGTGAAAAGCAAGATTAATGAATGAGATCAGCATTGGGTTGAGGATAATGAGTACATTATATATGTACTGGAAAATGGACCCAAGGCTTAACGGATATCCATTTACCCTTACACTAGCACACCAACACTTAAAACACAAAAACAACTCCTAACACACACAATAGGAAAATATGTTCAAATATTGCAGAAGATAAACCACATGAAAATAAAATTCTCATAAAACAAGCCAATAAAACGTGAGATAAATAAAAGGCACTAAAAATAATTAAAACATCACTATGCTCATATGATTATACCTGAATAATAGATTGGAATATTGAAGCTAAACAAACATAAATAACAATATGCTTTCAAATGATCATATACCAAATACTCATACTTAGCCCTGAAGAATATATTTCTAAAAATAAAGATATATAATCAAACAAAACTGTCATAAATTCAATAGATTTCCATAAAAGCACGTGCTCACATAATTAATCCATACTTCACCTCAGTGCTGATTTATTTATTTTATAGCACTGGAATCACTTAGGATTTTCATACATTATCTTCCAAATTTGCTACATAACGAAAAATGGTGATATTGAGTTCTAAGAACCTTCAGAGCTGTCTGTTTTTTCAGGATATCATTTGATTTGAATATTACCGCTGCAATCCAGATTGTGACAAAAAAACCTGCAAGTCCTTACATAAAAAAGATGTCATTCATTTTGGCAAAGAACAACACAAAAATATAGAGCTTTGCGTTCAAAAAATTTACAGGTGAACCAAAAAGGTCCCAAAATTCCAACATGCATTCTTCGATATCAACATCTATAAAAATTCCTTGCATGAATTACATTGATAAAATTAGAAATCAATTTTATGTGACAAATGTAGTCAATTTTTTCATCATATTTTAGGTTCTCTAATTTACACCAGATCAGAGTATGAAAGGAAAAATAGCCAGTGCTTCTCTAAGTAAAGGATCGCAAGATAGTCTTTAAATTGAGTACAACGTGGTCGTGAATTACGTTTCGGTTCAAGAATTAATACGTATTGAAAAATCACCTAGCGATCATGATCATTACAGGTTCATATTCGATTTACAAGATACCATGATCAATGGTTCCAAAGAAAACCAGAAAAGACAAAGAATTACCTTGCAGGTGCTGCCGAATGAACACAAACGATAGCAATAACGAGAAAGGAAGAATGTGCTCAATGCACCTAGCGACCTGCTGCATGTCGTATCTCTGGTACGATTCATTCATATGATGTCCACCGACGGCATCATCGACATCACCATCCGTCCAATCGGTCGGCATCATAGAAGATGGCGAGGGAGAAGGAGATATGCCCTCTTGACCACCAACTTCACCGTCTCCAACCATCCGATCCATGCCGACGTTGTCCTGCTCGTCCATGTTATCATTTCCAGCTCCACCGTCCCTCTCCCTCTCGACTGCTCCTTGTTGTGCCAAACGACCCGCCCCTGCACCATCTTGATCCCCTAGTCCAACTATCCGAATCGACACCTCCCCTCCACCACCACTCGTCCCGACGGCATCGCTTCCCATAGCCGATCCATGCTCCAGGTGACCGGAACCAGAACCGCCTCCGCTCCCCCCCGCAGTCAACCCTTCATCCTCGTAAAACGAAGACCTGATCGGCCTGAGAATCCCCGCGTACTCCAGAAACACCGAGATTGGCGTCTGCAGGAAGCTCGCCGGAGAGAACTGCACAGCGTACCTCAGCGCTGGACCTCCGCCGGACGCAGACGAACTCCCGTACGCGTCTGAACCAACAGAGTCCATTGCGAGCTCCTCCGTAGGAGAATTAATGAGCTGAAGCTAAAACCCTAGTATCGAATCGATCCTCTGGAAAACCCCAGGAAGTTGATGGAATCAGGTACAAGAGGAGAACAATTCGGTCCGCTCATTCAAAACAGAGGTGCCGTGGCGTGAACGCGCCATTGGCTGTAGGGGAGAGGGAGGAATACGAGGTCGGAAAAGGAATCGTTTTATATTTCTACCACATCCCTCCGGGAGAGAGGAGGAAGACGAACGACAAAAGCGTGGCAGAAGAAGCGGCGGCGGCAGCAGCAGCAGCAGCGGCAGCAGCAGCAGCAGAGGGGAACCGAGGAAGGGAATACGTTGAAGACGGTTGCGGCGAGGTATTAGACTTTCAATATTTATAATTATTAATGGGCTGACGTTAAAAATATGCAACTTGAGGCAAATATCAATTCAACATTTATTCGTATGTTACATTTTAACAAAAAAAAAAAAAACAACGTTAAATATTAAAGAAGAGATCGTACGGATAATTTTATCTGTTCCTTTCACAAAAGTTAAGAGGCAGATATTAACGAAGAGGATAGAAATAATTATTTTTTGTTATTCACCGTAGTCCCCTTGTTAATTTTGTGACTTTTTTTTACTTTGTGCAGGATTTAGACTTTATTTTTCTGGGAACTTCTTCTTTTGTCTACTCAGTTGTGATTTTACATAGTTGAGGTACTTTATTAATAATATTCTACTTTTTATAAAAAAAAAAGGTGACACCTGAAAATGCCGGTTAAACCAAGTCGTTTGTGGTAAATGATGTCGCCGAGAGGGACCGGGTGGGACGTGACGGGTGCCGATTTTATCGGGGAGAGAAGGTTACGGGCGGTCCGAATACCGAGAAAGAGATAGCTGGAAATTTTATAGGATTGGACCCCCACCGCGAAAACGTTGCTGTTTCCTTACGAAATGCAAACATAAATAATCAATCCGTGTTTGCTTTCAAATTATGAATACAAACATAAATAATTTATGAATTATGAGTAGCGGAATTACCTCATTCGAATGCGTCAAAAAGTCAATGGCCCTCCTCACGAAGGAACTCCGAATTCCGCACGAAACATTTATTAGGGCATATCCATACTCTTTTTTAAAAAAGAAAAGAAAAAAAATCGATATGCCTGAAGGAACAATGTTTTTTTTTTTGTTTTGTTTTGTTTACGTCGTCGTCGTTGAAAATAGAGTGAAAGATCAATTATGATATTTATTATCGGAATTGATGTAACAATGCTAACTTTTAAGAAAAGCGATCGCTAATTCCTAAGAGTATCCAGCAAAAAGGCCGATCCGCATATGAGGATCATAATATTAGAAACTACCATATAAAAACACACGGTAAAGATTTTTGCATGATGTGGAGTTTTTTTTTTTATTTTTTTTTAAAAAAAAAATATTTCTGTGGTTCCTGGTTAATGAATGCACATTTGTAAGGTCATGGGCACAACTTAACCCGATATGTGGACCATTTATCGCTCGTCCAACAGTGATAGAATAGACTTGGATGGAGAATTGACGCAACTTAATTGCATCATTTTTACACGGTAAAATTGATGGAAAATTATAGATTCGGTGACGCAGTTTACTCCAAAAATGGTCCATATTCTCTCTCTTAAAAAAAAAAAAAAAAAAAATTTCTTTACAAAATCGCTAACATGCATGGACTCGAAGTTAAGACGGTCGGCATGTGATTTATGACTGTCCCCGTCTAAAATCAATTAAAGGGAAAGTACTGAATCAGCTTAAACCATTCGTTAAAAAATATCTTTCAAGAAAAAAAAAAAAACCACTGGTCAACCGAAAAGAAGGAATGATTGTAATTAATAAAATTAGAATAATGCGATAAATATTAAAATGAATGAATCAATAAACGATCAATTGTTCTGGGATATATAAGACAAGATTACTTCAAACGAAGAAATATTAAAATTTTAAAACTTATCATATTATGATTTTTTTAAAAAAAAAATTATTATTATCTTTATTCATAAATACCAAAAAAAGGGTCTACTTTTAAAACACTGCTACGAAAAAAGGTTGTTTTATACCGCAATCGCTGATGCCATTTTTCATGGACTCAGGCCATGCAAATCGTCCACGTCCTCACATCCTCCAGGCGACAAACAACGGAGCCCATCCTCTGCAGGCGCTTCTGCGCTGCAATCCGTGCTCTGTCGCGGCCCCGGCAGGAGGAGGCCGTCGACAAGGCGCTCCGAGTCCTGGACCTCGTAGCCCCCGAACTGCCTACCTCCGTACTCGGCGCTCTCGGAAGGGAAGAGACCGACGGTCATGCTCGAGTCATCCACACATGCATGAAAGACCTCGTCCGGGCGGACGTCAACAAACGTTTTAGGGAACGCAGCAAGAGCTTGCTTCGAATCCTATGCGGTGAGGACAACGAGTACGATCACCTGTTGGTATTGCAGCTGCTGCACAGAAGGGGGATCTGGCTCGGCCCAGTTGCCGTTTCTCGCGTTCTCAGCTCGTGTGGTGCTGTAGGTGATCTGGGCACCGGAGTGCAACTCCAGGCCTTGTCTGTGAAGACATGTCTGGTTGGCTCTCTCCCTGTAGTGAGCGCCTTGATTAGTCTGTACTCCAAATGTGGACGGTTGGGATGTGCATGCAAGCTGTTCGATGAAACGCCCGTGCGGAACACCGTGTTGTACACTTCGATCATTGCTACCTTCGCTCAGCATTGCTGGTTCGAGTCGTGCGTCGAGGTTTTTGCCGATATGAGGAGGTGGGGTTCTGAGCCCAATGACTACACTTTTGCAAGCGTTCTGAGTGCCTGTGTGGATGCTGGTTGCATTGGCGTGGGGACGAGTGTTCATGGCTTGGAAATGCAAATGGGTTACGATTCTTATGTACATGTCTCGAATGCGTTGATCTCCATGTACGCGAAGTGTGGCAGAGTTAATGATGCGAGTTACGTCTTTCGAAAGATGAAGACTAAGGACCTGATCTCCTGGAATTCCATGATTTCTGGATATGCACAGTATGGATTTGCCGAGAACGCCTTGGTCCTGCTTGAAGAAATGAGGCAAACGAATGTTAGGCCGGATGCTATTACTTTTCTTGGCGTTTTATCGTCCTGTCGACACTCAGGTCTGGTCGAACAAGGCCGACGATGTTTTAGTATAATGCGTGAACATGGCATAGATCCAGACCTTGACCACTACTCATGCATTGTGGATCTTCTGGGCCGTGCAGGATTGCTTGAAGAGGCTTATAATTTCATCATTGAAATGCCAATACCTCCGAATGCTGTGATATGGGGCTCCTTACTTTCTTCATGCAAAGTTCATGGAAATATTCACATGGGAATATTGGCAGCACATAGCCGCCTTTTGTTGGATCCCGGGTGTGCAGCAACCCACATCCAATTGGCCAATCTATATGCTGCATTAGGATGCTGGGATAATTTTGCAAATATCCGAAAATCAATTAAGGAGAGAGGGCTGAAAATTAACCCTGGATGTAGTTGGATTGAAGTTGGTAATGTGATTCACAAGTTTAAAGCCGAAGGGAGATCAAACATGCAAGTAAGTGAGTCAACCATTATGCTGGATTATTTGGATGATCATATGAAAGGTTTCAACGACTCCCTTGAAATAAACATTGATCTATTGGACGAAGAAATTTATGGTTAGTCTTATGTTTCTCAAGTGTGATATGGCAATCAGGCTTACACCATTTCAAATTCTCATCTCCATTGAGGGCACATTTCCACCCCCCTCTCCCTGGAGTTATTCAATGTTTGGGAAAATCGAATACCACTTGTCGTATATGGTAATCAGGATTTTACCAAGTTAAATCCAGTACGTTGAGCATAAGGTGGTCGTGATTTTATGACCTCGAAATCTGATCTTACTAAGTGGAGAATGGCCACTGCTTTTCCTACTAGTACCTGTAGCAATTGAAAATCTCAGGAGGGGTGTCTACCAGATGGGGCACATGCATCATGCAGAAGTTGGCCACTGCTGGATGTAACATGGCGAAAATGAGATTCATGCTTCATTTCAATGGCTATAAGAATATACATGATTGTGGATGTTTCTTTTTGTGCATTTACCTTTTGAAGTTACATTACTAGAAGACATCACAAATGTTTCATATAATAGAGGGGCATGGATAAATTATTATGAGATTCATGTTACTTTACTAATGTATTTGCAATCTCACATTTATAGATTGTTAAATGTCAAGTTGATTTGAAACGTGAACAATTCAGTTAGATCAAGTTATCTACACACTTAGGAAGAAAACAACTGAAACAATCTCCTCTTTCATGATATAAGTGGATGAAGTTGTAATAACTAACTACATTTTTTTCCCCTCGTATATACTATTAGCTGCTTATCTATTAAAACTTCTTCTTTTTCTTTTTCTATGACCATTTCCTGCTAATATGCTCCACGTTATTTCTTTAAGGAGTAAGTTACCTGTACTTAGGAAATTATTGTTTTGCTTTCTCTTTACCCTAGTGTCCAAGTTATAATCCCCATAACTATCGAATATTTTTGTTCTTCTATTCAACTTGTTTAAATCTTCCTTTGAATTCTATCTTCTTACAATGTAAACAAGTTTAGAAGCTTTACAATATAATAGTTAATAACTTCATTTCTGTTAGATTGAGACTATTTAAAAGGAGAGTGAATTAACAAGTCTATCTTCTTTTTTTTAACTTTTTATAGTTTTGAAATACAATCAATTAATTACTAAATTCTTTGAGAAATTACAATAGAAGAAACTAAAATACAAAATAATTTATAGTGATTTCCCAACTTAGGTACGTCTACTCAATGAAATCTACTTAAACATCTACTATATATCTAGATTTTTTAGTTTACTCAACAATCCAATGTTACAAATCTATTTTCCTTAGCTTACAGAGTATCAATTCTATTAAGTTTACTTGAACACTATGAACTAATAGAGTATCAATTCTATCATGTTTATCTAAAATACTATGAACTAATATAACATTAATTTTGTTAAGTTGACCTAAACATTATGAACCAATAAGGCACAATACTTATTATGTTTGTGTAAATACTACAAAGGTATCAACCTTTAGTATTTAACCACTACAAATTAACGAAAACTCTTTTTCATTAACTTCATCCTCCATGTACACCCTAAGTGGAATATGCTTAGAAAAATATTAAAAATCCAAAAGAAAAACTTTAGGAAATAAAATCATATAAAAATACTTATTTTTCTTAAAAAAAGATTGAAGTTCGATTGAGTTAAAAAAGTATTTTATTGATTGACTATAATTTTCATGCTTTTTTAAGAATTGATCTATTATACTTTTGATCTAATGCTTCTATATGGTTGCTTTGGTGTTGTGTTACTATTATTAATGTTGTTCTTCACTTCAATACAATCACATATTTATAATCATTTATAGACGTACATGATCAAATGCACGTTCAACCACGATTTCTAATTCTTCACCAATGAATGTGGAAAATGTAGATTGATCATTACTCTTCGATGATTTTTCAAACAAGTCTTTTTGAATTTAAATTTAAACTACATGTCCTTTTTTTCATTCATTGTGATTTTTGATTTGATCAATAGTGACTTTTGTAATATTTCTAATTAAATTATTTTTGTAATAAAATACAAAACTAACTTTTGTAAAATTCACTAGATAATTAGGAACGATAATTCATAAAATTATAATAATAAGTTTAAAGAAGAATATAACATTATATTTGTGGAGTTGTTAAAACATAACAAACTTATTCTATTATGTTTGTACTTGTTAGCTTTAGTAATGTTCATATGTATAAAAGTTAAACACAACAAACTAACTTCGTTAAGTTTAGATAAAAACTACAAGCACATGTCTATGTACATAACAAACTAACTTCATTAAATTTACATGAACAATATGAACATGCATAAAAGATAAACATAATAGATTAACTTTATTAAGTTCATATAAATACTATGAACACCTTATGAAATTTACATGTCTAAATCTAATGAACTAATTTTGTTAGGTTTATATGAACACCACAAATTTCTCATGAATGTTATATTCATAAATATAACGAACTAATTTTGTAAGATTTATGTAATCCTTACGAACCATCATAGAGTTTACATAACTCTTAAACACGTCTTAACTTCGTTAAGTTTAATTAAACATCACAAGCTTTCATTGAGTTTACACAAATATTATGAACTTATTTCATTGAGTTTGTACTTGTAAAATTTTATCATGTAGTTATATATAAGACTTCTTCAATTGTAGTTTAAAGACATAAATAAATCAATCATCATCAAAACAAAAATATAATATGTAATAATTTCTATTCTCAGGAGATTGTTAAGGTTACAATAGCTACAATTGAACACTAATCAAAATAAAATGTGGAGTTATGGGAAGAAGGACCTTTGTTTGCATTGTTGACATGTTTGAGTATTTGAGTGAGATATTTTGATCTACGTCGGATGATGCTAATTGGGAGCAACTAATAGAGTGCTTTTATTGTCTTTGGAATTTTATTCTGCTTTTCTCAGTCAAGTACAGTCTGAATTTTATATATGCGTGTGCATAGAAGTGCTACATTCTTAAGAAAATCTCTCTTTCATTTTGCTCACTTATCTGATTATTCTTTTGGATGTCAACGTTCCAAGTTATGCCATGGTTGCCACTTAACCTAAAGTTTCAGTATGTTTCCTTATTACGTAATCCATTTTGATTGAGGTAGTTGTACCGTAGAGGATGAAATAGTTGCGCACCCTTATCATTCTCAACAAAATGAGTTTAATGCAAGGAGGTAACCTTGGCTCCCTAGGTGTCAAGATTCTAATAAATTCAATATTGTCGCTTATTCGTAATCGTTAACATGTAGTATACAAATAACCTTGTCAAAGGTGAATGCATTGCATACGATGAAATAGCTTTTTTTGGGTGGAAGGATGAAAGGGTTGGGTACAAGAAAATCTTGCCAAGGAGGATATTAAGATTATACATGGATGGTTGTTCAGGTTCCCTATGTCTGAGTTTGGATGAAAATAAATGTTCCAGATTATGTGTCTGCCTTTTTTATGCTACAAGGGCAAAAGCTTGGCAATTTGATTTTATTACTGTATCCATCGTTGTTCTTATTGCAGGATGATGTTGAGCTTCTGAATTCTAATTGCAAATGAGAGTCATAAACTAAATTTCTCGAAATTGTAAACGTTGTACTTGTTGGCATATTGAAATAGAAGTCGGCTTTTGGAAAAGCACACTCGTCCACAATCCTTACCAAATCGGGCCTTAGTTTTACCTTTTTACATTTTGATGTGCATGGCTTTAGTATGGTTTCTACGTACTTGTAACTTAGAGGGAAGATCGTTAATCAATTCAAGTTTTCATATATTCACCTTCCTTTTCTTTTCCCTTATACCTAATGGCTTACCACTTTTGAGATGCTGCCCATGGTCCGTTTTGAGAACTTAAAAAGAAAATGTACATCGCCTAAGGGGACGACTGTTCATTCAATCTGCATTATGATTATTTTTGCTTTTTCGGATACCACCAGAGAGTGCTCTTTATTCTTCCCAGTAGCCAACTTGCAGCTGATGGGATTGATCGATCTCGTGTTTCCCTTTTGATAATGGTAACGCTTTTGCCTGACCTGGGATTTAGTTCTTCCATTGAGAGAATTGACCGCTCTGGTTCGTCTATGTATATTGGATTCCTTTATGTGGTGGCATATGCTGACCTGCTGTCATCTGCAACTGTTGCAGGAAATTAGTACTTCAACGGGGACCAGAAGTCAATAAGAAATCAGGCTCTGGGAAATATCTCACCAGATTCAATATCTATGGGTAAAACTTCTGAAGGTTGGCATAGAGACGGGTTTCAGGAATCCGTCTTAATAACCAGAAAAATCCAACATATATGTTGCTGCTTACCTACAAGCAATTTAATTTCAGGAGGATGCCCATTAATTAGTAAGGTCAGCTTGGAGAAGAGCAATGCAATCATCGTAAGGGATATGACGATTGTGAGTCCTTACATGCTTCCATCCGTCCTCTTTGATGTGATACCAAGAGTAATACTCTTTTTGGTGAGGTTATTACCGTGCTCTTACTTTGGTTTATACCTTACTGGCAGAATACACAAGCAATACTGCATGATACAAGATAACTCTCGTTAAAAATGATCGCATAATTCTTTCGCGAATATTAATGAGAAGAACATGATAAAATTTAAAAGTGAAAATCATCCTATCGATTAATATTATTTTCTAATTGTTGAAAGCATGTGCCCAGTGCAAGATAAAGCTTTGAATACCATCGACGCCATGGAAAATAGTTTAATGGGGAGAAAATTGTTTGGCCGATCTGATGAAACGAACATCCGAATATATGATACTGGCGGATAAAATTAATGGCAACATTTGATCCTGTGGATTAAGGCCTGAAACCCATCTCGATCTCATGACTGAGAGGACATAATATATGTAACTGGCCATGCTATGCTCATATTCCTACACTCACAAAATAGAGGATGAGATGGATACAGATAATAAATTTGAACGCAGGCTAATTAAGTAGGTAAGGGAATTCTTCAATCCAGTTGTGGTGATGGCGGTGGTGAAAATAGAAAATATATATGATCCATCCGGTCAGAATCTGCCGAACCCATTTCCTGGACGGTGAAGGTACTGCGAGCACATGCTGTGTTGTATATTTTGTTGTTGGGTGTGGCGAGACATATCCTTCCAACAACAGTACTGGTATATACATATATATATAGAGAGAGAAGGTACGAACCTTTTTTAATTTGTGTGACATGTAATTATGCACAGTAGTTTAGCTTGCTGTTGGATCAATGTATATATATATATATATATATATATATATATTCAAAAGAATAATAATTAACGTACATGCAAATAATATAATATATGGTTTAGAGCTAGAGAAAGAGTACGACAGTTCAAAGAATGAATCCATAATGTCTATTTATCATGTATATATCTTAGAATCAATCACGTGTTAACGATAATATTAAAACATTGTGATGGACTGACTAACTAGAGACCGGAAACATATATATATTCTCACAGATAATAAGACGAACACAACTGAGAGAGAGAGAGAGAGAGAGAGAGAGAGAGAGAGAGAGAGCGTCGGCCTCCTTTCGATGCCCAGCTCCCCCCATCCCCGGCATTTCTGTCTCACTCAACGTGTGCGCTCTGCCTTGCGCTTGCCTATTTCTAACCCGCCCGGCGAGAATCCAATGCACGCGCCAGTAGTTTATCTTATCTCTTCTCAAAAAGTCTGCTTCAAATAGTGGTACCAGTAGTAGTATTTCTTACATACATATATGTTATCAAGCATTAATACGGATATCAAAAGCAATCACAAATATCGTCACGTGTAACTGAAGCAAACTATTTCAATTTGGGTGGTTGAATTAAATGGCATGGTCGCGTTCCGTACGCGCGTGTTTACACGTGACGGCTTCTTCTTGCGTACACTCCCCTCGGTTCATTTTTATGCATGGTAAATAAGTGGTAATTATCGATCCTTCCATCCGCGAGACGTAGGGTTTAGGGTGGGGCACGTGCAAAAAATCTCAAATCTTATCACCACTCTCTTCTTCTTCTTTTTTTTTTTTTTTTTTTTTACCAACTACCGCGCGATCTGCAACCTGGTTTTAATCTATCGACTAAAAACCAATATCTTCTTTCTTTTTTTTCTTATATTTGAGTTTAATATTATTATAAACATTCACGGCTAAAAATATTACAGATATTTATTTTATAATTTAAATACATTAACTTGAAATTTGTCGAAGAGTACATCAGAGGAATGTTTGTTTATTGTTAATAATATTGTAATCTTCTCTCAAGGAGATTCATTCAACTAGATGCAATCAAATACAGTGAAGGTTAAATCTGAGTATTACGGATTTTTCTTTAATATAAATATTTATTTTAAATATAATTTTTACTATTAACAGATAATAAATTAATATATTCGAATTTTAAATAAATACCTACAACAAAATGTCTGTCTTATTTTTCCGTATATATTTATTTTTCAACAGTTGATGAAAAAAGAAGGCAGCCCCCGCTTCTGATTCTGTAACCTTTCTGCCATCGCAGCCCGCATCTCCTCTGGTCCCCTTCCCTTTCTCCTCTTCGCCTCCCTCCACTTTTCTTCTCCACCTTATTTTTTTCCACTCTCACTGCACTTACTCTCTCCCCCACGAACATGTCTGGGTTATACAACCACAGCTTCTCACCTGCAAGAACACTTTCCCCACAGATAAGGAGCACACCAGATATGGAGAGGTATGCTTGGCAGCATCCCCAGAATGACGACTAGTCTGAGGGTTTTGTTCTTGATTTTTTTCGAAAGGACCGACTTGATGTTATTTTGATTGGGTTTCTTTTTTGGACGAGCTTTAATCCTGCTCTGTTGTTTTCTTTTGCTCTTTTCTACGGTATCGTTCGTAGTCAGTACCTGACAGAGTTGTTGGCAGAGCATCAGAAGCTTGGACCCTTCATGCAAGTTCTTCCTATATGCAGTCGATTGTTGAATCAAGGTGAGTGTTTGATTGCGTTCTCTTTAACTGTGAATTCCACTCTTTTGGGGTCCATTAGATTCTGTACGGTTATTGGATTTTCAGATTCATTGCCTTTTTCCTTTTCTCTGGATTGTTCTTTGACAATGTGTTTGGTATCTAGAACTGAATCCAATGTTCCGAGGAATCACCCTAACACCTTTGTTTCCTCTGATCCATTCAAGTCTTGCATGAACATGTAAAGGCGGCCTTTTGTCTGTCATATTTTTGGTACAATCACTGCTCTTGTACTGTTGTTCATTGTTCAAAATTGCAATCTTTTTCCTCTTAGTGAAGGCCGCCTTTTTCCTGTCCTTGTCTGTTTATTATTTTGACATTTTGCAAATTTACTGAATTTCAATAAAGTTGAGGTTGCTTGTAAGCAGCTAAGTTCTTTTGATCTCCCATTTTTTCCCACTAGATTCTTGATTGTTATAAAACTTAACCAATTAAAATTACGTTCCTAATAAATGCCTTATGAAATGTGTTCTATCAGCAACCAAAACCATAGTTAGGTATTTAATATTTGGAGCAATTGCCACTAAAATAGATAGTTTTTGAATTTTAAGTGATGAATGAGGTCTCTACATACAGATATATCTAGAAAACTCTCTTGACTGCCATTGTGCTTCTTGGTCATCATTCTATGTTTTCAAGGTAACATGTTGTTAAGTGCAGGTTATCCATTTGCTTCTAATTCTTCCTCTATTGTACTAAAAAAGTCACAGTCTTCACAAGCTTTGTCGCACATGGCTTCAAGTTGTTGGAAATAAAAAAGTATAGTCATTATCGTATTTCATATGATAATATCAAGTTTGTTCTCAATCCTTGAGAACAATACAGGCATGGTTACCAAATGATTCTTTAGAGCTTTTCCTTTGAAGTTTGTAGGATGCATTTATCAGAAGGGAATTTATCTTCTTAAATGTTGAAACATTGAAACAAAGAAAACACTTAGAATTGTGTCCATTGCTTTAGAATGCTCTCCCTTTTCCCCTTGAAGACATACTTTCTCCTGCATCTGCAATAGACTGATGCTTATCTTTGATTCTCATCATCTTATCATGTTTGACAAATAAATTTTGTGTATGTAGAGATTTTGCGGGTCTCTGGGATGATCTCCAACCAAGGATTTGGGGACTTTGATAGGCTCCAATATCGGAGTCCTAGCCCTTTGTCTTCTGGTGCTGGACTTGGTGGATGGAATGCACTCCAGCAGGAGGTAACCTTCAAATACAGCAATCTATTTTTTCTTCAGAAGCTATGTCACTGACTTCCATTTTTTTGTATGATATTTTTCTAGGGACTGACCAAGTACTTGTCCTTTATAGACCTGCCTATTGTCTGATTTTTTCCTTCAATATTATTCTTTTTGGTAATAATGTTTACTGTGTGCAATATTCTTCTGCAATAATTGAGTTATGGAATATTATCTGATCCCCCTCTTTGCATGCATTCATCTTCCCTTGGTGCTACTATTGCCTACGAGATAATTCTAAAACTATATGTCAAAGTTTGCTTAGATCAGGCTGAACGTCATTATAAACTAACAGAAAGTTATTATTTCTATAACTTTATGATATTATCTGGCAAGGCTAGTTTGTTAAAATAGTCATTTGGAGAAAGTTGCTTAAAGACAAATCCACCATCTTAGAAATCTATTCATTTTCTGTGTAGGAAAATATGGAACTTTTGTCTAACTGCATGGCATCATGTTTTCCACATGTTCATATTTGTAAGGTTTCAAATTTAAAACACAGCAATTTAGGTACATACGTGACTTTTTTGTTGGATGGAGTTTGAATTTGGATTATACGGTGGATTGTATGGAAGTTCCTAATGACACCATGCTTTTACTGCCATATAACATGGCAAAACTTTTTAAAATGGAGCCATATTCTTATCATGTTTTAAACCTCTAAGGAGGTGACACTTTACAAATGCTATTATCAAAGTTGAAGGATTGAAAATACACAATAATGAAGTCATTCACTGATTTTTCAATGCAAGTGCAAAATAAATTGGCTGCATGAGAGAGACGATGTTTTTATTACTTGTTTTGGACGTGTCCCACTCTAGTTACTCATGTGCCACTACACTATAAGCCTATAAGCAGGATATCTAGTATAGACATGCATCAACAAAATTTTGCAGACGTTGGTTTTCAAAGATTGATACCATAGTTCTGTGTATTTTGAAATGCCCTGTATCAAATGGAATTTCATCTTGTATCAACCTGAATTGACTGTAGTGGTTGATGTAGGTCATTTTTTAAACCTGGACTAGATTTATCTATTGAGACACCTGAAATATCAGCTGATGTGCACAAGACCACATTTTGTTAGTGTGGATCTCATTTCCCTTGTGTACTTCTTTTGATCTTTTTCTTCTTCTATCTTTCAGTCACTGTAATTCTCTTCCGTCTCTGACCAGCGGTGCATCTTGGACGAATTTCTCTGACAATCTTCTACTTTTAGCAATCTGTCTCTTTTCTTCCACAAGAGTTTTTTTAACTTTGTTCTCATTTCTTGTATCAACCTATTATGTTGGATCTATGGTATTTTTGTGAAGTTTCATTGCTGTTAGGATATTCAAAATTTTAAAGATATTTTATTGAATTTCACAACCCTCAGCCATACATCAACAAAGCAGCAGTATCGACATGAAGAAGACAAGGAAAAGGACTAGGACGATACAAGTGGAGATCACAATAGAATTGGTATAGGAAGAGAAATGGTAGAGGCCATTCATAGAAAACAGTGGTCCGATAGATAGGGTTGGAATACTTAGAACTACAACGCTAGAGGACCTGGGCAGAGGTGATGGTAGTGCTGGATGACCTGGAAAGGAGTGGCTGTAGTACTAGAGGGCCTGGACAGGTATGATGATGTAGGCTGGACAGTAATGGTAAATAGTAGTTACACAGTGGAGTAAGGTATGCAAAGTTCAAAGTTGGGTTTTTAAAACATAATGACACTATTTAACTCTAACATGCTTCAACAGCATGCTTAATTATATGGTGTATAAATGCATTTCTCTCTCTCTGAAGTGAACACTATATATAAATGGTAGCAAGAACATGTATTTGCTTGAAGATATTTTCATGCTATTTGTGGCATCAGATTTTTTTTTCTAGTTCTATTGATATTTTGTTACTGAGATTTTTTGTAAAAAGTTTATTTGAAATGCTTTATTAGCTTTACACAAGTTTTAATTTCCTGAAAACTTTAATTTGATTTTAGCCTTTCCTTTCTTTCTATGGCTTTGTTTTCTTTCTGTTTCTGACTAGTGCATTTATGTTATGATAGAGACCAGGTGTTCCACTTGGGATGACTATGGATTGGCAAGGAGCACTGGCAAGTCCAAGTTCTTACATTGCCAAGAAAATTTTGCGGTTGGAAATTCCTATAGATACTTACCCTAACGTATGTTCTAATTTCTGATGCCTATACTTTTAAATTTGATATGTTTTTTTGTTTGAAGAATGTTACTTTGTTCTCTACAACTAACTTTTGCTTGTCCAGTTCAATTTTGTTGGAAGGCTTTTGGGTCCAAGGGGAAATTCACTGAAGCGTGTTGAAGCTTCTACAGGCTGCCGTGTGTATATTAGAGGAAAGGGTTCGATAAAGGATCCTGGGAAGGTAACAATTTGTCCTTATGGAAGATAATTCACTCTTGCTTGTGTACTGCATAGCTTGCAATGACTTATCAAAATTGGGATATTGAAGCTTTGGATTTTGTTAGTTGTGAACTGGACAGATATTGGTCCAGATCCATTTTACTGAACTAACATTAATGGGGAAAATGATCAGAATGCCCTTGGTCGGGTAAAAAAAATAAAAATAGAAAAGATGAGTGAAAATTTGAAAAACTGTCTGAACTGAGATATACAAAATAACCAAAAACTGAAAAAATGGAATAAAAATGGGAAAAATTATAAAATGAAAAAAATCTAGAACAGTAATAACTGATAATCATTCTGGATAATCCTTTTTGAAACTTTATCATTTCTTGGTGTTCTTTTTTCTTTGTTTGAGGGACATTAACACATTCACCAAGTGTATGGATTGTTGTTATGGATAGTTGTTTTATTACCTAATGAATACCAAAAATTGACTAGCTATTTGCTGTTCAACCTTGTCATCAACAATTATTTTCTTTTATTCATAGGAGTGTGTGTGGTACCCTTCAGGATAACATAGAATTTTGTCAGGCATCAAAATCCTTAAATCTTTACCATTCATTCATATACATGGATGATATGATTTATGTTAAAGTTTATCTCAAAATCAATTAGCAGTGAGAGAATGAGCCCAACTTTGTATAGATGCTAGGTTTGCCCACACCCCTTTTTGATGTGAGACTTTTTGTCTAACACTCCCCCACATTCATGATACTCTCTTTTAGTTTACAAGTGTCTTATAGGTGACATGTATGAACTTATTTTGATATTATGTTAAAGTTCATTTCAAAATTAATTGTCAAAAAGAGAAGATGTCAAACCTTATATAGATGCTAAGTTTGCCCGCATCTCTTTTGATGTGAGACTTTTTGTTTAACAATTTACACCTAAAAACCAATACATGTAACTACCAAAAAGATATTTGTTTATTTTTAAGAAACATCATGGTGACATGGAATTTTTCTTTATTTATAGATGAGAAGTTTTAATTGTGTTAGAACCATCAATTGGCTATTTTTATTGCTATTATCTCCTTCATTGAATGTATTTGCAGTTAAGTACGAGTTAGATGGAATCACAGACAGATATAAGACTTGGTTAGTTGTATGTGATTTTACATAGGAGTATAGGATTGATTATGTAGACACTTTCTCTCTTGTTGCCCAGCTAAATTTTATGAGTTCTGCCATCTCTTGTCATGAGTCAATCTTGAGAGTTTGTTTGGATAAACGTGAAGAAATTGTTTCAATATGGTGATTTGTCACAATAGGTATTTATGGAACAATCTCCTAGATATGTTGCCCAAAGGGAGGATTGTGTTTGCCTTCTTTGAATGGCTATCTATGGTCTCACCTATAGTCTATGTGCTCTGGTTTAAAAAGCTCAGTGGTATTGTTATTGTTGGTGGTTTTCAGTGCTATATTGTGGATTATTTAATTTTCTATATGATAATAGACAAGGACTATATGATACTTGTAGTGTATGTAGATGATATTTTGTTTACTGACAGTGACATTGTAGGCATTTATGAGATCAAAGGCTACCTACAGGCTTAGTTTGTTACAATGGACATGGGCTGACCTTAAGTATTTCTTGGATAGTGTAAAGGATAGGATGGTGTTGTCTCGGTGGAAATATGTATTAGATCTCTTAGAGGAAACTAAACTACTTGGATGCATGTTGCAGACTACTTCATTTGACTAAAAAAAATGCTTGCTGATTAGTCCATAACAACCTATTAAAAATTGTGCTGAAATGTTTTTGTTTGGCACTAAATAAAAAACCCATATATTTTTCAGCATCTTCATATAGCAGTGATTTTTGCTTCTTTCTAGTAATATGTGACGATTGGAGCTAGAAGTTTTCGATCACAGATGAGAATGATAGGAATTTTGTGTAGCTATTTTGATTCAAGTGGAATTGGAAGAATACAAGGCCAATTTTGAAGACCAATTGCCTCCAATTCACAGGTGTACTCATGCCAAAATGAATATATCCATAATCCTCTTCCCCTTTAGCTCCCTTTTTTAAACACCCTAACTGACATAGTGTTTATTAGCCTGCCAACCCTGACACGTGTACAACCACCCAGATATATGCTTACAGGACTCGACCATTTGGTCAATACGATTTATTTCTCTAATATAATATCATGAACATTGTTAGATCTACTTGATATCATTACTTTTTGGTTGCTTGTTTAGTTTTTTCCTTCTTTCCCGTAGATTTTTCTTGATCCTTCTTGGATCGTTGCTTATCTTTTTTGTTTCTGTCCTATCTTTCTGACAGGAGGATTTTTCTTGTTTTCTTGCATATTCTGTTTTTCTTATCAAGAGAATTCTATTACCATTCAAAAAACCTGAACATCTTTTTTTCTTCTTTTCAATTCAAAGGAAGAAAAGCTTAGAGGTCGACCAGGCTATGAACACTTGAATGATCCACTTCATATTCTAGTTGAGGCTGAGTTACCTGCCAGTGTTGTTGATACAAGATTGCGACAGGCTCAGGAAATCATAGAAGAGTTGCTTAAACCTGTGGTATGCCTCCAAGTTATATAATCGTTCGATTATTATTTTCCTTAAACCTATGAATATGAGGCGGCTGCTACCTTGTTCCTTGCAAAATGCATTTTGAGGATTATATCGACCCTAATAAGAGGAGGCTTATTGTATTTTAAGTCTTCCTTTAGTTACTTTGTTGTATATATTTCTTTATTTATTGATATCAAATTTATTATTACAATAGAATATACTTTGCAAGTATAGATTTTATTACAAGTTGGAAGATTCAGATCCAAGAAAATAGAACTTGATGCATTTCAACAAATTATTACGTCAAGAGAATGACCTTTTTTTGCATATCCTATCATGTACCATACTGTCCATGTTTACTATAATTAGAAAGTATCTTTCTGACGTGCTTTCTTTATTGATGTTGTTTGACCATTCTTTCATGATCATATTCTGGCTTGCACTGATATTCTTCTTTTCATGGCATATGTTGTTATCTTAGCAATAAAAATTATCAATGATAAATGAATCCAACGTATGCCATGAAATCTTTTGACTTAGGTGATTTAATCATATCATTAAGAATCCAAGGGATGCAATAGTTAAGAGAGGAGAATTAATTATTACAGAAGAAATAAAAAAAAAAGTAAAGGAAGATCTAAAACTATTTGGTTTGAAATTATAAAAAAAAATTTAAATTCATGCAATTTAAGTAAATATTTGATCATAGAAATATATGAAAGAAAAAGGTTTCATGTGGCTGACCCTACAAAGTAGGGTTATAACCCAAGTTGTTGATAAATGAATTGAATTATTGATAGGAGCCTATAGGATTTAGGATAATTAACAGTTCGTAAGCTATCATCTCCTTGCGGCATCTACGTCATGTAGATGGTAGTCAGCCAATGCAAATATCCTGATTCATCACTTTTTCTTTCATGGCTCTTGTGACATCAGTTACAGCAGGTTTATACTCACCCTTCCAAAAAAGCCTTATGCTCTGAATTCATCCCTTTCCTTCTGATGGCCGTCAAATGTTACAGTCTTCCAAGAAAAATCTACTTGTTTGATATGAAAAGATTGAAGGCCCTCAAGTAACCCCACCATGTCAGCAATTTTCTTAATAAATTGTCAATACATATTATATTAACATAATTTTTATCCTCATTCTGTAAATTATGAGATCCCATCCACTTTTAACACTTCTCATCCTACCTTCACCCAAAAATCATATATCATGTAGTTCGCACATGCATTATCCTAGTATATATTATAAAGAGAGACTTCATCACTTAGTCATATGATCAATTGGTTTTAAGTTAGATGTCTTCTCATATTTACACATTGCATACAAATGTGATATAACACCAAAGGTGCTCATTTCCTGTTTGTTGTTCCAACTTCCAAGAGAGGTTAATAGGAAAAGATTTGTGATTCTTCAAGTTGATCAACGTTTGAAATTATTTAGCATTTTATTTGCATCCATTCTCAAAGAGACTGCACTAATTCGTTCGAGTAATGACACCATACTTGGTTTGAGTAGTAGCGGTAGTAGCAGCGCATTTGATATCTTTGATTCCACGTCATCTTGCACCGGTACTAAATGGTTTTTCATGTTCAGGATGAATCACAGGATTACTACAAGCGACAGCAACTTCGGGAACTAGCAATATTGAATTCAAGCTTAATAAGGGAGGATAGTCCTCATCCAAGTGGCAGTGTTTCTCCTTTCAGCAATAGTGGAATGAAGCGGGTGAAGACTGGTCAATAGTATCACTTTCCTTGCCAATGAAACTCTGCAAGACCCCATCCTCAGAGTTCCTCCGATTTCACCAACTATGGGATGATTACTTGGATAACTTCTCAACCGAGTGGACCACTTGAACCAAGGTGATGGTAGCAAAAGCCGCCAAAAAAATATCGACATGGCTGAAGACGGTGGTTCGGTTTTGGGACTCCGTAGTCTTTACCGTCCTTTTATTTTTTTTCCCTAAGTAATTTCTAAGTCGAGTCCAGTGCAGTGCTGTTTGCCTTGTAATTTTGCACGCTCCGTGTATTCTCTCTCCACGTTACCAAATCTCTGGGTGAACGGTATGGAGTGTGCTGGAATAATTTGCTGTTAGAAAATTGTGGGACGGGTTTTGTACTTAGAAAGGTTTCATCATTCGTTGATTGATTTTGAATTGATTCTTCAAATAAGATTCTATGGTATCATAAGTTTTTTATTTTGTGGGCATCAATAACTTTTAGGGTGTGACAATTTCACCTTTGCATATCCTAATTTTTGTGAGCATCAATCAATTTGAAATTTTAGTCATCTATGTAAACACATGTACGATAGGATTTATAAACAGATGTTAATGAATAATCATAATTACTTAATGGTGGTTCTATTTTTGTGAGAAGAACTCGTAGGTTTCATGTATGTGAGGTACGTCATGGGTACCATAATTTTTTTGAGTATCGATAATTTTAAATCGAGATTCTTGGATATCACAAGATTTTCTAAATCGTGATGCAAGTACCATACAGAATAAAATGAAAGAAACTAACAGACCAACTTGGATCATATTCTCCACTGATTATAATGTACTGATAATTCTTTACTACGATATTGACGATAAAAGTTTTGAGTGACAGGAGTGTGACATTTTGATAACTAAACTAGAATAAAAGCACGCATCACAAGCTGCAGTCTCTGTGGATGGCACTACAGTGGCAAACATTCTAATATCTGGCTTTCCATGTGTCTTTCATCCTACGAATCTCCTTTAGGGCTTCAACCGGAGAACGGCAGCCAACCCTTCCCTGTTGAAAGGTTCTAATTTTTAGATTCACATGGATATATCATTATGACTAAGCACTGGGCAAAGCGAAATTTCGATATATGCGAGAAAAAGAGAGATGCGACCTTCTAGAAGGTTGTTGGAAACGAAGAAAGATATCATGGGGAGCAAGCATACAATTCCAAACAATTCAGACGTGAAACATGGAATTCTTAGGTAAGACATTGTTTAGGCTTTTGTTTTTGTCAAAAACGCCGGCAGATCCATGAAACAAACAGCGCAAAAACATTGCGTTTTCTCTGAACGCTACAAAAAAGGCCGTGTTTTCTCTAAATCCTGCATTTTTTCAATACTAAAAATGCCTGCCATCAAAAACGCCAATTAAAGGAGCATTTGAAAACATGTTGGCATTTTCCATGTTTACCTTTTGTTTAATCTTAAAATTTCAACCAATGTTTTATTTTTTTTATTCTTAACCTAAAGCTATTAATTTTTTATTTTCAACCTCTATTATTATCTTTCTCCCGTGTGTGTATATTAATATATTACATTAATCACGTATACTATATTATATTTATAACATATATTATTATCTACAATATATTAAATATAGTACCAACTATAATGAAAAAGATTTATATTTGTAAAGTCTATAACAATATAAAAAATATTACACAATAATATGAAGGGGATTCTAGTAAGCTGGTGTGGCGTTTCTCTTTAGAGAGTAGAGATGCCAGTAATATTATGTACAAGGGCATATTTTTCATAGCACCCAGGTTTGCAAGTCAAAAATCACCCCGTCATCCACAAGCTAATTCTTTATTTCCATGATAGTCAATCACCTAGATCTCATGAAATTTGCGGCAGGGAACTTAAGAAAGAGAAGCTTCAAAGGAAGGGTTTGACCTTTCAAAAATGAAGTTTTATAAAAGGTAGACAAACTAATCAAAAAAATTTTAAACCAAGAGATGAACCATATCAAAAAAGAGAAGCCAGAATAAGAAAAAAAAACCTGCATCTCTGGTAGATCAACACGCATAAATGGATTCGTTTCAAATTCTTCACCAATTGACGATGGGATAGTTGGGAGGTTGGCCTGGCGCTGGTATTCAGCCCATTTCAATTTGTCTTTAAGTTTTCCATTATTTGGCTCCACAGTTAATGCAAAATGCAAGTTATTCACAGTATACTGGACCATCAAACAGAACATCATGTAAACAATAGCAACAATCAACTAATGCTTTGATCGAACAGATATCATATAAACAAATAGCAACAATAAACCAATGCTTTGATCCCACAATGTGAAATCAGCAAAACATGGAAAAAATGCAGTAGCAAAATTGATTTACAAAAAATATTAAAAATAAACAAAACCAAAGGAACTCCAAAAACTTTAAGTCATTTTAAATCAGTATATTTATTTAAAAGTACAAGTTTATTCCTTATCAAATTTATCAACCATTCAACAACCCACAATTTGGTATTACTGTCTTCTGATGTTTTATTTTGTTATGAAAATGGTTGGGAGAAAGCTATTGCCAAATCCATGCTTGGTGGATCTTGTTTATGATTCTTTTTTGAACCCAATAAATGAACATATGAGCAGTCTTTCAGGAAATGTGAAACAGAAGTTCTCCCCTTGGATTTCGACCACTTTTAACTTTTTCATTATTTCATAATCCCCAAGGATTAGCTTAGCTCGACTTCAGTTATATAAATCCCATATAACTCTTAGTATTCATTGCCTACCGTTCATTGGTAAAATAACAAATGTCGGCAAATTGTTTAGTGCTACTGCTACTTCATTGACTCATCATATTTCTTCGATCATCTGATTTCCGATTTCATCCATTAGACTTTCAGGCAGGTGACTGGTCAACATGATGCTTTCTAAAGGGATATTTGAAAACCTTTCTTTATTATCTAAACATCAGGCCTGATTTAGGAGGTCATTTTCCTGCTTTATTCACTGTCAGAAATTTTTTTGCCAAGTATTTGACGGTTAGAGGATAGAAAACTAGGGTTACTAATTATAGGATTTTGTCAAACATTCGATTCAGAGAAAAAAGATAACATTCATTGTACCTCATGTCCACAATAAACTCGAGTAGATTTTGGCAAGGATCCCAATGACACACAAAGGGATTGGTACATTTGCTCTGCAGTGCCTTCAAAAAATTTCCCGCAACCAGCAATAAACTAAAAAGAATCAAATAAAGCATTATTATGATAACTGATAAATAATACGAAAAAGATTTCCGAGGGGATAATGAAATAATTTCTTTGGTGGATAAGGACAGTGCTAGATATTTTCTTCATTTTACTCTAGTTGCAAGGAAAACTGATTAATAAATCCACACACCATTGTGTCTCCGGTAAAGACAGCTGGGTCTTCATCTTCCTCGCTTGTTGTCACATAATAACTGATATGACCTTTGGTGTGGCTGATCAGGACGTTTTAGCGTAAATAACATTTAAGTTTTTATTATTAAAAATATACTAGGATAAGACTTAAGCATGAAATGTAAATCTAAAGCATACCATGGGGTATGGAGAGACAAAATATTAATATTTCTTCCTATTGATATCTTGTCACCATTCTCCAACTTATTCGTGCACCCTATTACATTATCTATTGAGCCTCCATAGATCCTGAGTCCAGGAACCAACTCTTTTATCTTCTCATTTCCTCCAGCATGATCCCTGTTAAACGATTACATATCATAACAATAGACAAAACATGGTTATATCAGGATCACAAGTATAAAAAGTTATTGAAATACCCAAGCCAAATACACATCAATGGACATCTTTGATTGTATTAGGTTTATCTTTTTAATAGGAAAAGGAGGGATTGATTATTGAATAAATAAATGATTAGATTAATTTTAATGTATAATTTAATTATAAAATAATTTTTTATTTGATTTTTCAATTATATTTAAGGGTACTTTTTGCCTTCACAAATTAGACCAGCCCATGAAGTGGAGGGGAAGGAGAGACGGTAATCTCCCTTAAAATCTGGAAATATTTTCCATTTAGCTCCACTTCAGCTTCTGTAATTATTTCAAAATATACAAACTGGCACTTTTAATCCTAGAGATCTTCAAGTGTGCTTCAAGAAAGAAAACATCTTCCGAAATCCCATCCAACTCTCAAAATTACGTCATTTGATATATCTTTTCAAACGGGAGTAAGAAAAACAGAAGATCGTCGAGTGACATCTGAACGAAATCGACCGAATCCGGGCATCTCGTCCGAATTGGATCATATTATCGTCACCTTCGAGTTATTTGGGAACTTTACAACCGACACATGGATTCTATCGAACATTCAGACATGCAAGGAAGAACAGGAGCGATACTTTACATCTCATTACTCTCACACAAACTTCATTTTTAAGAAAAAAAATAACTTTCCGGTACCACATATTCCTACCAGTGGTGATGTGTGGTGAGCACGAGCTTCAGATCGGCGCCTACTTCCATTGCCACACGAAGCACCTTCTCGGGCTCCACGGGATCGATCGCTGCCGCTTCCTTGGACACATCGTCTAGTATTCTGCAAGGAAAGCGGAAAAGGAGAAAGAAAACATTTCACGCCATAGGTGGGCAGGCGAAACAACGACAATAGCGCTTATACTGGACGCTGTTGATTTTCTTGTCTCACAGGTAGGAGTAGTTGTCGGACAGGCAAGGGATGTGAACGATTCTCATCCGTCTCTCTCTCCGTCGGCTGCAACCACGATCCCCGTCGGCGTCGGCCGGAGCTACGTATCGTCGCGTCTGTTTTCTAGAGGTTCTTTCAAAATTAATTTTCTTAAATGGCGAGATTTTCTTTGAAAAATAAAAATATTATTAAATGAATTTCAAGCATCTGTATGGTAAATAATTAATGATTTTATTTTATGGAATGAAACCTCTCCAATTAATTTCATGCAATCGAATAGCATCTCGATTAGTTTTTCATTATCATATATTTCTTACGAAGCAATGAAACCTCTCCAATTAATTTCATGCAATCGAATAGCATCTCGATTAGTTTTTCATTATCATATATTTCATACAGGTGAGGTAGAAATAATTATATGAATATCATTTCATATGTCGATAGATCTATGATAAATTTTAATTTTAATTTTAATTTTAATTTTAATTTTAATTTAAATTAAATAAGTATCAATCTTAATCTAAAGATAGTAAAATCGATCAATTTCTGCTCTTTTTCAATTACCGATTTTCAAATCCAAAAAACTTAATAAATATAATACAGATTAGATTCAAATTTTGATTATACCAGATTATATCATAGATTATTTTTTACAAAAAGAAACATAAGGCAGAAAATTCTCGGATGCCTATGGGGGCATTTATGTCATTTTTATTTGCTTTGAACCTAAAAACTTATTCTCTCTTAAGTGGAAGATGGATTGATTCCAAGTGGTACAGCTTGCCTTTGGCAATAAACTAACGACAATCTCTTCAACAAGAATTTTATAAGCAAGCTTCTGAATAGAGCAAGAGTGAAAAAAAGATACTCATTTTCCTAAATAAGAGATAATTACCAATTTGCAAAACATCACATTTTGTAGATTGATAAAACATCATAATTCCTCCAGCAATATTTTATTGGCAACTTCACAATATGCTGCGCTTCTACGTATCTCACCCTTCATCTGTGTTCTATGTCAAAGAGGAAGATGCTGGCAAAAGCCATCCGAACATTTCTCCTATGGCAGGATTATCTAGCACAAACCGATTCCTCATGTGACAGTAGTATATACAACCTACCTGACAGCTTCTGGTGCTGAATTACAATAAGGAGTGTGCAGGCAGACGATCTTGGTAGACGTCAAGCATATACTTGCGAAGCCTACCCCCATCAAAAGTCCATACACGCTCTTTGCTGCTTCCAGCTTCGTTGCTCGTTTGAAGACGCTTATAAATCCCGGAAGCAAAGCACCACATGCAAACACCATCCAATGGTCAAGACCACTGTAATCAATACCTGAGATTATGGCCCCTATGGCTGCAGTTGGCCCGGCAAAGCCAGTCAACATAGCAGCACCCAATGCCCATCTCCAGCTATCAGTAGCACCGTATACGCAGCTTGCAACAGCTGCTCCACGAGGAAGTCCGTGTAAAGAGACTGGGAGGACCATGTGACGTCCAAGACCATAAGCTTGTGGAGCAGCAACCCCTAGAGCAAGCCCTTCGGCCAGAGCATGCAAAGAAATGGCTCCACATGCAAAAAACGACCGAAGAGTGAGGAGGCTAAAGGAATGTCCTGATTTGGCTGAGAGTTCGTTAACAGAAGCCTTCTCCTGACGTGCAAGCTTCAATATGCTTGACATGGAAACATGGAAGAATGTAGCACCAGACGCCAGAAGCAGTAAAATGGTGAAAAGGCTCATTTTGAGGGAAACCAATAACTGCAGGGGCCTCCAGGCAGCAAGGAGAAATGCAATACCCGAGGCCAAACCAGAGAGAAGAGCATGTTGGAGACATAGGGTAAGAGCAAAGGAAACAAGGATGAATGCACCGAGCAATGGACCAAGTGCAAACAATAGTGAGATCAAGAAACCAGAAACCTCTCTTGAGCTGCAAATGCACAATACAAGCTTGTGTCAAGGGAATACGTATCCTGTTGTTTAGCATATATATCTTGCACAGAAGACATTGAATAACATAAGATGGTGGAAAAAAGAGAAGCAATGGCAGAATTTACCCATAGTCATGGCTGAACGCATGAAGCACTGTGCTAAGAGTTTCCATGAATGCTACAGCAACAGTCGCAGAAGATGCCACTTGAGAAGGCAAAGCTTCCTGTAAAATATCACAGAATGAAATAGAAATACATGTAAGAAATGCATGTTGGAAAGCATAACACATTATAAAAGGAGTTTTATTCTGATTCCAGAAATTAAGCAAACAAATTATCTCATGAGTAATAGTAACAAGCATCACTTATATAGTCGTCGACTCCACTTCGGTAAAACGGCTATTGAAATTTTATGAAGATCTTAAAGCAAATGTTTGAAATTGCAGTAAGACTCTTCATCAATCAGCTGGAATACTAGTTACAAAGCTTTAGAAAACCAATTGGCAAACACCTGGTGCCGGATGTAATAACAGTCCCAACTTGAAAAAACTAGTACTTGATCCTGTTTCTTGTGGATTATGATCAAGTTTCTCTCCCTTTTTATTAAATCTGAGTCTGCTTCATTGACAAACTAATTGAATTTTTAGGATAGAACTTTCCCGTGGCTTATTTGCAGCATGAATCCAGAAAAGTACCTCTCATCCTATAAATTAGTTAAGATGCCGAGGACAACCACTTAAACAAGAGGAAATGCACTTATTTATCCAGTCTTGCATTTGCACGAAGATTCCATATGCTAAAAAGGATTTTTACGTGAAGATGTAGCATCACCATAAAAGCTTGTAAAATATAATATGCAAAATTTACAAGCAAGGAACAGCCTGAAATGTTTACAAGGTCAACTCACTCATCCAATAATTTAGGCTTACGTGAAAATCATTTCCATTACTTTTAACTAAGGTTGCATGAGTTAAACAGGAACAAAATTAGAAAACTTTGAGGTTGCTTATTTGGTTCACCAACCGTAAATGAATCACCATGATAACCAACAAACATGCTATTTCTATTGTAAAGAAAAGGATACTTAACTCTTTTTCAGCAGTTGTACATGCAGTATTGGATCCAAAGTACATACTATCGGGATACTGAGTAACTACCATCTGTTATACAAAGTTATACTCCTATTTTGGAAGTCAAATCCAATGCTGAAAAGTACATAATGTATATACCTTAAATCAATGCATTCACATTCATAAGTTCCGATACCATATGACTAATGATCCAGTAAATTATTTGTTACCTTAAATGCATCAGGTAGAACCTCAGCAACAACCATCCAGATCATACACCCAGCAGCAAAGCCGGTGCAGAATGGAAGAACCTTTTGAAAGGAATCAGCACAAAGGAATGCTGGGACAGCTACAATGGGCTTAACATCATACACGAGAAAATGAAATTAGAAAACGGATTTTATGAAATTTATTTAAACAAATAAAGAACCATTGTACCTTTAAGCTACAAAAAAATCTACACATTTAGATACAAAAAAATAAGGTTATTGGCTTACTCTTTTTCGATAGGTGTTTTAGTGGAGTTGTATAACATCCTTGGTATAGGAATACAGACTCGATTTATGAAAGAAAAATGAGACCAACAAACTGAAAAACTAGACAAATATGATCCATCTGAAACCGACTAAATATTGTCCATAGAAGACTGTTGGCATACTGCAGATATGCAACACAGTAAGATAGACTCTATCTATGAAAAAAGAAATCGAACAAACGAATTGAGAAAAAAATAAATACACAGAATAATCTATCTGAAACTGAGTAACATTTTCCATAGAAGACTGTAGACATAAGCAGAACAACAGATTTACGATAGTATGCAATATAAATGTTTCACCACTAATCTAATGCAAGTACAGTGCAACAAGTCAAAAACACACCCATACTTTTTAAGGTGTGCACCCAGGCCCCAAACAGCTCACCTCACCTAGTTTTGATTGAGCAGATCTTTCGTTGAATCTATTTAATTAAATATATGTTATTTAAGGTCTTAAATGTTATTCCTTGCAAAAATATTAAACATAAATTTTTGATGGAGTACTACTAAAATATACATAATTATTGAAATATATAGTTATATATTCATGAAACATGCACATTAGTATTATTGCATCACATATTTGATGTTATCTTTTAATTAGTTATGTATTTGAATGTTATTTAAGAAACTATAGAACAAAAAATATATTATTATTATTGCATATATATATTTTTATATAATTAAGAATTAAAAAAATTAAAATTTACATGGGCGCCTAGGCATGCTGGCTTACTGCCTAGGTGCCTTAAAAAGTATGGACACACCAAAAAGTCCACCGAAACCTATTACCTGGGTCACAGTGGTTCTGGACTCAACTAAACATCCACTTCTGGATTCTACATTATTGGCTACTATACCACTAGTAAAATACAATGACAAACTAACAGTATACAGGCAGAAAATACAGAAATAAATGGTCTCATGCATGTTAACACTCAGATTGAATTAATCAAAATCATGCCAAACATACCTGTGGCAAAGATGTAATTACACTCCACAACATAGCATTTTGTGGAGAAACCCCTCTCGATGCAAGAACCATACTGACAGCTAAGCCTTCAGGTATATTGTGTACTGCTATAGCTAGAGTCACCAAAAGACCTTGGGAAAGTCCCTTTGAGCCAGCAAAGGATACACCAACACCAGATCCCTCTCCAAAGGAATGAAGTGTCATTATTCCAACAACAAGAACAACCTTACTTGCATCAGCCCCCTTGATGTCCAACATACTTACTTCTCCATAATGTTCAAGAAACTGCACATACACAATGAAATCGAGAGGCAGATAATAAATGATACAAGGAAAAAACTCAAATGAGCATCACAAAAATGAAGATTTTTGCATCATATTTAAACGAAAAGAAATAGTAACTTGAGTTAGCCCAGAGGGAATATGCTGATATGCAAACAAAACTTGCTACACATTTAGTTCAAACACTAATGTGATTGAATTATAGTAAAGTAGTGAATAGCGATATTTTAATTTCATTGCAACTAAAGAGCTCTCAGCAGAAAATGAATAAGCCTGAGAGTTGCTCATTTGATAATAAGACACATACTAAAGATTTCATGGAATGTAGATATTGGAGAGCTAGCTACAAAATTAAACAAAAGGGGGATCCAGATGGCACCTAACAAAATTAAATGATCACAATCAGATAGCTAAAACAAAAGCAAATAAATAATGACATAGCACTGAGCCCATCAAAGAGAAAGCTTCCATGTGGATTGTACTTTATTTGTTAACCATGTGGTCGCATTACTTCATCTGAATGAAAGAGCAGTTTAAATTACCTTCTTACAAAGCCAAATGAAAATTCCTCCTGATAAAATCCCAATGATAACCCAAATGCCACCACCATCTGCCTGCCCTTCCTGAACAAGATCGAAGCTTGCAGCCAACATCACCCCAGCTGCTAAGCCATTGCATATGCCTGCCCATTGAGGTTCAAGCTCTACAAAAAAAAATGGCACAGCACCTAAACCTGTAGCCACAGCCATTGCAAGAGTGAGCCATCCAACTGTTGCCACTGACACTCTATTACTTCCAATTTTCCGGTGATATCCATCCTCTGTGACACTGCCATCAATAACGGTACTTTCTATGCTCCTGTGTGGTGCTTTCCTTCCAAGATTTATTTTCTTTTGAGATTCTAAAGTGGCAGAACTATGCAACAATACAGAGGCAAACAAGACCAGCAGAAGCAATCCAGACCTTGAACACATCATTCGAACAAATAATTATCACGGGCTGCCTATTTCCAAGCAGTCAGACTTCCTTTAGAAAATCAAGTGTCTTGCTTAAATTATTTCATAAAATCCACCAAGTTGAACCGAACCCCAAAATCCTATGAAAAGAACAAAATTAAAACAATGGTTTAATAAACTGTAAATATCTAAACATGGAAAACTATAAAATGTGTAATAGAATCAATAAAGGCTACCATTTGCATTCTTCGTATGGTAGGTTATAGGAAACAAGCTTTTCAAAGTGAGAACTGAATCGAAGTAATATTTCTATAAATGAAAAATGACATCAGAACGACAAACTGCCTCTCAAATCTAGCAATTTATTTGTTTGCAAAAAAGCTATAGCAACGTATAGTTACACTTCAGAAATTTTAGAAGCTACAGAAGTTACGGTTATTTATAATTAACATTCCACAACTACTCCTGTACTAAAATCCAACTAAGGTAACGGAAAGATGCTGAGATTTCTTTTTATTTTTAAATGTTTTATCAATGGAAAGGAACTCAACATTCCACATGCAATTCCTAATCTCCTAGAATGCTCTACTTCAAAGGGAGGAAACTTTCAGATGGTTGACTACAGAAGTCATACAGAAACAGTTTTGCATTGGCAGTCAATCCCACGACCAAAATTGAGGATAAATATAAATTTAATAAAAACCAACTTGAGAAAAAAGGAAAGAAAGCAGTTTTTCATGGCAGCACCTTACCACCGGTGGAACCTAAGCTACTTGGATACAAAGTGTGAGGCAGTTCTTCTTCGATAACAAAATGGAGAGCTTGGGAGTTTTGATAGATGAACTGATAACGGATGCCGTCCCTTCAAGATATTTAAGGATTCGAAACCAGCAAAATCACGGAAAAGGTTTCAATAAACCGCAAGTGCATCACCCAGTTTCACTTTTCCTAAACTCCCTGTTTTGGGTTGAATTTCCCTCAAAATGCCGCTAGTAATCTCTTTTTCTTCAATTTTCTTTGAAAGACGAAAGCGTGTGCCGCCCAAAAAAAAAAAAATGCATCAGAAAACCAAATGTCCGAACAAGAGAAACCCAAATTTCAATGCATGCCTTCAGTGATACAACTCAGTTTTTAATCATAATCTAAACGAATAAAATAAGACCTCAGCCCTCACCCGGCTCATATCGTCGCCTCCAAACCACCCATCGGTATTTTCCTAAAAAAACCACAGATCGATTGCCAAAAAAAACAACAAATAACACCCAAACCAGTAAAAAAAGGAAGAAAGGGGATTCTAGACAAATTTAATAAAAGGAAAGAAAGCAGTTTTTCATGGCAGCACCTTACCACCGGTGCAACCTATAAGCTACTTGGATTCAAAGTGTGAGGCAGTTCTTCTTCGATTACAAAATGGAGAGCTTGGGAGTTTTGATAGATGAACTGATAACGGATGCCGTCCCTTCAAGATATTTAAGGATTCGAAACCAGCAAAATCACGGAAAAGGTTTCAATAAACCGCAAGTGCATCACCCAGTTTCACTTTTCCTAAACTCCCTGTTTTGGGTTGAATTTCCCTCAAAATGCCGCTAGTAATCTCTTTTTCTTCAATTTTCTTTGAAAGACGAAAGCGTGGGCCGCCCAAAAAAAAAAAAATGCATCAGAAAACCAAATGTCCGAACAAGAGAAACCCAAATTCTAATGCATGTCTTCAGTGATACAACTCAGTTTTTAATCATAATCTAAACGAATAAAATAAGACCTCAGCCCTCACCCGGCTCATATCGTCGTCTCCAAACCACCCATCGGTATTTTCCTAAAAAAACCACAGATCGATTGCCAAAAAAAACAACAAATAACACCCAAACCAGTAAAAAAGGGAAGAAAGGGGATTGTAGACAGAAAATTCAAAAAAGAAAAAAGAAAAAAAACCGGGTGATTTCTGACGAGAATAACGTAGTCTTCACCTGAATTGGTGAAATGGCACTGGAGGAAGCAAACCGTTTAGTGTGGGAGCATTTGTTCGGAGGACGGGGAATCGCCCCGGGTTGAACGCCCAGATCTTCTCTCCTCTTCCGAAGACGGGAAGGAGAGAAACAATAACTCGATCGTCGTACCCGTGGGCGCGGTGCTTAGCCTAATACCGCGTCGCCTGCCATATTTCTTCGTTATACGGTGAATTTGATTTTCGAAAATTAAAACGTATTTTTGCGTAAAATAGATATTAAAAAGATTTTTGACAATTTAAATTGAATCTTTCTATTTAAGTGTCTTAAAAAAGATAGGTTTGGTGATAAATATATTAATTAGATTAAAATGCGTGTAAATTTCTCTTTTTCTCTTCTTGCAGGTCAAACTCTTACGAATTATTTTCTAAATTCTAATGATATTAGACAAGGAGACTCATTATCTCCCTTGTTATTTATCATCGTTGCTTTCTTACTTGATAGACTTTTTCATATATTGGAGAAGAAAATAAAATCATTAAACAAATTCATCTTCCTAATTGCAGGACTTGTAACAAATTTTACGTCTTTTCTAAATAAACTCTGGTCTGAAAATCCGGAATCTTAACTTCCTTCAAGTAAGATTTTTTGGTTGTTCCACCTCCACTTTTCTCACGTCTTCTTTGGGACCTCTTCCTTCCTCGTTTCAAGAAAAGTATTCTCTTAGATTAGATGTCTGTTTTAGATAAACGAAACTCTAAACTAGAAAGATGGAAAGGAAATTTTCTATCTTAATGGAGAAAATCGATCCTCTTGAACTAAAAATTCCTTTGTTCCATCTCCACTTCCTACTTTACTATTTTGACACACCTCCCAGTTAAAGTAGAAAAAATTATTGACAGAATAAGGAATTTTTTTTTTTTTTTTTTGTGTGTGGGGACCTCTAACCCTAGACTAGTAAAGCTGAAATTCACTTGGTCAATTGGAGCGTCATTCATAAGCTTAAAAAATTCAGAGGTTTGGAAATCTTATATCTTAGAAATTTTTCTCGAACTCTTGAAAGGAAAAGTAACAGGTCTTTATGGGTGGATATTTTACGAGTCATTTATGCTAAAAATGGCTCCTTTTCTTTTCTCTTAAATAAAACCTCCTCAAAAAGCCTATCCCACAGGTCTCATTGTATTAAACAAATTTAACCTTTTATTTATTTCTTCCGGCCCAAACTACTGCCAGAATTTCCTTTGCTCTTCCAATTAATTACCCGAAAGTTTCTGTGGCTCGTGCTATTCATTCCTACACCATTAAACATAAGTTGAATGGTCCTATAGACACTGAGCTAAGGCAGGAGACCATTACTCTTCTAACTAACTGCAATTAATAATATTGTTTCGTCTAATGTTTTCAGTCTTAGCCAAAACTCCTAATGTTCTCTTCTCTTACCCATATTGTAGTCTATTCGGCTTCATTGTAATCGTGTTGCATTCAACGCCTCTTCCGAGAATATCAGCCAAATATTCACTTATGCCTTCAAAAACTGACAAATATAGAGTTCGTATTGACGGTCTTAAACAAGTACAATCCAGTCCACTTGAGAGAAGAGCAAAAAAGAAAAAAAGAAAAAAAGAAAAAAAGGGAAAAAACCCGATCGAAAGAAGAGCGAAACGCTAAACAAAATAACGAAAAAGCGAAAGAAGAAGATTCACACACGACACCAAAAGAGGGATGGAATGGATGGGGGAAGAGGGGATTGGAGGGTTCTCAGCTATAGAGGAAGGGAGGAGAGAAAGCTGGAGGAGGAAGGGTTGGGCGGTGCTAACCTCGAAGGATTAGGAATATATCAAATAAATCACGAATCAAGCGTATACATTCGTTGCGTCATCTCAAATTAAATAAAGAATACGCATGTGATTTCCATATACAATTACAATGGTCCAAAAGTGTGAATCGTCGCTTTCAATGCAACGACATAAAATCAACATTCATCACTCACGTCCTCATCGCGTCTGCGTAAGAAGTAATTTCGGCCGTTAAGCCTAATCCTTTCTCTACCGTGATAAACAACAAAAATCGATTCCAATATAAATTACCAAAAAATTTGATTTCTATTTGTGCGAGATGCACAGAATTTTATCTTCTTCTTTTTTGCCAAAAAAAGCAAAAACGACCCGCTCAGAATTCTAAGGGAGACGCGAAGTGAGACGATGAAAATATTAAATGTTACTTGAAGTTCTAATTATTTTTCACTGTTGTTACACATTTTCAGATTTCCCCCAAGTTATGCATATCCTCTTGGGTGATCGGTGGAACCTATTATATGATATTATTTTACTTTTAAACATAAAATCTACTTATATAATTATTTATTCTACACCATAATCTAATATTCATCATTATTTTGAAGACCAACGATCCAGTTCAGAAAAAATGGCTAAATTTTAAGGTATTTATGTATTCATATGCTAACGGATTAACAAAAGAACTTGCTAGCAAATAATCAGAAAAACAAGTTAACAAATTAACAGGTTAACCAAGTTATCAATCGTCACCCGTTATTAAGGAATGAGATCAGATAAAGCATGCTGATCAACACCTCTCCAAGAGGACTACCGACGCAAGCAAGTGAGAACGGCAGAGAATGATATCAAAAGATAAATTATAAAAATATGCCGTGTTCCACAGTTTCGAACAAAGAACTCGAGAGGTATAAGACGGTCCAAAAACCACAACTCTGAAGTCACAAGCTGCTTATCACAACAGTAACCTTTAGATGGTTAGAAAACAGAGCTAAGCATGCCACGTACAAAAAATAAAATCAAGAGAACATTATCTTGCTTGATCTAGAGAACCCTCTAGTGTACAGCGCCAAGAAACGCCCTTCCAGGCTCGCGATCTGCAAGAGGGCCATGACATCCAAGAAGCTGCAAAACAGCACAATGAAAATAATTATTTTCAAGAATATATAACCTATCTTTAAAGAACGAAATAAGGAAAATAACGATTGAACATGTGACCTTTGAGAAGCGATACTAATGATCATATTTATACATAGATGTCGAAAAGAAAGGCCAGGAAACAAAGAAGAGTGCAATTGATTGAAGCTAAAAAGAGGCGGCAAAGATTTCTCAAGCACTTCAGATCATACGTATGTGTGTGGTGGGGGGTTAACAGAAATTCAGAACATATGGAACCACCACCATTGCAAGAAACATATTTGGTACGTTATATGAAAAAAGAGTAAAACCTTGGCATTAACGCCGTCTGGTATAATACGGTTCTCCTCCTTATGTTTGACATAATCCGTACGATCGAACTTTGTAAAGCCCCTGGAAAATAACACAAAAGAAGCGTAAATTTCCTCTTTTGAGGTTTGCTTGAGTACACAAATAAATAAAATTGTACTAATCCAGTGACATGAAAATAAAACAATCATTATTTCTGAGGTTAATGATCATACCACTTTCGGCTAATAATGATCTTCTGACGACCAGGGAACTTGAATTTGGCACGACGCAATGCTTCCTGAGCATGGCCACCATTATGATCCTTGCAGCGGACTGACAGGAGAACCTGACCAATGCTCACCCTGGCACATGTTCCCTGAGGCTTTCCAAAGGCACCCCTCATTCCAGTTTGAAGCCTATCAGCTCCAGCACATGAAAGCATCTTGTTGATCCGCAGAACGTGGAAAGGGTGCACTCTCACCCTGAGATGGAAAGCATCTTTTCCTGCAAACTTGGCCATGTACTTGTTGCACGCAATACGTGCAGCCTCAAGAGCCTCGCTAGAGACATTTTCCTTTTCCCAACTTACCAAATGGACACAGAAGGGGAATTCATCCACGCCTTTCTTCTTCATACCCACATCATAGATCCTGATCTTGGGATCGGGGACACCGCGGCAATACCGTGACTTGGGATATGGTTTGTTCTTGATCTGACGATAACATCTAGCAGGCCCTGCAAATGAAATGGCAGATTATGTTAGCAATGCAAAATTGATACAATGCATAGAAGATCACCTGGTCAGAATACGACTCCATACATGCGAAACATAGATGACAAAGAAGAATTTAAGCAATTTGCATTCAGATCTCCATCAAATTTGACTGAAATAAGTAACAGAGAAAATAATTACTCGCAAATGCCTGTAGACAAAGATACCAAACATGTATCGTCAAAAAAACGTACGATGCCTGACATATGCCCAGGAGGAGCACGCACCAGGAACACAAAGCTACAGATGCTCTTAGAAACACCTTCGTAATCATACTGGTTTTAGAATCAGGAAACGAAAATTAATGCTGATTCAGACTGCTATGAGGTTTTACATTGCCATTGAGTTAAGAGGAGCATACAACAGGACACTCAGTCAACAAACTGAAAAGCAAATCCACAGCTCCAGATCCAACAAAAGGCCATGGCAAACCATGACCAAGGATATCAACACAAGCCCGAAACACGAAATCATCCACCGCAAAACAACTATCGAAGACCCCGACAATAAATGGCAAAGATGATAAATCTCGCCTAGCTCCTACAAATCGTATGTGGAACCAAGCGTCCTAGTATATTGGATCGCATTATACCGTGAAGAAAACAGCAACAAATGGTAACAGATCCAACAGATACAGACATGCAAGTGATTAGAGAAGCCGACTTACTCCTCCCCATGGCGACCGCACTCAACCGGCGCGAAGAGAGTCTTCGCAGGAGATACGCCGCCGTCTTGTTGAAAACCCTAACGCGAGAAGTACGCACCATTTTAAATAGATGGACGGACGGGACGGCTGAAAATCCCAATGGGTTTATTGCATATGAGGTACCTGTAGAATAGTCTTTTTCGTTCAGAGACGTTTGCTTTGGGTTATTTTTTTGTTCCTTCGCACGACTCCATCCAGCGTTCGCTCGCCTTTTTGCCCTGTGAAAGTCCAAAAGGGAATACCTTATGTCACGAGAAATTGCATAAAACATACACGAAAATTGTGTAATTAAGATGATTCATAAACCGTATATGTTGGATTGTATTTTGACCGTAGAAATTCGTATAATCGATTCCATCAAAGATGATTATGACGTATATCGTTATTGTTGTATAACACGACTACTAGTAAATATCATTTTAATATATTAATGATTAGTGATGTGATTGCATATGTCTATCATTATTTAACATTTTTACCGGCAGAAAATGATATGCGTGTTGATGTCTTCTATATTTATTTAAGTATGGACATAAATAATAGGCTATTCAAATCAACTATTTTATTATTATAAATTTTCTCTTTTTCATGATCTTCGCTAAAACAATAAGCACTTACACTCACGTGTGTACAGGTAATTTATACGCACATTAAGTCTTTTGTTAATTGAAAATGGTATATGTTGGTGTGGGCGTTAGTGATAGATAGTTAAGATTAATTGTTCCGCTATCGCGTTACTCTTCCTCCTCCTATAATCTTCACTGAATTAATAATTATCTACATTCATGTGTGTAGTCACTTCTACACACACACACATATAAGTCTCTTGCTCATTGATACTTTATTTAAACGTAAGATATCAACGATTGAAATCAACTATTTCGTCGTTGCTCTTTTTTCTAAAACAATAGTTACCGACGCTAGACACCTACACGTAATCCTCTCTTCTAATAATGATATGGTGCATTTATTTCGTCCAGAAAAATCGTGATTTCTCAGGATTCTCGGGTTTCAGACACACGAAAAATCAAAATCGCTTGTGGAGAATCTTCTTGTCCTGGGGTGTCGGGGTAAGTTTTGGGAACGTCACGGAAGCCGCCTTGGGGACCTTCAAATCCACGGAGGACGAGTACACATGGGAGACGTGGACGTGAGGATTTAAATAATTTCCACGACGACAAAAAATTATTATTATTGGAAACACGTGGAGATGGGATGCTTGGGCGGTTGTGACCAAGTTGATTTCTTGGGAGTCTTGATTTTATTTTAATTTCAATAAGGAAAAAGTGGTGGCCTATTCACATCGGGCAAATATTTTAAGAAAATCAAAGTCGAATGCCACCATCGTTCACGAGGCTCTTCATCTTTATTCCCAACCATGGTTTTAAAAAAAAAAAGAAGAAGGAATAAAACAACTTTAGTAGCTTTCTCGGCCTTTTCCGGGTACGAGATGAAGATAAGTGGATCATCCATCGATATCCATCGTCGGAAAGAAGAACACATTTATTTAGTAAAAGGACGACGGGAAGAACACGCAATTGGAACTCGAAAGCAAAAGGACAACTAAAACTCTGCCCTTGCGGCCACGCTTGTCATACATCAACGTCACGTGCTTTCCCACTCGTGAATTGAATTTTAATCTCTAATAATTTTTAAAGATAGCTCATGTTGATTGTACTTTTAACCGTTGAAGCTGAATGACTTAATTAACGTTTGTACGTGGTAATTAATGAGTGGAATGGTTGTCCTTACCTTGAATTCTAATCATTATGTAGCATACGACGACACCTAAAACCTTCGGATCTACAACACACAGTTATTTATTTAACTAAATTTTTGCAAGAAAAAAAAAATTCCCCTGGTTGATACCGTGAAAAATGTCCAGTTCAAGGTGGGCCCCAGTACGGGAGGCAGTCAACTATTCTGGCTGGTGTATGAATTTTCTTGGCACGTATTTTTGTTCACCAGCCACGCGAGGAAAGACGGGTGGCCACCTGACGTTCTTTCTTTTATTTATTTATTTTTTTTTTTAAAAAAAGTCCACCTCAACGACAAATTTATTGATAAATGTTGGTCTTATGTATAATCTAATAAGATTAAATAGTTATTATCATTCAGTCAACTTTTAATAATAAATGCATATTTAATCAACTTTAAATGATATAACCGTCTAATGTCATGACTCTCTTGAGACATTTTACTTATTTATTTATTAGCGTGAGTAGGACTTGTCCGTAGCGATTTTGCTCCTGCTCTCATCCACCACCTTCCGAGCGAAGAAGCACGGAAACCTTGAAAAGAAAAGGTCCGGTGGTAACGTACGTGGTTGGTGAAAATATTGAATTTAAATCTATGTAGAAAAATATAAGAGTAAATATTATTATAGGAAAAGGGCGTGGTGGTAATTGTAGGGTAGAAAAAAAAAAACCCAAATGAAAACTTCGAACGTGAATACAGACAGTGGGGGTTGGGGGCGAAACGTGGAGCCGAAGGAGTTGATGGGAAGTGTGACGATGGAAGGTTTCGGCTTTGGATCATAATAAGCAAGACATGTGCATATGCGTGCAGCGCGCGTGTGTGTGTCTTCGTATGCATGCCATTGGCATCCATGGATATGTTCCATCACATCACGTCACCTCACTTCACTTGCGTCTAAAATGTTGTAATTTTGGCACAACCACTCCCAACAGAAAATAACGAAGAAAACCACAATTTCCAAAATTGGTTGTGTTACGTATCATCCATCCATTGCTGCACGCACGTCCTTTGGCGATTTTTTTTTAATAACCGCACCATCAGCGGTGGTAGAACGGATATCGTCAAGCGTGGGATGGTAATCCAAGGACGGTAGTGGGTGGTGGGCAGAGGACAGAATGACAGATGTGTCGGTTGCTTGAGCCAGGCAACCTGCCATTCTGAGTGTGACGTGCCATATCATTAGAGGAGAGCTGCCGAAAATGAAAAAATAAATAAATCACCTACTAATTAATACCTACCCTCGTGCCGTCCTGCATGGTCCACCGGGGGGGGGTGGGTGGTGTCCGTCGAAGACGGCGCTGCGGGCAACCCCGTGTCGTTGAATTGAACACTTCCTCCCAACCGGACGTCCAAATAAACGACCTTTCCGAATCCAGTCATCGGTGGCGTCCTCCACTCCACCGATCGGCCCCGTCGACGAAGCTGAAGTCGTTTTTGCATAGACATCGCACTCGTGTAGCAGTAGCGAATGCATATCTGCGGCTGCGGGTGACACGTCAAAGGTGGAGAAGAAGTGTCTGCTTTATTCCCATGTCAACAACTTGCCCACTACCGCGCATAAAGTCCACAAAAGAACGAATTGATTGATTGCTGCCTCTTCCTCCATGCCTCCAAGGTCTCTTCCTCTATCTCTTTCTTTCTGTATGTGTGCGCGCGCGTGTGTATATGTGTCTCGTTTATTCTTATCCCTGGGCTGATTTGTGCCTGTAATCCTATTTTCTTATTCTCATGCGCCTGTCGCCGGTGATTTGCTGAGCTTCGTTCTGTTGGGTGTTCTTACCATGGTTGTCGCTGCCCCTGAACCAGAGATTCGGCGCCCGCGGTTCGAGAGAAAACACTGCTCTCGGTCGACGACGGCGGCGGCATAGTCTGCTCCAATCCAGAGAAATTTCCCCTCTCCATGATGAATCGCGACAAGGAAGAGCTGCTGCAGCTGTTGTCTTTCTGCGTCCTCGTCTGCGCATCGTCCTTCCCCGTTCATGTCGTTTCGGCTGCCGATGGCAATTCCAGTTCTGCTACCTCCGACAGCATGGTCATCCTGCTCAACGCCGGAGCGACGGTGCTGGAGCTGGACGAGTACAACCGTACGTGGACGGGCGACGATGGCACCAAGTTCGCGGAGTCGTTTCAGAACACCTCCATTGACACGCCCACCACGTCGACCAGGGCATCTGCCCCGGCGGCCCCTTACAACACCGGTAGATTCTTCACCTCCAATTTCACTTACTGTTTCCCTGTTAGCAGCCCAGGACGGCAGTTTGTCCGCCTCTACTTCTACCTTTCCGACTACGCCAACCATCCCGCGTCCTCCGCAATATTCTCCGTCACCACCGGTGAATTCACACTTCTGAACAACTTCAGCGCCTCCCGGACCGCCAAGGCCCTCAAAAACGACAGTGTCATTCGCGAATACTCTATCAACGCCTCCTCCTCCTACTTGAACTTGACCTTCGCCCCATCTCAGAATCTGTCCGGCTCCTACGCCTTCGTCAATGGCATCGAGATCTTGCCCATGCCCGACCTCGTCAGTTCTACCAGCCCCCCCCTGTTGGTCGGATCGAACACCGTCTATAGCAACGACACCATTGAAGCCTTGGAGACGGTGTACCGGCTCAATGTCGGAGGCTCCCCAGTTTCTCCGGTGCAGGATTCGGGGTTGTTTCGACGCTGGGACGAAGACGCTAACTACATAAGCGGAGATGACATTGGCGAGAAGTACACCAAGGACGACAACGTCACCATCCGATATACCAATAACTTTCAGCGGTCCACCGCGCCGGACGATGTCTACGGCACCGCAAGATCCATGGGTCCGAACAGGCAGAAGAATTTGAACTACAATCTCACCTGGGTCTTGCCGGTGGATCCCGGGTTCTACTACCTGACGAGGCTCCATTTCTGCGAGATCAGATATCCCTTCACAAAGGTGGGTCAGAGGGTGTTCGACATCTTCATCAACGACCAAATCGCCGCTCAAGCGGTGGACGTGATATACTTGAGCAACGTCGCCAGCGGTGGAAATGGGGGTATCGGCGTTCCCGTGTTCAGGGATTACGTCGTGACCTTTGTCGGCGGGACCACTCAACAGGAAATTCGGCTTGCTCTGCACCCCAACATCACCAAGAAGCCGGAATTTTACGATTCGATATTGAATGGCCTCGAGGTCTTCAAGTTGAGCAACTCCGCTAACGGCAATCTCGCCGGTTCGAATCCAATTCTACCAGGAAAGCACGGTAGGCTTCCGGCCATTGTCGGCGGGGCGATCGGTGGTTCCGCCCTTTTGCTTCTGTTGGTATTCTCGTTCACATTCTGTTATCTGCGAATGGGCAAAAAAAGAAGAAAGGCGGCCGGTGTTGGCAAGGTCCTGTCGCTGCCGTCGTTCTTGCGAGGAAATCCCCCAACCCCAAAGAGATCCGACAAGAGCAATTCCTTCAGCAGCGATACCTCCCCTCGGCACTCCAAACTGTGCCGCCAGTTCTCATTCGCAGAGATAGAGATGGCGACGAACGGCTTCGAGGAGAGTCTCTTACTTGGGATCGGAGGGTTCGGAAAGGTTTATCGGGGCCTAATCAACGACGGAACCATCAACGTCGCCATAAAGCGTGGAAACCCCAAGTCCGACCAAGGCGCAATCGAGTTCCAGACGGAAATAGTGATGCTGTCGAAGCTCCGGCATCGTCACCTTGTGTCCCTCATCGGCTACTGCGACGAAAACAACGAGATGATACTGGTGTACGACTACATGGCCCATGGCACTCTTCGGGAGCACCTGTACAATACGTGCAAGCCACCACTAACCTGGAAACAGCGGCTGCAGATCTGCATAGGCGCCGCCCGCGGGCTGCACTACCTCCACACGGGTGCCAAGCCGACGGTGATCCACCGGGACGTGAAGACGACGAACATCCTCCTGAACGAGAAGTGGGTGGCGAAGGTCTCAGACTTCGGTCTTTCGAAGGCAGGTCCCATGAGGGGGGAGACGCACGTTAGCACGCAGGTGAAGGGCAGCTTCGGCTACCTGGACCCAGAGTACTTCAAACGCCAACAGCTGACCGAGAAATCCGATGTGTACTCCTTCGGGGTGGTGCTGTTTGAAGTTCTGTGTGCCCGCCCGCCTCTCGATTCGCAGTTGCCCAAGGAGCAGGCGAGCTTAGCGGAGTGGGCGCTTCACTGCCAAAAGGAGGGTATGCTCGACAAGCTCATCGACCCGCATCTGGAGGATCAGGTGGCGCCCGAGTGCCTGGAGAAATTCGTGGACATCGCCGAGAAGTGCGTGTGGGACAACGGCGCCGAACGCCCCACCATGGGAGACGTGCTTTGGAATCTGGAGCTTGCCCTGCAGGTCCAGGCGAATGCCGAGGAGAAGACGACGGATGACGGCACACCTTCTTCGTATTTCAGAAGCGACAACATCGATACCGCTGCAACTTCCTTCAACACGACGGCGGTGTTGGCGGGGATGGAAGACTCTTTTAGGTTCAACCCCAACGATGTGTTCCTAGAGCTCTTGAATGCTAGCGGCCGATGAGGCCCGCCCTCGCCATTTGCATTTGATTGGAAGCAAGCAAGCAACCAACCAACCATGTGAGTTTTTCTTCTTCGGGGTGTTGCCTTGCCTGTTAGGTTTTGGTTTCCAGATTCGTTGCAGCACAAACAGCCTTCTTCTTGTTCTTCTTCTTCTTCTTCTTCCGTATTCAACGTCATGTCTCTCCGCTTGTAAAGCGCCAAGAAGTATCTCCTGTAAATTATTCACTTATCTTATATCAAAGGATAAACAACAATCTGTAACTATCATTGACTCATCGTTCACAGAAGTGAACGAATCAATATTCTTCTTTTTTTCTGGTTCATCAGTTATGGTTCAATCATGAATCGATTCAATCACTCACTCTGATTACAATCCAACATTAAGGGAAAAAAAACAACGCTTTAATTACATAGAAGGCTTCGTTTAGTTCTCAGTGGTTGATTTGATTTTTGAAAGCAACACTAGAATCATATTGGTTCAATACTTTATTGTAGCATGATGAAAAGTAATATGATGCACATACATGTATACTGTAAATAAATACAATTACAAGGAGATGATCGCAGAATCATAAAATTCACACACTGTTGTGATTACATGTAAATAAAATAAGAAACAGAGTTTCTAGCGTGGATTGATTCTTGATGGCATATCATGATTCGTGAGATTGCTAGCAATGGCATTAGAATCGAGATAAACACCTCCAGATGCTATTGATGATTGTATGGTGTTTGCCTCTGTGCTACCACCCGTGGCTATAGAATCCGATGATGTGATATGAGCATCCGGATACATCAGCCTTATACTCTCTAGCTCCCTGACAACCTCCAACATTGAAGGCCTTGCATCTGAGTCATCTTCGCAACACCTAAGAGCTAATGCAAGAAACCTTTCAACACACACAGGAGGATAATGTTCCATTCGTTTGTCTATCACTGAGAGTGCTCCACCTGATCGACATCCTAAGTTTACCTGGATATTTTCATGAAGATAGAGATAATATCTCAAATGAGAAGGCTTCTCATCCATATGAGAAAAAAGAGTTCTGCACTTACATGCTACCAGAAAATTTGATAATTACTTATATATGTCATTTCAAAATCTATGTTTACTTGTATGTTATTAAAAATCTATAGTTCTTGCTAATGATATCTATGTTTACTTGTATGTTATTAAAAATCTATAGTTCTTGCTAATGATATCTATGTAGTTAATCTATCAAAGATCACCGCAGAGATAACAATGTAAAATAAAAATATTTTTAATGGCATGTAAGTAAATATGAATTTTAAATCACATACAAGTAATTACTAATTTTTATGAGGGCATGCAAGTAAAGAAAATCAAAAAAACAATAATCCCATTTTCTTCTTCACTATCGAGATTCAGAAAGAAGTGAAGGTTTCAGCGCTCACTCATGACAGCGAGGGAAGGAAACAGCATCATAAACAAACGCATTTTTATATATTAGAAATTTATAATTGATTGCATGGAAGGCTTTCCCTACTAGCAGGGTTAATGAATTGATTAATTGCTGTTAAAATACTTCTACACGAACTGCTTTCAGTATTCTGAAGCTAATATATCTGAGGATAAGTAAATACAAAACAAAATACGTATAAGATTCTTGTAAGTAGAGTACATACCTCTCGAACAATATTTCTACCATGAGAAATAGGCAGCATTCCCGTTAAAAGCTCTAGAAACACAATGCCAAGGCTATAAACGTCACTTTTGTCTGTTAATTTGTGGTTAAGGAAGTATTCTGGATCAAGGTATCCCTACAAAATTGCATTGACAATTAAAAGAGGAACATCCAACAAGAAGATTGCATCCCTATATATTTATTCTCTAGAGTACAATTCTGATTGCATCCAACACGAATGCTTTCCACCAATTGCATGTTTGCAACAATACTTTCTTTTGCTTACTGAATTGTCATTAATGCCTAAGTTAACGTATAGATTCAAGTAGGACGATAACATGAAGAAAAAAAAAGGATAAATGACCAGGGGTGTAGTGGTGCTGCATTAGACAATGTTGCCTCCAAATATTTTATATATAGTAGAAATTAGAAACATATGGATGACCAGGTTGAGGCTCGTATCTAAAGATTCTAGATTGGTCATGTTGAAGACTGAATTTTGTCTTCACATACGATAAATATAGATTAGGATCACAATGACATGTACCAAAATTATGGTAGATCAACTGTTAAAGTGTAGCATGTAGGCTGAGATACTTGGCAATCTATTGCACAATAGTAAGGATCATTAGACTGTTGCACCTCATCTTTGATATTTGAACAAAGTACTCAAATGCTCAAAAGAATATTCTGAAAAAAATGGAGGTTACAATAGGAAAAACGGAAATCAAGAAAACCTCCCAAAGCCCAATAAATACGAGGATTATTGATTATTCTGATGTGCATGCAGAATCAGCGGGACTAGCAGAATTATTTTTGTTGGCATGTAGAACATGCTTCCCTTCACTGAAGATCAATGCCACCAAATAGATTAACTCACCGGTGTGCCTTTTACCACAGTTGAAACATGACCAGTTCCTGACGCATCAGGATCAAACTCTGGTACTACTCTTGAGAGACCAAAATCAGCAACTTTGGCAGTAAATTTGGAGTCCAGCAATATGTTACTTGCTTTGATATCTCGATGAAATATAGGAGGAACCACCTCTGTGTGTAGATAAAGGATTCCTTTTGCTGAATCCAATGCAATACGCAACCTCATGAAGTAACTAAGAGGTTTATTTGATTTAGCTGTCACATCAGAAACAAATATTACTATTTACAACAATAAAAAAAACCATGCTGTTGTCTTACTACTTGTTGACGGTATGAATCCACTATGGCTATCCTTGGCACCTAGGTGACAACCTATGCATCACAACAATCAATGCCTTACCTATGCCTAAGTAAAAAAAATAAAATTTTAAATGATAATATTTTTGCCTGATTCAAGCCAATTTCTACTCTCACGGTGAATGACAGATCAATTTTACCATCCATTGTTGGTAAATAATATAACAGCCCTTATATATTATATGACTATATGTAATTATTTATGGATAAATTCACTGTAAATTAAAGATAACCAGAAAGATATCATAGACTTTGAATATGTAAAAGAAAAAATGGGAAAAATAATATAGGGAGAAGTATTAAAACACCCAATCTTGTTTTCACACTGATGCTTAGGTGGATACCTTGATAACCTTTTAATCCACACTATCCACCTGAGTTTATCTAACGTTACTTTGTTAGATTACACGGAAATGTGAGACAGCCAACTTAAAACTAATAAGTTGAGTTTGATGTCTAAAATTTCAAGATGGTATCAAAACCATAAACGATATCTTAGGTTCAAGTTTTTGCACATCCACCCAATTCAAAATAATGGAATTTGTAAAACTTGTCACCCAAGAACACATTTGCATTTTTACATGTGAACAATATAAAAAATGCCTATATGACACAATTGAGACAGTAATGCCTAACTCCATCGGGAAGAATAATATTACCCTGATAGCTTTACCTGAGAGATGATCACGTAGGGTGCCATTTGGCATGAACTCATAAACCAGCATCTGCAAGTATACAGAAAAAAGATAAGAATAGCAATAATATAAAGATCCAACATCCTACTGCATGAGTTTGGCAAGGAAAACTAGTCAATATTCATGAATAAATAGAAAAATATCATGAAGAAATCAACACTACGTATTAGCATTGGGAAAAAGTGATTATATCTTTCCTAAAGATGCAGGGGAAGAAACAAGTGTAGCTAAAAGGACATTTCATCGGCTAATGTATGGAATTTGAAAATTTTAGAGCAAAGCATGTGTAAAATTATTCTTAGTTTTAAAAATAATAAATTAAAAACAACACCATATATTCTTGTTTCTGTGAAGTCCTTTCAAGATTCCATTATTTTCCCGATTCATAACTAGGACAATTTCAAAGAGAATCTGTTCATCATTCCTGGAAGATAAGCAACTCAGACATAGCATCTAGATCAACAAAACAGAAAAAATTAAGCTTGTAAAAAAGTGGCATTCTCTTTTATAGACATTCAAATAATTCTCTTTTCTTATATGCATTGACATGCCAAAAAAGACAATGATGGCTTTGATCAGATACATTTTACATATGAACAATGATAATGTGTGATTGATCATTGATGCCTTGTCAACTACGTTTCAGTCCAGTATAGAACAAAGATGGTCCTCTAGAATTTTTATTAAAATGTTTTCTAGCATCAATAATACGGCTGATAGATAACTAGGTTTTTCTGACTATTAAAATGGAAATATTAGATGCATAAACCTGTTCCTCGTCTTCATCACAATATCCAATCAGAGACACCAGGTTTCGATGATGTAGTTTTGACAACAGCTCTATTTCCGTGAAGAACTCTTTTGAGCCTTGCAAGGAAGCTTCTTGTGCACGTTTTATAGCTACTTCTGTTCCATCAGCTAGAATACCCTTATAAACCCTTCCATAACCACCTTGGCCAACTTGTGATGACTCACTAAATTTTCTTGTAGCTTGAGACAGTTCTCTAAATGTAAAATCTTTGACATCATCAATTTTGATTTGGATTCTGGATACTGCACAATATAACATATTAAAGGAATGCTATGAAAACTTGGAGGATGGACAAGCATGCTGCGAGGGAGAATGACAAATTATCTAAAATAGAGCATATATACAGAGATAGAAGGAAGGCTATGACTTCAATTTGGAGAAAGGTCGCACTCCCACAAAACCACTAGTTGACATGAATTGATATTTTCTTGATTTATGGACTTGGAAAACCTTTCAAAGAGCTTCAAATGGGAAAGAACAGAACTTACATTTACGTCTTTTGGATACCATTTTCTGATATCTGATTTTCCTTTTCAAGATAAGAACCCAAATAATTGCCGTATAAGTAACTATAGTAGCAATAACCCCAAATATTATACCAAACATGACACCCTTGTTTGAACTTGAGTTCTTTTTCTTCATAATCACTGCAAGGGTAAATTGAAGTGTGATCAGATACAAATGGTTAAAAAAAAGAAACATGAAGCACAGTATCTTCTTAAAATAGTCGTACAACAGAGAGTATGTCAATTAGATTGCTGTTGGTAGACAGATATATTCCACTTTTAGACAATCGATTTTAAATCAAATGTTCTAATTTCATATATGGTATCAAGATCTATGCAATGCCTAAATTGCATAAATCCACTTGTCACAAGAAAGAAACACATGAGGGGTTATACAGAGGGAGGTGGGGGGGGTGGTTGTGAATGGTGCTCATGGCCTCCCAAAGTATCCAATATCCCAATGTGCTGGAGGTTTATCGAAAGCACCAAACATATTATATGTGAGAATACAGCAATTTGATTGGTAAGCCATCTCTTCATTTAGAGCATTCTAGCCTTGTTTCTGAGAACTGAGAATACAAGAATAGTTTTGTGTTGGATAATAAGAGATAACCAATATTATTACATTAATGAACGATTCTGCTCAAAATGACTAGGTTTTGAATTGTATGGCCTACTTTAAATATAAAGACTAAAAAAATCTCAAAGTGCAGAAGCATTCTGTTTCAGAAAATATTATTTTCAAACAATCTTAGTATCATAACTAACTGAACAAAGCAACCTGGAAAAGTGATCGTGCAGAAGCATTCTGTTTCAGAAAATCTTATTTTCAAACAATCTTAGTTTCATAACTAACTGAACAAAGCAACCTGGAAAAGCGATCATGCATGGATATCTTTGTCATTAAAATATGGGTGTCTTTCAATTCCACTTTCTAAGTGGGAATGTGTTCAAAAATTTAGTGTTGCAGAATGCCTTAGTTAAGCAAATGTTGCAGCAGATATGCATGGATTGAATAAAGCATGTCTTAAAATGCAGGTGCAATCTTTATGCTGGCATATGTAATTAAATAAAAAATAAGAATGGAATCATGGTTGGATCATTAATTATTCAGTTATAATGCCATACCATCTTTATAAGGGCCCAGTAATGTGAAATTGAGCACTTCATATGGCCCAAAAACATCATTATCAGGAATTTTCCATCTGGTGAGTATGGTCCTGATCTCCAGTATTTCACTTGTATTGAATATACTAGAATTATTGGGAAAAAATTTTAAGTACATTCTCAGTCGAGGGCCTTCTTCCCACATAAATGAATCAATATAAAGCTGACGAATATTTAATTCAAGGCCTGAAGTTAAGTATTTCACAAAATCTGACTTATATGGACGAAAATCTGAGAATCCTGGACTTTTTAACCGATATCCAACTCTGATTGGGGCAGCACACATACATTGATTGGTATATGCCTTGTTATATTCATATGAAGCTGTAAATGGGCACAACAGGTCATTCTTATTTTGACAAATAATTGTGGAGTTTGATGAGCTTCCAGGTGCTTCCTCCATGCTCTGTGACCTGCAAAACTGTACTTTGCTGTTCTCACAAAGAGGGTTCCCTTGTAACCTATTATACCAGAGAACATATAGTGAGAAGTGAAAGTAGGAACTAAAAAGAAAAACTCTGTAGAGATCTTTTGCATCATTAGCAATCACAGATTAATATTTGATATTGAAAATATAAATGCATTGTTGATGTATCACTAGTAATGGATGGATATACATCTTATTTCATTAAGTTTATGACAGTGTAATAGTAGGATCTCTAATAAAACAATATGAATTTTTAGGTGGCACAGGGTGGGGGGTCAACATTGCTAACAAGTAAGATTCTCCTTTGAAATGTGCATAAGCTAAAGACAGAGCTCAAAGAACAATAATGCACTCAATAGGTTGGGATCAAAGAGGACAAACTTGATGTAGTGTGTTTGCAAGAGACCAAGCTTGATACCAGGAAAGGTGGGTCAATGGTTGGTAAATGCATATAACATTTGATGATTAAACCAACCATGGGGGTATCCAATGACTTAAACAAGTTTTTGGATTCCCAGATGTTTTGGGCATCTGACGGAATAGATCTAATTTTAGGTGATACTAAGCAACTGCACAAGAGGTTGGAATCATCTACGTGTATGGACCATGTGAATACACTAGAAGATAGGCACTACCGGAGATGTTGCATTATGTTGGGCATAGAGGCCCTTATAAGCTACTAACTGGGGGAGACTTTAATGTGACCCATTTTGTAGTAGACTGGAATAATCAATCAGCAAGGAGGTGTAGTTCATTTTAATAAGCTGGATTGAGTATAGATTGACACAAGTGTGAAACATTTTAACAATTTTAATATGCATTAGTCTCCCCACATGGACAGATTAGATGGGATCTTTTAAGTCTCATGGCTGAATGGAGTTATGGCCCTTACTAGAGGCTAAGTTAATTCTGTAAGTCACTTTGGAACACACACCAAGATTGTTGGATACAAACCACCAAATTGATTGAGGCTCCAGGCTGTTCAAGTTCATTGTAACTTGGCTTTTGACAAAGGAAGCAACAAATCAAGATCAGAATCACTTTATGAATGATTGGTGAGAACAAGGAGGTTTTATTTAAAATTCAAATGGTGGAAGACTTAGCTAAAAGGGTGGAAGGTAGAGGAAGTTAGAGGTGAAGTCACAAATTTTGAAATGATTTCTCACAGGATGGAACAGTTTGATGAAAAAGAGGTGTCACACTGGCACCTGTGGGAGATTGGCTAGAGTATGGGTGGCATCCAAGCTGGTCAAGCAGACCAGTCAAACAATTTTTATCGGTTCAGTTTGGTTTATTAAATTTTATGATTTGGTATGCTTGACAACCTTCTAAGTTGCTATACATGGTTTAACTAATGGCTTTGAGGTTGACCAAGCCAAGCCAAGTTGTAACGAAACATTAAATTATTACTAAATATTATACAATGTCAGTTATCATACACAAACACAGAAGGTGATTTACTTTATTACAGTACCATTAGTACATGTTATCTATTCTATTTTTTGAAGAATTGTGAACTTGCAAAATGTGAATGTATAGAATGTAGTTCATAATTTTATCTTTCTATTATTTAACTCATTTGGATATTTAGAAAGATATTTATATGTTTGAATTTACTTTATTATCATTTTTGTTTCAATAATCAACAGACTTAGTCATTAACCACACCAAAGTTGAACCAATTTTGAATGATCTGGCTTGGTTTACTTTGATAGAATAGAATGATTTGGTTCGACTTGAACAATGCTTTGCTCAATAAGTATGGTTCAATTGATAATTTTGATTGAAGCCGAACCATGCCAACACATATACTAGAGAACAAGTGAATGAGGAATTGCAACAGTTTCTTAAGGCACAAGAAATTGAGTAGAGTGGAGACAAAAGCCTCATGCACTTTGACTAAAGGCAGGAAATAGAAGCACCAAGTTTTCCATACAACAGCTAATATGCAAAGGAAAACTTTCTGAAAGTAGTGATGATTGATGGAGTCACCTTTTCAAGCAAAGAAGAAATGAGAGAAGCCATCAAGTACCTCACATCTTATTGTAGGACACAGTTGAGGACATCTTCCCTAGATAGCTTAGGGTAACTATAGGTCAATTCAAAAGAGTTATAGGCTAGAGGCTGAGTTCACAATGAAAGTTTCCCCATCATGGTATTCCAAAAAGACTAGGCGTTGATCATGAATTTGACATGAGTTTCATAGGGTTGGAGCTTAAAGAAACTAAGTACACCTTAATTTGTCTTATCTCTAAGATGTCCCAAGTGATTGTTATTAAAGACTTGCAGCCTATCAGTCTATTGAGGGGAGTTTACAAGATCTCTTTCAAGTGCTTGATATAGAGACTCAAGCCACTTATTCCCCTACTAAGTGGGTGTTAGTGCTGATCAGAATCTTTCCATCTGAAAGAAAAGAATGTAAATTCCGTTCATATAGGCATTAGTGCAGGACAGAAAAGATGGAAAAGAAAATGTCAAATTCTATCCATATAAAGACTTCTCTTTTCCTTTCTACCACTTCCTTTCTCACCTTGTTCCGTTTGATTTTCGCATTTCTACCTCTTCCTTCCTCATCAAAGTCACCCTTGACAAGAACCCACAAACATTGATTCAAAAGAAAAATCTCCAAACAATCGTCAATCCTCCTTACACTCTACAACTTGTCACGCTTTGAAGCTCCTCCTCCCAACCATTGATCCTCCTCACACTCCACAACTCATCGTGCTTGAAAGCTCCTCCTCTCAATCATTGATGATCCTTGCACTTTGTTAATCATTGAAAGTTCTCCTCCTGCTCTAAAACTCCTCATGCTCTAAAGCTCCTCACACTCCACACGTCCTTGCACTCCACACCTCCTTGCACTTCGAAGGTCCTTACAATTGGAATTTGGTTTCTCTTGGAATGCCCTTTGTTATTATTGTCCTAGTAATAGTAAATCTTCCTCGCATCCCTTGTGTATTTCTTGTTATTTAATCAATAGGGTTGCATTTTCAATCAAATATCTTCTTAGCTTTTCATTAAATGAGGTATATTTGTATGAGTTTAAGGAGTTTGAGTACACTATTTCTTTTGAACAAATTTTGGACTTTAGAACAATCTATTGATGTGTGATATTTGTACATTTTATCTCAGTAATATTGTTTTAATTTTGAAATTTCAAAACAAATAGTAATGTAACAAACATTTTATTTTAAATAGTGCACAATCATTTCCTCTGAATTATGACTTTCTAAACTTTCCTAACATACACTAAACCCTTCTAAAAATTCTAACTTTTCAAACTTTCTAACACATACACTAAACCCTACCAGGAATTCAAACTTTCTAGACATTCCATTTCCGATAATTTTAGACTTTTCATTTCATTTTCATCTAAACATTTTGTCATGCACTAATAGGTCCTAATTAGCAATTTTTAACATACTTTTGTCTAGGAATGTCAGATATTGAAAAATTTTCTGGTAGCACAAGAAAGCATCAGCTTCATACAATCTCAAAAAATACCAAGTATGTAATGCAAATTTGGTATAAAGAAGACATATGATAGTATTCACTTGTTTTGCTTGAAAGATTTGATGCAATGTATAAGCTTCAGGGAAATATGATGCAATTAGGTTAGTCACAATGTATAAGCTTTGGGGGAGAAAATGCAATTAGGTTTGTCACTATGTTAACATTACATGCTTCTTTGTTTTGGCAAATGGGAGCCTAAAAGGATTTATTGATTGTGGTAGAGGCCACAACCAAGGAGATCTATTGACCCCATTCCTTTTATGTTGTATTTTCAAGAGCTGCAAATGAGTAAAATGATTAATTTAGATTGTAAGTATAGGAGAGTTTGCTTTGATTGTTTGAAATAAAGCTATATGTGAGATTAGCAGCAATAAAGACTGTTTGTGAGCTTTTTGTTCTATGGCACTATCATCTTGGACATTTTTTCCATCAAAAGCTACAACAAGCCCTTCCTTGGAATTTTGTATCATCTTTTAATTGTTAGTCTCGTCAATTGAATAAGCACCACTGTGCTATCTTTAAATGTCTGTAGTCGGCATCTAGTCAAAGTTTTTATTTATTTAATTCATTGTGACATTTAAGGTTCAAGTCATATCACTTAATATTTGGTACAAATATTATATAATTTTTGTTAATGATTATTCTAAAGTGTCTTGAATCTATTTGTTTAAAAATTGTCAACAATATTAGAATGAAGATAAGAAAGTAAACAAACAAGGTCTAAGGATTCTAAATCACTTAGGTTTCTTTGGAATCAGATATGTTACACCATCTCTACCTCAGAATGCTTATGGCACTCAATACTCATAGATGTGGAAGATGCAATAGCAAACAAAGCTAGATATAGCTCAATCAAGGGTGTCCTATTTGTGTGTCTATCCCAACAGAAACTCACCCTACCCCATTCCCAACCTTCAACTTGTAGACACACTAGATGACTTCATTTGCCTCTAAGACCTCACTTCACACACTAGTGATGTTTTTAACCCATCAGCCCCGCCTACCCCCTCTTCACCTAACACCATACCATTTCTGTCTAATAATCTCCACCCAAATAATATCCCTGTTGGTGAAGCTTTGGCCAGAAATTGAGATTGAATTCAACTAATTGAAATGCTTCATTTGCACGGTAACTCTATGAAAGAATTTAATATTTCTGTCTCCAGCTTTAAGCCAGAAAGCTCTGATCTCTGACACCAATCAATCTCTTCTTTGTTGAGCCACTTATCCAAACTGTACTTGAGATTGCACCTACACTCTCTATCAGCCTCTGATCAACAACCATCTATTTCTTCCTTTATATCCAAAATCTGCAATTAAATTTCTCAGCCTTGAAGATTGTGCCCCACCCTCCCCTAAGTTATCCAAATCATCAGCTTTCCAAAGTTTTAGGCAATATTTTAAAGGCTTAAGTTTTGCACAGAACCTTCTAGACAGGTGGGAAAGTCAAAGCTACCTCATCATTTATCTGCTTCTACCATCCTGCAAGCTTCTGATCAAAGCCATCTTGTTCTAGCTAAAATGCTTCAAAGTAAAATGATCTGGTCACAATGAAATTGCCACCAACCATCAAGCAAAGGTAGTCATGCTGCTGTACATTATGTAGATCATGCTGCTGTACATTATGTAGATCTTCCCACAAGGCATGTCTTCAACTCTGTTCACAAGGACCATACAAATTCACTATGTTCCATGTTGTTCTAGACTAAATGATCTTGAGAATCACTTGCACACCAAAAGTCAAAATCTCATGACTCACCAGAATCAGGGAGACTCCCTATATGGTTAATCAAACCCTAGCCACACAATGGCATCCTACACACAAAATGTGGTCATTCTTTTCCTCCCAATTGATTGAGCCAATGCAAGGTCAGGGATCTAAAGCTTTTGTTTCTTTGGCTTTGAACAGTGCTGACTTAGAGTACTTTGTGTTTCTTAAGGCGTCTCACACATCTAACATTCTAAACAATAATCTTTATGATTGACAAATTGGGACCTTTTCACTTCTACACCTTGTGTACTCGTCATTGCCTGCCATGCAAGCTCTTGATTAGGTATAGTTTAATGTGACATTAAAAAAGATAACCTTCATGACTGACAAGTTAGCTTTTCACTGCTACACCTCATGTGCTCATCATTTCCTGCCACAAGCCCTTCATCAGCTCTTGCTTAATTTGACCAACATTGTCACCTAGGTGAATGCCCATCTTCTGGACCACATCTTTAAAAATTAAGTCTGACCATATGGAGACTCCACTAGAACTAGCTTCATTAACAAAGCAACCATTCATTGCTCTCTCTTCCTTTTGAAGCAAACTCTCTTCTTACCCGACGGCATATCTCCTTCCTCACAAATCCTTTCCCCATAACTGTTCCCATTTGCAAGAACTCCCACGCCAACCCCTCCCACCATAGCCCCTTCACCAACCCTTGGCTTTTCACTAGATCCGTCATTTGCTTCAGCTACATCCTATAAGGATGAGCAAGGTGGAGAAGCAATAGGAGTACAACTAATATTGTAATTGAATTCTTTAAACAAACATAAGAATGGAATTTAATTCCTTGGAATGTGATTCAGCCAACAAAACAAGGGCCTAAGTGTACTCCCACAGCTAATTCGAATAGGAAAAGTTCCAACAATTCAATTTCCACTTTTATGATCTGAAATAAACAAATAGAAGATGTATCAAATTGCAGTGGTGCCATGTACCTATGAAATTGTAACAAACGTTGCATAGTATAAACAGAATAATGAAAATACCATACTACACCACTTTAACAGTCTAAATGACAATCAAACACAGAATGTTGAAAAACTTAGTCCCAGAAGTTCAATTGAAAAAACATACAGGACAGTGACATTTTCTGGAGGATCACTAACATCAGAAACATTTGTAAGCATGTTATTCTGGAAATTCCTGCATTTGATACAAGAACTTCAATTAGAAATCTGCACCAGCATTTACAGCTAAAAAAAATTTGCACCAGCATTAAAATTGATAAAATCAAGATTGTCTTGATTCTGTTTCTCACAAGATTATACTGCCATTTGCACTTGGACTTGCATCCATCCAAATAGTGGAGGGGACAGACCCTGCCAAGCTGTTGTTATTCAGGGACCTGCAAAAAAACCCTAGAAAATGAAAAAATTGTTTTCTTCATTCACACCGCTATGCTAAAAGTTCTAGCCAAGTCAATGATAAAACCTCTTAAAAGAATAGACTTGAAATATGGATAATTTATGAAATAGCCGTGAAACAAATTTAGGCCTTTGGATTGGAAGATCTAGTTTTTGCTGAAATTCTGAACAAGTCAAATTAATTTGTGAAAATCTGTAGGCATTGATTATAAAATGTGTTCCAATCATATTGACAATTTTCCACTGCAACATAAATTGTGTAAGCTGAATGCCAAATATTACTTGAAACATGTTAGGATTAGTATGTGTTTATCATATCATATTATTATGTTACGTTATATTATGCTATATTACGTTACATTATGCTATGCTATATTATGTTATCTTATATAACAACAATGATAACAATCTGAATCATAATCCTACTCTGTGATGTTGACCATATGAATCTTTTTCTTCCAAGTATTCCTATCTATAATTAAATCCTAAATTAAAATATTTTCTTACAATTCCTAACCAAGTAATTTTAAGTCTTCTTTTAGTTTTTATATAATATGATTATATTATATTATATTATATTATATTATATCATATCATATCATATCATATCATATCATATCATATCATATCATATTATATTATATTATATCATATCATATTATATTATATCATATCATATCATATCATATCATATCATATCATATTATATCATATCATAATATATTATATTATATTATATATGCCTTAAAACCTTTTTTCTTCCACTTTTACTTGTGTTATTTTACAAATTTACCCATGTTACTTTTATGATCTAATTCTACCTTTTATGAATTTAACTTTTGCTTATGTTACTTTTATAAAATTTGTCCTACATTAAAAATTTGCCCATGCAATTCTTCCATGTTTCTTTTACAAATATTAGCAGCTTTCCGTGTTCTTATTATATATAGACTCAGTTTCAGATATATGTACATCCCATCTTCTATATAAACACTTGTAACTTTATTACACGCTAAAATATTATTCTCATCAAATGTAACATTTTTCCCTATAAATCAGTCATGTGCTTGAATCATTGACCGTCTGTGCTTAGCACAGGTCCTTTTGCCAGTCTTATTAAAGGAATGAAACCTTTATTGATGTGTATCTTGTAGAATTATGTCATTGCAAATGCTTTTATGTTATAATGTATTCAATGATCATTGTTTATAATAGGCTGGTTTACCACTTGTTTCCCAAGGGCTTTGATACTGTTAAGAGTTGTTACTCATTAACTGTTATTTATTGATTAATAAATGACAATTTACAGATCAAAGCAAGGATAGGGCTTTACCCTTGTTGATTTCACAAAGGGTGGTGCTTATTTGTTATGGTAGTCAATATATACATGGCAATAAGCCAATAGCAATACTATTGTGCCATTTCTCCAGGGATTTCATATGAGATCACGTATTACACTGTCACAAGGTGAGATCTTCAATAAGAAGATAAGATAATCTAAACTAATGAGGATCACATGATGGGATAATCAAAACCGACAAGGATCACATAATGGGGCTTTCTGATTATCTCCTTGTCAGCATCCTTAACAGTGTTATGTAAAGGGGTAACATGCTAGAGTCTGTCCAACACTGTGAATTTTTATTTTATTTTTGATAAGTGGTGCAGACATCTACAGCTCACATAATGGGGCTTTCTGATTATCTCCTTGTCAACATCCTTAATAGTGTTATGTAAAGGGGTAACATGCTAGAGTCTGTCCAACACTGAATTTTTTTTTTTTTTTGATAAGTGATGCACACATCTACAGCTTAAGTTAGCTATTCTTTTCATTTTTACTGTTCATGGATTGACTTCACATCGAAGGTTAGTTTCAATATTCACAATACACTGACTTCAATAATTTCCTTGGTTGATTTCAATATTGTATTGGCATAAGAACTTCAGTAAGAAAAGTTGCAAAAGTGGTACAATTTTTAAGGTGGACTTTGCTTTTGATATCCTCAAGTTCAATGTGGATAACATCACAAAGTGTTTCAACAAGTCACTCTCAAGCAGTATTTTTATATGGTTTTGCAAGCACTAAGTTTTAATTTTTTCCTCCATATTTTAAGAATTGTGATCTGAAACAATGTTTCAAGAAAAATACTTCCATTACGACATATTATCAGAAAAAATACTAATATGAAATTTCTGAACTTTCAGTGGGAACAGAAGGATTCGTGAATTTGGTCTCTCCAAGGCTGATTATGTAAAGGAATCATTCTTTACACATAGTGGAGGGAGGTGGAGTGGGAATGAAAGGAGGTGCTGATTTTGAGGGATTTACTTTGGAAATTTTAATTTTAATTCAAAACAAAGAACAAGACATTTTAAGATGTAGTTTCTGGTTTTTAACCAGCCATGATGAATGGCCAGGATGTTTTTATCCAGGTGTAGATGTATACCATTAGAGACTATGAATCTCTTGTACAGCTCCAATTTGTCAAGATTTGACTCTAATTACTGATAATTGAAAATGAACCCACAAACTTTCCCAATTGGACTCCAAACACACTTCTCAAGGTTCAGTCTAAGATGAAATGCCCTTAGCTGTCGTGTATATCAATTTACATAGTCTAGCTTTTTACTAGTGTCATCCACATAGCTTCTGTGTTTTCCCATTTTGTGAGCCGCATACCTTCTATGTTGAGCATTGTTGGGAAATTTCTCCAACAATTTGTTTTCTTTCCTTTGTCATTATCTGATTATATAAAAAATACATTGAAAATACTCAACATTAGATGTCTAATAACATGATCAATCATTTTGTTGATCTTAGGAAACAGAAAACTATCCTTTAGACAATATTTGTTTAGGTCAACGAAGTTGACATGGCCACTTCTAAGTCAACTTCTTCACCAAGAATGTTCTGTAGTCACTTTGTTAATCAGGATACTTGGTAGTTGGTCGCTTTCTTTTTTTCTCATGACTACAGGTTCTAATTCTTAGAATTTGTTGTCAAATCAATGTTGAGAACATGATGCACCCATAACATACTAAGTGAAAATGCCTACCTTCTTTGAAACAACTAAACCGACTTTCAATGAATAGGTTCAAGCATAAGCTTTCATCCGTGGTGATGCTCCCTTCAAGAATCAATTGTTTAATTTCAAATGCATCTAGTGCTTCACCTAGATGTCTATCCCTTGGGATGTAAGCAACAGAAATAGGATTGGTGGTCACTACATTCTTGTTCTCTTGCCTTTGAATGCCTTTCCATTGAGGTTTACGATTTTTCTTCCTTTTGCAAGCTTGAGAGATCCAACTTGTTAGAACATGGACATTCAACACAATCAATTAACTACAAGTAGAAAACTCCTTCATATATTAACTTATTTTAACTTTTTCATTAGTACTGTTTTCCAACATTCTTCCTTACTTGTAGTCTTCTTTAGAACTTACAAGTGTTTTTTTCAAATCGATATTACAGGCTTATTAAGATCTTTTTACTCTAATACCATATTGAAATATGAACATTCAAGTAAAACTAATTAGCTACAAGTAAAGAAGTCATTTCATAAAGGAACTCATTTTAACTTTTAGTTAATCCATGTGGGACTATCTTTTCAACATTACCCTCACTTGTGATTTTATTTAGGTTTTATAAGTTTTTTTTGGTAAATGTGTGGGTTCATTATGATCTTTTTATTCTAATACCATGCTAAAATATGAACATCCAACACAACCAATTGGCTATGAGTGGAGATGTGCTCTCATATATTAACTCATTTTTATTTTTTCAATTAGTCCATGTAAGACTATCTTTTCCAACACAACATATCTAGTATGAATCAAACCATACCTGTTGAGCAAGTCTGCCCAACTGGAGTAGCTGCTTCATGGAAGTAAATTTGTCAGTTATGCATGATCTCTTCAAATTGCATGGATGGTGCCTTGCATTATAATCTTGGTGGATGCAGACTTTACACAGTTGTTGAAATCCTGAGGTGGCCACCCAAAACTCAGACCAGGCATTCTGTTGATCTCTCAGGCACGAGGCATCACCTAAGGGTAGCTTCACCCTACCTTCAGCAATAACCTTTCAGATCTTTCCTGCTCTACCAAAGCCTCGGTCTTCAAATGTAGCTATTGGCAATCCTTAGTACCATGAATTGAGATGTCATGAAACTCAGAACGCGCAAGGTCCCTTTTCAATTTGTGCACTGCTTTTGGAAGGTTAGCCAATGAAACACAACCGGCATTTTCATTTTCTCTGGTGACCACAACCTTACCCTACTTATAGTAGGTGGGGTAAGGATCCACAATAGGATGTTTCCTTTGTTAGATAATAAGACACACGTATCCCTCATCTATTCAATAACTATTTTCAGACCCTGTGCTCCAATTGGAGGAGCTACTGTCAATTCCTTCAGCCAACACGATTCCCACTCAAGGTCATTACCTCACCTCTCTCTTTCCTAATGAGTATCACACCTTTTTTTTTCCTTTGTTGGGTTTGGTTGCTTTGGCCCTGACCCATGTACTTGAATAGTACCCCTACAAGAAGAAGAAAAACCCTTCATAGGTTTGGTTGCTTTAGTTTCTGACCTAGGTACTTGAATATTATCCCTATCGGAAGAAACAAAAAAGACCCTTCAAGGAGCAAGGTACGACAGTTGGGTTCATGTTCGAGCCATTCCAGACTGTGAATGTGAAGGCCATGAAAACAAATATCAAATCAAGATTAGATTACTAATTGGGCCTAAGATCTTTATAAGTTATGAGTACTAACCTCCACATTTATGCTCACAGCTCTAAATTAAAATTACTTTTTGTATTTTTCAGAGAAAAATATCATTTTAACTTTAAATTAGAAACACTGAAATTCTAATATTGGAACTTGGAAGTGAATATCTCATAAATTGAATGCACCAGATTCAGATTAGCACCAAGGTTCCATCAGTAGAGCTGCTTTCATTTTAATGACCACAAGGAAAGACAAAAGGAATACTCACAATCTTTGAAGGACAGGGAGGCCAGAAAAATTTGAAGAAATATTTCCACTGAGCTTGTTGTTTGACAGGTCTCTGGACAGGTCAGAGGTGTTTCATTAGCCATCACATAACAAATGAGCTAAAATACGTCTGAGATCATATGGAAGTGATACATGTAAAAGAATATCATGAGTAGGATCGCAACACAATCTTTACGTACATAGTGGTAACATTTTGGGAAAGCTTGTTGGCTGGTATTGATCCATTTAATTGATTCCAGCTAAGGTCCCTGGATCTCGAAAAAAATTGTTAGGTACCAACATCATGATATAAGGTACACAAAATTTTGATGGGAAATCAAATATCAAACAAAACTAATATTTAACAATAGCAATGTACTTACAAATATCCAAGACTAGGTATCCTGCTCAGATCAGGAACAGATCCTTGCAAACTACAGTTCCTTAGACTCCTGTTGAGCCACATGTAAAAAATAACATCAATCACTCTCAATCAATATGTTTTGGTAGAAATTTACCAAAAGAACTTGTCCAGATGGTATTCTATATATTTAAATGTCTACAATTCTTGTAAGCAAATTCAAGAATGTGAACATTGGAAATCAACAAGGTTAAGGAGCTAGAAGCACAAAGACAATGGAAGAAAAACCATTTTAAGGATAAATGTTCAAAAAGCTACTGCATTGCTGTTTCCCTCAATTAAGTTTCGAAAATGTCTCAATTACACAAAAAGAATGCTTTTTGTATGAGATAATATAACATAGCAAGTGTTAATAGAGCAACCTTTTAGATAGGTTGCTTCAAGAAAGAATTCAATTCAGAAGCTAAAGAAGGTGATATATAGTCTCAAACAAAGTCCATAGGACTTCATTTAAGAAGTTCATCCATGTTGCAATTGGAGTGTATTTCAAGTGATGTGTAGTTGACTGTTCTGTCTTTATTAAGAAGACAAATGGTGGTTGCAAGATACTAGTGGTTTATGTTAATATTCTCCTTATAGGAAAAAGATAGAGCGAGCATAGCAGAAATAAAGAAATATTTTATTGAGCACTTCGTCACAAAGGATATAAAAAAATCAAGATACTTGATATTGAAATTTGAAATTGACTACTATAAGGATCAACCAATATTATCATAAAAGAAATATATACTTGATTTGTTACAGAGACTAGTCGCAAGGATTGCAAGCTAGAGTCAATCTTAATAGTCTAATTCAAACTTTTGGAATGACACTTCTGAGGAGCTGCTAGAAGATGCAGATCAATATCAGAGATTGGTGATACTTGATAGTTACTCAACCAGATATTTCATTTGCAGTTTAACTTACTTGGCCAATTTATGAATGAATTGAGAATGGTTCATTGGAATGAAGCTATCCAAGTACAACAACAAAATTAATATTAAAGATTAAGAAATACACTCACAGTTTTAGAAGCTTCTTCATATTTCCATAAGAAGATGGAATCAAAGCTCCATTGAAGTTATTATTATCAAGTTGTCTGCCACGAGTCCATGTTAACATAAAAGTGAAAAATTGATAAGAGAAGGTACATCTCTTATTAACATTGGAATAAAATCAAAGCATTAGAAATCCCTAAAAACAATCATGCCTCGAGTATACATCTTCAATAAGGTAAATGCACGGCAAACCTTATTTCACAGGTTGAGCCAAAGAAGTTCAACTTACAGAATTTCCAAGTTTGGCAGTTCAGAGAGTTCTGCTGGAAGATCGCCTGTTAAATTGTTGTTGTCCAATAGGCTGCATAAATTAGTTTGTTACTGTATGTAAACATGCATAGTAAAACAAAAGTACAACTCAAAAACTTAAACAAAATACTCCAACACAATAGAATGTATTCAAGATACAAGTATACAACATAGACACCAGTGTAAAGTTTTCACAAGCATACATGTGCAAAATACTTGATAACTGAGAAAACTCCGCTGGAATTTGTCCACTAATGGTGTTATTGTTCATGTGACTGAAAGAAAGAAAAAGAGTAACTACATAGTCAATTATCAGTGTTTCTCAATTAGAAGAAAGACATACTGCCATACAGGTGTAGCACACTTACAAATGCTCTGCATTTCTCAATCTTGCAAATGATTTGGGCAATATTCCTGATATCTCATTCTGGTCAATCTGTAGTCTTTTCAAATTCAGAAGATTACCAATCTCCTTGGGCAATGGGCCAGAGAGCAAATTTCCATTTAAAAGCCTGTATATGCAAAACAATTGAAATGTCATCAAAGAAACCAATCGAGAATTTTTATATATTTTGAATTATGGTTGACCGTTAACCCTTTATATGATTAGTAATTGTCATTCCATGGAAAATAACTTGAATTGGAGAGAATAAATTGTTGGAAAGTGCTAACAATATGTTGTCAAAAAATCAGGATCTTAATCAGCCACAGAAATCACCAGAAACAATTTTATTTTGGAATGACTGTATTGGTTTTTATGATTGAATCATTTTTAGAGTGTGGATACTCATGCTTGACTATGATTGGTATTGTGGCAGCATACGAAGTAGATAAATAAGAGCTAAGGTAGAGAGATGAATCAAAATTTTTTAAAACAAAGGTAATGGAACTACATCCAGAAGTATTCTTGAAACAAGGTATCCATATTACAAGAAATGAACATACAGGAGTTTGAGAGACGTCATCTTGCCAATTTCCTTTGGGATGCTGCCAGTTATCTTATTCCACATGAAGTTCCTTCACAAATGAAAAGAGAATCAGGCAAACTGTGAAAAATATAAAATGCTGCCAGAAAAATTATGAAGAAATTCTTGTGCAAAATATAGGACATACATGAGGTAAATAGAGAAGCATATATTAACTAATTCATTATCTATAAAATAAACTTACAGTATTTCCATGCGAGATAATCGACCAAGTTTGGGAGATAATCTTCCTGATAGATTCTTATTTAAAAGATGCCTACAAGAGAGATAAAGCGTTATCAGACAATGCTCCACATTAGGTTGGAAATCAAGGAACTCCCTGAGCAACAAAAATGGCATACATAAGCAGTGACCATAATCCTGTCTACAGATTATTTAATAATGTATGATTTGATGAAAATTGCAAGGTATATGGATTGAATTTCTTGTAACTAGAATTTATTTTGCATTATAAAAATGTATGAATTTTGGGGATAACATTAGCAAAAAATTAAAAATATCAGCTTCTACTAGAAGTTACCAACCCTATCTTCTGATAGAAGCTAGAATCCTTCACATTTCATCTTTTTAAAAAGCAATCAGTTACTCCCAAAGGTGGCTGGATAAACTTTTAAGGGACAACTTCCAAGAGAAATACCCAAAATTTGCTCCAAAAGCAGTTCCAAATGGATCCTAAAAAAAAGTTAAAGTTTCTCAAGGATATCTTCCTCTAAGCCCTAGCCACCTGGCCCACATCCACGGGAGGAGTTGTCAGACAAAAGTTTCTCCAAAAGGGTTCATCTTTGTCACCTACAAATAGCAAGTAACCTCTTTCCATTTTTTCTATCTTTTATGAACATCTGTGTATTAGCAGATATCAATACATAACAATTTAAGCACTCCAATAATAATATTTATTTAAGAGTGATAAGGTTAGCACAAATATCTAACTCCCCTTCTCTTCTCATCTACATAAGCACCAAAAGTATTCCATTCACTAAATTTTTTATTTTCTTGACTAAATTCTTTATTTTATACAAGTTCTGTTTCATGAAAGTGTCAACTTTGACATGTCATTTCAAACATTTGCGAAGATAATCAAATATGCATGGAAGAGAATGGAAAGAGAAGGATAAACAAGTGTGAAGCGCACAGTTCTTGAACGTGAAAGAGCCCATCTTCTGCTGTTGTATTGTAGCACAAAACACCCCTCCAGTTTGATGTGCAGGGATCCCCCACAGTCCAATTCAGATAACCAATAGGGTCATTTAAATTTCTTCTAATGGCTTTCAATGCTCTGACTGCAAAAAAATAACACTAATAAATAAAAATTATTAGCAAAAGAAATTTGCACATGATCATTATTTCACAAAGTTACCCTGCATTGTAGCCATCGTCATCTAAAGCCTTGTACCAGGAATAATATGTTACACATGAAAAATTTGCACTTGTTGAAAAACTTTCATTTAAGTTTTGTATTTTCTTTATATTTATTACTGATGAAACTACTTGTCCAAAATATTATTGTCCAAAAAAATATTATTGTCTAGTCTTTAAGCAGGAAATCCATCAAGAAACAGTAAGTAACAAAGTCATGGAAATTGAAATTTCAAAGGTATTAATCACCAAAAAAAGACTTCTATGAGGATATAAAATTCAAAGAACCATTACATGCTTACACAAAAGAACAATTCACATATGGTATTTTGTTCAGTGAATTCCAGGTAAACGTGTACATGACTTGGAAGTTGGGATGTTCACAATAGTCAAATCCCCAATCATTTACACCAATTGGCTTGATATATTGACAACTGGACCTTTTTAGGAGAAAAATAGGATGAATCTAATAAAAAATACAAGCAAAATTCACATTGAATATTCATGTGAATGACACATTATCTTATCACATCTTCTTTCAATTTTTTCCATCTTCCCTCTCCCATGTTCTTCCTCTTTACTCTTTTTCTCTCACATTTTTGTCTCCTTCTTTCACCCTTTCTCTAACCAATGTTCTTCCTTCACTATTCTTTCTCTCTCCCATGTTATCCTTTTCTTTTTTCTTTGTTGTTAAATAGTTGTGTTAAATTTACATAGTATATGTGAAATTTTTGTATTAAATGTTAGGCTAGTCCATGTCTTCCTCTTGGCTTTAATATATAGCATAAATGATTCATCGAAAGAAATACAGGATTGACCAAGATCAATTAGATATATAAATTATAACATGAAGCAAAAAAAAGGAATTAAATAATGTTGTAAACAGGACCTTGCTAATATTGAGGGAAAAACTGAAACCGCATTTATATGATATTGAAATTTTTTATCAATATTTGACCACTACATAAATATTAGGTGCAGAGTGAATTTCAAAACTTATGGTAAATGCAGGTAACTTCACCTTCTGAAGGATCAGTAAGCTCTGATCGTGCAAGTGTCCAGCAAACTACAATTACCACTACAGCCATACGGCTGTGAGATTTAACTTCAAGCATTCTGACAATAAAAAGGCTCGGTTCTAAGATTCTGAAGCCTGTGTCACATGGTTTCCATCTCCTGCAAATGTGAACCATCAATTCATGGAAATCAAGAATTTCAAAGAAAAAAATCCTCAAGGTAGAGTAAAATAACAGTCACTAGAGTTGAATGCCACCCTATTTTCTTTTTAGTATAAAACCTCCAATCTATTAATGGTATGGAGACCCAAAAGCAACAAAGATACAAGTGAAGGGGACTAAACTAAAACCTCAACAACATGGTTCGCCTCTCTGCCAGAGTGTCAGCTTGTCAAAGGCTCTTACAAATGCCACCCTATACTTGATAAGACTTTCATCTCTTACAATAAAATGAGAACAATATCATGACAGTCTCCTCCAGTTATGTACAAGGTGATTGTCGTAATACACAGTAACACAAAAAAATTTCTTTGTTCTTTTAATTGAATAATATATCTTAAGCAATTTTCTTTCATTTGGACAACACACCTTTAAATAATACTAGCATCTTAGTACTAGCACAAGCTAATACATGTACAAAAAACATAATCACAATTTATACACTCACACACAGACATATAGATAGAGAGATACTTTAGAGTCTAAAGAATTTAGATTAAGTCAAAAATTGAATACATGAAATATAAGTTCACCAAAATAAAAATAATAATGAAGGTATATACTTAAATGACCATAAGATTCATAAAAGTAAGATCTTTAAATACTTAACAATCTATAATAAGTGGCAACGATAAGATTACAAAAAATGTTATTTATAGGATTGCAGTAAGATGGATAAAGTGGAAAAATACTTCTAGAGTGTTATGTAATAGGAGGATATCTTTAAAATTAAAAGGAAAATTTTATAAAACTGTTATTCACCCATTATACTTTATGACTTAGAATACTAAGCTGTAAATCATGACCTTATGCAAAAAGTTAGCATTATTAAGATGCATATACTTATATGGACAAATGGTAATACTATAAGAGATAACTTAAAAAACAACTTTATTAAGAATAGAGTAGGAATTACACTAATTGAAAATAAAATAAGTGAAATTTAACTTAAGCAATTTGATCATATCTTTAGGAAACCAAAGAAAGCACCAATTAGGAGTGAAAACTAATTTGTGAAGAAGAAATTAAAAGTAAAAGTAGGTCTAAAACTACTCAGTTAGGAATTATAAGAAGACATTTAAATTTATATAATTTAACTGAAGATTTAATTATAAACAGAAATACTTAGAAGAAAAGATTTATATAGTTGATCTCATGTAGTAGAATTATGACTTTGATTACTATTCTTATTGTTATACATACATACACACACACATATACATATATATACATACATACATATACGGTGAGGCAAGGTCTATAGGACTTCACCTCACTTTGTATCTCCCACCTCAGCCCAAAAAGATTAGATGTTGAATAATTGCTCTTTCTACCTTATTATTCAACCTTTCAAATTGGCATTGATAATCTTCCAAGATCCCCATCTGCTGTAATTTTGCCAGCTCAGCCATTGGATATTCTGCAACTGGCCTAAATATTACTGAAATAGCCTTGAAAAGGTCTTTCCCAACTCCAAAATTTTCATTTTTGGTAATCAACCAATGACATTCCAAAGCACCACCATCTAAATGGTAGGCAGCTAGGAAAACCTTCTGCAAGGAAGATATTCAATGCAAGGCAAAGTATGCCTCCACCTTTATACAGCCATTTCTGAGGTGGCCCCTGTCCATCATAGTGGGGAAATTTCAGAATAGAAGCTTTAAATGGAAACTGTGTACCCTACTCACCTTGATCCAAGGAAGTGTCTAACTTACCTAGTCGAATCTTTCCTGTCCATCACTCTTTCTCCACTACCCTCTCAGCAATCTTCATAATCTCGGCTTTAAGCTACTGTGAAACCCCTGAGATCTCCTGCTGCAAGGTGTAATGATTCTGATCCATCTTGGCCAATTCTTCATAGAACCTGCCCAGCTCCTCCATCAAAAATTTGTCGGTCTCCATCCCATTGGGCCTCATCTCAGCTTACTCCAAGGATGAATGGACAAAGGTTGAGGTCTTATTCAAATACAGGATATACAAGAAGATTGAAAGTCTACTTGAGACTTCTATACATATGTTTGAAACAAAATGTTGCATAACCTTTCATAGCAAAGGCTAAGTATAACTCAAACTACTTATGAGATGATATGAATTAGATCATTATTAACAGAACTTAATTTTCCAATTGAGACTCCAATAGGAATGCGATAACTAAGAGGCAATCTTCATTACAAATAATTCTAACTTTCGTGAGTAGACAACATATATTATCATAAATTGTCACCATGTTCAAGACATGGTGATGAGAGGCATATTTTGACATCATAGATTTAATTTTTAATGCAGGTAGCACATATGTTCAATAAAAGTTTGGGTCTTAGAATTTTTTAGTCTTTATAACATGTTGGGCATAATAGATATGCATGTTCCAACTTGAAGAGGTGTATTAGAGTTATTAGTTATTTATCTCTTATTACATGGTTATTGAGTTATTGAATATCCATTTATCGAGAAAATCTAGTAAATTCCATATTATACCCTATGTTGCCATTAACATAAACTAACTTTCTTATTTTCCTTATTCCCTCGCAGCTAACGAATGGATCCAATGTTGTTGGCCACATTGTCTCCTCCACTGCTCCACGCCATCTCCAATGCCAAGATATGCAATATTGCATCTTCTCCACACCATCTCCTTCACACTAGTGATCCTTCAAGTTTACAACACACACAACATTGTCACATACTAACATCAACCCTATAACTTTGCAATAGGTTTGCTTTTAACTTGTTTTTTTATTTTGATACATAAAAGGACGATTTGTGTTTTTTAATCTAATGCAATAATACGATTTTTGTGTATATTTTTTAAATATGTCATAATAGGATATTCTCCATGATGATTTATTCTACTAGCAATCATGCCAACTGTCCTATTATTCTAAAATTTTTAATGTTAATGGCTGAATTTTGTTATCTTTATCAGCATAGTTTTGCAAATGATTATTAGAAGCATTTTTTGCTTGCATGCCACTGAAAAACATCAAAATGATACGTACACACCAGAAACTTACATATTTATTTGTATATCTATGTAAAATGCAATGATATATATAAATGTCATTACCATCACCTAATTAAAATTATCCTTAATTTACTCTTAACCTACCCTTGCAAAAAGGCTAACTTGCCATTGGTGTGAGAAAAAGAGCATGGTCTTAGAAGGTGACTGCAGCAAAGCCATCGATGTGTCACTAACATCAATGGATTTAGAAACAATGAAAACACCTCTTTCACGGCAACAACTTTATGATGGCATGCAAGCAAAATGGTAATAAGGTATTTTCACTAACATGTACTAAGGTCTTTTCACTGACACTTAATGAAGTAAACTACTGTTAGATAAACAAACTTCACTGGAGTGACATTTATGACATGACTATGGTTACATTTTATAAAGTCATATGGATAAATATGTACCTTTCAAAGGTATACACATCACTTTGATGTTTTCCAGTGGAATTCAAGTAAAAAATCCTCATAACAACTTCGGAAGTAACAATTAATAGATGTTTATTTATATGGTACCATGGTATCCATGAGACCATGACTTGTATATAATGCCACATGTTTACTATGGTAGTGATTTTTCTGCTTTTTCTGTATTGTTCATATATTTAGGATTATTGTGATTTTTAATTAATAAAATAATGATGTAATTATAATATCATCTGATTGGGCTGGTTTTTGAACCAGACCGGACAGAAAAACATTTCAATATTTAATCCAATTTTGAAAACATTAGTCTCATATTTTTCCAATAATCAACTAACTTGAACGCCTACACAACAATTAAGTGCATAGGTGCCCAAGGACGATGCCTTGAAGCCTTGTCAATCTTTCTTTGAAGTATATATCCAATACACTTTATAGCCATGATAACGTTTAAGCATCATGATTGTTGAAGAGGCATACTTTAAACAGAAACTTTAATATTTGAAATTTTGAAGTAAAAATATTAGATGTTTTTATAGTGTGTCATCATATTTAAAGCATTTCAAACAATCTTCATATGTTACAACATTTCAGATGCAATATCTGAAAGCAAACACATTGTTTGCTGTTTCAAGATTTAAGAATAGTAAGTTTTTTGGTCCTTGTAACTTTGTCTACAAATAGATCTTTAAAAAGTTCAAGGTATAATTAAGAAATAAAAATAAGATAAATGTGTAAATGAACATGGAAATATTAGATAGAAGTTGAAGAAAGGTTTCACCGTGATTCTATGTAGTCTACTTAATTTGAGGCAATACACTTGGAAAGTTTGGATACGGCAAAAGCTATTGAAGTTTTGGATTTTGATGCACTAGGAATTAAGTTTATCTGGATGCTATGGTACTAATCAGAGAGAGCTTAACAAAATAATAATGTAGATCCACCTAAAATGTATTAATATAATATATTTGCTTAGATTCCTCATTACAAAACCAATGTGATGAAATAAAGGATCTAGTTTGGATCAGAGATCCCTCACCCTATTGGGTTAACCATTAATGTTTGCTTTCTTGGGCCAAAGGAATGAGAATAACTAACACTACAAGTTGAGTCCTAGAAAGTACAAGACTTTATTCTCACCACCAACATGCTACAGGAAGGAAGATGCACTTTTGAGACCAACTAGGATCAGGCATACAGATCCATGCTTACCCTACTAGACATTGAGCATATTTTAAAAGTATCTTGAGATGCTATTTAGATAGAAATTGTCTCTAATCTCTAATTTTTGGGTCGATTAGGATCTTTTAGTGTTTGTCATTGCAGCCTTATTCATATTTGTGACATATGGTAGGATTTTGAAGGACACTTTTTGATCAATGATAAAAATGTATAACTATCATCTATTTTTACCCATTACATTACAAAAAACTTATACAAAAAAAAGATTATTTGGTAAGGATTGAAACATCTTGATTTACCTGTATAACCAAAAAATAGACGAAGATGTGCAAGAGTGGAGGGAGACGTGCAAGGTTTAGAAATTCCTTCTTCTTCTTAGGGCATGCTTGAAATTATTGAATGTTTATAAGGGTATTATATGAAAGAAAACTGTAGAAGCAAATTGTACATTTATCATAAGGCTAGCACCATTGCGCAGAGTGCAACCTCTTTTATAAATAGTGGAGTGAATAATGAATAAATTTACATCCTTAATCTATATAGTCAACTATGATCCTTTATATTCACTTAGTTCGGCATTGTAAGTGATTGATTAAAAAGTATTATATTTACTTATACATTCAGATGGTTATCAAAAAATATGTTCTGCTTTTTTCATTTAATAGATCTTTAGTAAAAATATTTTTCTATCAATTTAGGTCTTCTCAGAGAAGATGTATGTGTGCAGTAACACACTTATCAAAAAGGACGAAACAATGAATTTAGACGGACCTAAAAGATGTAGAGGAATGTTGAGAATTATTTAGACATATAGTGATAAAATAAAGTTACCTAACCTATTAGGTAACATGTGATAAAGAGAAGAGATTCGTGTTACTGACCTCTAAGTGGGATTTTAGAAAATTGGTGGTCGTTGTGCTTAGATACAAATTTATGAACGAAATATATACAAAAATAATATTGTCTATCCCAAAGGCATGGTAACGAACTTGAAAAGTAGAAGACCAAGAGTTATTTTTACATATATATGTTATTTAAATTTCTACTACAGTTGTTCCTAACTACTTCAAGCTCACCCCATAGGCTCTTCTATTGTTCTTCCTAATTCACTTGCAAGCACAAGCATGGTTAGTTGGTTAGAGCACAAAGGAGACAAAACATCCCTCCATCTTAGTAGAAAAGGGGATGCGGGAGATTTATCCATGGTGGTTCAAAATTGTATGTTGCTTGAATGGAAAGCACAGATCAAGAAGGGAGCACTCAACTGTGATTAGGCAAAATTTACCATCGGTAGAATCCAGATAATCCCCTGAACAAGACAAAACCAGACTATTTCTACATCATAAATAAACAATGTTTCGCGAGAAACAACAAAGCACAGAAGTTATTCATGGTTCTGAAGTCAACACATACAGCAACGGTTTTCATTCCCAGCAGAGAGAGAAAGTCCAAGGTAAAGCAGATAAGTTGCAGAAGGACAGATGACGCCAACCGAAAATACAGAAACACAAAACCAACAAAAAATCACCAACATCCATCCGTTCACTCCGGTGCAGAATGTAAATTTAGGCGAGAGAAACGAGCGTGCGAAGAAGCCAAGAGAGATTAAAGGGATAACTCACAGGTGCGCCGAACTGAGCTCCTATACAAATCAAAGGACCCCAGCGGAACAATACAACGAGCTCTCCCTCCAGAGAAAGGCGCGACACCTTCGGCAGGTAGAAACGCCTGAGTTGCACAGGTTGCCGGAAGACGGCTGTGATCCGAGGGAGGAATCTTCCACAAAAAGCAGCTGGGTCGTGATAAGTAAAACGGGGTATGGCAGCTGAAATAGAAATTTGGTGCAAGTGGGACATCTTGCGTTGCGAGAAAAACTGAAATGGTCGCGGTCGACGGCGGAAAGCAATCCACAACCAGACCCCGCTCCGTGTTCTTTGATGATCTGTCACTTTCTCCAACTTGGTTCGTCTCCACTCCGTCGAATTTTCGTCACAGAGATTATTATATGTATTGGCAGTACGGTAGTGTGGGAAGAAATAGTCACAGTTCCTCCTCCTCGTCTTATTCTGTGACTCCGTCAAACGTACACCCATCAAAATCATCCAACCAGTAATGTTTATCATCTATTAATTTTTAAATGGTTTATTGTTCGCATCTTGTTCCTGCTATTCCTGATTCAAACGGTAACAACACTTCTTTCGGGAACCTGAAAGGCATCGATGGCCTCCCGATGAATGAAAAATATCTCCGCCACGTCATCTCATCAAAGACTAATTGAATTGGAAAACGAAAAAACGTATCGATCGATCATCCAGAAGAACCGTTATCATACGCAAAGAAAGAGGCAGCCACCGTCGCAACATTCCTACCGTTGACGTGGTACCAGTTCTGGCAAGTATGCGCCACGCAAGGTTTGATGATGACATCAAACACCATACGCGATCAAGTTAATTATCTAATTCGGAAGAAAACACTCGTTTGTTTCTAGAAAAAAAAAGGACACATTTCGGGAAAAGATAACAAAGTTGCAGATGCCGAGAGGAAGCAAAATCTTCAAAAGATCTGCAACGAAACTAACCATCGAAAGATCCCAAAGTAGGAATAAAGATCCAAATTAGTAATTACCCGTGAGCGGTGAGCACGAAATAATTGTACATTTTCTGTATTCTTGGAAAGCATATAGGTGGAAATTATTAAATAAACAAATATATGACCGATGATAAAGACTTTTTAAGCTCAGAGTTTTCCATCTTGAATTCAAGCATTGACTTTTATCACACCTATTCGCCTCTTTTCCAATGAGATATAGGGGCGTCATAGGATAAAAAGATCTTCTGCCAATAAAGAAATGAAGGTGATCCCATAATGACCGACGATTTTTCAGAATGTTTGATTTCTCTTGCCAATGGCCACAACATAGACATTTATACCGTCCAGCGCAAGAAGCGTAAACAGTAGTGAGTGAGTCGTGATCCCCATCAAACGGGGTAACAGTAATACAGTAGCAATTACTACATACATTCTTGGTATTCCATACTTTACAGTAATATACAGCTTTGACCTAAAGAGAGAAGGGAAAGAAAGGGAAAAAATGATATATGCCACGTTGTATGTATAAGCTACGATTCTATAAGCTTATCAACGAGGAAAAATTGCAGAGTCACTGTCGTTACGTGTATTTGATTCTGATGTAGCTGATGACCTGAACAAGTCGCCCGAAGAGGGTAACAATGAATCACTCGATGGACAAGCAAACGAGCTTGGTGATGTAAAATCTGGGATGGGGATCATTTTGCACAGATTTTCTAGTTCCTGTACGACCCTAGACATTGAAGGCCTTGCTTCCATATTCTCGTCACAGCATCTTAAGGACAAAGTAGCAAATTTCTCCAAGCACTCGGGGGAACAGGAGCCCATGCGCCTGTCTACAACAGAAGATAATTGACCGCGCCGATGGAGCATTCTCACCTGACATAAAAATCCAATGTATTCTGGCAATCAATTTAATCACATATATATTCCTTCAAAAATGCAAAAATTAAATTCGCATGAACTAATCATCCTTTAGTGTAGAAATTTACAAGAAACCGTTGATCGTGAATAATTTGTTATCCAAGGATATATGCCATACATGCATGAGGAATATTAATATTGCATCAACATTTCTGTTGATCATGAGAAATTTGTTTATCCGAGTATACACCATACGTCATAGTGTCAAACTTTGGCATGTGTCGCAGAAATTTTGGCAACACATGTTGTTCTCTTAGTTGGCCGAAATGACATCCACCTATATTTTGGTGGATTCAAAATTTTACCAAAATTTCTGGTAAAATTTCAATGCATGTCAGTGTATCAGACGATATTCTGCATTGCTTATATAGGTGGACTCCAGGTTGATGAAATTTTCAAACTTCAGTCCGATATATGCAGTTGGCACCCATATGACAATTGTGGCCTCCCTCCTTTACATATTTTGATTTCTGCTTCCATCCTCCCACTACAGAAGGCTTCCTCCTCTTTTTTTCCTTCCAAGCATACGATCTCGCCAAGGCTGTTGAAACTTTGCCGACTCCACCAGATCTGCCTCCATCTCTCACCAGAGAACTCCACGCAGCCATTGGATTCATAAGAACACCTCACAGCAACCATTTTTAGTTGATATAGGTATTTGTTTTCATCCTTGTTGTAGTAGACCTAAGGTATTGTTTTCTACAAATGCTGTTTCTAAGTTGGAATATTTGGATATCAAGTTATGTAAATTTTTTCTTGCTCTTTTTCTAAGTGCCTTGATTTAGTTTTTTTCGATTTATACTACTGATTTGTTATTTATTAGCATATTTTAAGTTAGGTGTAGGGCATATTTGGTTGTATAATTGATGATCTGTGTAGATTTAAAGTATATGGCTTTGAAATGAAATTTCCTAATTTTTTTGCTGTTTTAGGCTGATTTCAAACGTATTTGTCATATTACAACATATTTTTAAGTAGATTTAATTAATGAAATATTATTTCAAACCAGCTAGCATTTTACTTGATATTGGGGTATATTAAGGCTTGTATGATTTTTTCTGAATATTAAAAACATTTTATTTGATAGTATGAAGTATTTTTATTGTATTCTAAACTTTAAAAAGGTACCATAATGTATTTTCAATTTCATAAATGCCTAGAAAATTATTTTGATTATTCATGAATGTGTATCTTTTATTATTTTAACTTGTCTTAAAATTTCACATTGAAATTCGTAGTTATAGACCTTTTTTGGGGACTTCTGTAATTTTACTAAATTTTCACCAAAATTTCTACTAAAGTCCAATATGTTCCCTTTTTCTGTGAGACCAAAGTCCAACACAAAATCAAAGTGAGATTGCTTGCCAAACATGCATGAGAAATATTTACTGGAAACAGTAACATATACCGCAACAATCAATATATTATCAGGTAGAAAAGTATTTTGTCAATGAAAAACAAATGCAGCTCGTTGGAGATCAAATTGGGACTGACTATTAATAGAGTTCATGATGTATCTGGCAAATACAGACAGTTTGAAAGGAACATTCTTTTGTGCTTTGCAGTCAGGATTGAATTTTGATTGGGACCCTTTGATCAAATCACCACAGCAGTTTCTTAGATTGCAGTGAATTTGGCAAAATTAAATCATAAGTTGTGTCAAATCATGTAAGTAAAATCCTATCTCATTCTTGTTATAAATGAGTTTCCTTCCCGCACAAGGGTACCTGTTACCTTATTGTTAGGGCTGCAATAACAAAGAATTCATTTAAATGCTTAAATTTTGCATATCTTAAGTATACACGACTATAACATTTATCATATGTAAGTTATCAGCAATACTCAGGGAGTTAGGGACCCAATCCCCATATCTTATGTAAGAAAAGTTAGAATGAAAACAAATAAGAGAAAAATGGAAACAGAAAGATAATTTTTAAAAAATGGGTAAATTTGAAATAAAAGAAACAAGAAAATATGTTGCTAATAATTCATCACAGGAAAAAAAGGAATCAAATGAGTTCAACGTGATAGACACACCTCACGGACAATGTTCCTCCCAATTGAAATTGGTTGTCGCCCTGTCAAGAGCTCCAAAAAAACAACTCCAAGGCTGTACACATCACTTTTGTCTGTCATTCTCTGTGTTAAGAAGTACTCTGGATCAAGATAGCCCTGGAAAAAAGGAGGCAGTAACATAAATCTACAGAATCTGTAAGGAAAGGATGATAAATTGCTTTTGACAAAAAACTTGCCTGTCCTAGATAGGCATAGGCATAAAATAGATAGAATTTATATATAGTGGAAGCAGAAGTAATGGTTGGAGACATTTGAGAATAAAATTAGGTCTCACACAAGGTATAGATAGAATATGACTATCTGAATACTCAGTGAATTGCAAGACATCATTTTCTGATGTAATTTCTGAATGTCAGGTGTCAAAAAATTCTCAACTTATTCTTTTTCATTACATTTTGGATTTAGTTATTTTGTTAGCAGGTCCTACGGCTACTACATCAACAATCCTACCATAAATCAACATCTAATACAATCACTTGTGCTTATGAGTAACAAAACCATTTTTCAAATTGTTTACTGGACATCAAGAAAATTTTTATGTTAAGCAAGTTCTGGGGAGTTAGAAGAAAAGGGAGATACCAATCTGAAAAGACTAAACAAAGGAAGATATGCGTTTACTACTGCTGAATATATTGTATGTCTACGAAAAACATGGCAGCATACACAACATTTTTATTTATTTTTTCAGAAAAACTAATATTATTGATTGAAATACAATATCACAAATTATACACAATCAAAACTTTAACCAACATGATAATCAAAACCCTTTTCATCTTCAGTTCCCAAGTTTAATTTCCAGGAAATTCCAGCTTTTTCCCGAGCAGCGCTGGAGAATTTTATTAATAAAATTAAGTCACAAGAACAAGGTCTACAATGGAAGAGAAGACATCAAAACCAAAGGTAAGCTTACACCAGAAGCCAAACATCAACTGCAACTGCAAGGTAGAAAACTTATAAGCATAAAAGCATATCTAGCCAAGCTGTGAAGACAGCATCAATGAGAATGGAGGACCTCCAAAGTGAAGAATACCACTCCATCACCCTCTTGAATAAAAGCAATTTTCTCTGAGCCAACTCCATCCCTTATCTTAAGATAATCAGTCAACAATGTTTAATTCTTGACATCATCAAGTTGCATGAGAAGCAGGAACTAAACTTCTGACAAATAGGATACATACACATCACCCTACTCCAACAATCAGGGGAATCAATAATAGCTACCATATTCCACCACTCAATACCAAGCATATTACCTCACCACACCACAATTGATGAGTACGACACATAGCGTAGTAATTATCATGCAAAAGATTGAACTTCCGTTGGTCCCCTGTTCCAAATGGACTTAGAGCATCCAAGGATCAAAGCACATCCCAGCACCCACATAAAAAGATTTAACTGGAAGGATCTTATTCTTTTTTCACAATCATAACTGCAAGTCTTTCAACGGAGTCTGAGTTGCTTAAGAACCATGAGAATCCACAAGTGAGAATAAGTGTGTAATCTCATCGAACACCAAATCCCCAAAAAAGGTAAAATTAGAGCTTGGGGAATGCAGAGTTTCAATGACGGTAATTTGATGTTTATTCAAATGGCAGGATGTCCAAAACCATGTTTGTTTTAAGTTATCTACAGCAACATTTTCGCCTTATTAAAAATGATTATATTTGAATTTTGAAAATTATTTACAATTGTGGTAGTTTCTAGTTTCCTTCAAGGATACAAGAAAGTAATCAACATTTGAGATAAAATTTTCAAGCAAAAATATTACCGGGGTACCCTTCACTACAGTTGACACATGTCCATCAACAATCCCTTCATCATTTGGTGTTGGTGCAAGCCTTGAGAGTCCAAAGTCAGCAACCTTTGGATTAAAATTGGAATCCAGCAATATATTGCTGGCTTTTATATCGCGGTGAAATACAGGAGGATCAGCTTCAGTGTGTAAGTAGAGTATGCCTCTGGCTGCACCCAAAGCAATGTGCAACCTCATGGAAAAATCAAGAGGTCTCTTTGATCTTTCTGCCATTCAGAAGATACGAATTATATTTTGGAATAGTCCTACATTGTAAAACTAAGGACAACATTTATACCTTTATTAATAGGACCAATATATTTATTATCAGTTGGTTTTAAGTTGAATATCTATATTTCAATATGACATCAGAACAAAAAGAAATCCATTTGGTTCCAAAGGTCCCTACCCAACCATCTGATCTTAAAAAAGGCAATTGTAAGACTTTAAAAAAGGCTATGAATGAGAATAAGTGTTGGAATAAATGCAAAACTTGTACCGAAGGACCTTTTTCTTCATTCACAATTGATGGTCAATGTTTCAACACAAATGAATATGGTGAGTTGGTGACTAAAAATTGAAAATGAGATGGGAGATCTGTTTATAATTTAAAATAGAAATCTAAAAGTGAAGACTATCTGCATATGCTGAAACTTACCGGAAAGGTGATCACGCAAAGTTCCATTTGGCATGAATTCATATATCAACATCTGCAAAAGCATCAATCAAATCATCTAAGCAAACATGGCAGATTAATAACTGTACACAACCTAAATCTTGTGCAATGGAATGTTAAAAATAAAACTGCATTACCTCCCAGTCTTCATCATACCTCCTAAATCATGATTTTTTTTCTAAAACTGAACTTTTCAGAATCGCTGAATCAAAAGATATCTTCAGCCAGGAGCCCAGGAAGTTCTCTAAAGCCAAAGAAAAATAAACTACCTGACACAGTGCTGGCAAGGCAAGCACTTATGCAACAAGCCAAAGAGGTGAGGCATTTTCAGAGGCCATTGCCTCTCAGAAGTATGGGAGGTGAGCAGCTTCGAGGAAACATGCACTTGGCATTGCCTTTTGGCCACTTGGGCACCTCCTGCCTTTCTTTTTAAGAAGCTGACTTATAGAAGTTGGGAAAATGGGCTACTTACTGGGTTGGCCAGGTTCAAAAACCTAACATGCTTCAGAAGCTACATCCTCTCCACCTCACTTTTTCCTCTTCTTCCAATATCAATAGCAAGCAGTGTCTGCCAGAATTTGATTTTTCATCTTCTCCCAGCCAACAATGGACACCCGAGAGCAGCAAGGTCAACAATGGGTTGAGGGCTTCCGACAGGTGATTCCAGAGACAATATTGGGTTAATTCCAGTAAGGCCTTGTCTTTCTTTATATTTCATTTTCATTCCAGTGATTATTTCAATTTATTCTTTCTTTTTATGGTTGTCAACTTGTTATTTTCTGCTGTGATTAAGTGACCTCCTTTGTTTTTTAATCATCATGTTTTTCATCATCACATTATTGTCTATATTTTGCTTTGACATCATGTTATTTTGTTTGTTATCATCTAATTTTTTATCAGGAGGACGATAGTGTATTGTTTATTGTTCTTTGTGTGCTTTTCTCACTATATTTAGAACTATAAGGTTACTTCAATTGTTCTATTGAGTATCATAGAAGTCTATGATTTTCCCGGCTTATATTGCAGGACTGTACCATATTTTTATTTTTTGGAAATCTTGAAATAGTACAAAAAAATTTCTACCATAAGAATTAATGAAGTAAAATTCATAAAAAGTGTCACATCACTTCAAACAATCAGTCGCCAATCACCCTTTGTCAGGGGTGATTTTAGAGGCTACACTTTGGTATCTCATTTGACCTTGATAGCATTGTTATAAATCAAATATTTCAAGTTGAAATGCAAGAATTGTCTGCTTTGTTTTCCAATATGCTGCCATTGGTTTGTTTATTATTGGTGAAACTTGAGCATAATATATATCATCTTTGTTCAAAGCCAATTCACTGGGCTATTCAGTTTATCAAAAAACAACAGTAGAATATTTGGAGAAGAGAAAAAGGATAACCATATGATAATCAACTTTAATCAGGTTTATGGTCATGTTTTTATCAAAAAAATTATTCAAACAAAAGATGGAAGGGTTTGGACAAATGTACCTGTTCGGATTCTTCATTGCAATATCCAACCAAAGAAACCAAATTTCTGTGGTGCAATCTCGATAGGAATTCTAATTCAGTACAGAATTCCTTTGATCCCTGCAGTGACCCTTCCTCTGCTCGCTTTATGGCTACAACTCTTCCATCAGCTAAAATACCCTTGTATACACTCCCATATCCTCCCCTCCCGACTTTGGTGGAATTGGAGAAACGGTCCGTTGATTGTGCTATTTCTTCAAAAGTAAATCCTTTCAAGCCATCAATTTTAATCCCTGAGTTTAACAGATGATATAAATTTAAGAGAACCATTAAATTTGAGCATTGAACAGCAAAAAAAGTATTATTTGAACATGAATAATGAATTAATCTTTTGTAAAAAATAATAATAACATTGTGAATAGTAAAGCATGGCATGCCATTTTACATATGAAAGTAAATCAAAAAATATATGTGGCTTTTGGTTAATAGAAAGGACAGTCCCACTACATGATATTTCACTAATATGAGGTATACTGGGAGTCAATTAATTTGCAGTCTTGATTACATGAGCTGAAAGGAGCAACTCTACCATGACACTAAATAAAAGAAAATCAAAATAAATATATTAGAGTGTCCAGACATTGTTTTTTCAGCAGCTGCAAGCCAGCAAGTGTAATTTATTAAAATCACGCAAAAGAAAGGGCCCTACACAAGCTGTAGGCAGAGTAGGAAACAGAATAAAATAAAGCAGATAAAGATTCAGGCAGGAAATCAAGCCAAAGAAAGACACATAAAGGCAGAAACAAACCAGAAAAAGGACTCCTAGAGTAGGGAAGGAGAAGGATATTTAAGAAATACTGAACTGGACAGAAAAAAGGAGAGCAAATTTCAGGAGTCGGAGTGGTACAGATACCAATGGTTGGCCTCCTCTCCTCGGGCATGATCCCCAACAAGATCTAGGTTACCGTGCACCAAGGGGTAGGAAGCCAATTGCTAGCATTTTTTCATTGAATAACACGTTCAAATCCATTCAACCATCTTTGCATGCCTCCCTCCATCATCTATGTGCATTGAAATTTGGCATAGGTTGTCAACTCAAATAATAGCTCAAGAGGAATAGATTGATGACCTCATCAAGCACTCTCGCAACTGGGAGTAGCTGGGCCTACTTGTGACATTGATCTACATTTTGCCAACCTTGAATCATGACCATAACAGCAATGAATCATCAAACTCAATGTCAGCCATCAGTTGTAGGGTAAGAGACCAACATCTGTTCCATGATGACAGGTGGAACAGGTGGCTCCAACAAGTCTCTACTCAAATGACTACTCTCTAAGGCCAATGATGAGATAAAGGATCCAACTTCTTATTCTCCCCCAAGAGGACACTGCACAGCACATATTCTTCCATAAAGAGTGGGCAACCTTATGCAGATTCTGGACCAACAAAAAGCTGGGCTTAAGTATGTCTAATCAGCAGGAGTGGCAGCACTTCATCCAGTGCAATCTTTACTGGAAAACTAAATCCCTCTACAGAAACACTCTCAAATTCTTCATAGCCAACATATTATGGGAGTGTTGGAAAGAGCACTGCCAATCCTTCTATGAAAATCATAGAGGCTCATTTATAAACATAAAGCATAGAATGGTCTTGGCGCTGGAGAATTTTGCCAGAGCTTTCACACATCTGATATGCTAAGCATCTAAAGAACGGAATCTTAGAAGGTTGGGCTTCAAGAACCTTAAGATCAGCAGACCTATACTTCAAAAGATAATGTGGTTTAAACCAAGTCAGCCATGATACAAGCTTAACTCAGACAAGGCAGTCAACTAGGAAGAACTAGCAGCTGGAGGGGGAGATATTAGAAACTATTAGAAACTCAAAAGGTGATTTGGTCTTGGCCTACCTAGAACCTTATGGGTAATCTAACTCTCTTGTGGCTGAATTGAAAGCTTTGCTTTGTCGCATACAACTCTACAGAGATCTCGGCCTCTATCTCCACTGTCTTGAAATAGAAACGGACTTGTGATATATATACGCTTGTAATTCTCTAATGGGCAATAAACCAGTTTCCTAATCCCTGTTTATACAACATTCATATCCCCTACCTGGTTTCACAAAGTCAAAGAAGCACAATAGAATTCAGCTTCTTATGCTACCCTTATTCAACATTGGGAGGAAAGGTAGCTAAGTCCAGATAAATACAAGTTGATAGATGGGGCTCTATTTTATAAGGGGCACCTTGCGATAGTAGATGAACAAAGGTTGCAGCAGAAGCTTCTACAAGAATTTCACAACATACCATCAGCCAAACATTTGGTATATGAAAAGAGTGTCAACTTTTTAAAAGCCAACATGTTTTGGAAAAGATGGAGGACAAATCTGAGGTGACACATCAAAGAATGTGACATCTATTAGTGAATGAAGCACAACAATGTTGCCCCTACAAGTTTACTAGAGGTGTTGTCAATACCTTTGCATAATTGGGATGACATTAGCATGGATTTCATTGATGGGTTGCTGAATTCCAAGGGGAGGACAAGAATCATGGTGATGGTCAATAGATTCACTAAATATAGATATTTTATGGCCCTATGTAAATAACCAAGGAGATTGCATAGGTGTTTGTGGACATCCTTAAGCTACAAGGGATATCAAAAACGATTGTTTGTGACAAAGACCTTTTATTTACTAGCACCTTTTGGAGCAAGCTGATGAAGCAGCAAGGGTAACAACTTTGCATGTCATCGACTTATCATCTGCAAAATGATGGGCAGACAGATAATCTTAATCAAACCTTGGAGACTTATCTTTGATACTTTTCAACATTCCTAGGAGTGGTGCCATTGGCTATCATGGACGGAATCCTAGTACAATAATATTATTCATAGAGTCACAAAGCTTTCACTATATGAAACTTTGTATGGGGTGCCACCCGTACACCATTGTCTTATGTCCTAGAGACTTCACAAGTGATGGTAGTTGATGAGGAACTTCAAAGTTGAGAAGAGTTATTCCTCAAATTATGAGAGAACCTCTACAAAGCATAAAATCAAATGAAAGTTATGGCAAATCGTCGTTGAAGTGAAGCAAAGTTCCAAGTAGGCAATTGGGTCTACCCCAAATTGTAATCGTACCACCAGCAAAGCGTCAGACGTCAATCCTCGCAGAAGCTTGCAACTAGATATCATGGGTCGTTTCAAGTGGAAGCTAGAATTGGGAAGGTTGCCTATCATCTTGCTTTGCCACTAGAGTCTTGAATTCATCTCATTTTTCATATATCGCAATTGCAGAGGAAGGTTGATCTGGTATGTATGATTGAAAGCCAACTCATAGGAGGAGGAAGACAAGGGTCCCCTATGTTGGTGGTCTCAAGTCACCAATTTGGGATCTAATTGTTTCTAGAGAGCCATATAGAATTCTAAAGTGTTGCATGGATCAAAGGGAAATGTAGGTGTCTCTTGCATCTTGGTGCATTGGACGGGTGAGGATGAATCGTCTACAACGTGGGAGGACTATCATCCACTATTCACACACTTTCCCAACCTTGAGGACAAGGTCGCTCTCAAGGAAGGGGGAGATGTAACAAGGGGCTACCAAACCAGCCCATCCAATTACACTTAACCCAGAAAGGTGAATGGGGAATCCTCCCAAACATATTGGTGGCTAGGATTAAAATTTGTTTTATGTCATTTTGTACTTGTCGTGTTGTAAAACCTTGGAGAGCAACTACCTCTCAAAAGTAGCTATCTATTCCATCAAACATTGATCCACCTTACCATAACCTTTGTTCATGCAAAGGTAGGCATATTGCAGAGCACTTCTTAGGAATGCAAATGAGCTCCCTACAACATCCCAAAAGATCTTCCCTATGGCTACTCTCTCCTTGATTTAATGTTTCCCTAGACCTTTATTCTCCTCCTAGTTTCCTCCTCTTGCTCTCACTTCTGTACTCACTATTTTTAAGGGTGCACGCCCCCTAAATAGATTGGGTTCTTATATTAAAAAAATAAATAAATACAGCATGAAATCCAGTAAGAGAGATATTTTTTATGTGTGCATGGAATATTATCAAGTTAAAATATATGCATTTTCTAATATATTCCTTATGTATATGGTTTTGATTTGCGTTCTTGAATCTACAGATTTCTACCCAGAATTATATAAGCATAAGAAATGAAAATCTTGATTTACTTAATAACCAAAACTAAAAAGTTTTTTTTTGCATAATTAAGTTCACTAAGTCTGAAAAAAAGTACATAAAAAAAAAAATCATATGTTAAAACAACTAGAAAATATGCCACCACCTAATGAGTTGGAATTCATCTAACAAATGGAGAGCGTTCAAAATTCAGATGCAATTTAACAATGACAAGCATTATTACGGTGCCAATGATCCTGTTTTGGAACTTGACATTTCTGAGCACTGGCAAAGAAAATGTAATTTCTAACCAAAAATGCAAACTCACATGAGGGTCTTTGATAAGTCATATACTTATTTCTGATGCGCCTTTTCATGATAATAATTATTATCACTGAACAGACAGTAATAACAGCAACGATCCCTAACAAAATCCCTATGAGGACACCCTTGTTCGAATGTTCTGGATCATCAAGATCAACTGCAACAGAAAAGAATTCATCAATGAACCACACCCAGATCATATGGTGATGTTAAATTGACAACTAAAGAAAGAGAAAATAATATGTAGAATAGCAATAATATGATCTAGGAAATAGGAATGCATTACCTTGAAATTCTCATCCATACACAACTAATTGACAGATGTTTAGCATTTGCAAAATATAAATATGAAAATTGTTAGCATACAATCATACTTTCTGATTGTCAATGTTGTCACGATTTTCCATGTTCTTTTCAGTTATCATCTTCACTTCTCCATTACGTTAAATTATATTTCCTGGACTAATTAATTTGTCTATAAATGGAGCCATAACTACATGATAATTTGAATGTTTATGTCTGGCTGACCAAAGTATAGTAATTTTATTAAAAATGACAGCATTTTCTATACAAATGATACTTAGAATCAAGGTTTGCAACGTCGATGGCATGCCAAACTTTGATACTTTGAAAAATCAACATGTGTCAAATTTCAGTGGAAAAAAGCTCATGCAAAACACAAAAGTCCACAAAATGCTAAAGCTACAGATTTCAGAATGAAAATTTAAGGCAAGATAAAGTAATCGATAACACATATATAGAAACAACTAATTTTAATTTTTGGACACTTATGACACTATAAATATGTCCCAAGAGTAGCAACAGCACTTGACAGCAGCAGCAGCACCAGGGAGAAGCAATAGAGCATCAGGAGAAATAAGAAAATGCTTCTAGTTGAGGATTCTGGTTTGCATTCCCCACCCTTTTAAAGAGCTGGACAGGGGACACCAAATAGGACTGATAAGTGAAAATTTTGGCCAACATGATCCACTGACAACTAAACATCAACATGTCAGTCGACACAACATTTTGGTACCAACATTTGCACATAAACTTGACATGTGAATTTCAATACACCCCATTTGTCATGTCACAAATGAGGATTCCAGCACATGTTGCCAACATGTGTCATGTTGAAAACAATGCTTAGAACTATAGGTCAACGGTGATGAAAAGTACAATGATCAATGGATAATAATTGTCTAATACAAGGTTGTTCTAGAGGATCACACCAAAATAAACAGTGACAGAAAATTAAAGTGAAGTACAAAATATAAGCATTCCAAACTCAGTTATTCCCATAAGGTGTTATTCCCCAGACCATTTTCTAGGCAACCAACATTATTTATCCTTCACTGATTGAATAAATGACAAATATAAGTCCATAGATTTCATAAACAGAGTAGTATTTTCTACTTAGACCTAAATTCCTTTTTTTGAGCAGCATCAAGATTCCCTATTTTGCCTATAATATGTTTCTAGAACCTTGTGTTGGCAAACTTTTTCCCCTACCTTTTCATCAAGAAACCAATGCTTTTTACCAACATAATAACATATAAGATAATATAGGATGAGTTAGATGATATTGCTTTGAAATATGCAAAGTCATTTTGCTTGTCCTAATAAATTCTATGACATTTTCAATAAGAAAATAAGCAGCAAGGAAACATAAAATTGTGAGAATTTTATTTCAAGTGAGTTCGTAGCAGCAATACATCGCAATTAATCTTTGTAACTTTAGAGAGCAAGTAACCTCTGTCATAAAACTACATTCATTGAGCCGAATTTCTACCTGTTTCTGTAGTAAAGGATGGAAAATTAGACCATTCTAACAATAGATTTATAATGTTGGTTTGGAAAACATACAATTTTTGTATGGCCCACGGAGAGTAAAGTTCAGCAGTTCATATGGTCCAAAAATATTCCGGTTATGTATCTTCCAACCTGCCAAATTTTCTTTGATGCGTCGAACCTCACTTTCATTAAATACTTGTAATAAATTAGGAAAGAGCTTTAAATACATCCTTAGCCTTGGACCTCTTTCCCAAATATAAGAATCAATATGCAACTGATACCACATGAGAGAAAGATCCTGAGCTAGCTCTTTCTTGAAAGTATCTAGATATGGACGAAATTCTGAGATTCCAGGACTCTTCAAACGATATCCAACTCCAACAGGAGCAGCACAATAACAAGATACAGGAGCAGCAGGGACATATTCAAAAAATCCTTCCGCAGGGCACTTTGAAGGTGAACAAGCACCTCCAAAATTGGTTGAGCCTCCAGGGAATCTGTTTACATAATTAGACCCACAAGCTTTGGCTAGGTTTGCTCCATTTACATTTGAACAAATCTGATTTCCTTGAAGCCTAAATACAAGAAGGCAACATTTAAGATATTTATGAAAATGGAAGCAATGTCAATCAAGTAACCTATATGTAAAAAAATTGGCACTACAATTATTCAAAAGTTTTTTGAAAATAAACTTTCAGGAATATTTTTTGGAAAATTGATAACATAACCAGTGAAAAACTACTTTTAAACCACCAGTCCGAAAGCTAGATGAAAAAGGAGAATGGTCGTCTAAGGTTTATAATTAGCTATAAAAATTTCTTAAATATTATAAATAATAAAAGAAAAAAAATTGTTGTTGGCTCCATATGATGGGATAAAGGAAATCATTACTGATGATTATTGTTATTTTATCAATCGATTTAAACACTGTTGCATGTTAGTTACATTTCAGCAACAAAAAGACAAGCAGCAAGAACATGCTATTAGCCAATTACTATAAAAAGGAGTTCAAATGTGTGTGTGTGTGTGTGTGTGTGTGTGTGAAAAAAACCTTTTACACTCTTCTCTCCCCCGCTTCTCACCCACAGAGGCTGCAGTAGCCATTTCCAGCACACTCCAACAGGATCTCTGGCTAGAAATATATATTCTGTACGTACTTTAGAAATATATTTTGCATGTGTATATATATTGTACACAAAATTACAGAAATAGAACATATATGGAATAATAATAGTATATACAATATTAACTAATAAGGGCACTTAGGCAGGCACCTACCCATCCAAGGCACCCTTACCCTTGGCTGGTTATCTAGCACCCGATCACCTTACCACCTTAACAACCTTCGTTCCAAAGCATAGGTATTAAAATCACATGAAAGCAAAAAATAATGATACTTGACAACAAAAGGATGAGAATTCAAAGATAAAGACACAAGAAGAGTTTACAGAGTCATCCCAACAAATGATGCCTTGGCATTTATGATCCACAATACCACTTTGTGTGGCAAACACACACAACAGCAATTTTAAAGCAGATTGAAGAATTCAAAGTGCTGAAAAGGGAGGGAGGAGGAGAGATTATTAACTAAGGGATACGAATGAAAACAAACAAATGCAATATAAATATAAGCATTACCATATCAACATTGGTTTCTAAAATTTCAATACAAATATGGATATTATATGAATAGCCAATTCAAGATTTATATTGTTAAAAAATCAAAACAAATACAAGTTTGGATACTGAAGATGATACGGATTTCTATCAGATATTGTTAGAATAAACAAGATTTTATATAAATCCAAATTAGGGCTATTATGTGTTGCATAGTGTGTTATTAGTTAAGTAGTTGTCCTCTCTGTGTTACATCAATATGTAGACATCTTGTTTGCGGATAATGAAATAATCCAATCTTCCACCATATCTTGTCTCCACATTGTATCAAAGCTTAAATTTTCTAGAAAGAAAAAGAGAGTAGAAATGTGCCACCTTGCACTGGTGACAATGGATACATCTCCTTCCCCCTCTTTCTATACCACCTACCTCCTCCTCGTTATCCTCCTAAAATTGCCAAATACTCCAACACCCACTGTCCAAATGACCTCTCCACCTGCAAGACTGCAAAAACCATCAAGCGTGACTAAGAAACAGAGATTGACCCCATCACAATCTTCCTCATCTAGCCAATTTTCACAATCGTGTTTGTGCCATTCCAAATTGGTTTAAGTTTGTTCATAGCATGGAAGAGAGTGCTGGTCCACACCCCCTCACGCAAGAGATGTGGGCTATAGAAGAGAGTTGCATGGCCCAAGCCCCTATCATGCCTATGTGTCTCCCAACATCATAGTCACCACACTTTTCCACCTTTTTGCCCCTCTATTGCAACTTCCTGAGAGGAGAAGAGGAAGCAGGATGAAGAAGAAAGGGTCGGGGTGCTGAGGAGCACATGATTAAAAAGCAAAAAAAAGATAAAGGCAAGTGTTGTCAAAACAAAAGGATGAAAAAATAGGAGCAGATGCTGGCCAGTTGATGGGCAATAGAAAAAGTGCAATGACATCTAGAGAGAAGACAAAGGACTGATCATCTAGAGAGAAGACAGGGGACTGATGTGCAACAAAAGTGAGGTGTCAAAAATAGGTGGAAATAAAAATCAAAAAAGATAAAAAGGTTCATTCTAAAAAAGGAGAATAAAGAATCTAGAAAGAGAAAATTTGGCATGCACCTTGATAAGGATTATTATGTGTTGAGTAGTGGGTAATAGTTTCATAATGCAAGTCATATACTTGTCCTCTCCATGTAATCTCCATATACAAGGGGGAAAAAAATCTCCATATATAAGGGTCTTGTTAGTAGTTAATGAAACAATCCAATCTTCCACCATTTCTTCTCCAAAGATGCAAACACAAGTAGAATGTTAGGTCTAATAGATGTGTTTATGTCAGATACAAATACAAATCAAATATTATTATGCATTTGTATTGGATACAAATATGAATAGAATATTGGAATACACCAATAATCCTAAATACAAATAATCTTAGATATAGTACTAGAACATCATGAAACAGTATTATACAACAATCTCTCAATTTTAATTATAAATTAATTCAAATTTTAAAATAAGATAAATGGTGTACATATGTAATGATTTACAAAATTTTGACTTATTAATATTATTATCTGCATCCACTAAAATTTATAAAACCTACCCATATCTGTATCCATATCTATTCAATTTCAAAAATCATATCTGTGTCAATATCTATATCTACCAAAATACAGATATAGATATCAATATCAGCCCCATAATGGATACAAATATGGATATCCATGGATAATTTATATCTGCTTGCATCCCTACTGGGGGAATTGTCAATACAAACCAAAACTTACAGACCAGTGATCATCAACATAGAGTTTCGTATATTTGATTTTAGAATTTAACAAGCAGAGAAAATTATGTGGCTGGCTGAAATGTCCTTGAGGTAAAGTATACGGTCCGTAGGCACAAAACAAAGCACAGAAATAAATCAGAAGTTAGCATAAAATGGATTGATTTTGAAAATTAATATATAAGGAAAATCTTGTAGATGGAATTCAAGATTTAAAAAAATGTACAAGTATATGCATTCTAATAATAGCACCATTCATTACATGGATTGATGTTTTATCTAAATAGTTTAAATTACACAATAAACAACAATATGATTTATTACTAAGACAACAACATATCACATTTTTTATTAAAATTACTAACCTAAACAATATTTGTTTGTATATAACTACTTATTTCATACATGCTCAGTATAAAAATTATAAAAGAATATAACCATTAACTTACTCCTTTTCTATTAAAATATCAACAAAAATCCATTTGGAATTTTACTTGCAATCAACCACAAACAAAATTTCAAAATTAAAAAGAGAAATCACTTTTAATGAATAAATTTCATTTCCATTTAAGAATTATTGAGGTGAATAGTCCTACATTAGAAAAACCAATGGCAAATCTTAGATCTATAACATAGTAAGTATACATTCTCATCAGCTACATGGTTTGGTGGTATAAAGAACTCTCACATAATATCAAAGTTCAAGCTTGTACACTCTACCCATAAGACACATGCAGGCGTAGGCCCTTCCATCAAATGATCTGGTGCAAGAATTAAAAATCAATTGCACCACATATGTAGGAGAGTGTTGAGACAAATAGTTCTACATTAAAAAATCAATGACAAATTCTCAACTTATAACATAGTAAGTTTATTTGTCATTGGTTTTATGATGTAAAGAATTCTAACAAAAACATGTTATTTTTTTATGAGATGAAAATAATATAACATTAATATATATGATTTCTCAATAGTCTAAACTTTGGGGAATAAATTTACAAAAACATGTTACTTTTTTTATGAGATGAAAATAATATAATATTAATATAAATAATTTCTTAATAGTCTAAACTTTAGGGAATAAATTTTATCTGAAAAGTGCTCCATTACCCAAACAGATGGGAAAATCATAAAAATTACATTTTAATTTCATTTCATTTTCCTTTTTTGTACATATGGATTCTTGAACAAGTTTACATACAAGTATCAAATATGAGATAATCAATGCAAATAAATAAATATTTTTGTTATATTTCATGTAATTGGGTATATGAATCCATGGATCCTACACCTTATATATGTATGTATCTGTCACATGTATCAATAAGATATACAGATAGAAAGATTTTATTTTAATATGGTATTGAGCTAGGGCGATCAACAATCGGCGAACGAGCTTCTACAAGTCTCTGTGGCAACCGACGAATGAGCTTTTGCATGTCTATGGTGTCTGTTGCTACGGGTTTCCGCATCTCCAAGCGGGCGTGTCTCCAGGTGCGAGTGCATCCTTCTTGGTCGCAAGAACAATAGCGTTTGCTGGAACGCGTGTCTCCAAAATGACAATCAGGTGTGGACACATGTTTATCCTTCTCACAGGGACACGTGTTTCGTGCTCTGCAGGCACACGCATCTCCAAGTGCAGGCACATCCTTCCCAAATGTTTGTTGGAAAAATAGTATCCTTCTTGGGCGAGCATCTACTGTAGTTTTCTGCAGGTCACGAGAACAGTAGTGTCGGGTCTTTCCAAACACGTGCATCTAGCTTCTTAGGTTCTCTTCCGCTGATGTCAAAGCGCGAAGGTATCTAGGTCAATGGTGGTTGCTGACCTTTGTGCAAATAGTGGCTACTAAATCTACCGGTGTTTATTGTTACAATAAGACCTGATGACCTTCAGAGAAATCGTGATCGATCACTGTCCAAAACAATAGTCAAACTTAATAAGTTCAACTACCATACGTGATCGTTGAGCTTCTTTACCTTTGTGGCAGCGTAAAAGAAGAGTTGACACCTCACTCAACTACCTTCGAATGTCAAGGATGCTGTGTATGATGATTGATTTGTTGATGATACTACAGTTATTACTTGATTTGAAAACAGTATCAAATCGTCAGTTGCTAAGGGTGTGATGATGTTTCATCCTACAAAGCTTATATAGGACACCCTAAAACAAATATATGCGGAAGAGGGAAACATTTTGAGAGTTTATGACATCTATGAGAAGATACTTATACTTCGGATGTCTGGGCAATCAGTGCAAGAGTATTACGAGACAAGGAGGTCCTTATTTGAAGAATTAAATGTTCTTCAACCACCTACCACCGATCTTGTGACACTACAAAAGTATCGCAATGATCTCCAGGTAGCTGCCTTCCTATCTAGTCTTCCAATGGATTTAGTGTCTCAAGTCCGATGGCACATTTTAGGATGAGATACTACACCAAATTTGAGAACTGCCTTTGCCAAAGTTTTACGCATATCCAAAGCAAGCAACATGATAGGTGTAGAAACACAAGAGACCTTAGCTTTAACTATCAGAAACACAAAATAGGCAGGATAACCGTCCCAATCCTGAGACTGGAAGGCGTAGAATTCATTGTTCTCACTGCGGGAAAATAAACCATAGATCAAAGAAATGTTGAGAGAAGTTTGGAAAGTCAATTTAAGCTCGGGCAATGACAAAAACTAAGGATACACCTGGTGCTACTTCTGAGGCATTGATTATGACTATCACTCAACAGGAATATGAAAACCTAAAGCAGGTACAAGGCTCCAACTCCCCAACCATCGCGTTCTTAACTTCCACCTCAGGCATGGCCATAGATACCAGTGAGGCTCAACCCTAAATTATCGACTCAGGTGCATCTCAACATATGATAGGCTGTCTAACCTTTTTCTCCCACTTACAGAAAATTCCAAACCTACATAGTGTCACTATTGCCAATGAACATTCATGTCAAATATCTAGACGCGGCACAATTGATGTCACCTCCGATATTCAACTTAAAAACACTTTATATGTTCCTGAACTATCTGAACTTTTTATCTATTAGTTCCATTATAGTCCAATTATCCTGTTTTATGACTTTCTTCTCTTTTCATTGTAGATTTCAAGACCTGCAAATGAGGAAGAGAATTGGTTTGTGTCATAAAAGAAACTCTGGAGAGTATATTCTAGTTCATGATACTCCTTTCCGTGGTCTTACAATCTTGTTATCATCTACTACTATGTCCTCTCTTCTTTGGCATCATCAGTTAGGTCATCCTTCGACTCACAAGCTTCAACAGGCATTGCCTTAGGTTACTATATCAGATTTTGATTGTGAGTCCTATCAATTAGGAAAACACTGTTGGTCTACCTATCTCCATATACTTCTTCCTTAGAGTTGTGCTATGTTTGACTTAATTCATTGTGATGTATGGAGTCCTAGTTGTGTTACTTCACCAAATAGATATCATTATTATCTTTGTCTTGTGGATGATATCTCGAGAGTATGTTGGGTGTATATATTGAAAGATAGGAAGAATATTGTAACCTCTATTAAAAATTTTGTTAATGAAATCAAAACTCGTACAAATAATACATTAGAATTTGTTAGCACTATGTTTCAAAATTTCTGTTTGTCCCAGGGAATCATTCACTAGATGACATGCCCTCACACCTCTCAACAGAATGGAGTTGCTGAGAGAAAGCATCATCATATGTTGGATATTATTAGGACTCTTCTTTTTCACATGAAAGTTCCAAAATACCTATGGTTTGATGTTGTCCTTACTGCTACATATCTTGTTAACAGGATGTCATCCTCTTCATTAAGGAAAGAGATTCCTATTCATCGCCTTTACCCTAATAGAAAGTTGTTTGGACTTACTCTTAAAGTGTTTAGGTGCACTGCATATGTTCATGATCTTAACTTTGGTCTAGATAAACTTGATATCTGTGCCATCAAGTATGTGTTTGTGGGGTATTCTAGAACTCAAAAAGGTTATAAGTATTATTATCCCTCCACAAAATGCTACTATATCTCTGTTGATGTTACTTTCTTTAAAGATTAGCCTTATTTTTCAAGAGATATTGGTCGCATTGACCTCTCTTTGCCTAATTTGACTCCTATTAATTGGGATGATAACATTCTGATTGAGGATTCCCAAAGGGATAGTGGTGTAGAGTCTTCAAGCACTGCTAGAGATGACAACTTGGGTGAGGAAATGCCACTACATGTGTATTACAGGAGACGACATACCCAAGCTGATTCTTTGGCCTCTCCAAGGACCTTCTCGGATGCAGATCCTCACACTAACCACTTTTACTAGTCTCCAGTAGATTCTAATGAACTTCCTATTACTCTCTGCAAAGGTACTCACACTTGCACCTAACACCCCATTGCTAGTTTTGTTTCCTATGACTACCTAAGTCCTTATCGTACATTTACTTTAGTTGCCATATCTAATAATGTACTAGGGACATATTAGGAAGTCTCACAAAATCCAATATGGAAGCATACCATAGATCAAGAGATGGAAGTCTTATGGTCACGTGACACATGGGAGCTGGTTTCTTGCCCAACTGATGTAAATCTTGTCTCTTGCAAGTAAGTCTTCACAATGAAATACAAACCAAATGATTAAATGAAGAGACACAAGGCTCGATTGGTTGCAAAGAAGTTTACACAATAATATGGAGTTGACTATGGTGAAACTTTCTCATTAGTTGCCCGTATTAATTCTATCAAAGTCCTACTATCTATAACAGTTAACCAATAATGAGAACTTCATCAACTTAATATAAAGAATGTCTTTCTCTATGGTGATCTGGTAGAAGAAGTTTACATGGCACAACCCCCTAGGTATGTTGCCCAAGGGGGACAACTAGTATGTAGATTGAGGAAAGCTATCTGTAGGCTAAAATAGAGCTCCCAAGCATGGCTTGACAAACTAACTGAAGTGATGTTTGCTGAAGGTTTTAAGAGATATGCTATTGATCACTCTGTGTTCATTTGTCATTCTGATCGAGGCTATACTATTTTAGTTATATATGTTGATATTTTACTTACAGGTAATGATAGTGAAGGCATTACCAATACCAAGGAATATCTTGCCAAGATCTTTGAAACAAAAGATCTTGGAAGACAGATATTTTTTTGGTATTGAATTTGCTTACTCCAAGGGAAAAATGATGTCATCCCAACGGAAATATGTTCTTAATTTGCTTGCAAAGACAAGAAACTTAGGTTGCAAACTTGAAGCCGCACCTATCGAGCAAAACCCCTCCTTTTGGGACTTGTCTTCAAAGAAATTGGTTGATCTAAGTAACTATCAGAAGTTAGTTGGAAAGTTGATTTATCTCACTATCACTAGGCCCAATATTTATTACACTGTGAGATTGTTAAGTTAGTTCATACACCAGCCTAAACTAGTACATTAAGTAGGGGCCTAAAGAGTGCTAACTTACATCAAGGAGACACCAGGAAAAGGTTTTTTATATCAAGCAAATGAGCACTTGAAGATTGAAGCATTCTCTAATATCGATTTTGTAGGGGACAAAGGAGATAGGAAATCTACCTCTAGATATCTTACCTATGTAGAAGGTAATCTAGTCACGTGACAGAGTAAGAAACAAAATGTGGCGTCTTGTTTAAATGCTAAAGCTAAATATAGATCTATACGGCTCATCAGTTGTGAGTTGGTATGGTTTCATTCCTTCCTAGGAGAACTTGGGATGACTATAGAAGAATCTATTGCTATGCACTGTGACAACCAAGCTGCGATCTATATTGCACAACATAAAACCTTCCATGAATGTACTAAACACATAGAAATAAATTGTCATTATATTAGAGGTATGGTAGTAAAGGATATTATCTGCACTCCTCACGTTTCATCTTCTGAAGAGCATGCTAACATTCTCACCAAGGTGCTATGTCGTAAATCTTTTGATTATCTTTATAACAAGCTGAAAATGATAAATATATATTCTTTAACTTAAAGGGGAGTGTTATATTTCATGTAATTGGGTATACGGATCCATGTATGGATCCTACACCCTATATATGTATGTATCCTTTACATGTATCAATAAGATATACAGACAGAAAGATTTTATTTTAACAATTTTAAAAATGACTAAAGATAGTAAGATGATCATAATTAAAAAAGTAATTAAATTTGTTGTTACGTCCAAGATTTATAAAAATGTACATAAAGATTGTGATAAAGTTTTTGTTATTTGTATATAATCATGGTTTCACTTTATTTTCTTTTCAGTACACATGGATTTGGAAGGTTAGACAAGTATAAGCAAGTATGGATTATGAAAGAATTAATGCAAATAAACAAAGAACTTAAAAGTAATTAAAGGTAATAGGAGAGGAAATTATAATTAAAAGGGTACTTAAAGCATAAGAAGAAATTTTATTCTTATATCTAAAATTTATAAAAAATAAATAAAGACTGTGACAAGGAATTTTTTTTTATAGTAATAAAACAATATCATAGATGTGAATCATAAGATTTATTCATAAAATGACAAACAGCAGAAAGCTCAGGACCAGACATCTCATGGGGCACTAATGTTATACAATTTCTTTTCTTGAACATTTATAGGTCATGCAAAAGAGAATGGATATTACATATAAAAGATGCTACAATGCTTCAATAAGATCATAATCAATCTGCAATATAGACATACATGATGATGACTTGTGGAGGATGTTTCAGGTCACCAGAAATCTCTGAAAGATTGTTGTACTGCACATCCCTGTGAAGACACTTTTCTTCAGATGCCACAACCATATGAAAATACAGCATTTGAAACATTGACTGAGAAATATGATCCTAATTTTTTGGTCCTTACACAATAAGACTTTCATTTGCACCAAAAGACATGTTGTCCCAAATGGCAGATGACAGAGAACCAGTCAACGAATTATTACCGAGCAATCTGAAAAAAATGGACATGAAACCTGTGAAAACTAGCAAAAAGCACCAAACATTTAGTCTATCTATAACAACTGCTGAATCTAAGGAACTAAAGCATAAATTTGCTCTTCATTTGAACTGTAAAAGCTCCAACTTCATGTATCTGATATAACTCAATATATCACTTATAAATAAATGAATGATTTGTAATGACGGTAAAAATGCAGGCAAAGATAAGAAAAGTTTCAACAAATGAGGATCATTTTCTCTATCAAATAAAACTCAACCAAAAGCAATTCTACAAATACTCTATTCAGGTAAGAACAAGCATACTTACAAGAATTGGAGAACAGGAAAGTTGGAGAAATTCAAAGGAATGGAACCATTCAGATAGTTGTTTGATAGATCACTGCAAAATGGCATGCAAAATAACTAGAATATGAAGCAAAATTTGTAAAGAAAAATATTCCAGAAACATTGAAAGGATGAAGGATCAAATACAACTATGAAATAATCATTAATGAAAGTTACCAAAAGATCCACATACATGGTAGTAATGTTTTGAGATAGTTTATTAGATGGAAGAGATCCACTGAGGAGATTCCAGCTGAGGTCTCTGAAATACAATCCAAACCATGTGATCAGAGTCAGACACCATGATGATTTACCGATATATCTCAAATTCTCAATCAACACATCTTCTGCTTATCAAGACTAGTGTCATCTCACATATGTTAGAAAACTCACAAATATGTAAGGTTAGGTAATAGACTCAGGTCTGGAACACGCCCCTGCAAGTTGCAGTTTCTGAGGCTTCTGCATATAGGTAGAAGAGTAACTGAACTTAGAAAAAGAGAACACATTGTGAAAAGAAAACAAATCTAGAGTTGCTGGAACAATGCATGTCCAATGTACAAAAAATAGAAAACAAACATATACAGATTGAACAAAAAACATTAAATGGTTGTTAAATGGCCATTTTTACCATTTAACATAAATTCGACAAAATGAATTGTGTTTAAATTTTAAATAAATGGTTTTTTTTCCATTTTTAGAATATAAGGTATGTCTATGAGGAAAAAATTTATTCAATCTTTTTAATATCCAGGCTTATCCAGCTAAATTCTCCCAAAAGGTAAAGGTGATACAAAAAAAAAAAAAAACTAATGAAAAATGAACTTACATTTTAACAGCACTCTTCATTTTGCCATAAGAATCTGGAATTGAGCTTCCACTGAAGTTGTTGTTATCAAGCTGACTGGCATAGAAAATATACATATATTTAGTTATATAAGTTTTGAAAACTAGATAATCATATGCAATTGCATAGTTCAAGGAAAAAAAAGGATCTCTCTTTACCTACTTATCTATCGATCAACTCTGTGTGTGTGGGGGGGGGGGGGGGGGATTAAAGACCAACAAAGCCTTCAGATGTATTATAGCTGTATTTTGGGAGATGTGGTCACCATATTTTAAGTAGAATGAAGTAGCAGCTAGTATGAGCCTTTTGATCAAGATCCAATGGTACCAAAAGATGCATTTAGTATTAGTGATGCTATTTCTTAGTATTCATTTTTTCTTTTTTACAAAGTGTACATATAAATATACAGGAGATGAATTTTGTACTGTGTTGCTGTTGAAAAAAATCATTTTCCTGTATCGTGTTCAATGATTTTTAACTAATTTTTTGGGTGTTATTAATATTATTCTAGTCTTTTCTAGTGCCACTGACAATATTTTTATATGATTTTAGTATGTGTAAAATGATGTCTTACATTTAGCAAAATGCATTCAAGTCACACTGAATGGCCCTTTGTGTGAGTGTGCGTCTATATTGATTCCTTATGGTTCACCGCAAGGAATCAATGACAAACACACTCACTCATAGGGAAAAAACGATAAAATAGCAAGCACTAAACTGGCAGTGATCAATAAGGGTAATGGACAACAGCAATAGAGCTGCATCATATAAGAAATATCAACCTGATTGATGCTACATATGAGATGCCCAAATAATATGGCTATTCCAAGGCCTATAAACACAAAGCATGCTCTCCAATCTCAATTCTCAACAGTTGTGAAGTGGATGCAAAAATAGGTTAGAAACATAATACAAGAGCCTTCATCCTTATTGTTATCCTTTCCAACGAAATGGGCAATGAATAAAGGTAAAAGTCTTCTTTTTCAAGATTTATCCACACCCTTAAACCATCCTAGGAAATGGATAATAGGTGTAACAATAATGATAAGGAAAGCAAACAATAAATCACAATAGAAAAAACTGTACTATTTATACACGATCAACCACATATTGGATAGGAAATAATGCAAAGCCTTTTCATGGTTCCTGAAGTTATCCATCTATATGTAAGAGACTGAACCTGAGTTTACTGATTTATGACTAAAAAAACTATAAAATATTTTTTATCATAGTTTCAAATTTTGCAGCATGCAAGTGAAATTTGCCAACACATGAAAGAAATCCAAATTCATTACATGATATTCAAGTGTGACTCTAGAAAACCTCATGTAGGTCCATATTGGTGCCATTTTTCAGTTATTTAACAATGCATGCCTGTTGAAGCAGCAAAAAAGGACCCTATATGGTGTGACTTAGATATGCCTTATTGATTTGCAAAACTTCTCTATTTATGGTGCTTTGTTCACGTTAACAATTTAAATTTTGATACCATATAAATTCTATTAAATAATCCATCAACCTTTTCAGTCAGCTCACTCTATGCCTCTACAATGTTTTACAACATAGAGGAAGATAGAAGGAATTTACTAGATTCATGTGAAATAACCCTATGCCTACAAAGGTATAGTATTTTGGTTGGTCACGCAAGAAGCAATTCTAACACAAATGGCCTTACAACAAGGTCGTGGGTATCTGGAGACCAGGTGCTCTTTTTGCAGATCATAAGTAGACTAATCGAGACACTTGCTTTTTGAGAATCAGGAGATGACAGTCTAGTGGGAGAAGTTAGCAGGCCTAATGTGGTGCCTTTTTGGTAGTGTGGAGTCTTTCTAGAAGGTGTGGCTCCATGGTCCTACCCTCTAGGGCTGTAGAAGGCAGGTGTGTGCAATTCTTCTGCCCGTTGCTGGTGACTCAGATGGTTAGAGAGGAGTGGGAGGGTCTTCAAGAGGGAGGAGCGACCTTTCCATGATTGGAAGGAGCAGGTGGTGGAAACATTGTCTGGGTGGATGCAAGGTTGGCAACTCAAGTGAAATTGGATGAGCTAATGAGAAGTTAGCTTTGATTATTATGGATTCAGTTTGGACTAGGGTGTCGATGTGGCTTTCCTTTGTCATGTCATGTCCTGGTGTCTGTTTTCTTCTCCTTTTTGTTTTCTTTCCAATATTGAGTTGGTTGTTGGTTTGCTTATCTTATGGATAAGCCTTTTGTATCTTTTATTTTATTTTAATAAATTGATTGCTTATTGCCCACAAATAAAACAACCATTTCTATAATTCATAATGCCAAATTTCATATAGTGTATTATGCTTCCTTGTTATATGTTTATTAGAAAAAATTTTAAATGCAAACATTTGTATTGTTGCCCACATCAACATAAAATGGACTTTCAAAATGAAAAATAAAATAATCAACTTGTACGTTCTACGTTTTTTACCAGAATCTCCACTTGTACTTCCAATGATGTCTGGTACTTCATAATTTGAATGAACTGTATCCTTATTTAGTAATATAAAAATGGTTAAAGAACTAACTTTTTCCAATTTTCTACACTTTGAGAGACCAGGTAGCAGGGTAATAGGAAAATGAGAAAGAATTTGAAATAGGTAAAAAATTCTTCACCCACATCCTTCCCCCGGCAAGTAGGAACATTTCGAATAAAAATACTATTTTACCCACTTATAGACTTAGATATCAATCATTGAGAAACTCGCTTCAAGATAAATTTATTGAACGAATATATATATAGAGAAATGCAGAGAACTAGGTAGTACCGAAGTGTGTCCAGGACATGGTGGTATATCAGAAATTTCAAGAAATCAAATATTTACAGTAAGAACAGCTTACATCTGAATTCAACAATTACATTATTAGTTATTATAAAATATTAAAATTGCAATATTTATGTTGACTAGATAATGGCTAGTGATATCACTGAATATAATCAGCACTGAAGTTTAGGTTCATTCCCCACTAAGATAATAGCTAGTGCTACCACATATCTTAAGAATTACAATTCAAAAGTATTGTTGTCGAAAATCCAAAGTGGATATTACTAGCACTAAATATAGAGATGACCCAAAAGGAAATTATGTTCACGATACACTATGAGTCTGCTGCTTTATATGGGCACATACATCATATCACATGCTAGCATTAATTTTTCTTTCAAGTTTGAAATTTTAGTCCAAAATTGCTTTGAAGAGAGAACTCCAAATATAAAAGAGATCACCATTACTTTTTTCCTACCTGTTTTACTGGATAAGCAAGTTTCAGTTTAGACAAAATAAACTTCCTGACTTATGCAAACCTTCTTTTGAGCAGTAGGAGAAATATACAATTGTAAATTCATAAACAGTTGTATAAACTCTTTTCATACTGATAATTCAACAATGCATGATAAGCAGCAAAATCTGTAACAACAAATTTATTCCATATAGCTTACAGAAATGGTTGGTGGTCTAAAAAAAGAGCAAGACCCATAATACAAGTTATCATCTTGAAGGTTTTAAGCACGATTAGTAGATTTGAATGTTAAAATGAGTTAGTCATTTAGTTGAGTCATGGATACTACAAATACGTGGATCAGTTGGAAATGTAGGAATTAAGGGTGCATTTGGTTCAAATTACATTCCTTCTAACTTATTCATAATCAAGATTATATACATTGAACAAGGCACATCAAAATGTCGAGATTATTTTACATTGATCAAAATCCAAATTAGCATGTTTGGTTTAAGGTTATTGACAGGAAACACATTTCCCATACAAAATATGCATTAGATGCATTTATTAAAAGAAATTTATGTTCTTATAAAGAGTGAAATGAACTGTAGCAACTTCTTTTTGGTAGTATAATACTTGTGTTTGATATTATAACACTTGAGTTAGGTATCATAAAACTTGTGTTCAATTTTTAAATATTATAACACTGGTGTTCGGTATCATAATATTTGTGTGCAGCGTTATAACACTTATATTTTGTATCATAATACATGTATTTGTTATCATCCCAAGATATGTCCCCAGTATGCCTGGTTTCTCATGTTTAGATGGCTTTTCTATGTTAGAATAGGCAACCTAATTACACACTACATCATCAATAACCAATTTCCATGCTACAATAGCAATGAATGGCATTACTTGTAATTTTCACTTGGTTTTTTGTGAATTAACTATCATTTCAAGGATAAAATGACTTTGCACCCAAAAAAATAGCCTCTTCTCATTTAAATTCAATGGACAATTTTATCCAAAAATTTCATAATCTTAACCGCAATTCCATAGTCAACTAAAAGTTTGATTATGTCAATTGTGGGTTGCATAAAAAATGCACTATTGAAAACAAATAGATTTTGGAGATAATATATCATGTCAAAGACGTTTTATCTAAATTATGATCATAATTTCATAAACCCATAATCTAACACCCTATAATCTGAACCAACTAGACCTAAGTGTTGCTGTTAAAGAAGTGGGATCCTTCAAGAAGTGGTGAGATCTTTTGACTTCTGAACAGATTGAAGATTGTAACACCTAGTTACTGAGTTTAGCGTTAGATTGTTTAATGAAAAGAAAGAATGGCAATATAAAGATCATAACTTAACTACCATATACACTTCATGTTAAATATTTTGAGCCCAATCAGTGAATTTGAAAATTGCTAAAGTGTAACGAGGCTTAAGATATCATAAAACCTCTTTATGTTCATGATGACACATGTTTGTGAAACAATCTTAAGATATCATAAACTGAAACAAGTAGATAATGACTCTTGTTGTTGCATTATTTTAGCAGATTGATCAAATTTTATTGAATATAACAGAAACATGTAAAAACCAGTGAAGGTTTTAACAGCACAATAATATAGAGACATGGAGAGATTGGTAGAGAAACAACAAGATTAGTTGATTCATGGGAATTCATTACATACAAACCTTCATCAACATGAAAACTTAATTTACCAAAAGATAAACAAGAACCGCAGTAGATCACATGGAACTATCTGATGAAATAGAAAACATACACTATAAGCAAATTCTTAGATGCTGGAAACTCTGGAAGATAACCAGATAAGTTGTTATTGTCCAGTAAGCTGTAAAAGGAATGAAGAAATCTTTTAGTGAAACAAAAAAATAAATGCAATGGACAGCCAATGAAAATTACAAAATTCAGGAAAAAAGGAATTAAAAAATAAACCCACAAGTGAAGGAGCTTAGGCAGCCTGCCCAACTCTGGTGGAACTTCTCCACTGATTGAATTATTATTCATATGCCTGAAGGAAAAAGAAAAAGGATAGTAATTTGCAATATTTCAGTGAGCAAATATAAACAACTTTCGATCTCACATCAAACTCACAGGTGCTCGACTTTTTTCATGTTTATAAATGATTTTGGTAATGGTCCTGATATGTTATTCTCATCTATCTGCAATCTATCTAAATTAGATAGGTTGCCAAGTTCATCAGGTAATAAGCCAGATAATTTATTCCCATTCAATAGCCTGCAATTCAACAATTAAACTGCCATCAGCACAGGTTCATAAGTATATTTCACATGACAAGAACTCAATGCTAGATTAATAAACAGATGCACCAAAAACCACTAAGTTCATTGGAAATTCCAAAAAGACAATGAAAAGAAAACATAAACATGTGATGCCAATTCTATAAGTTATCTCAGCTTATCAAAACAAGCCAGACACAACACCTTTACAAGATATGCTGGAAACGGTGGACAAAACTCAAAAGCTCTAATCAGTGGATGATAAAGTGGTTGTCAGAGGTTATTATTATATATCTTAATGAGATCATAATTGTAATAGAGTAATTAGATATCTATTACATGTTGAAAATCCTGAATATTTATACTCTCTCATATGGAATATATAACCTTTTTCTTTCTCCTCTCACATAGTAAAACCCTAGGGCACATCAACAGCAGCCATCACCCATTCCCCACACAAAAATCCCATCCACCACCAACAACACTGCCAAACAGCCCTGCCACCCACTTTCTCCACAGCTGGTGCACCCCTCCCACATCTCCCATGCTGCCAAAGACACCAGCTTCATTCCATCCAGGAGCTGGCATCCAGGTTCCAGACAATCAGGACCATTAACATCCTTACAGCTGCCCTTCTTGTTACCATCATCAGCCCCAGCTGATGGTTTCTTCTTCTAGCCACCCTATAAAATATGTTGGAGATATATATTTCAGCATTCCTGAAGGTGAATATTCCTTATCCACCAATCTACCTGCCTCTGGGTTATCCCTAACAAGCTCAGTTGAATTGAGGATTAGGGAAAAAAAGTGATAATCTCATTAACAGGAAAGTATAAGTACAAGGATAAATGGGTAAACAGATCTTTAAATATCCATTTACTCTAATACAACCATTTACTTTAACAATCTACCTTAAGCTAGAGTATATAGTTTGTATACACCAAGCTTTTTACAAAGTTGAGTAAAAAGACCAACATTGAGTGCCTTGGTAAAAATGTCGACCAATTATTGAGAGACTGTGTATAGGGCGTGGATATAGTTCCATTTAACAAAAGCTGACAAACATAGTGACAATCCATTTCCATATGTTTTGTGCATTCATAGAAAGTCTCATTGCAAACAATGAAGATGGTCACTTGGCTATTACAATGTATTAGTATAGGAGTTGGAACCTTTATTCCCAACTTAGTCAGAAAATTCTTTATCCAGACAATCTCTTTTCCAGTGTTGGGCATGCCCTAATACTCTGATTCTACACTTGAGCATAAAACCACATTTTGCTTTTTACTCCTTCAAGTGACAAAATTACTCCTAAGAAAGGTATAATACCTATCTGTAGATTTTCAATCAACTTTATCACCAACACAACCTAGATCTGAATCGGCTACCACATTGAGATGACGATTGTTAGTGTAAATTAAGCTCTTGCCTGGACAACTTTTGATATAGGCAAGAACCTATAATGTTGTTTGCCAATGAACTATCTTTGATTCTTGCATAAATCAACTTAATGTCCCCATAACAAATACAATGCTAGGTCAAGTCACTATGAGATAAATGAGGTTGCCTATCAATCAATGATACTAATCGACATCTTCAACTAGTACTAGATCTTTTTCCAAAAAGAGAGAATTCGGCTCTATAGGGATAGATGTAGGCTTACACTCCAACATATCCATGTCTTTAAGAATATTAAGAGCATATTTACGTTAGGATAAAGCAAGTTTACCTTTAGTATAGGTAAATTCAATACTCAAAAAATATATTGATTTTCTCATGTCTCTAAGCACAAATGTCTTCCTAAGAAAGGACTTAGGCAACTATACCAACCACATCATCACCAATCAATAATATATCATCTACATAGATAGCAAGAATAGTTATATCAGAAGGACAATGCCGAATGAATATAAAACTGTCTACCATACACTTCTGAAAACCATGTGCAAACATAATTGAATTGAGCTTGGCATACCACGCTCAAAGACTGTTTTAATTCATAGATATCCTTTTGCAATCAACAAACTCTCATCTTCCTTTAAGCAACATAACCAAAAGGTTGTTCTATATATACTATTTCCTATAAATTGCCATAAAGGAAAGCATTTTAAACATTCAACTAAGATAAAGACCAAGATTTGTTGACCATAAGAGAAAGAATAATACATATAGAACTAAGATGAACCACAAGTGAGAATGACTCATCATAATCCACTTCATAAGTTTGTGTAAAACCTTGAGCCACCAATCTAACCTTCTGACAAGTAATAGTGTCATCAACTCAATATTTGTTTGTGAAGACTAACCTACAACCAACAATGGGAATGTTGCTTGGTTGAGGGACAAGATCTCAAGTTCCTTTGTCAAATAAGGTCTGCATTTCAGCATTCATAGCAGTCTTGCAAGATGGAAGAGAAAGAGTCTCCTCATGATTCTTGATTCAAATATGATAGTTAAGGAAAAGAGGTCCTACAAGATAAAATGAGAAATAGGATGTGTAGTGCAAGAATGGGTTCCTTTACGAAAGGCAATGGGTAGATCAATGGAGGTTGAATCTGCATTAGGGGATAGAGATGTTGATGGCGCCTCAAGAGTCATTGTAGGTAAACATTGATGTTGTCACTGATAAACCTGTAAAGGAAACTACTGAGGGATATCCACAACAACAAGCAAGAAAGGATCAACAAAGTGATCATGTTGTTGAGTAGCACCTTCTTGAGAGGCTCAAGTATCTAAAGAAGGTACTTCCATAGGAGAAGGAATGGCATAAGGTAGAGATTGAATATCTTGAGGAAACAAAGGATTGGTTAAGGAATCCTCAAGGTAGGGAACATCCTTTTGAAAAAAAAATCTGCAAAAGTAAAGAAGCGATGTGTAAAAGGATAATAACATTGATATCCCTTCTATCCATGAGGATAACCAACAAAACACACTTAATGGATCGAGGAGATAGTTTACCAAGACTAGACAAAATATTTTTAACAAAAGTAGTACACCCAAAATCCTTTAAGGGAAAAAAAAAGATATTTTTCTTTGGAGAAAGATGCTTAAGAGGTATGATTCCACCTAAAAGAGAGGAAGGTATACAATTAATTAGATATGTTGCAATGGAAACAACATCAAACTAAAGATATTTAAGAATATTCATCTCAACTAAGAGAGTACGAGTAGTATCTAAGATATGACGATGTTTACACTTAGCAACTCTACTTTGTTGAGATGTATGAAGACAAATAATTTGGTGTAAAACTTCTTGATTAGCACAAAAGGAAGCAACAACAGCTTATGTGAATTTAAACACATTATCAGTGTGAAAATTTTTTAGAATAGTATTAAATTGAGTTTGAATTTCATTGAAACCTATTTTAATAACTTCAAGTGCAAATTCATGATCTTTCAACAAATACATCCAAGATATACAAAAAAATATCGACAAACACAATATAATATGAATAACTGGACAATGACGTAACTCAAGAGAATCTCCAAATATCACAATGAACAATATCAATAAGATTTGGAGCGGATGCCAACTTATGACTCAAAAAGTTAGCACAAAAGTGTTTACATAAAATACAAGATCGGTACTAAAATTGACTTACAAACACCTAAAGTAAAGCTTCCCGAAGTTTCTAAAGAGATAAATGATGAAGACAATAATGGCAAAAGCAAAGATGAGCCATTAGAGATGCACATAGCAACAAGCCTCAAAGGAATATCATCACATGCAAGAGTGTAAATACCATATCCCAAGCCTTAAAGGAATATCATCACATGCAAAAGTGTAAATACCATATCCCAGCTCATGGCATACATCAATTCTCCTCTCTATCTATAGGTCTTAAAAAGTATAATGAAAAGGAAAAAATGTTACTGAATAGTGAAGTTGTTTGATAATCTTATTAATAGAAAGTAGATTAACAATAAAATTGGTAATATAAAGTACATAGTCAAGGGACATATTCTAGTTGATGGAAATAGTACCCTTATTAAAGATAGAGCATCTATGACCATCAGCTATGGCCATAAATCTGGTGTTAGACATTTTGGTTAAACGAGTAAACAAACTAAGGTTTCCTACAATATGGTTAAATGTCCTTGAATCAATGAGCCAAGTCTCATTATGAGAGGATGTATGAGATGCAAGGTTACCAAACTTGAGAATGTGGTTGGTCATTACTTCACTTGACTATTGGTCACAATAAATCATTAGCTCAACGAAATCAATGCATGTCATCTTGATAAGATCAAAATCAAAGGTAATTTCTACATTAGATGGAGTTGTTACAACATGCACAATAACTGGTGATCTCGAAGGCTGACCAAATTTATCTCAATACTTTTTAGACAAATGGTTCTTTCTTCCACATTAAGCACAAGCAACACGTTGTTTAGCACTTGACTTGCCCTTTCCCCATTAGGAAACACCACCACATCCACCAAATGTGACTACCAATGCCGAGACTTTTGGAGTAATAATAGATCCAAGGTTGTTGTGATAGTCAAAACATGTAGAACCTTGTTAAATATTGATTGAAGAGTAGGTAGAACATCTATAACAAGAATCTACCCATATATTTGACTGGAGATATCTAGTTAAAGTCCAACCAAGAGTAAGGCAACCCCCAATTCCTTGTGATCTCACTGTTGTATAGCAATGTCTGGGGTTAAAGGTTGATACACATAGAGTTCATCCAACAATCCCTTAAGTCGAGTGTAAAAGGAATGAGTAATACTATCACCTTGTTTGTGAGCACACAACATCTCATAAACTTCATATACACGAGAAATATTTTGTTTGTTCCCATAAGTAGCCTTGAGATTTTCTCATATGTGATGTACAAGTCAAACTCTTTAAAAGTTGCAAGCTATGCTTTCTTCTATACTATTGAACAGCTAAGATACCACTATCATATTCACTGTGTGCCATGCTATATAGACATCTGATTTGACATTAGGTTCTTCTTGAAACAGATGTTTTTCCTTCATCTAAGAGATGACAAATTCCTCAAATGTTGAAGTTTAATAGTGATAGTTTGTTTCATTTAATTTTACTCCTATAATAACCAATTTTCTAATAAAAGAGTTGTTTGACGATAAGGAAGAGGATGTCATTTTCACATGCTTGAACTACCACATGGAAATAATGTCAAAACACACAACTATTGGAGACAACAAAACTAGGTGACTTCCATCTTCAAGCTTTTGTCACATGGAATACCCCCTTTTTTTTTGTGTCTAGGAGATGCAACGAAAGAAATAGACTTTGCAAGTTTTCCAACTAGCAACGAAGCTTCTCAAGTGACAACAAAACTTGTCAAGTTTTCTGTAACACTATTTCTCGACTACCCCAATGAAGAACGTAGTCGTCAATGGTAGACTTCTTAGGTTTTCCAATGACGAACTCAAAGGAATTAACTCAACATCCACTTAGTCGTCGAACCTTACATCTACTTGGAGAAGCCCCCTAATGCCACATTAATCATGCTAGAACAGACAAATGAGACATTGGTCAACCAACTAAGGTGTCAACTTAACCTAGCTCCGCTAGAGGTAGTGACAACTCAATGAGTGACAAGAAACAACTAATCCTCAATGCATCTGAAAAATAGGAGATGTGAGCAGAAGAGATGATGTTACCGAAGCCAAAAGAACCACCAGTGAGAGAGTGATGGAAGCCTTAATCCTAGGTTAAGCTTTAATACCAAGTTGAATTTAGGATTAGGGAAAAAAAGTGATAATCTCATTAACAGGAAAATATAAGTACAGAGACAAATAGGTAAACAAATCTTTAAATATCCATTTACTTTAACAAACTCAATGGTTCTTATCTACTATTTGAGACACCATCCAACCATTATTTTTGCCAAACACAAACTTGGTTCCTCTGGATTCACATCAATTATTCGTTGTTTTTCCAACTCAAAAATGAATGCTAGTGAAATCCTTGCAAAGAATCTAAGTGGTACATCAATGAAATTGAATGAGAATAATTATTTACAATAGGCTCAACTTCAAAAAGTTTCTCTTTGCTTACTACCAGCTAAATCATGTCACACATCCCCTACTAAACATCAAGGCTACCACATATGAGGATTAGTGCATTATAGATGCCATGGTCATCTCACAGATAGCCAACAACATGGAATCTTCGATAGTTCAATGTGTCATAATGTTGGAACCAACTAAGAAGATCTAGACATGACTAGAAAATTAGCAAAGTTTTTAATATCTACAAAAAGATTTTGTTAAATCAACAAGGGGGAAGATCAATCCAAGAGCACTTCACTGCTTGTCATGCCTTATCAAAAGTTCATCAACCTTTGATGACTGATGTCAACAAGTTACAACATTATCAAGATGAGTTGACATGTAGCTTACTTGCATAGTTTGAATCCCAAAATTTCTAGTCAAATTCATAGACAGATATTAGGCCACAACACCAATCTTAATATTCAGCCCACATTCTCCAAGGCATTAAGAATCTCATCCATCTCACCATCCCTAGTTGTCAATCAATCAGACAGGCAGCAGAAGGTCATGGTCACAATACAATCAAAAGAGGAGGTTGAGGAGGACATATTAAGGCCCTACCATGCTTTAATAAGTATGCCAAGTACAATGTGTAATTTGTATTTAGAATCTAAGGACAATTTGTGGATTATATTTATAGATACATGGTCATCCACTAGTATGTCATATACCAAATTAAATGGATCTAACAAAAGAACCAAATAACTGAGGAAAAGTGAGGTGAGCCTCTAAGGCAAGGCCCAATCATGCTTTAACAAGTATGCCAAGTACAATGGATGTTTATCTGTATTTAGACTCTAAGGAATATTTGTGGTTTATATTTATAGATACATGGTCTTCCACTAGTATGTCATATACTAAATTAAATGGATCTAACAAAAGAACCACATAACTGAGGAAAAGCAAGGTGGACCTCTAAGGCAAGGCCCAATCATGCTTTAACAAGTATGCCAAGTACAATGGATGTTGTTGTGTATTTAGACTTTAAGGAATATTTGTGGATTATATTATAGATTCATGGTCTTCCACCAATATGTCATAGACTCGAGATCTCTTTACATCCTATGCATAGTGATTTGAAATATCCATATCCTAAAGCTTGTGAAGGCAGAGTTCTTTGTAATATTGATTTCTGAATCAACTAGCAAATCTTGTACCATATTATACTAAATAGTCTTGTGTGTTGTGCAAATTGATATTTTATCTAAATAGCCTAAAGTATATAATAGACATAATATTGTTTATTTAACAACATATCTCACTTTTATTATTGTTTTATCAAGATCTATAGAGAGGGAAAAGTGAGAGTGATTATTGTCATTAGATTATCCCTTGAGGGATTACAAGTGTACATATATACAGTTGTATATAAACAAATATCTGATAATCCAATTACACACTGACAAAGACAACATAAACAACACAAAAATAATGAAATTTATACCCTTCTTCAAACTAGAGTATGTATATCCATCATATCCGGCTCAATGCAAAATATGCAAAAAACTCCAACACATAAGCCTTTAATGAAGATGTCTGCTAGTTATTCAAAAAATTGATTGTAAAGTATAAAGATAACTTTCCACATCACTATGTCACAAATATAATGACAGTTAACTTCAATATATTTGATTTTCTCATAGAAGGTATGATTATTTGTAATGAATATAATGCTCTAATTGATACAATACGTCACCATAGGAGTCTCGACATCAATGTCAAGCTCCATCAGAAATGACCTTATCCACGTCATCTCACAAGTTATTTAAGCCATGAGCCTATATTCAACCCTAAATAACCAAAATCAAAAAAGATCATAATCTTGAGGTGATTGTTTTTCCCATAAGCAAGACCTTTCCTAGGGACCCCTTTGATATAGGCAAACACAAAGATAGTTCCTTTCCAATGAACTACCCTAGACTCACGCATGAATTGGAAAAGTAAACCAACTACAAATGCAATATCAAATCAAGTAATTTCCAAATAAATTAGCTTGCCAATCAGTAACCTATACTAGCCTAGATCTTCCAAGAATCTCAAAGTATGATCCCAAAAATCTGGATTCTGATTGATAAGGGTGCTTCATATCCAGTGACTTTTCAAGTTATTTCTTATTTATGTCATGTTTGAGGTTGTTGCAAATTTACATCCTAGATGTTCTAGCTTGAGGGAAATTGTTATGATAAATGGATCCTGGTTAGATTACTTCTACAATAAGTAATTGATTTCTTATTGATCAAGTAATAATTCTGTGTATGAAATTGTGCTCCTACTCAGTTGAAAAACAATAATACTATGTTATTCTCCACTTCTTGACAAAACCTTTTAACCACCACACCCTACTGAACACATCATCTGAAGAAAACCATAAAATAAGAGAAAAAAATTGTCTTTAGATGAAAAGGTTTAGACAAAAAATAAGAAAGATGGTATGCAACGTACAATAGTAACAGGGATTTAATATTGCCAATCTCCTTTGGTATTCCTCCGGATATATTGTTCCACATAACATCCCTTCAAAAGAAGTGGAAAACTATAAGATGTTGAGAAAAACATCTAACACATGGACATAATTTAAAAATAATAAACAGTCATGAATCAAATATTAATATTATGCCCCCAAACAAATGAATCACAACTTACAATATTTCTAAATGAGACAGTTGGCCAAGTTCAGGGGCTAAAGTTCCAGATAGATTCATATTTAGCAGATGCCTGGACAGAAAACAATCATGAAGACAAGGTGATTGACTCTGGGAAAAAATTAAGAGCTGAAATTAAACACATAAGGCTTGATGCTTATGATTAGTCCTCTACAGAGTACAGAACATCAATTACATTCCAGAAAGCAATATAATACAGAACATCAATTTGCATTGATTGCAGTAACAAAGCCATTTAATCAAGATGCTTTACAATGTGGGACACACTAATCTTTAGCATAATGATCTTATTACACATCTATTCAACAATGAAAGTAATCTACCTACTTGGTAATTAAGTGAAAAGTCTAGAGCTAGGAAGAATTATCTCCATATGGTGTTCATTAGATTGTGATAGAATAACTACATGTTGTGGTAGGTGTTGGAAAGAAAATAAGCGCCTACGGGTGTATAGATGTTATCAATGATATATATGATAAAATGGTAATTAGTGTTAAATTTATAAAAAAGTCAATTTTGCATCAATAAACAACAACTATCTACCTTCTTGTCTCAAATATGGATGGGTTAATTAGATAAATTCACAGTGAAATATATTGGTGTACATTGGCATATGATTAGAGTATGAGTTCGGTTAGTTTTATGTTGTATTAGTCCCACATTTGTTAGAGTTGTTTTATCTCTTGTATGTAATCTCTATATATAAAGGTTTTATTTGCTTATAAATGAATATATAACTTCTACCTTGTTTCTTATTTTACATGATATTAAAGTTTAGGTTTTAAGAGCCTACTAAGTGTAAATGTTTTAGGTAAGTTGAATGAAAACCTCAACCATCACACTCCTCCCTCCCAACCACTTGCTAGTGGTCTCTGTCTTGTCATCACTTCATCTTTGAGCTCTCTCCCAACCCAACAATTTTCCATTTGCAACTATCCATCTCAAAAAACCCTAGCCTTCAACTTTACTCCATCTCTCTCAATAGCCCCTCTCAACAATCCTCTCTAGTTCTTCCTACACAAGTGACCACTCCATCTTTTCCTTCTTCCTCTGACGACAACACTACTATCATAACTCTATCCTATCACCACCACTACTTCCATCCTCTTCGTCTACTAAAACTTCTCACATTTGTCACCTTCTCTGAGCATGAAAGAGCAAGGAACCAACGTTAAAAAACCTCCCTCCAAAGAACAAGTGTCATCATCACCCATCGCTATGTTTTCTTCCTCTTAAGTGTTAGCACATTTATGTCATCACTACCGGCCCATTCATCTACACACTTGTCACCAACACATTATTGCCACCTTGTTTGCTTACACTATTGGTGTGTGTCTACTCATGCATAGCCACCACATCGAATCCATCCCCGAGCATAAATTTTCCACTGCTTCTATCTTCCTCACTACTTGCACCTAGGGTTGCAAGTAGTTGAGTTGCCAATGGAAGGGGGAGAAGGAGAGGAGAAGAAAAGAAAAGAAGAAAAATGAAAAAAGAAGAAGAGGATGATTATATATATATGTGTGTGGTGGAAGTGAAAAAAGTAATAAAAAAAAAAAACAAGGAAAAAAAAGTTCAATACTTCATTATCAACCTCCAACTAATTACTTATACTCTTCTTGTATGTCTCGACATTGAAGCAATATTAGCTACATCAAAGTTGTGTGATCTCCATGAGATTTGAGATTTGTAGATACCTCAAGTTACCAATCCACATATTTATTGGATGGCTAATAATATTTATATGTGTGCAAGTTTTCTTTATTTTAGTATAGTCAACTAGGGTTTAATTATTTTTCTTACTTGCACAATATTACTTCTACTTGTCTACTATGTATCTCCTTGTTTATTTTGTTTTAGTTGTACTTATGTATTAAGTCAATTGCAAGTTAGATGTTCTAACTTGAGGGAAAGTGTTAGAATATATGAGTTAGTCTAGTTTTATGTTATAAGTGGGTTTAGTCTCACATTGGTTAAAATTGTTTTATTTCTTGTAATTGGCCTTATTTGTTTATGAATGAATATATAACTTTCACCCCATTTCTTGTTTTACAAGTTACAACAATAAACAACAACCCTCCACCTTCTTGTCTCAATTATGGATGAGTTAATTAGAAAAATTCACAGTGAAATATATTGTTGTACATTGGTATATGGTATTAGTGGATGAAAGTAGAATAACAATTAGTTCTAAACTATAGCTATGAATGATGAATTAGAAAATAATTTATACCAAGTAAGGTTAAGACTAAATATATGTGGTGTAAATTTAGCAATGATAGAATGAGTAACAAAAGTGTAATATTAAATACCAGAATGAATATATAAGGTGTAAATTTAGCAATGATGGGATGAGTAGTGAAGGTATAACATTAGATAATCTCAAGATCCTTGGTAAGGTTAGTAACATGGTTCATGACCTTGATTAATAAACTCATTGGTATTGACATTAAATAAATTCAAATCATAAATAAATAAATAGGTTGACGCATTTAACTCATTATTAGATGAATTGAATTCTGTTTCAACATATATGACCTGTTCATGACCCTCTAACCCATATAAGAAAACCATGCATGCATATATACGGGCATACATACATAAGTATATACATCCATACCTATGGACATGATACATACATATTATCATTAGGTTGTAAATAAGTTCAACTTTCTGATTCATTCACTCATTTTGCCATCCCCAATCCCTAAAGAAGGAGCTTTAGATGTTTAAGAAATATAACAAGTTGGTGGCATTAAGGAAGATGTTACATGTAGAGTTGAAGTGGAAAAATACACCTCAACCTTAAAGAATATACTTCATTTTGGAAGAAAGATCCATCGAGTTTTCGGGTGGACAATCAAGCAAGAGGGTGTTCAAAAAAGTGCCAAGTATATCCAAGATGAACATATCAAATGGATGCTGGTAATACTTTAAGAGATAAATTGAGAAATGGATTCACCCAAAATAAAGTGGAATTGATGTTGGCTTGAGGATAAAATGAGAGAAAAATGTATTGAATACTTTGAAATTGCACCCAAAACTGCATAAAATATGAAATGATTTGAAATATAGAAAATGTAAAAACAAATGGCAACCAAAGAAACCGAACAGAAATTTTTTTACCAAGTTACCATGGAAAAGAAAATTTCAGCCAATATCATATTTGTTATTTTGTTATTGGAGTGATTATCACTTTGTTAGTTTGTGATTTTTCCATTCATTGTTCTTCTTTCAATTCTGTTGTTTTGCCTTTTTCAATAAAAATCAATAGAAAATTATGCTATCACTTTTATGAGTTGCCTTCTTCCTTCAAAATAATCAATAGAAAATGTTGCCTACCACTTTCAAACTGCAAATGGGCTTTACATTAAGAAGCATACTGATTCCATGGCCTTTCAGTCAAATTGATGAATGTGTTTTACACTTCATTATGCTACCAGATTATATAACAACCTTGGTCTTTAGGTTTTACACAGTTGTACAGAGAATGTGAGAAATTCAGAGATTTTCAAAGCTTAAATTAACTTTTCCCTGATGAACACATGTACAGAAACGATAATGGAAAAAACATACAGGAGAATTTAAGAAATGTAAGAAAGATGTGCATACAATTCTTGGATATGCAGGTATCCATCAGTTGCAGTCTTATTGCAAGTAATGCCTCTCCATTCTCGTCTGCATGGATCCCCCTTGTTCCAAGAACTTAGCCTATTCATTGGATCAATAAAACTCCTCCTTATAGCATGTAAAGCATTGACTGCAAAATAAATACACAGGTTTAAATTTTGCTTCATTTCTTGTCATGAGAAATTGACACAAGTCAGCTTGTCTATTTTCTAGGATTCAATTTGACAAATTTCTACTTTATAATTGACAATCTTATGAATGGGATTTCTATTTGGTTTCAAGACTGTTTGACGGTATTTTACATTTACGATCCAGGCTAGATTCAATAAAATGCTTCAATCTTCTGAAATCATTGATCTTAGTTTGATTTGAGAAAATAGTTGTGTGCGGAGCAACAAGAAAAACCCAATTGATATCATGTAATGGGGAGGATTAAACATATTAGGCAAATGGTAGAAGAAGCTAATGATGGATAAGGCAGTTGTTTTATTGTTTCAGAATTTCAGGTAAAACGCATGGATTGAATGTGAAACAGGCAGGTTGCATATGGTTGACATGGCAAAAGAATAAGTTTCTACGCTACAAGGGAAATGATTGTGAAATGAGAACAAAAACAGAACAGAGAGCTTAGGTTACCCAAAGAAGAAAGAAATAACAGATGAAATAAATGAGCCAAGATCCTTATGATGTAAGTGATCGGATGGACGAATCATTCTTCATTCACACCACTATGATTAAAAGATCGATACAACTGAAGCTACACTAAATTAACTCCGATGAAAAACAACAAACTTAGAAAAAAAAAGAGAGAGGCAAGGGATGGTGCTTTTCTCGGAAAATGATGATACCACAATTATCATGTCCAAATAAGAGAATGCACTGGTCGTGGTGAAGAACATTGCAGGTTTGAATCAAATGAAAAGTAAGAAGCCTACCATATTTAGTTTACTCGATCAGTAAAATCACACCAGACAATAGATTCGACAAATGAGATATAGATGATGTTCTCAATAGCAGAAAATTCAAATTTACATGTTGGCAGTGAACCCAAAACTCAGACGCCGAAACATCTTCATTTGGTCATGTAGGAAGTGTTCAAGATTTCTCCGGAACAACAGTTTCAGGATAAAAACAAAAATCAGATCTAGCCTCGCAATGAAAAATAGGATTTGTGGTGTTATATCTTAACAGTCATCATTTTGTTTGAAGTCGGCAAGCGTAAGTAGCGACGCCTTCTTATTGCCAAGCAACACGAAAAACCAGCACAAGGTCCAAGCTCTTTCACCTTAAAATCCTCTTTTTTGCAGTGTCAAACAAAAGCAAGTAAGCCAGAATGGAAAAGAATAACGAATAGCAAGCAAATTATCTGGTCGTCCAATACCAAAAGCCGAACGCAACTCCTATTGCGTATAGGCTGTTCTCACCTTCCGCAGGATGCGTGACGTCCTGTGCTCCCCCCGAGTGCAGAAAACTGCAAACTGCCAAAGCAACCAAGGCTCCCCAGTGAGCGACACCACCACCGACACCGGCGGAACCCATTTCCCGCCTTTCTCAAAGCAGAACCGACGAACACTAGACCACCACGCCCGCCGCGGCCACCAACACCCTCCCGAACGCGACGGCGCGAAATTCCTGCCGTCACAAGTAGATCCATGGCGCGTGTCTGACAATTTTATCTTGGTAAATTTTACCTTTTTTTTGAAAAGTAAATAAATATGGATTAAAAAGCTTTGATGCGGTCTCAATGGTGGCAATCATAAAGTTAAAATAATAATAATAATAAGAGATAACATGGGAGACCGAAAAAAAAAATATTTATGACAGCATTAGTTATCTTCTGTTTCAGTTGCATCCGCTAAGTCCTACCTAAGGAGAAGGAGTGTGATCTGATAAATTTTTCCTTTTTTTTTTAACTCACTCACACTTTACTTTCACAGTAAAGTTTTACATTGAACAATATATCAAGAGCCAATTTAGTTTAGAAACCGGAAAAAAAAAAAAAAAAACTAATTACGATCATTTATTTGGTTAGCAATAAACGACGGCACTCGTAATAATTAACATCTTGATCAACGTATATACAAATTACTAGCATAAAAAAATAAAATTTATGTGAAAGATAAGTTGAAAAGTGAGAGATAAAATAACTTGAATTTTTTTGCTGCATTTTTCGAGAACGAAAAAATTCAATCGAAATAAACGATATAACGAAAGAAAAAAAAATCACAATTCAGATATTTTTGTTGTACCGATCTTCGTATTCCAAGTCGTGGATCACGATCGCACTCCTTACTCCTATGGCCGGTATTTTCGATGCATTTATCCTTTAATTTCTATAATTAATTATTCATTTGCATGGTTACGATATTTATTTTCAATAACAATAGATATTGTCTCTTCCAGCAAAAGTAGAAAATTAATTAGCGACCCGCCCCATGGAAACCAACTCCGTTGTCGTTTTCGGTGTTCAGTAAGGTGGTTGAAGACGCCACCGGTTTCGATCTCCCACCGAACTTATCTGCAAAAAGTCTTTGTTTTCGTTGAAAACTATCAATAAAACTGAGATAATGACTATTTCATTTTGTCACCGTCAATCAGTTTTCGACATTAACGCGCGTCGAAAGAAGCTCCTCTTCTTCTTTTTTGTTTTTGCCGACAAGTGGGATGTTGATAACGAAATTGCGAGTATTTCTACAATGCATCTGAGTACATTGATTACGTTGCGCACGTGATGTTAGCTCGGTAGATTTGACTTTTACCTCCTCCATACAATACAAGTACGGAGCGTTGGAATAAAAATGTCTTAAATCATAAATAATATAAAATCGAACATAAGCTTCGTGTTATGGTAATCTCTTTCTTTCATAATTAATTGAGATTTTTTTTTTTATAACAATATTACCGATGCGTGACGTCTTGCACACGTGATGTTGCTCCAGATAACCAACCCGACCCGACCCGACCCGACCCATGGGCAAGAAAAAGCGTCACGATCTCCGGTGAACCTCCGCCACCTACTACCGATCGAATGCTCCGAACGGCCACAGCTCTCGTTCAAGGTTGGTTCATCAGCAACGCATGCAGTACTGCTCCCTGACGTACATCATCAAACCTTGGGCTGCAGGCCTCTGCTCAAGGACTGCATTATATGAAAACTGCGATATTGAGGCGGAGATGTTTTAACGGAAAGCTTCTTCATTTTATGTTATACATCGATTACTCGGTCGAAACTATCATGCATGCCATCGTTTGAATCAAATTTACATGGAAAGGTAAGATTATGGGATATTGAGTATAAAGGCATGGACTAGTAGACCAATTTAATGAAAAATAGACGATATTCTGTACAGTGGTTTTGTAGAAGAACTCCCATAATCTTCAGAACCGAAGCTTAAGTCGACTCTTCAAGATAATTCCGTGGATTATCAATATTTACGAGAATTTCGGCCATTTAATAATCTATTCATCAGGCACGATCTGAATCAACAACAGTGCTCAAAATCGTATCATGTCGTAAAAATTTATATAGTTTTGATCGTACATAAGCCTGAAGTTTAGATCGAAATAATACTAAAAGTGAATAATGCACCAGATCTTTATTTCTCTTATAAAATCTACAAAAAATAATACACCAAGGTTAAATTAATTACAACATTTGTATTTAAATTTATTAGAATATCGTTAAACATAAAAATTATGATATTTAAATATCTATAAACGTAAAAATCACGAAAAGACGTTATGGATGTCAATGTTATTTAATCTTATCTTGATGAAATCGCTTTTCCACAATCAACGTCTCATCCACAGGAGTCCTAGAGAGAGAGAGAGAGAGAGAGAGAGGGATCGAAGCGGGCATAAATAAACCATTGATGTCAAATAATGTCACATTGCAAAGAAAAAACCTCAACATGTTAAAGTCCATGCAGTCTTGGGTCAATTGAAAGACTTTCGGGCCTTTTTTAGTCCACAAAGTCTTGTTATTCTCCTTTTGTCATTTTTGAGATCTGTGTTAACAATATTTAACTGCTTCCTTATTTTATCGGTAATCATGCCGTTTTATTAGGTTCGTTGGTTATTTTAACAGCACCATTGACAAGTTGTAGTATGGGTAGATATATATATATCTAAATATTGAATCCCAAGAGTTAACCTCCCACTTTTTTCCAAGCGCGTCGCTGTTCGCTTGCTGCTCATGAGTCACAACTGGATAAACCACAATCAAATCTCATCTGAATTCTTTAAGTCTTGTCAATAATTACTTACCACTGTTTCGTCAAATTACGTATCAGTTGTTTTTATACCGTTGGATGATTAAAGAATATTCAAATTTATTACAAAGGCTCAGCAGCTATTGACATTGGGATCACTACATTGTCCAAGTAATCAGCGATAGATGACTACGGGTTGGTCAATAAGGGGAGATTTGTGCATTCGGAATCTGACGGAATTGAAAATTTTTTCCATTAGATTTTAAGTCATGAGGTGTTTGTGTATTTTGGAATTTAAATTCTAATTATGTGTAAAGGTTTAGAAAATGAATTCTCAAACTAAAAGTTTGGAATTCATTTTCCAAAAGATCGCTCAACGCTCACCCTCACCTGTTGAAGTATATATTGTTAATATTTTTTATTTAATTAATTATTTTAATATTATTTTTATTAAAAATAAAAATTAATTATTTTATTATTATTAATATTATTTAATTTATAATATTAAAATCATAAATATTATTTAACTTTATTATTATTATTATTATTTTATTTAATATATAATATCAAAATTTTAAAAACTATATAATTTTCCTAACTTTCTGTGGCTAACACAAACGAAGTCTTAAAAGTCATTTATACCTAATAGAATGTTCAGAATTATATTTTTTTATAATCAAAGTATTTTAATAATTATTTATTATTTACTTTCATTTATTCACTTCATAATAATTATATTTTTAAAAAAGTTATTTATTATTACATTATGAGGAATATAGAATTTATAATTAACCTTTTATTGTTTTAAACATGTATTATAACTAAAAAGTTATCAATTTTTGTAATTTTTGATTTATTTTATATAATGATATACTTAATTAATTGATAAATGATATATAAATATTTAATTTAATAATATGTTCATTTATTAATGTAAGTAATTCATTTCTTGATTAATTACATTTTCACTAATTACTTTAATTCATTACTTAAATTTATTAAAAATCAATTCTGTTCAATTCCATTCAATTCTGTCATGTGCAAAAACACCTAAATTTCAATTTATATCAAATTCCTAAACGTGCACAAACACTTAGATTTTAAATTATTTCCATCAAATTCTGTAGAATTCAAATTCTAGATGTACAAATAGACTCTAAATGTTTAAGGTTAGAAATTGAGTGAATATTACGTGACCATGACGGGCGGGAAGAAGCTTGGGATACACAAGAACCGGAACCTTGATATTAAAATCATCTTCTCTTCCTCGGTTGTTCAAACGTCTTGCGACTTGTTCGCCACCTTGAGAAAAAAAGGAAGTTGAGACATCTGCTTCGTCCTAACATCCCTCACATCCTTTGTTCTCGTCCACCACTCAAGCTCATGTGCGTCATCTGTTTACCACTCATGCACATCATCTGTTCGCCGAACACCACCACAACCGATCGGATCCTTCAAAAAGCCCAGAGACCCACGTTGTGCATCACAATTGCTCCTCTACCGTGCACATCCGACCTCCCCTGTTTCAAGACCATCACCATCTGCTTGACGTCGTCACTCACTGTAAATTCTACGTGAATCATCTAGAGTTCTCACAAGAGCTGATTCAAAGCTCACCAGTCCATCTCCCATTCGTACGAAGCTTCTCCCATGCAAAACACGATCATTCTTCTCTGGCTCTAACCGACAAACTCAAGCGCCATTGACTGTTGTTTCACCACCCGCATCTACGATAGCGTCATTCTCCCTCTAACGAAGCTTTCTCAACCTCCACCCAAGGTTGCATACCTCTCTCCCACATTACCGCTACTACTCCTTTGCAAGTATTAAAGCCCCTTCCATCATGCTTTTTGTTGAAATAGGGGACAGACGTCATTAGTTTGTCCCTTAGTGTGCTTATTTTTACTTTATAATCTTATAAAGGTTCAAGATGTAAATATTGCATACAACACATTAATCTTATTTTAATAAAATTAATTCTTGTAACTTTATTTAATATCATCAAGGTTAATTTTAATTTTGTAGTATATAATTATTTATGTAATATATAATTATAATTTTTTATTTATATATATTTACATTGAGTATATAAAAAATAAACAAATAAATATAAAAATCAATTTAAATTAGTTTTTTATTTATTATTTATGAATTATCAAATTATTCAATGTAATAATTTAATATTTTTTACTAATCAGATAATATATATGATGATATCTTTATAAGTAATTTTTATCTACATGGAAATATTACTATCGTAAGAATGTAAATATTATTAACTTATGATTTTTTTCATAATTTTTTTAAAAATATAAACATTTTTATGTTACTTTCTATTATTTTCTAAATTGTACCAAAATACTTATATTTCCTATTGATTTTCCATAACTTTTTTTTTCTATCAATTTTTATAATTTTTCAACATTTTCTTTCTGTTATTTTTTAAATGTACAAATGGGCCCTTGAGACACTCACATCCATGACTAATTCAACACATAATGATACAAGCTTGAAGGAGTTTGAGAAGGATAGCTAATTTCTACCATTTTTTCCAAAAGTAAACTAACGGACCACAGAACAAAGAAAGGATCGTCATGGCTACGAAGCTCCTTCCGTGGAAACTCATGGCTAACATGATTAATTAATTAAACACGCTATTAAAAAAGTTTTATCATCCGGAAGACTCGAAATCAATTATGGTATGGCATTTCTTATCTTTCACAACAATAAATATTTCAGAACCCAGATACCCAACTAATCTACGGTAACAAAGAAATCATCTGATGTAAGAGAAACAAGGTCATTTTATAATAATTCAATCATACAATAAAAGGTGCCGCATGAATAGTTGCAGGCTTGCATAGGCGCTCCTCAGGAAGTTAGGGCATGCTTTGTAAAATTCAAGGGAAAATAATATATTTTTAATAACTACCCTTCGCTGTTTTTTCTGAAATCAACGTTTTAAAGTATTTAAAGCATAAAAGAGAAACTACAACACAGAAACAAACGGCTGTAGAATAATCAGGAATGGTTTTTCTCCGAAAGACAAGTCACAATAATCATTATAGAACTAGCTGCAACTATTCAATTTAATAATGAGAAAAAATGAAAGAACAAAATGTGACTTAAAATTTTTTGAGAATGGAAATGTGACTTAAATTACGGGTTTATGGTTCCAATCTTGCGCAACAGAGTTTTCCTATACAAACAAAGCTGCTAAAAGGAGCTTACCCTTTTTTTTTGCAAGTGGTGCTTACTAGAACCGTGGAAGTAGATGGCGATATTGCAAATTAATGATACAAATACAATAAAATCACATGCATTTCAGCAAGAACCGTAAAATTATAAGCCGATGAGGTCATCCGCCGCACATCTTCAACCCCTGCTGCTATATATTCTCATTGTAGCTTTGGGTACCAAAACATACCCCTTACGCCCTCTGGATCAGGCTCAAAGCCCAAGTTCTTGTAAAAATCCACAACTGCATAAAGCAGGGAATGTGATTCTCAATTTATACTAAACTGTCTAAACAAAGGGAACACGTTCTAAAAATATCTATTGAGAAGAAAACTGGAATTCACAAACTGAGCATGGCATGCATATTAACAGCATGCCACCTGTTTCATTGTTAGGACCAACAAAATAACAAATTACGTAACCAGCAATAAGTAACAAGGACACCTGATTCATTGAACAACCTTCATTGCAGCAATGATATATCTAATGTCTGTAACATAATAATTAAAAAGTAATTGATAGGATTAATATTTATGGAAGTATATGCAATTTCGTGGGCTTACAGGAGAAGGAAGATCACAATCACAATTCACAGAGAAAGCATGACATAAATCTAATCCCCACACTTTCACCTGACAGGAAAATAAATTAAAACTAATAAAATCAAGAGGACCTACACAAACCATAGGTGAGCTAAAATCAAACTAAACCACAACCTACTGGACATCAAAGATGAAACCCACTAGATTCCAAGACTCTAAAAAAGAAAACAGGACCAACAAACGAAGAGACAACAAGACCAGGACAGACACATAAACACGAGAAAAGTGCATCCAAGAGATGGACAAAACGACCACTGCCTTAACAAGCTCTTATCTCAGACATAAGACTTAAGTGAACAAGAGACCACTTTAGATAATCATGATTTTTGCTTTTATATAATTATGGTTAATTTCTCCTATTGAAGTACTCTGATGATGTAAGTTAGAAATATGGATGGAAGGAATCTTATCATGTATTTCATTAGTATCTATCATAATGGGAGACAGTATATACGTAAAATTTCCTCTTTTTTTAAACAATTATGTAAAATTTCCTTGAGTACAACTAGGAATAGGGAAATTTCAAGTGTGGAATAGCCATAAATTTCAAATCACTATGCTACCCTCTTTTTTGCCTTTACATTGTAACACTTTTTATTTTGCTATTTCTTTAAGTCATCCTTTGCCGTATATCAGAGTTTGTTCATGGTTCCAGACCATAGTAGAAAATTTTCTTATATGAATGTCAAATCACTTTCACAGCCAAAGCAACCATCGACAAGAAAATGCAACAGTGGAAATTATCAAACAAGGACTAATTTTTTCTTTGATCATATACTAGGGTTATGCCCATTTCTTGCTTGGTCACCTACCTACGAGGAATCCTAAGGCTTTCATATGCTCGTTGAGTTCAACAGCCAGATGATTTTACGCCTAAATATTCTTCTAAAGACATAAATTTAAATCAGGATTAAATTGTATGAAGATGGCTTGAAAAAATCCCTAACTATTCTCCTAGAGTTCAAACCTCATACAAACTTCAAAATCACAAGAACTCCACTTTAGTCTTCTCTCAACAAGTGTTGTAAAAAATGGAAAACGGACATTATATGGACTAAAAGTTAAAACATTTTTTAAATGGAAGTATCAATGGATTTTTTTTGAAAAATGGCATAAATAAAAATGAATGAATATAAATATATTTACAAATATACAAGTATCACAGATCCAAATAATTTAACAAAAAAAATCACAATTCTATTGCATAATTTCAAAATTATATTTTTATTATGTGTAATTGTCACTCAAGAAAAATGCATAAATGAATAAATAAATAAATATATAAAAAGTACAATTAAAGTTATAAAAAACAAGATAAGTGAGAAAATAATGAAATTATATCAATGAAAACAAATCAAAAGATGGAATCTAATAAGATTTTAAAAATGGCCAAAATGGAAAAATAGCCAATTTTCCTTAGGAAAACGGAAAAACAACCATTTAATGGGAATATCAACCACTTTTTAAACCGTTTTCCCCATTTTTCCAAAAAACGAAATAGATTGAGGTGAAAAATGCTTTAATGGCATTTAAATGACCATTTTTTTCATTCTTTACAATAATGCTCTCAACTTTTTTATTTTGTTTAAACATAGGTTCCAGCCTTCACTATGACTCTATCCCTTGAGTAGCACCCAACTTTTTTATCAGCAAAATTTTCATTTTTGGAACTCTTATCTCCATCGGTCCCATCTTTATCTTCTACCTCCATTCTTATCCTTCTTTCTTTCGTGCGATACCTTCAATCAGAGTTAACTCTAAATCTTCATCATATTCTTCTCTATCAAAAATTGCTTACAGAAACTATTCTGCTTTACCTCTTCTACAATGTCTCTAAATTATCTCCAGCTTCAACATCTATCGCAATCATATACACCAATGCCTCTTTATTTTGGCCTCAATTTATTAAATTTATCAAGGATTTATAATTATCATTGTTTTCTAACATCATTTGGATTTATCTTGAGACAATTGATAGGACATTGTCAGCTTCAACTTTTCAAGATTACCATATAAACACATCATATATAAAGTTCATAAACCCATAAACATTTATATCTTTTCTTGCATCACTAATAAGGTGGTCCAATTAAAAGCCACTACAACAAAACAGTCCAAGTTATAATCTCACTGCATGAAATCAGTTACATGAATCATGTTCTTCAATGTATTTCTATCCACGGTCAAATTTATGATTAAATTACATAAATTTAAATCTTTTCTTACAATTCCTGACTAAGTAATTTTAGACTTTCATTACTTCTTTTAATTCCTTCTATATTGATCAATTCTCTTCTACTAACTGGTACATTTTTTTGATCTCCTAAGGATATTACTAAACCATCTAAGCCAATTTTCTCTTATCTACTTAAAAGAGTTAATCAAGAAAAATACAGTTCAGAGAATACTTCTGCTCAGCCAATTCAGGATGCAAGAAGTAAGCTTTTGAGAGCCAAGTTCACAGGATAGCAACAAATCCAGATTGAACAATTCCATCTGACCAATCTCATCTCTAAAACGAGTTTTTGAGAAACATAAAAACAATTTTCTATAGAAAAACAATATTTATGGCATGATTAGTAGTCAACTAGTGCACTAGCCCTAAAAAAATATGTTAACAATTAGATAACTGTTGTTTTCAGGAAGAAAGCAAACATTTGAATGTTTTTTGTATCAGAGCAAATATGTGAATTTTAGTGCAATAAAGTTTACACATCTGATTCATTTGCCTCATGTGTTTGTACCTTTATTATCCGCAAAAAGTGTTATGTTACCAATGTCCCTTTGTAGCAATGCTCTTACCATTTGTTCAACAAGAGCCTTTCCAAGACCCTGCCCCTGTGAGAAGGTGAAAATTTCAGTGTGGAAATGCTAACAATCAGATTTCCACCTAAATATCTAAAGAGTACTTCCAGGATTTTTTTGACGATCAGAATTAATTTCAAAATGAGGAAAATGTAAATACATATGTACCATGTACCTGATAAGAAGGATCAATAAGCACATCCCAAATTGTAGCATTAAATGCATGATCAGAAGTAGCACGTCCCATGCCAATGAGTTGCTTGCAAGTAGTACCCTCTGCCAATAACTTCAAGTACACTAAGTTGTTTATCATTTATTTATATGTAGGTGATATTCTGGATATAAAATAGGGTAATAGAATATCAGCCTAAAAGAAGCACAAAAGCAATGAGAACCTCAAAAATGAGAACACTGGTACCTGTCTCTGGAAGTTTACTTGTGGAATATATGGTTGCCACCATGTAACTATTTTTCAGAGCAGCAGCTACTTTAGTTAAGGGTCTTCTAGGCCAGCCAACCTATCAAGTGTATAGTTCATGTTTACATAAAGTTAGGTCTCTGAAAAGGGAAAAATCTTGACTAGTACATATCTGAACATCGAGAAAGTTTGCAGGGCTTTGAAGAGTAAAACAGTGAAGTATGGAATATAATCAAATCAATTACATTCTATCAAAAACACAATGTGAATTTTATTTTCATTTATCCATTTGTTTTGTCAGATTTCATATGTTCAAACTTCTATCCTCCATTTAGTAGCTAATACTTTCTTTTATGCGGTATGCAGAAAAAGAAGTTTTGAGACAAAGAGAAGGTTTCCTTATATTCAGTGCAATGCATGTATAGGTGAACCACAGATCACAGGAAAAGGAAATTTTATAATTATGATTCGCAGGTAATAGTGGATTTAATGAATTTTCATCCTCCATTTCTTTCTGCAGATCCACGTAGTTTCTCAGAACTCTCAAAAATATCATGCTGACCTTAATATCAATTTATTCAATATATTTTTGAATGATTAAACCACAAAAGTCTTTGTATATTAAATGAAATCCTCTAAATTCATGAAAATCATGGAATATCATTTCTGTAATGTAAGCATATCTTTTGATAAGAATCATGCCAATTCTTAAAACCAAGGCATTCACAAGGATTTCATAACATCATTCTCCCAGCAATAACTACAAGAGGAATTATGGTACAGGTACAAATAAGCATGCACATAAACACAAAACTACCATGGAAACAGGGTTTCTCCAACATAATTAAATGTAATCAAGAAAAACAATCACCTAATCCAAAAATAGGGGTTCCTCTAACTTCCTAGACTTGATTTTGTCATAAAATGGAAATAATCAATAATTTTGAACAGTGATAAACCTCACAAAATGCAAATGCATCTTGCGAGTTCTCCCTGCTTGTACCATATTGTGATTTTACTCGTGAACTATGGCCTTATTTTTTGGGTGTGTCCTTGGTATCCTCATGGTTACTGTAATTTTTTGTGGGTACCTATAATTTTAAATTTCAATTATTCATGTAAAGACATGTATCGTATGATTTATAATCATCAATAAACAATTGTAATTACCTAACTGTAGTTGCATACTTGTAAGAGGGTTCTCAGATATCATAGAATTTTCCGTATCTTTTACATAAATACATGAATGAGAAACTTTTGTTTATTATGAGAATGTAATCACCTTATCACATAAGGCTTGGAGATCATAGACATCTACATCTCCATCTGAAGAGAAAACAATTTGTTCAACTGTTCCATCTTGCTGAGCTCTTTCAACAAGCACAATTTCTTGCTGCAAAGGTTCTTCCTCTACAGACACTATGGGTGGTTCAATCACTTGTGATGCATTCCCGGTATTATTAAACCTTCAAAAGAAAAATAAATTAGTACTGCAATTTTATAATTTTTTAATAAGTTTAAAGGCATTTATAGTCAATGCCATATAAGATGCATTATTGATGTGAGATCAGAGCAAAGACAACAATAAAAGACTCTGAAGTTCTAAGTAATTCTTTAATGCAAAAAATTGGTCCTAAGAGTGTCTGGAAAAAGGAAAAATATTTTTAAATTTTGTTAAAAATAAAATTTAATTATATAATTAGTTAATCACTTAATCTATAATATAATCTATTGTGTATTAAAATTTCAATTTAATCTGAATTATATTCATTGAGATTTTTTATGTAAAGTTAATTGTTGAAATTTAACAAAAAAAGGTTAATTTTAAGACCTTAGAAAGAATTAATACTTTTTTCTATTTGGGTATAACTTTTATGATGTATTTATAATCATGTACTACTAAATTCCATGTGTTTACTTATACCCTCCCATATATTTGTGGAGAAATATGAAGATAACCTTGAGAACGTTTTCTTAATGCTTCTCTAGGAAAAATAGCCTTTTTTAATGTTGAGGCATCATACACACAGGACAAATGATTATGTTTCCTTTTGTTTGACACAATAATGCAAAAGCATTTTAGTGTAATTAAAAAATGATTGCTGTTGCAGAAAAAAAAAATTCAAGGAAAAGAATAACGCTATACACCATGTTCATGTGTATTCAGCATAAATGTGTGCGCATGTGCTAATAATTTCAGTAATAATTTATATATAAGTGTATTTATATATCAAAAAAGTGTATCATATATATATATGTGATAATAATTTCATTAATATTCTAGCAAAAGAATATATTTAGGCTTTTTTGTAAAAGAACTTTAAAAACCTAACTACAACATAGATCCTTGTTAGATCCATTACCATATCTGCTTAGGAATTGGTCAGAATCAAAGTGTGAAAAATTTAAAGGGTACTTCACACCTAGGATTCTAGGCAATGCCAAGGCATCCGTCTAAATAAATGCTTAAAAGTATTGCATGGTCCCTACTAGAGGTGAAGAAAATGAGATACCTGGAGAGAAGACGAGTACAAAATAATGTAGTATCAACTTTTTGAATGCTAAGATAGTGAATTATCATTGTATATACATGAGAGTAACTCCACGACTACAACCAGGCGATCATCTTTCTCGCATACAAAAATAAGAAACCATGTGGCAACATTATACTTGATGCACCATGACCATGTTATACAAATTCAATCATCATCCTATAACTCATACAACGTGATTATCCGATCAATTTTCAAGCAAGAAGATTCCAAGCAAATGCAGAAGATTCATGTGGTAAATTACCCTGATCTGATGGAATCCCAGAAACTAGCCTTTAACGTGAAGTTCAACTTTTTCTTCCCTACAAGAGAAAGAAAAAGAAATACCGGTGTAAGTGCAATCATGGTCACTAACAAGCTTTAGGAATGGCTTTCATGTTCAAAATAGAGTAACAAATCACACACAACACACAAAATGTCTGTTGAGCCGCTATTTTACAACATATGACCGTTTAACTGATTTTGTCTGGCTTTCAGATGTATGAATGAGTGTTTCTCTGAAGAAATTCCAAACCTCGAGTGAACCCGACGTAGAGGGGGCCTGGAGGACGGAAGCGTTGATCTGGTACGGTTAAATGAGAAGCAGCGGATCGTAACTGACGCCTGTAGTCATCCAAATGCAAGTGATTACTCGAGAAAACCGAGAAAGAAGAGTCTCGATTCATTGTAATATCAATACGACGAGAAATTTAATCATCTTCGTTTAGAATACTTCCATATATCCGAAGCTTAAAACTATTTCACTGGAGTTAATAGAGCATATCAATAACCGATGAAGACTGAACTCAATCCCTGAGTAAATATCTTATTCAGTGGAGCTGAAAAAAAAAGCTTGAACTTCTTACATCGAAGGGGAGGAAGATGCTACCAAAGCACCGGGCATGGTCTCGCTGTTTTGTCTCAACTTCGCACCTTTGCTATGGCTTCTCAGATATGCATCGAAGAATGAGAGAAGAGGAAGCGCTGGATTCGAACGGGTAGTAGGCGTGGGCTCCGTCCGCCTCGACCGTCCACCGGTGGATAGAGTTGGGAAGCTCTGACTGGTTCCCCCGTGCTTCTTGATGGAGGTCCCTTTCGGGCCTCCGTCCGTTTAGAAACCGGACTGGGCCGACTGGGGCGGAATAATGGAAGATTTTTTGGCAAGAGCTGGGAATAAAAAAACCCTTCTGTTTAACCAAATAAATAAATCTATTTTGAAATGCGTCACATTTTAATAACGAGTTGAGGTTTTTTTTTTTTAAAAAAATCAATGTAGCTAACAGATAAAATTCAAGATAGTAAAATACTAGAAGATTGAAAATCAAAATATTTAATAGTCTATTATTATTCCTTCGAGAGATAGCTGACGTGCAATCCGTAAAACCAAACAATTGCTTTTCGTTACTAATAATAACTTGGTCTGTTTTAGTTTTGAAGCGTAATGATATCATAGTTATAATTTAAATGAATATTTTTAACATAAAGGAGTATAAATTTAGGAGTAATTTTTATTTATTAGAATTGTTGGTAGATTTTTAAATTTGTCATTTTTAATATAATATAATTAATAATTTTGTCAATATTTTAAATAATTTTACATGATACGATGATTAATTGAAAGAGAATATTTTGAATTAATATTGTCTAAATGTTTTCTCAAATTTATTAGGATAATCATGTTATGATATTTTACACGTATTTTAATATTAATTATTGTAAACATATTTTTTTAGAGTAAATATTATTTATGACATTAAAATAAAGTATAATCATTATTGTTGACAGATCTCTTCCTCCGTCCATTTTTTTTTTTTTTAATTTCTCTTTTCCTTCCTTTTTTTTTTCGCTTCCGCTGTCTTCTTCGTTTTTTCTTCTTTTATTTTATTCACTTTTTTGCTTTTTTTTATTCTCCCTCTTCCTCGACATCTTCGACAAGGGTTTGGGCGACAATGACTATAATTTACAATCCTCGCCTGTCACCCACCATTATTTTCCAATTAGAGAAGTTTATCTGTGAGTACTAGTGCGTCTCCTCCCAAGCTGATTATGTGATCACCAGTGTGTCTTCAAAAATGCATTACTTGTTTAAAAATCAATGAATGATGATGACCTCTTAACTTTCATCAATAAGTAAGAATAAACGAGAAAAAAAAGTTTTCAAACTGAGAATTCGTTTTAAAAGAAGGATAGTCGTGAATGGTTAAATATTCGAATAATTTGAAGGAGTGTTGATTTCGAAAGGTATTTCTATTTTATGCGCAATGAGTGATTAATACGTTATCTTGATATAGATAGATACAACCTTAATATTCTCTCACTTCATAATATTTAATTGAAATTAAAATTTAAACACAAAGGATATTTAAGGAAAAAGAAAAGACTGTAGGCATTTATTTTATGATTTAAATATAATAATTTAAAATATATTAATAGTGAATATTTTATTTTAAATAAATAAATATTTTTTATTTTATATGTAATTTTCATCATTGATGTATTTTAAATTATAAGTTTAATAATTCAAAAAAGAATATATTTACATCTTAAACATTTTAAATACAACTTCCCTGGCCGGGGGAGATAAGGATATTACAACTTTGGGTTCCCTCTCCCCTCGAAGACTGTTAGGTTAAAATTTATTATAATATTCTCGTTGATGGAAATGGAAGATTTAAATTCTGCAATCAATTATAAAAAACTGCAGTCCCCTTAAAAGCTAACATTTTTAGTTTATTTTGTTTTACACTTGTTACAAAAGAAAATTTGGTAAAAAAGGGTTAACTCGTGTGTACTATTTTCTTCACACTTGGTATTTACAAATAGAATGATAAGTTAAAAGAAGAAGACAACAATCAAGAATTTCTTTTTTGTTTTATCTTATTTTATTAGTCTGTCTTTTTTTTTAAAAAAAATAAAAAATTGCATTTGCTTTCGCGGCAATTTTCCAGTACAGGAAAAGGGACACACAATGGGGTCACTTTTCCATGTGGTTGAGTGGGCAGTTCTTTCTCGTGTTCCGTGGAAAAACAACCTTCCCGCGACATCCGACGCCGTCAACTTTCGGCTCCTGTTTACTTTCTCGGTTTCTCTAGCCTTGTCCTCCCGGTCGACGGACGGCTAGGATGGAACCGGTCGAACAACGGAAACGATGCGGCGGAAGCGAGTTTCTATTCCCAATTCTTGGAAGTTGTGGTGGCATCTTCGGTCAAAGGTCATGCGACAAAAGAACATCGTGTGCACGTGGCGGTACTGTGTTTGGTGCTTCTTCTTTTTTTTCCTCTTTTACGAGCCTGTAACGATTAAAATTTAAAAATAATATGTTAAGTTTATTATATATATTATATAATCAATATAATATAATATATTAAAAGAACCTGTGCGCAAGAATTACAAGAAGGTTTCAAAATTTACCCGTTGCCGAATTTCGTTAGAAAATGAAAAAACAAAAAAAATCTTTACGCCCTTCAGGGAAAAACAACCTTATTTTACTCGCGACTCGTTTATCTTTAAAAAAAAAAAAAAAAACGTTAATTTCTCTTTTTAAATACCGTACCCACTATATTTTTTGTGATTTCCTGTCTCTCTCTCTCTCATTTTCCATTTTCTTTTTTTTTGCTAATTCAAATGTTTAAATATCGTTCTAGAAAATTGTCGAAACACATTATTACATATTCTTCTTTTATATTTTTAAAGCGCACTCCATAAATGAACAAATTGTGTTTTTTACTTATCTTGTCAAGAGAAGAGCCAACACGGATATCCAACATTTGCTAAAAATACTAAATTTAACCTTAACTCCTTTGGAAAAGACAAAAAGGACCACCACGTTCCTTTCAAGCAATATGCGAGTTCTCAACTTTGCGTCTCTCCCTCGTTTTCTTTTTCACTTGAAAAGGTTAATTTTTTTTTTAAATTCAATGAGAATATCACATAAAGTACGATATATGTATTTTTCTTATATATCATTAAAAGAATGCTCCCTCACGCCAAGCCATCTTTTTGATTTCCAACATTTTTCAACGATAACATAAAAAAAAACTCCTTGATTTCTTCAAAATTCTAACCAAAATCAAATCTGTAAGGTCGAGGTTAAAAATAGTGTTCCCAACTTTTTGCAATATTATATTTGGAAACAAATTTAAAACTAAAAAAAAAATTAATCAACGTATTATCGATATCTTAAATAACTTAATCAATGTATGTAATAGATTTGGCTAATTTTTCTAATCAGAGATGGTTTCCACAACAACTTACGTTTTTAACATTTATTATACCGCCTAATTGATAACTTTTTTTTTTTTTTTAAATGTTGTTAATTATTAATTGTATTTTTCAAATAAATGTGATTTTTACGATCCTTAAAATTCATAAAAATCATAAGTATCATTGCTTCTGCCCAATCAAGTAAATTATGTGGTTTGTTAGTTTAATTGTTATTAATCTAAAAGGGCTTTCATTTTCCTTGCATTTCCGTAACGTCCGTTGAAGAGAACGGCAGACGATGGAAAGAGACGCGCTGTCTACGAGGAAAATCTCTGTCGTCCCTTACCCCAAAACACATGTTAACGCCAACAAAAGACAGTGGTTCTCTTCGCAAATAAGGCCCACACTGGATGGCAATATGGTAATCTTGTGTCTCCTCCTTTTTACGGCATTACAGTTTCTTCTTTTCTAGTCCTCGCTCGTCTCTCGTTTCACACCCTTCCCACCCTGTGTGCTTCTCAGTTCTTCTTCTTGCACAAACACAGCACACGAACGAGAGAGAGAGAGAGAGAGAGAGAGAGAGAGAGATGGTATTGGGCGGTACTTTCCCTTCATCCTTCATCACCAAGAGCTACACATCTTCCTACTTCTCCAACTCGACCAGTAGAAGGTATGCTCTTGCTGATCTCTCTGTTATCTTTGTTTTCTCACCTTTTTCTGTGGTTTCTTCTTCTGTATTGGAGGAAAAAGGGTTTCTAATCATATTTTTTCAATCGTTTTTTCACAGAGGTTTTTACCTTTTTAATAAATGGTGGCACTTCAAAAAAATTGCGTTTAATGAATGGTGATCTATATTAGTCATAGGTAGTTTTCCTTATGTTTTTCGTAGAGTAAAAGATATCATTTTGCAGTCCTTGTTTGATTTTCGTGAAAACCAGGGAGATGTTTATTATTATTTTTTCTGTTCAAATCTCTTTGGGACTGTAGTGACAAGTCATTTGTCTTGTTGTATATGCAGAATCTATTCAGATGTTGTCGGGGACATAGTGATCAACGTCGATGGCCAGTCGTTTTTGCTGCATAAGGTAGGCGACGTTTTCCATCAATAGAAAAAGAATTAAGCACCTTTCTGTTGAATAATTTGAGGGATCTCCTGTCCCTCACCCTGTATCTCATCAGTCACAATGCATTAGTGTGATCTATAATTGATGGTTAGATACTAAAATAAACCTGTATTAGGGACTTAAAAACAAAATATATAACAAAGGTCCTCACCATTCTTAACAAATTGATTTTTAAGTTGGATGCCTTCATTTTAACGGGTATCGGAGTCGAATATATATTTCTAGACTGAAGTCGTTGCATAGCCACTTGATTCGAAAATAACGACACTTGTAAGGTTTTGAAAAAAAGGTTAAAGTGATTAAAATCGTCTCATATTGAAAATAAGATGAGATATAAAACAAACCTCTTTACTTTTAACCAATTGATTTTGAGTTAAATGTCTATATTTTAATAGTTACACCTGACAAAATGACATTAATGGAGACAAGAAATCCCCTCCCCAATAAATTTGTGTTTTCTCTCTAGTGAGATCAGAACTCGGTGAAGGTATTATGGGATAGTTGGGATGAAAGGTCTGAATAATAATACTTGTATGGCTTGGCTGTGCCTTGGACTCGTCCATTTCTTTTTAGAAACTCACTGACCTGGAAATCAATGATAAGTTGCTTAGCATTTTAATTTCCCAATGACATGTTGGGGCCACCATAGATGATTGATTTAGCAGCTCAAAATCAGAATCTTGGGACTTTTACTATTTTCCTTGTGCCATACCTTGCCATTTGATGGATGATAGGCAAGATTCTCAAAAATGTTCTCTTAGAGAAGACTAGATGGTAAAAGGAATAGGCATACGACAATGCAACTTCTTAGGGTCATATGCTTCCTTTACACAATTTACCAGTGCATGCATGATCATTATGACGTCCAATGAAGAAATGCTTACGAACATTCTAATGTGATAATTCTTACAAAGTCAGCTGACACATACGTAATATTGTTTACTGAACAGATGATGGTAAAATTTGTATTGATTGACACCATATAACTTCTGCCACCCAATTTCTAAAGGAGTTAGCTAGAATGCATCTTTTCCTTTTGAATGGAATGGTCATCGCAACAAGTTTCATGTACTAGTTATGTGTCAATTACTCTCCAAGTTCTAAGCATTAACACTTCTGCCCGTTTCTCTCCGTTTGCAGTCTATTAATTACTATTCTAACCATTTTTGTCATTCAACGTGCACTTGTGAAGTTTCCCCTGATGTCACAAAGTGGAAAGATTCGCAAAATGTTGGTAGATTCTCAAGATTCAGATCTTTCAAACTTGGAGTTGATGGATGTACCAGGAGGTCCAGAGGCGTTCGGTCTTGTCGTCAAATTCTGTTATGGTACAGATTTTGAAATAACCACCAGCAATGTTGCACATCTTCGTTGCATTGCAGAATATCTTGAAATGACTGAAGACTACAAGGAAGAAAACCTCATCAGTCGTACAGAGACATATCTCAATGATGTTGTGGTGCAAAGCCTTGAAAAATCCATTGAAGTTATACGTGCCTGCGAGAATTTGCTTCCTATTGCAGATGAGGTAGGTATTGTAAATATGTGTGTAGGTGCACTAGCCATGAATGCTAGCGAAGAACAGCTGGTTTCTGGGTTAGCTTGCTTGGAATGTGATGTTGGCTCAGAGAGGCTAAAAATGGATTGCCAAGATGGGTGGGTGGAGGATCTTTCTCTATTAAGAGTTGATCTTTACCAGCGTGTTGTTTCTGCAATGGGAAAAACTGGGGTACCGTCAGAGATCATTGCTGCATCGCTTATAAGTTATGCTCAGAACTCTCTGAAGGGAGGTGGGAAGCCTCAAGTTTTGGATTATGGCCTGCCTGTTGGAGATGAACAGAAACAACTTGTTGAAACAATTGTAAGTCTGTTAGTGACAGAGAAAATTACATGTGTTCCACTCTCGTTTCTTTTCGGGATGCTTAGGATGGCAATTGTAGTGGATGCTTCAATCGGCTCTAGGGAAGAATTAGAACGGAGAATTGGCTTTCTGTTGGATATGGTTTCTCTTGATGATCTTCTCATTCCATCATTACATGCTGGAGATCCAATGTTTGATGTTGATACTGTCTATCGCATACTGGTGAATTTCTTTCAACGGATTGAGGAAGAGGAATGTGACAAGTCTCTCTATGCTGGATATGAATCAGAACCTCCTGGCTCACCCAGTCATAGTAAGGTTTTGAAAGTTGGGAGGCTCATGGATGGCTATCTTTCTGAAATTGCTGCAGATCCAAATCTGAATTTGCACAAGTTCATGGCAATCATCGAGCTATTGCCTGATCATGCCCACGTCATAGAGGATGGACTCTATAGAGCTATCGACACATATTTGAAGGTAGGATTTTTTATTTTTGAAATTTACATTTTAATCATCTTTATAACCAATATTTCGGAAATTTTTGAACTCTCATTATCTGCCAGTTCTTGTATCTCGTCGTCTATTTCTTGTTCCATAAATTTTCCCTGTGTATACTATTAGGATCATAAAAAAATTCTCTAACGAAGAATCTAGCTTTTACATATCCTAATGTGTAATGGGTCTGTCCTGAAGCATATGAAGGAATAGGAGGCTTTTCAATTACCAGATTCACATTTGCAGTATGATATCATCCGCATGTACAAATTATCCTTTCCGAAGTAATATTTTTTTCATGATTCACTTCATTTTTAGCATAATCTCTGTTCTGCTAACATTTTGATGCTCAAATCTTCTTGCAATCAGGCCCATCCAGAACTGTCGGAATCTGAATGCAGGAGTCTATGCAAGCTCATAGACTGTCACAAGCTCTCCCAAGAAGCATCAGATCATGCTGCTCAGAATGAACGTCTTCCTGTTCAGATGGTTCTGCGTGTTTTATACTCTGAGCAGCTCCGCCTGAAGTCTTCACTTTCTTCAGATTCAGGTGACAATTTCTTTTCTCACAGAATAATGAGTGGGAGTGGAGTTCCAAGTGCTGCCGCTTCCCCTAGAGACAACTACGCTTCTCTGAGGAGGGAAAACAGGGAGCTCAAACTCGAGATCTCCAGAATGCGCGTGAGACTAAGTGATCTGGAGAAGGAGCAAGAGTTCATGAAGCAGGGGATGAAACATGGGAAATCGACAGTTCATGGGGCTGCATTCTTAGCTGCACTGTCCAAGGGTTTCGGAAGGATAGGATTCTTTGGACAAGGAGGTGGACAGCAAAACAGGTGCATAAGCAAGTCTCAGACATTAAAATCAAGGAATAAGAGACAACAGAGACGTTGCTCATCTTAGCAGTTCCTTGTCTCTAAGGATTGAATTTTGTCAGTTGCACGTGAGTATCGCAAAAGATGAGAGCACGTCCGAGCAGGTGTAATTGTGGTCTTTTGTTGTAGTTTCAATCGGAGAAAGAATTAACGATGATGCTTTGTAACTTTATAAATGATGGATGGTGGGCTATATCATATAGAGAGAAAGGTGTAAGCCTCTCGGAACGACATTTATCTGTAACCATTATAATTATTTTCTAATGCTACGAAATGCGGAAATATACAACAAAAGACTCCAAATGATACATCAAAGCTGTATGTGCTGCATTACATTATTGATGCTAGGTATATGTCGCGGTAAAACAAAAACATAAAACTACATTGGCCAAGAAAGCTAAGCTGCCAAGGAAAGCTTTGGTATTATGACCACGGTATTTGATTCCAAAGACTTCAATTAAGGCATCAAGCGAGTTATATATATACGTAGAGGTTACAAGAGAATCTGCATTAAATTAAAGAACACGTAAACTGTTATATTTATCATTGTTTTTGTTGGTGTCCACAGAAAATGTTGTTTTAAGTGCTTTCATTTTTATGCGTAGATATATGAAAGGTAGTGGTAATCGTGTAGATATTATCATTAAATAATTATAAATATACGTTGAAATTTTACTTAAATAATTATTGATCGTTAATTATTTGTTTGGGTACACAGAACGGACGGTCAAGATGATCCAAACCCCAGCGATCTCCACTCCCCTCGTCTTCGCCGTGGCAGACCGTCCACACCGAGTCACCGACCACCAAAACGTAGAAAATGGCGAATCCCTCCAACAGACTACTCACCTTTGCCCTCCGTCGTCTCCAATCCCAGCCCGCTCTCACCAGAACCCCCTTCTCCACATGGATCCGCCATTCCTCTTCCTTTCCTTCCCCTGGCAGCCCCCTCTCCGGCCTCTCCACGCTAAGTCGCTTCGCCACGGGTACGCCGGCAACACCCAAACTCCCGCCGCTGTTGTGGGGGAACTCGGTGGCCAGGTTCTTTGCCTCCAAGAATAAGCTTAACGTAGGCAAATTCGATGTCAGTGTGGTGAATTCCGCTGCCTCCAAGCCCTTGGCAGCGCTCGCTTCCGCGGCGTCGAAGTACAAGCAGGCGGCGGGGTTGCAGGTGGAGGCGTTCTGGAATAGGAACTATCTCGTGCTGGTCGGTGCCTTGGGACTCGGCACTTGTATTTTGCTCTGGAGGATTATGTTCGGGATCGCGAGTACATTCGTCGGGCTTTCTGAGGGTATGGCGAAGTACGGGTTCTTCGCATTAGCGTCGGCCATGGTCGCTTTTTCTGTGAGTGGGTTGGATTTCAAATGTTTCTACATGTTTGTTATTGCATTGATTTAACCGTGGAGTTTAGTAATAGTACAATAGAATTCCTTTCTTTTGTTTTATGCTGTATGAAGTTTGTTTCGATGATTTTGGAGTTAATCGTAGAGGGTTAATTATGGTTATTAGTGTTTCTTACCAAGTGAAGTCGGGAAACTCTTTCAAGAGATAAAAGAAAGAACACGCTGTATCGATGCGATTTGAAAGGACCCAGCTGGGCTGTTGAATAGCTTACTGATAGTCTTACAGGACCTTGATGTGAAGGGAAAACAGATATCGTAGTGCATTGCGTGAACAAGACTGGGCTCTTGTTACATTCGTAATAACCTAGCCAATGGATGCTAGGGCATGCATCATGCTATGTCTGTACCTTTTATCCGTTCTACTTGATTCAATTAACTAAATAAACAAAAGAACACTTTTGTGGGCCATTTCGGTAGAACCTCTCCTCAAGCAAATTTCTTGGATTGCATATTGATTTTTCATGTATATGTCCTTGTATTTTTATCACTGGACTACTTTAATGCATCGACTTAATTGTTTTAATGGTTTCTTCTTGCATTCGTGATAGGTGTTTTCTGGGTAAATTTTGCACTACTTGGTTCCTGTGGTGGAAACACAGAGTAGAGTAAGGGTTAAGAAGAGGTAACTAAGCTTTGATATTAAGAGGATAGGAATTAGACAACGTAGTTCTACTTCTATCGTGGATGTAGAATATCTGTCCTCTATATTCATCTCATTCTGTTGCAAATGTTTGCACAACTGAACGTGAACAAAGGCATCTGTCACAACCATCTGACTTGAATTTTGCTCTACATTGTTTCATAAAACTATGCTCTTGTAAAGAATATGTACCATGAGACCCCTTCCTTATCATTGTAATGCTGTAATAGTTTTCTATTGGCATTGATGCCCTTTAGAATTATACAATATTGCAATCTGAATATATATATATATATCTGGATGATTAACATCAAACACCAGTTCTTATATATCTTTTTTTTTTTATCCTATACTTGAACATCTATGGAGTAATATTTTAATCTATATAACATTATGCTATGTGCTTTGAATATAATCCTACAGACTTAATTCACTGTGCTGTACATGGATATTAACTGATCAGATGTAGACATTTCCACATATGAATGATTATTTATTATTAGACTTTAATTGAATACACTGCAATGAATATGAATGTGGTTCAAATATTTGGATTCTCAATATCCAAAATGATCAATCTCCTTTAGACTGTAATTATTCATTTAGTTAAATATTTTCTAATCTTTCCAGTCCCCACATTGTTTTCACTTTTTCAGAAGCATAAATGACCCTAAAAATAATTTTATTAATTTTTCCTTATATATTGAATTTTTTTATTAATTGACACATAACTATCAACAAAAGTTCTGGGCATGAATATTGACTAAGCAGATGCTGTCAATTCTATACTTGTATACTAATATAATTTTTGACTTTAGTTGAATGCTCTACAATGAGTATGAATGGGATTGAAATATTTGGATTCTCATTGTCTAGATTTTGAAAATGATGAAATTCCTTTTAATTGTAATTATTCATTTAGTTGAATATTGTTTCTAATCTTTCTAGTATTCACATTTTTTTCACTTTTTCAAAGCATGACTGACAGCAACAATTCGTGTAATAATCTTATTATGTGAGGTCAGTTACATGAATTATTTTCTTCCATATATTTTTATCTATATTCAAATATTCAATTAAATTATATAAATTTAAATCTTTTCTCACAATTCCTAATTAGGCTTTCTTCTAGTTTTTTTGCGGTTTATATAAATTTAAATATTTTTATTTTTTTTGTATTAATTAATTCTCCTCTCCTAAACTTTAGCCTCTTTAGGATATGATCAAACATTTGAAGTTGATTTTTTTTAAATCTTATCTTCAATTGGTGCAACTCTTACCCTATTCATAATAAAATCATCTTTTAACTTATTTCTTATACCAGTATCTCTCATCCAAGTATCTGTATCTTTATAATAGTAACTTTTTGTAGATGGACATGTTTTATAGTCTAGTATTTTGAACTATATAATATATTTAGGTAAATAGCAGTTTTGTAAATTTTCCTTTTATGACATAACACTCCAAAAGCCTTTCTCTACTTCCTCCACCCTATCTTAATTCTATGGGAATTTATTTATTTTGGAAAGGACCTCTCCACTCATAACTACTTCATTCTCATTGGTTATTTATTCACCTTTTATACATATCCTTTATAATATCAATATATTGTATAGACACTTTTTTTTTTAATACCCACCACAATAGATTTCTTGATACTATATCATTAGATTCTTCTAAGGGAGGGTTTATGCCACCAAAAAAGCTAGGAAATGGAAACTTTGGAAAGTTTTCTTGGCTTTCTTGGTGGTTGTGCTATCTAAGAAAGTTAGGAATTTATTTTCAACTTTCCTAGGTATAAAAGGAATGTCTTTCTCAACTTTCAGGCCATCAACGGTTCGAAAATTTTTGTCATGCATAGGAATCTCCTCGGTGTCCCTCTGCTGATTGAAGTTCTCATTGTCAGATTGGCTACTGTTTGGCAAGCTCCCCTTTGTGTTCTTAATAGGCTTTCCTCTTGCAACCTACACACACACAAGACGAGCAATGTACCTCAGCCATGCGGTTGAATTGGACAATTGAACTTCGGTTAGGGATTCCCCTTTCCTCATGTGCAATAAAGACTAGGAAGGAAGGGCTCACAGGCAACATTCTCCCCTTTCGCAACCTCTTGTGCATAGATGGACGACGACTCTCCTCCTTGCATGCACAGACCTCGCCCATAGCGCAAATGACTAAACTTGTGCCTCAGGACAAGTGCTTGAACAAAGAAACATGGATAAGTCAAAATTTTATCTAATGGAGCGGTATTACGTGTATATTTTTTATTTTTTATAGTACAATATAATTATTATTTGATGAGTTTTTTAATATTTATGATAATATTTTGAAATAGTAAATAATATTACATGATTAAATAATTTTTTAGAAATAATATTTCAAATAAATATGTAAAAATTATTTTCTAATAATTTTAAAAAAATATCCTCTTAATTAAATAAGTAATGTTTTAAATTACTATCATTGAACTATATAATTTTCTTAACTTTTCATTGATGGCACAAATGACTTTAAATTTTACTTTTCCGACTTTCTATTTTCAATTTTTTCTAACTTTCTATTTCCTATCTTTCTTGACTTTCTATTTCTTAACTTTTTGCACTTTACAACAATGTACAAATGAACCTTAAATCAATAAAAACTATATAAATTTCTTTTTTCTTAACTCCAAAATTTTCTATTAGTTGTCTAAGTAAATAAGTTGCTTCTATTGTTAACATATTCAACATAAACCTAAATTGATTTTTGTGATTTCAATTACATGTCTTAGTCTTTGCTTAATTACCTTTTTCCATAGTTTTATAGTATAACACATTATCCTAAGATCACAATAATTATTACAATTTTGTTTGTCTCTTTTATTCTTAAATATAGGTATTAAATAACACTTTCTCCATTTATTTGTTTTTTTTTTGTCTTTAAAATTATATTTAAAAGCTTAGTTAGTTACTTATTGCTTACTGCATCCATGCACTTTCACACCTCTATAGGGATACCATTTAGTCTAATAGCTTTCCCACATTTTATTTTCTTAATAGCTTTTTCTACCTTAGAATTGCTAATTCTTCTAAAATAACTATAATTTACATCATTTGTATTACTATCCGGATTTTATAAGAGTTTTCTATGGTAAATTCAGTAAAGAGTCTACTAAAATACTTATACCATCTATTTTTTATTTCACTTTATTTTACCAAAAATTTACCATTTACATCTTTAATACATTTTACTTGACTCAAATTTCTGGATTTTCTTTTTCTATCCTTAGCCAATTTATATATTTTATCTTCCTCTTGTGTTGTGTTCAAACCATCATGTAATTCTTTATGGGTCTGATTTTTAACTTTACTAACAATTTTCTTAGCATTCCTTTTTACTAGGTTATACTTCTCTAAATTTTCCCTATTTCAACATTTATGATAAATTTTACAGCATTCATTCTTTTTTTATTATCTTCTATACATTTTCATTTCACCATCAACTTTCTTTACTTAGTAGAGCTATCTTACAAGACTCTCTTAAAATTTCATTAACAATCTTTTTGAAGCATGAATGACCTTAAAAATAATTCTATTGGTGTTTTCCTTATATATTATTTTTTATTAATCGGCACATAATTATCAGTGAAAGTCTTGCCAATTTTATTATCATTTCCTTCAATATTGTATTATAGCCCATGATGTCATGTCTATCAAATGGGTTTGCATGGTGTACTTTTTGAACATGATTATCTATAAGTTTAGCTTTTAGCTTTTATGGTAGCTTTTAGATTCAATATCTATTAAGTTCAGGTGTCTTGTATGACAAGGCAGTATTTTGATTGTGAATATATTATTTTTTGTGAAAGCATGGAATCGTTTGTTATCTTCTGGAATTAACCATTGATGAAAGTTTTCAGCATAGACAGTGAGAATTTTCTGATTTTTAATATTCTGATTTGTTATTGTCCCAGAAAGCTTAAATGGAATAATTCTATTTTTCCAGGGTTTATATATGCGTTCAAGGTTCACCATAAATCCAGACAAGGTTTATAGAATTGCAATGAGGAGGCTCAATACATCTGCTGGGATTCTCGAGGTAATGGGTGCTCCTCTTGCTGGGACAGATGTTAGAGCATACATAATGTCAGGAGGTGGACCTAGACTAAAAAATTTTAAGCTGAGGCTTGGTGGCAAGAGATGTTTCCTAATTTTCCCCATTCGAGGCTCTGAAAGAAGGGGTCTTGTAAGTGTTGAGGTTAAGAAGAAGAAAGGCCAGGTCAGCATCAAACTTAATCATGCTTTAAGTGTATTTCTATTGTAAAAAAATAAGAAAAGATATCTGCCTGATTTTGATATGGTTTTCTCTTCCATTGAAATGAAAGAAATTAGGTTGCGCAGAGGCTCATCTGTGCAATGTCATCCCATTATAGCCTTGAATCATAAGAGCTGGTTCATGGTAAGGTAGAATACTACCTGTCTACCAACCATATTCTTTGTTGAAATAAGGATCAGCCTCTTTCTGACTCAACTAATCCAGTTATCCCTCTTCTTACCACAGAATAAAAATGTTAGTTTTCTCTACTACTCAGTCCTCAGAGTTGTTTTTTTTAAATTCCCTTTCCAATATAGATGCATTCCTGTTACAATAAGGAAAAGGATGGGGATCTGCATGATTCATCGTGTACTTATCGTAATTGAGATAATCTCTTTTATTTGTTTTTTCTTGCCTTTGGTTACTGATCTTGAAACTGGTTAACCCTTCAAGTTGCATGGTCTGGTCGATTTATTTTGTTGTATATGGATGGATTTGCTGATAAGTGCTTTTTGCAGTATAATGTAAAAATGCTTGCAATCGACGTTCCCATGGCAACTGGTCCTGATCAGCGAATATTTCTAGCTGGGGACGAAAATGAGTACATGGTTGGAGGTGGGTTGATTTCAGAACTCAGAGATCCTATAATAAAAGCCATGGCTGCGGAAAAGGAGTTTGAAGAACTTGATGAAATGGAGGAAGATGAAGACGCAAGAAGAGAGTTGGAGGACGCTGAAAGTAAACGATTATTAGGGGTTGAAAAGTTGGAGAAAAGTAGTAAATAGAAACGAAACCATTTTGATTTCATTGTTTTGTTTCCTCCGGTAAATAAGTCATCGACCTGACAGATTCTCTCCTCGTTCGTCGGAAAGGCATAGGCATGGAGCTAATTTTCTTTTAAGAGCAATGCATCCTCAGAGGTGTTGCTGAATTTCGAGCTTCAGATGGTTTCACTTGCCCTGATACCATCACATGTTTTCGTTATCCAAATCACCCAAATCTGGCGTTCTTTCTGCTGAGTCTTCGAACAAAGCCATAGAAATATGTTCGTCAATCAAACCTCTTCTTATTTGTTTTACTGCTTCAGCCGACGGGTAATATTTTCTGCTTTGTTTTTCAAAACAAGAGTGAAGTATGCGTGCGTCACTGATTCCATCGGTGACTGTACAGTAACGTTTTTCTTTTTGCCGTTGATGTCACAAATAAAAGTATTTAAAGTCTACACTGTTAGAAATTCCAATTGAAATTTGAATGGAAGAGGGGCACTCCAGGCCCTTGGTTTCACCGGAAGCAATCCAAATGTTAATTTGGCAAGGTACGCGCAGCATTTTTTTATAATGTTAATGTTTTTTTTTTTTTTTTTAATTCAAATTTTAAAAGGTTGTTTAGCTTATTTACTGTTGTTACAATTGATAGGATACGTTACCTGTTCACCCCATTGGTCTACAAAATTACCGCTAAATCATGATACTTATGGTCTTCGGCCCATGGTCGAAGGTTTTGTTTCAAGCATAAAAATCAGATGAGTTAGTGTGGCAATTTTGTCTTTAAGTGGGTATAAAACAACAAGTGATGGGATGTATCATGATCCAATCGGTGGATGTTAGTTGTGGGGAAGGTACGGTCGCACAGAAAACATACCGTGAGTCCATGTTATCGATTTGGACTCACCTCTACTTGTTCTTGGCTGGTGGTCCGTCCATGTCTCTGCAAGCCGCGGTGACCTTTTAGTTTGCATCCGACAAAGAATTTAGGCTGGAATCAGGAACTCCTGCCCCTTCGTCACTTACCGTGCCTTTGCCGTACTTGTTGGGAATAAGAATCCGACTTGTTCTAGTTTTCGTTTCTGCCGCTTTGTCTTCTTGGAATGAGAGAATCATGTTTCAGGTGATCGGGGGAATCGGACGCTATTTCAAGATAATCTTAATAAAAAAAACTGTCGATAATTAACTAAATTTAAAAAGCAGAATCGATTAGGATTATGTGACTTCACACATTCACCATTAGAATTCAAATCCAAGGTTGGAAAAAAAAACCCCCCCACAATTCTACATTCGGACTCGACGTCCCCCAAGTGCAATAACGTCCAAGCAAGGTGAGCGCAGCTGGGCTACATGGTCTTGCCCGGGCGCCTCCTGTTGCCGACGGCCACATGGGGGTGGAAGCACTCGTCTGTCTGGCCATGTAAGGTGAGGTCTCACGTCAAATGATTAAAAAACAAAAGGTTAAGTTAGTTGATAATCGTTATTAAACACTTTCTTAACGTTTCCTTTGTCGAAGAGTTTTATCAGCAACTTTGTCTTTACACGGGAAAGCAGCCAACACTTGAGAAATAATTATTTCTCTTAGGAGCGACTTCTTGTTGGAGCGATTACTTTTAAATCTCCAATTACCTTTCGTTCACCATTATTTTCAGATTTATTATTATTATTTTTCTCATTTCCCCTTTTCTTCGTTTCTACTTCATTGCGTGGATACAGGACGATACGATAACATCTTATAAATGACCGTGAGGGATAACTTTGAAATTGAAGAACGCCGTTACAATGAAATACATCTTCACGCGAGAATCGTTGCCGTAATAAAATAAATAGCACTTACCACACATCTATTTCGGGTGTTAAGAGTTACTTCTCCTCAACGTATCTACAAAATCACTCTACTCTAAACATGCGTGACATAGTGAGATCGATCAAGTAAATAAAATAAAAAACACTGACAAATCTTATACATCTTGTTTTCATCGAATAATCTCAAAAGTCTATCATCCTCTCCCACCAAATTGCTATTTCCCACCTCTTTAGGCCGGGGGTTCCAATTTGTCAAAAAAAAAGGGGGGTTAAAATTAAAATACCCCTCGTCCCTGGTTTTTTTTTTTTTTTGTCTCCCTTCGTACCATCCCGTTTCACATTGCACTTCCTTCTCGGACGTGTCATGTCAGATGTGTAAACACGAACTTGACGTGTGTACTCTCCAGTCTCTTCATTCTCTTCCTTTCCACTCTTTCTCTCTCTACACTCCTTCCGCACTTTCTCTCGCTACACTCCCGTCGCCCTCACTGTCCCAGATCTCCGATCCGCTGCGGGGGAGTAGATGAATCGGTTCTCGCGGGAGTCGTCGGTGGCGGGAGGGAGGAATGCAGGGGCGGTGGGATCTGCGTCGTTGCTGCAGCAGCGGCGGCGGGCCAGGGCTGCGTCCGGTGGTGTTGTGAGTAGAGATGCGGGAGATGAAGGGTTGGACTTGTTCTCCAGGACTCGGAGGAGTCTGCCCGCGGTTGCATCTCCAGCTGAGGTTACATCCGATGGTAAGGAAGGTGGTTGCCCTTTTCACTCTATTTTACTTTTCATGCTCTGGTTTTTCCTGTGGACTTGGACGGAATACCTTTCGATTTCGGAAGACTGCCTCGGATGGTGGGAAGGAGTGATCTGAATTAGCGATGAGGAGTCGCTGGATAGCTTGACAGTCGAGTGGGCTTGGAACGTAGATTTGTTTGTTGTCTCGCTTTTTCCCTTTATCTGAATTTGGCTCGTCTTTTCACTGGTTAAATCGGCATTCCGTGTTTTGACATTGGTAATTTTTTTATCTTTTACAAGGTGAGGGAAGATCAATTATGCCATCCGCTGTTAGTATAATTCGACATTCTGTTGAAATTGACAGATTAGTATCAGTGCTTCAGCGTTGTATGTTTCCATGATGTCGGCATAATACTGACTTTGCTTTTCTTTGGTCAATAATAACCAAAAATCCATTTAAGAGTGCAAACATATACTTGAATTAAGATTTATTGTTGTGGGTTGATATCTTCCTACTTCATTCCTGATTTGGAAGTACTTATCGACTGGCACAGGTCAACCTAAATTGAAAAGCATATCAACAATGTCAGAAAAAGTACCGAACAGTGGAATAGATGATTTATTATCTGGCGCAGATATTGGAAAACATGACTACGATTGGTAACTACCCTCATTTCATTACATATGTTTTCTATCACTTCGTCTTGCAAAAGTCAAAAACTGTAAATTTGGATCGGTCATGCCCCAATTTCATTGTCTTTTTAAAGTCCTTTTTTCTGGATTTTATCTTCTGAAAAATTAAAAGTAGGAAACTTGGGATTTCTGGCAGATCATTTCCGTCAACGGTGAATTTCTTAACTTTATGTCTGGTTAGAAAATATGGAATCACTGCTAATGGCTTTGATTTGTGATTCGTTCTCACCATTTAACATTGTATGTTACAAAAGAAACAGATGCATGTAACGATCTTCAAATATATACACCTATGAGGGATGCCATTAGCATTTAGTACTGTTTTAAAATGTGGCGGGCACTCACATTAATAATGTAGGTTCCTGGCTTGTAAGACTTTGGTAACATTCTGGTGGAAGGGTAAATAAAAGTTGGAAATAGTTATTAATAAATTGACCACTAATCTTTGTATATTGCCGGAAAAAGACAAATCTGTATTATGGGCAAGTGTCTACAGTTTAAACATTTCATAAAAGATCCCCTCCCTTCCCCATTATAAAGAAACAGTTCAAACATTTCATAATTTTAAGTTGGTATTGTGTACAAGGTGCTCTAACTTTTAGATAATTGATACATTAAAAAATCTATCAAGTGCTAAAAAGAACTACCTATTGCAGAAAATGGTGCTGGTTACCTCATGTAACCTTTTGTCATTGAAGTATCAGATTATCGGTGAATTTGGATCCTGTTTCACACAAAAGCATCATGATGCTGTTTTATGTTTGTCGTTTTCCAAGTAATTTCTTTTCATAAATGTTTTTCACCATTCATGAAATCCAAGTTATTAAAGGTGCATTAGAAGTCTCTTATAGTTATCCACGTAAGCAGCTTTTTCATGAATACATTTCATGACTAAAGTTCCAAACTTCAGTGTTCCTCTTTTGCAAGTTCAGACAGCTTATTATTATATACCATGCAACTGGCTTTCTTACACTGAAAAAACTTAGCTGAATATTTTTTTTCAATTCTAATTTTTTCTGTGATAAAACAGAAGACAACTTTAAACCATAAAGAATTACAGAAAAGGCCCTATCGGCACAATAGGGAATCCAAACGTACAAACGAAAAGAACATTGTAACCAGAAAAAAGATGACAATAATACATGGGGTTATAGAGATAAACCTAATTGCGACCACGTTAGACAACAACCAAGCTCTAGGAGTGCAATGACAAATCCTAGCATGCTGAAACAATACCTAAGTTATAAATGATTAAAGTTAAGAAAATTCATTAAAACTATGCAGAAGTAAATGCTAGGAGGTGTGATAAAAAATCTAAAGAGGTGATTTTCCCATATCATTTTGTGTTAAGTTAGAATGCTTTATTCAGCAAAACAATAGTAACAGACAGCATGGAAGTTTCCTTAATTATATGATCACAGTTTTTTTTGAAGAAAAAATGACCACGGTTTTATTCCTCACATCTAAATATGGAACTAATATTGGCGATGCTGCTGAGGCAAGTACAAAAACTTGGTAATAGGTAAACTCAAAAATCTTCAAGATAAACAGCATTAATTGCCCAATCAGTGATATTGTAAAACAAAAAATTTGAGCGTCTTTCAGTTCCAAAATGATGTTGGATTGCCATGTCTCTGGGAAAGTTAAGACCCTTCGTTCCCTTTGGTCTAGTTTCAACATAGCATGAGATAGATTTACTTTTTGAATGCCTTTCATGGATTCTTCTTTTTGTCTTCCTTGGCATGCAAATTTCCCCTTTTAGTCATTACCTCTACTGTATAATGCAAGATGTGTGTTATAAGTATTATTAATCTACTTTTGTTGCTTTATTATTTCTCAGTGACTTCAGACTATTATATACATATTATCCCCTGAATCATCAGTCCCTGCTCAGAATCTTGGATAATCTTTCTGATTTTATATGGTCTAAAAATACTTGCCTTCATGATGTGTCTGGCTGAAACAACATCCATATAGTATTTTCAATATTAGAAACCAGTTTTTACTTTTGAGCCAAATATAAATGAGCCAACCGATTTATTTGTAGTAATTAGTGTATCACAGAATTTGTTTTGTAACGTACATCTTTTTTGTCCAGGCTCTTGACGCCACCTGGAACCCCTGTTATCTCCTCGTTGGACGCTAAAGAGCATCAACCATCTTCATTAGCACCAAAAACAAATTCATCGGCTGGGTCGGTTTCTACAACAGCCAAAGCTTCACGGGTAATTTGAGCTTCTATTTAAGGATAGAATCTTCAACCTTTTTGTTTGCATTTTCATATCATTGGCCGGCTCTTTGTCTACATGTAGATGACACATTGCTCATTTGGTTGTCTTGCAGTTTTCTGTGTCTCAAACAGAGAATAACCATTCTACCAGACCAGTTAGAAGTAGTTCACTAACACGTCCTTCCATCTCATCTACGTATTCTGGGAATTTTTCTAACTTTAACAAGACCACATCCCTCAACACAAGCACAGCCTCGATCACTTCTCACAGGTCTTCAACTCCTACTAGACGTCCTAGTACAGCTTCTTCCACCACTAGGCAAACAACAGTTCCATCATCACGTCCTTCAACTCCTACCAAAACTCATCCAACGACAGGCTCTTCTGCCAAAAAAGATCCAAGATGTAATGTGGAAAAAAGTCGACCTGTTCATGGCTTAAGACCTTCAACCCCAACTTCTCGTCCACATGTTTCTGCCAGTAGTTCAAATTCTAGTTCAAGTTCTGTGGCTGACCGTATGAGTACTCGGCCATCAACACCTTCTCGGCCTTTGACTCCCCGACGGGCATCTGCACCATCTCCTACCCCAGTTTCTTCAAGGCCCTCAACTCCCACTCGCCGAACAACTCTTTCTGCCCCTCCTACACGTTCATCTTCTGTAGGGAGGGTGTCTACTGCAAACAGCCGGAACTCTGCTTCTTCTCGACCCAGCTCCCCAAGTCCCAGGATCCGGTCTTCTGCACAGCCCATTGCACCTCCTGATTTTCCGTACGATGTGCCCCCAAATCTGAGGACAAAATTGCCAGAGAGGTCAGCTTCTTCTGGTAGAAACCGTCCAGGAGTTGCACCAACAGTTCGTGCAAATATGAACACTGAGGCACCAACATCTGCAAATTCATCTCGAAGATCATCACCTATTGTGACAAGGGGGAGATTATCTGAAAATTCCCCAAAGATTCAACTCCATAGCAATGGTCATGAGACGACTCCTGAACTACAAAAATCACGGGCGCCAAATGGTGTTTTAAAGAAACCAGGAAAACCAACTTTTACCACAGAAAGCAAGGGGTTTGGAAGGACAATTTCGAAGAAGTCACTTGACATGGCACTCAGGCATATGGTACGTACCATCATTCGTTTCTTTTATCTGGATTTGTGGTCTTAAGCCAGATAAGTGTTTTTTTTTTTTTGATAATGATGGTGTTTTTATCTGTATTCAATTTTAAGATTGTATCTCACATGATAGGGCGTTTGAGTAATAATATTATTTGGTGGTTCAAGTTTAGTAAAAAAGAGCAAAATTGGCCATTAGCCTGTGCTTCCATGTGAACCTGGGCCTGATGATTGTATCCTATCATGCAAACCTTTTCTGGGAGGGGGTTGCCGGCCTGCATGTTGACTATAACACGTAGATGACAGCCAAATGTTTTGATTTCAACCTTCTATGAACAATTCGATTGATATTGTACCTTACATCATCTGTCAAGCTTGCTCGCATACTGTAGAACCATTTATTCGTAGGATAGATGAGTATCCATATATAATAAGGCCATTAGAATTCATGATCCGAAAACATATAATTTCACCAGAGCACTGAATGCTCAATGAAATGACAAATGGAGTTCGTAACCTTATAGAATCGAGGTTTTGGATTACACTATTGATTGCAACATCGTTTTTTATTATACCTTGTATTTATGTGAGCGTTTCATTTCAGGACATTAGACAAGGTGTTGGAGGCATCAGGGGCGCATCACTTTTCCCTCAAAGCATCTGTTCGGCTTCCTCGAAAGGGCGCACTGCTCGCGTTTCAGACCCCGTTGCCCCGGCTTCTCGCAATGGAACGGATGCAGAGGGCATTGAATGTGGCATGTCAATATCAGGTAGCCATACTGGCGCCGTTTCGGAAAGTGGTGATAGCATTTTAATGTCGTCACCAGATAGAGACTTCCTCACAAAGAGCACGAGATATGATGGAATTCTACTGAAAGAAGATTCGAAGGACACGAATTGGTTACACAGCATGGAGGATAAGTCTGATCAGAATATTGTCTTCGACCACCGATTCGAACCACTCCCGGAACCGTTTGCTCTTCCTTGACATTCTTTCTGCACTTTCCATACGGCATTGCAAGATTAACAATTTCTGCACAGTTAGCAAGCGTGGTTCTGATGGGAGAATTTGTTTCGTCGATACGATGGAGCTGTAGTATCACATCCAAATTTGGAATTTCAAAAGTGTGCTCTGTGATTTCAATGTTTCGTGGCCTTCCTAACTAAATCAGAGCATTTAGGATAAATACCTATTCTGAATATATTGTACTCTTATCTGAGAGACAAAATGAAAGATCCTACCTCTCACTGTCCAATCTTCAATTTTTAGAGTATGTCATCTGTTTTTGTTTTGTCCTTGAGTTATTTAAATCTAATATTTTTAGCAATGAAGGATGCTTAGTTAGCCACATTATGTCATCGTTTAGGATTAATCAGGAAAAAAAAACCCAGGCAAATGATATGAGAAAATGTGAAAGAATATTTGAATTTAAGAAATGAGGAAGAATTGAATTAATAATATGATAATAATAAAAATGTAAAATAAGAAAAAGGGGATAAGGAAATTTTTCTTACGATCGATACATCACTTTTTCTCTACTACACAATTAGTATGCAAAGTAAGGCGCAAAACCAATATTGCAATTGTGACATGAGAACAAGTATTTGAACTCTAAAAGAACAAAGCGACCTATCACCTGTCCTTACGATTGGAGACGTATTTGAATCAATAAATATATTTTAGAATTTTCTTATGATTAGATAGTGTTCTTGATCTTTTTCCTCGTAAGCTTAAAACTGACTATTTTAAAACTTGAGGAAATATTGACATGGACTAAGCAGTGCAAAGGATTCACAAAGCAATTCATTTTCATAGTATCCCCAAGCATGGAAGTTGCCTTGTAGTCTCAATCTGTAGGCAGATCTGCCGTCTTGCTCTTGCATAACAACGACATTATGCTGCCAACAAAGGCCTCGGGCCTTCGAGCTGTTTCTTCTGCTCAGAAAATTCTGCTACTACCACTGATGATAGAGCCAAAAAAATCTCATGACCTAGAAACATGGCAAACGATGATTTACTAAAAGTATTTGCACTCACTTTAATTATACTGCAGAAACTGCTCTAAAACCCTTGTCTTCGAGCAGTTTTGCAAGCGAACTATCACCTGTCTTTACGATTGCTCCATCCTCCTGGATACAAAAAACCATGAGAACAATTTTTTTGTATTCCAGGATAAACGACATGTCAAGGGTAGACTGCTAAGAATACTATTTTTTATTTATACATCTTCCCAATTAAGATAAATCGATGGTAGATAACTGAATGCATGCATTTGAGTGCATTTATGTTAGATAGTTGTATTATCTGTTCTATTTCGTTGAATGGCTAGAAGCTTAAGTGGAAAAAACCATAAGCTGTCGGCATTTTCTTTGAATTACCAAGTATGGTCGAAAAGGGTAAATTTAGTACAGGATGATTCATCTAATGTGAGGTCTAAAATGAAGCCCAATTTATATGATTTTACCTTCATGATTGGACGGGATATTTCTTAAGATTTAAACCCATGATCTTTTTTTCTAAGGTTAACCCATGACCTTTAAGTTACAATGAAACAACCTTATTGTCGTTCCATAAGTTTACCCTTGCTATGGTTTCACTGATACGGGCCTAAAGCATATTTTCTTTGCGGACAAAACACATGCTTGATGAACCCGCTTTATGAAAGGAAGTAATCAGTCCAGCTTCCTGGAAATCTCACCATTATATGGACATAGTTGGGAGTGATATAATCTAGAAGGCGCTGATAATGAGTGATCACCAGAACAGAATTCTTTGAAGTCAAAAGACCTTTCACAGCATTTGCTACATCTTGAAGAGCATCAACATCTAATCCAGAATCAATTTCATCCAAAATGGCCAATTCTGCTTCAAGAACCTTGAAAACATCAAAATATGGATGAAGTTAAATTTATGTATCTTTACAGAACAACGCTCAGCATCTTCATTAAAAAAATAACATCATGGGCACAATTAGGTTGTAAACTTGGCATGTAATGGGAGGAGAGACGAAGAATGATGCATCATTGCTGTATATACTAAATTAAGTCCAAATACACCTAACAATGTCTTAGGTCAAGTTGCAAATGGTTACTTGTGATCCAAGTTAAAGTAACAGTGCCATGCAGGCTCCAACTCAAGCAGAAGTTGCCGAACTCTGTTGTTTTAATTTTTAAAATAAATTTCATTTCGATTTTACATAAAGAGTGAGTACCAATGTGGCTCATAGCATTGGTATCATATTGTCTCCGTGGAGATGACCAGAACTGGCAATACAGTAGTAAAAAATTAATCAAACAAAAGGTACATGCTAGTAAGTAGTATGTTTTGCAAAAAATTCAAATGAATAGAAAAGACATGGTTGCAACTGTGGATAACAGCTATGACATTTGACTTCATAATTTACATGCTTTTCTGATTACCTACAATTACCCTACCCTTTTCTGATTTTCAGGATGTTCTCTCCCCTTCAAAAAAAAAAGGGGGATATTCTCATGTGTATTGCTTTTACTGTCAACATAAGTAAGAACCAGCCATCTAGGGTAATATTTTACAAATAAAATTTCAATTTTCAGGGATATTTCACAACAGGCCACAGAGGCACAGAGCTCAAGTAATCCCACATCTCAACATTGCAATGGGCATTGTCTGTAACATGTGAACAAATATCAATAAAGATGTTCTGTAAATAATTCACTGGTTCCTAAATCATCTGAAACCAAACCAAGGAGCATAACCAAGATATTGAGAGACCAATAAAGAAGGCATTCAAAAAGTGAAATGATTGTTCTTGGAGTCAACAATGTATACAACATACCGCAAGTTGCAGAATTTCGTTTCGCTTTTTCTCACCACCACTGAATCCTTCATTTACATTTCGGTTCAGAAAAGTAGAACTCATATTAATAGCAGCCAGCTTTGGGTTTAAGAAGCCAAAGAACTGCAATATGAAATAAGAAAGAAAAAAATGTAATCATTGAAGTTTGAGACAAATGACATGCCTCACAAATTAAATTGGACAAAGAGCTAGCGAATTTGGAAGTTTGGGAAACCCAATTGCAAGACATTACCTTACCTTCTTTCAGCAGAAAACCATAAACAAGTTTGGTGGGTAAATCATACCAATTGACGTGGCTTGCCTTTCCTAATATGCATGTTTTCTGCCCTTGCTCAACAATATTACACATGCATCTATAGCAAGTCTTCAGAAATACGGATGTATTTTTCTTTTTGTTAATCTTTAAAATGTTGATACTGTAAGTAAGTATTCCACCACCATTTCAGGTAAGGTTTTTGACAGAACATGACATGAATTGTCATGTGGACATTTCAAATAGGATGACCAATAAAAGTCTCATCATAACTAAAATGGCTTGAAGGGATGTAGTCTTGGGGCAAGAGGAGATCCAAAAGACCAGCAATAGATGGGACAACCTGGTAATAAGTGACTTTCCTTTTTGTTTGTGAAAAATAAAATAGCACAGAAAAACAAAACTTGGCCAAATCCAAACGAGTGAAAAAATGCAAGATCACAATTGTTTTGGATTTTTGTATAAAGGATACTTGGGATTTAGAACGTTGCTTCATTATAGTAACATAGATTTTGTCATTTGAGCCAGGTTAACTAGTGATAAATATTAACTCAATAAAATCACCAAGTTAAAAAAAAACATGAAATTGCTAAAGAACACTATACCTCTATGGGCGAAAGTTCTGGAAGCCCAAGCTTTTTTCTCTTAGCATTGTATGCCATCTGCAGAAAATCAATGTTGCTCACCCCTGGTATTTCGACTGGGGCTTGAAAGCTCATAAAAAGTCCAGCATGTGACCTTTCCTCTGGGTCCAAGTCAAGCAAATTCTCATTTTTGAAAACAACACTACCTCCTGTCACCTCATAATCTGAGTGGCCAACAAGAACCTGCTCGATAGCAGAGGCACATGTTGATCAATCTTTTAGTTGTAAATAAACAGAACAATTAACACATAAAACCTAAAAGAATGATATCAATTATGAAGGCACATATTGGGAGCTGAGAGTTTTATGTACCACATATAGACATCATCTGACTCATATTGACATTGGCCCACCATGCATGCCATAGGAGGTTTACCTAGTCAAGTTGCGCACTTGCATGTAATTTTAATTCTCAAAATTTTGCCAATTTTAGTTATCATCAACTAATAATTTTTCCTAGAGATAATTTAATTAAAATTACTGGAAATGGAGAGTTGCACAAATTGAAGATAAGTTAAGAGAAAATTAGCTTAGGTAATTTTGTTATATCCTTAAAAGACCCAAGAATGTATTTAGTTAGGACAAGAAACCAAAAACAAAGTAGAACAAGACCTAAAACTACTTAGTTAAGAATTGTAAGAAAATATTTAAGTTTACGTAATTTAACCAAATATTTGATCATAGATAGAAATACTTGAAAAAAAATATTCATATGGCCGGCCCTGTAATGGATTTATGGTTTGAATTGTTGTTATTGTAGTATAATTTAATTTGATTTTTAAATTGATAGTCAAGATTAATTTAACCAATTAAAAAACTGATAGGAATAATGTTTTTTAGACCTCATGTGAGGTTTTATTTTTTACTTTGAAATAATTCCAAGATCTGTATGACATTAGATACATTAAACAACTTTTTCAGATCATCTTCCTTCCCTTCCCCACGTCCCCCTCCCCTCACTGCTGTATGGCATTGTAAGAAAAGTGACTGAAAATGAGCTAGCCAATGGTCCTGTTCTGAGTGTCTTTTGTTGAAATGGTCTCACATTACAAAGAGAATGGAACTTGCACACGTATATGATAATAAACTTCTTTATTCATAACCAATTGATTTTAAGTTAAATGTTCCACACTTCTACATATATTAGACACAAAACACTATACATTGAGTAAACATTTGATCATCTACTTCACAGAGAAAGGTGAATCCGGTATTTAGTGGGCACGGCATCTAAACAATTCAAAAGAGGAAATAAAGTTGTCGACAACATAAAACAAGTACCTTAGAGAATGTGCTCTTTCCTGAGCCGTTCTTCCCCATGATTGCGTGAACCTGCAGAATCAAAGTGAGGGACGTGAGCAGAATAACTAAGAAGCAGAAGAAGAAAATTTCCCACCGCACCAAAATTTTGTTCTAGTTATCGAAATGGAAACTAAAGAGAGACAAAGAAAGAAAGACTGGAGACGTTACCTCGCCCTCACGGATGGTGAGATTGACGCCGCGGAGAATCTCCCGCCCTGACTCGGAAATCACAGCCTTCAGGTCCTTTACCTCGAGAATCACCTTCGAGGAAGAAGCAGCACCATTAGAACGTTCCTCCTGCGTTGGAGGGGACGCAGAGGCGGCGATCCTCGGAATTGTGAGCGGAGGCGGTCGAGACCTGGAGGAGCTGAGAGATGGGAAGCATCGGGTGGCTGAGGGAGTGGATAATACAGAGGAAGGAAGAGAAATCTTCCTAAGAGGGGGGAGACTTGGAGGCGGGGAGGAAGAGGAGGCGGCGGTGGAGAGGTGGATGGAGGCGGCCATTGTGCGGTCTGGTTGACGGAAACCCAGAGGCGACGACTGACCGACCAAGGAAGGAAGCGTAGAAGAAACGGTGGATGGATGGAAGGACCAAATGCTGACGTGTACCGCGGGCGACTTGTTCGCGCCGATTCCGATCAATGGGATCCGGAAAAAGATCCTATCGAACAAGGAACCCGAAGTAAGCCAGAGGGCCCCCAGATCCATCTACCGGGCCGAAGGCTTCCAGTTTAAAGAGTTGAAGCATCATCTATCTCCTTTTGTGGGGGGATCAAGCTCTTTCATATTTATTTTTGCTGTAGTTATCGATGGTCAAGTGATCGTCTTGTTGTATATTTTTCTCGTTATTTCTATTATTTAAACCAGGTAGAAGTTGACCTTTGATGAATCGAATAAACGATGAATGAAGTCTATAGACGGAATAAAAAATACCATGAGAAAGTCAAAAAAATAAAAACCCAAGTACCCACACGTCCACCGAAATGATGAAAAAAAAACACCTTTACAATCTACAAAACGTCATGGTTAAAAGATTCTACGTTTGAAAATTATGCCAAGACTTACGCACATACATGACATAGATTGATTAATTGATTTTAAATTGAGTGTTTTGGATTTCATCTATAAACAATGAGTTAATTCCACAATCAGATTGACGGTAATTAATTTTATTCCATTAGAATTTTATTTTAATTTAAGGACTGTTTGTATTACCTAGAAAGTCAAAAAAGTCAGAAAATAAAAAATTAGAAAGTTAAAAAAGATAAAAATGAGAAAGTCAAAAAGTAAAATTTAATTTATAATTATAATTCTTAAAAAATATAAATAAAAAATATTGAAATACAACAATGAAATAGAAGTAAATTATAAGAATGAAATGTAAGTCATATCTTTCATCATTTGATCTACTATTATTTTTCTTTGTTATTGATTACTATCAGCAATATGTAGTTGTTCATTATCTTTAAAATGTGTTAGAAATTTCATTTCTTGATTGTGATCTTCAACTCTTACTTCATGTTTAAGTATATATGTTTTATCTACCTTACAGATAAAATTATGAAGGAAATATGCTTAAACAATCTTAACCTATATTTTATAAGTAAATGACATATAACATTATAAAATCGAGAATCAATGTTTTACTGCTCTAAATGTGTATTCTAGAATTGTTTGTAATTGTAAATGTCTATAATTAAAATTCTTGATTGTATTACTCAAAAATTGATTAGTAACATAATCATTTAAGTGACAATGAACACCTCGAAATAGAGTAAAAAATTCTGATCAATTTAGATAACCAACATCAACCAAATAAAATTTTCCTACAAACAAGATTTAAATCAAAACTATCAAAAACTATTCTTATTTAATTTAACTATCATGTAAGAATAATGATGTTATATTCACTAAAATAGTAATTGATAGAACTTGAAAATCATTTGACTAAATGATTGCATCTTGAAGTACACGTGCATCAAACATCAAACATTCTCATCCACTCATAATATAACTAAATTTCATATCAAAATTGTAGGTTGACATAAAATTTTGTGATAATTCACCTTTTATATTTCTAAATTTAATATTTTTCTCTCCTACAATTGTTGCTTTTACATATATCTCATCAATAGCTCCAATACAATCTTACAAATAAAAATAAGTTTAAATAAAAAGAAATTTGTATTAGAAATACATCTATAATTCTATTAAAAGACTAATTTTACCTTGAAATAAGGAAAAATAGTAGGATCATTACGAATCCTTTTTGAAGTTGACGTAGACGATTTTGCTATCAAGATGTTAGTCAATTGTATTATTGCATTTAGAATTTCATTGAAATAAACACTAATAGTCCAAGTAAAGTGATGAAAATACTTCTATGCTACTCCATATCTCTGATTTTGCTTAACTGTTACAAGTAACATTGTAAGCTTCTCTTTTACTATGACATATCTACTGTCAAATATAATTCCTTTATTTCTTAACGAAGTTGACAATTTGATGAAAATATCCTAACTTATTCAATATATTTTTCTACAATTATAAACTTGATTAGGCAACAATGAATCTAATAATTTCGTTATATATTTCGCACCTTCTTTACTATAAATTCTTTCAATATTTCTTAAAATATTGCTTGAATATATTGTCAAGGAAAGTAGCAAAGTAGTCACTATTATGACAACATTTGTAATCATTTCATCTCCCTCCTCTTCCTCTTCCAATAGCATCTTAAAACGTTGTAAATTGGAAGATGAAGACATGCTTGAAATATTCTAATCCATGTATGATAAATATCAAGTATAAGTATTATGTAAAGATAAATTCTAATAAAAAGTATTTTTCATAATAATAACATTCATCCTAAAAAAAGTTTCACATGTTTGTAATAAAATAATATCCATCATTACACAACATTTAACAAAACAATACAATAACATCCATATTCAAAATAAAAAGTTCATTACACATCACCATATTTTATATTTTAACCATTCAACTTTCATCTCTTCTCACGTACACATAAATTGATGCTTATTCTCTCTATCATTCAAAATCTCTAAGACTTTACATATTTCCTTTATATTAATTTCTGGAATAAATAAAAGTTCATTCATCATGACCTCTATTTCTTGCTTGTTAGAATCCATTCTACATGTTTCAAGTGCAATCCTACATGATTCAAGTTTCAATGTTTCTCTCATAATTGCATTTCATTTTTCACTTCTTTGATTTATTTTTTTAGCAAAAGATTCAAGTATTCCTATAACTTTTTCTACAACATTACACATGAGTGCATGTGATTCTGCATATAGTATTGGCCATTTTTTTACTTAGAAAACTCACTACTTGTATTGACACTCATTGGTAAAGATTGATCAAGAGGTTCCTATATGAAAAATTGGATGTCTTCATTCATGTGATTCCTAGAATAAGTATCATACATAAGTTCATTTGAATGAATAACATCTCTTCATGATCTTATATTTGTCTGAAAAAGTATTTCAAGTTGAAAGCAAATGGGACATACCTTCTCCTACTTAAATTGTACTCTAGATGTACCTAACCCAAAAAAAAAAGATTACACTATTGATATATATATTGAGAAATAAATACAAATGATATAAATTTTACCTTAATAAATTCTTTTCATACTTCCTTTAGAATATATGTATAACCATTGACATAATCTCACATTCATCCACTTTGATTTGATATTAAAATATAGTTCTTATATATGACTCGTCAGGTCTTGATTCATTCAACTATCAATATTTTTCTTCTCAATAATGCATCATATTTCTTCATTATATATTTTAATTACTTTTTTCTATCTTTAGTTTAATTTTTCAATTGTAAGTCTTTCCATTCCCTTTATTCAAAAATCCGTATAATATATTTAAAAATATTTCATCATTTTGACTATTCCAACTGACATAGTTCAGACAGAATTTTCCATAACTATTTTACTAAAAATATTCAAGTTAAAGTAATTGAGACAATTGAGTAATAATTCATAAAACATATGATAAGTATGATACACTTCAATAAAATTAAACAAAGTACATATAATCACATCTAAATATAGAATCAAAATAATTCAAAACCCACATGATTTGAAGCCCACATTCAAATAAATCAAGAAATAAGAAACATCCACATAGTAGATAAATTTCTACATAGAATAAGGCACAACATTGTCTAGTAGCAATGATTAAGAAAGGCCTTAGCTTTTGATATATGTTAAAAACAAAACCCAGATGCATCTGGGTACCCTTAAAGCACAAAAAAAAGAATTAACAAGAGAAGTCTTTGTGAGAGTGCCACACTTCTACCACATCTTTATGTTAATGATGTACTTATGCATGAAAAGAAGAGATTACTCAACAACCATAAAGTTTTGTGCAACATCGATAGAGTGTAGTCAGTTAAAACATTTACAGCGGTACAATAGGAATAAACAAAATCAAAGATCCTCAAAACAACACAAGTTAAATAAAAGGCATTGTAGAAAGCCATATATATCATCCATCCACCATTGAAATGTTCTAGAAAAGTTTTTCTAAAACCATATGAAATAATGATTCATCAAGATAATAAAAGAATGAAATCTACAGAAATTCATCTCAATTATCGATAGATTTCATTAAAATAGAAGAATGCAACTTGGTCCAGAAAATAAAAATAAAAACGACCATCATCAATGATTTAAGCATACTGCATACTGCTTGTGAAAGAATCTCGTCTAGAATATAAAGAACTAATTAAATTGGTGAGATCAAGCAAAATACATATCCAGTACAAGTTAAGCAAAAGGCAAAATAAATTAACAACTTAATTTCTAATCAAATACTACTTAAGCGAAAACATGGAAACTATTTTAGAAACTCTGTAACTCTCAATCAAATCATAATGAACAAAAATTGTAAAGGAGACAAATATCGATCAAAACCATGAACTCTGAAACCATAAATGCAACATGAATTCAAAGTCAAATATCGACCAAAACCATCATGTAAGGTACAGTCGGCCATGATTATGTGTTAAAGTAAACAAAGATTATACTTACAGGAAGAAAATTGCAACATTAGAATTACTAGTTCATCATCCTCTGTTACATTGTGAAACATTATGAAAGACTAATAACCATGATTCCAAGCTAAAAACATGTCATGATTTCCAAAAAAAAAAATGTCTAATAATAACAAAGTAGTTATTGACGCAACATATCATGCCAAAACATATTATATATATTAGTAGGAGTTGGGCTTCAAAGCATCATTACTTGGATTGGTTGAGGGGATCACCAAGGAGATGGGTGTCGAAGCTTCGCCAACGACGCTCAGACGACGACACTTGGAAAATGCACAAGAGATCAATGGACCACTCGACCAACTAAGAAAATGCCACCAACTGACCACGAGATCAGAAAAATGTCCCAAAAGAAAACACCAGTGAAATATGAAATCGAGGCAACGATGACAGAACTTACCCCAACGAAAAAAGGATGGTGTACTCAAACACCATTGACTACGATCAGAATCAATTCAGTGGAGTGAAGAAAAGAAGATCAAAGGAGAATGACACGTAGAGGAAGCCTGAGATAGAAAAGTAGGTAGAAGGAGAGAGAAGGGCAGAATCAATGGCTCACGCTAGTTTTGAATATGGATAGGTCATTGCGTAGTCGTCGTCGTCGTCGTCGTCGTCGTCGTCGTCGTCGCGGAGATGAGCATCGTTGTGGAAGCTAATGGTCCTCCTCATGTGGTGAGTAGACGAAAAGTTCCTTTGAGGACTTTCAGACAGATTGAGATTTGAAAGTTAGAATAAACATTTACTTTTATACCTTAAAAAAGAGGTAGAAAAAAATTCTCTTAATCACCTTCAATTTCAAAGTATTTTCATTCAAGTACGATAAACTTAAAAATAGTTAACCACCTTGGATACTACCGTTCATATTCGGTGGGGGAGTACGTACTTTCACGCTTGAGTTAGAACCTGACGGTAAGAAGGAGGAAGGGAAGAAAAGAAAAGAAAAGAAAAGAAAATCTTAGACGCCAAGATATGGACCAAAGGGAAAAGTAAAGGTCGCTGATGGAAATCTAGAACGAACATGAACATGTGGAATGATAAATAAGCGGCATCCCCAACGTGAAGTGCTTGAAAAGATGCATCCACGCACGCGCACGAAGGGGACCGGGAAAATAACAAAATAATGGGGGGGAAGGAAGGGGGATGACGATGAGGTTCCCATCAACACCCACTTACTCCCTCCCCCACACACACGCACACCCAGAAGACACGCGATTAGTTGAATTGGACCAATGTCATCTTCCCAACATGAGACAGATCTTTCCAATTTCCTTTTTTTCTATTTGTAAATGGGAACTTTACGCTTGTGTTCCGGTGCCTTTTCTTAGTTCCCTCAATTTAAACGTGCATGTCGGCTGCTTGATCGGATTCAGATGGTTCGTTGGTTGCCTTTTTTTTTTTTTTTTTTGATAGAATTTTAATATCTCGATGCTGGCGTTGCAATGCCTGAAACGAACGAAGGCGAGAGTAAGTAAAGGAACTCTTTGAACAGGGAGCCGGACGGACAGTCTCCTTCCTTCCCCTTTCCCCTTGTCTGGGCCGTTGCCATCGCCCATGGTTACCGGCAATCACACGCAACACTTATTATTTCTCTTCAACTGCTAAGGTTCGATAATAAAATAACTACAGACGATCGTATCTTAAAAATAACGAAAAGTGAAAAAGGTGAGAAGATTTATGTAAAATAAAAAGTATACGAAATTACTTTTGTTTCCTCTACTTTTCAGTTATTTCTGTTTGTCTTGGAATTTAAAATTAATATGCTAAATTATTTTTAAAATTAATATATCATTTATAAAAATAACATGTAATTTTTGTACAAAGAACAAGATTAAATTATTTTGACACGTTATTTACAAAAATTAACATATCTAAATCAACTTGCAACTTAACTTCTTTTTAAAAAATTCTCTCGTAGCCATCCTCATCCAACACATCTAATATCATCTTATGGCTTAAATTTTTATTTCATTAAAAAAAAATAAAGTACATTCTAACTAATCACACCCAAATGTTCACAGAACATTCCATGTGTGACCTGTCACACCGGAGAAAAAGAATCTCAGGGCACGGGAACAAAACAAGAGGTATCAACTGCGAAGATACAACTACCGTATCGAGTTCGTTCTTCCACTTCTAACCTTTTACTTTGGGTGACGTCCCAATAGCGCAATTGTGTACACCTAAGCCTTTATTGTACTTAATTTTAATATTACAGTTAACTTCTCCAGAAAAGAAAACAAAAAATATCGCACAATAACCTGATAATAATCCACCTTACGAAAAGACGACTGATCTAAAAAATCAATGACTGATCAGTTTTCATATCTTAAAATAATCAGGTTTTCTTTTCTTTATCTTGATAAACTCGAGTTCAACTTTCACTAATTAAGAGGGGTGTATTTGGTACGAACAGAATTTACTCTATTTAGATTCTAACATGTTGAATAAATATTCATTATATTTTGAAAAATATACTTTAAAAAAATGATGCCTAAAGAAGCAACCTTTTGTAATTCTTCAAATCCTCATCTCCTAATCAACACCCCCCCACCCCCCAAGTCACCAAGGCACACTCGTAGGTGTATTATTCAAGTTTATCCGTCCCTACGTCACATCTGCGGGCATGGGATACTTGTCCCTGTCTAAATTTTCTGAATATTTGGATTTTTTTCCAGTAATCATCGGAGTTATATGGCGACTCAAGATCCACCATAGAAAACTAATATTTATGGAAAACCAAAAGACGGAAGTAAAATAAATAATAAAAAATAGCAAAGAGAAGTGAAGCATCGTGATAATGGACCTGCGAAAGAATGAAATTATTTTACAATGAGAACATTATAAAAATGAAAATAACAGTCCTGAATATTTATTATAAAAACTTTTTATTTGTTGTATCATCATATATCTATTATAAACAAGTAATACTAAAATTCTTCTAATGTCGTGACTAAGAAGTTTCGCAATGCCCAGATTCTCATGTAACGAATAATTGTCTCACGAGATAACAAATGCCAAGTAACGAATAATTTTCTCACGAGAAATTATTCGTTTTAACTAATGTCATCGAGAAAATTATCCCTTTTTTTCCTTTCAAAAAAGTCAAATAATTTTCTCACGATGACTTAAGGAAAAAAGAAAAATGCTCCAAAAAATAAATGGATTAACTTTGATGTTTATCTCAACATATAAAAATACGTCTTAATGACATTATTTCAGAATAAATACGTAATATGAACCTTAGCCGACAGACACACACACACAGGGGTTGAGTAATTAATTACCTATGGCTGCTGGGGGCAATCTGGCCAAGCAAAAAAATAGATCCCATTCTCGTTCCAAGCGACCGAGAGTTCCCCTTCCCCGGGAGGCGAGGTCCACGTCAGCAACGCCAGCTGGCCTATATAAGACAGCGTCGGTATCACTTCCATAAAATCGATTTTTTAATAATCAATTTCCGGAAAAATCTTGGTGTGGGTGACTTTTCTTATTTCCGCTGGCTTCCCATAAGTGACCGTCCTCGTGAGTACTCTCGCCGGTTTCTCCACTCCTCTCCAGTCCTCATCTCGTCTCCTGTCCCTCGCTCTCGCTCTTCCTTCCAACCTCCTTCCTCAACCTCACCGAAACCTTGGTAAAACCCCGACACCTACACCCCTTTCCGTCTCAAGGTTCAGAAGATTCGAGTTCGAGCTTTACCAAATCAAGACAACAACTAGCTTCGGTTTGTCTGGGTGGTATTAGCTTCTCTCGGTACGTGCTTGGCGTTTTGGATGAAGTGGTGGCGAGATGGGCACCAGTTCAAGGCCGATGGAATTCATGAATCCGCCGCCTTCATCGTCCCAAGGCGAGAACATCAAGTATACTGAACACGTTGTCGTCGTAAGAAAGAAGATGACGACCTCCACCATCGACAAGAAAGAGAGGATCCCTGCAGGTTCTTCGCCTTCCGAGGAAGGATTTGTGAGAATCGTCTTCACCGACGCCGATGCCACGGATTCCTCCTCTGGGGAGGAACACGAGGAGTTGACTCATCGCCGGAGGGTGAAGCGTTTTTTCACCGAGATCAAAGTCCACTGTAACGCCATCACACGTAGTGGCCCAAAACAGAGCAGGTGTCGTAGTCAACAGAGGAAGCAGAAGCAGGTGGAGTCTGTTATGGACGGCTCGCGGCTGAGGAAGTTTCGCGGTGTGCGGAGGCGTCCGTGGGGGAAGTGGGCAGCGGAGATCAGAGATCCGAAGCAACCGGGGAAGAGACTGTGGCTCGGGACCTTCGACACGGCCGAGGCAGCCGCCACAGTGTACGACACGGCTGCCATCCGGCTGCAGGGTGTCAACGCTATCACCAACTTCCCTGCTTCCGCTAAGGAAACAACAGAGTCGCCTCTAGTTAACGTCGCGCCGCCAGTTAACGTCGAGCCAGAGAAGTCAGCCTTCCCGTCTCCGACGTCCGTGCTGTCCCACGATGGCCCGTCACCCTTCCCATCCCCAACATCCGTTTTAAGGCAGGATGGTGCGCCGTCGCCGCTGGACTGCTACTTCGGCTACTGGGACGACGGTGCCGACGTCGATCTGTTTGGTCTCGGCATGGAGAAACCGTTGAGCATCGCGGACTTCTACCTTCCGAAGAAGAACCGTTGGGAAGAGGAATTCGGCGAACTGAACGCCGATGATTTCTCCATGGAACTATCCAGCGTTTAGCTTACTTACTTACCTCCTTGATAAAATATATAAAAATAGGGAAGGAAAACAAGAAAGGGGTGGAAAATGGTCAGCGGCGTTTCGCCTTACTCGGCAAATGTTTCCGTTTCTTTTTTGGCGCGAGGGGTTCGGCAGTGCGAGCGCGTGAGCGATGGATCGGTAACTTTCTGATTGTATCGTTGCCTTTTATTACTATTAATCAAGTGCTTTTTTATTTTTAAAGTTTTATTATCTTATAATTTAATTACCTGTTGGCTGTGAGAAGCCACATGCAAGGATAAATTCCAGATCAATCCTAATGGTTCCAGAAATGCTAGTAATAAAAATATATCTTGAAATATTAATATTTATCAACACAGGCACTTTTTTGATATTAGCATCGTTTTAGGGTGATTACGGGCAAAAAAAGATAAAAGCAAGCAACAAATATAAGAATAACTTCTGACACCCTCGGTGGCTGGTAAATAAAAACAACGTTAATATCAAAAAAATGTCTGTGTTTTCGGTGATAATAATATCTGCCTTTATCAGCGAGTGTAACGTGTGGACGGCGTAGAGCCTTGTTCGCCACGTCTTTTGACGTGGAAGTCCAATGAATGTGTTTATCTTTTCCCGTCCTTAATTATTATTTATTATATATGTGTGTTTGCGTTCGTCATTTGTCCTGTTTTATTCTGTTCGTTAGAAACGGAGGGTTATAATTTTTTTTTTACTTTACTGTTTATTTATTTGCTTTTCTACCTGCTGATTTGTTTTTATCATTCATTCTACGAGTTTTATTTGCAACTTTATTCCTTAAATGTTAAAGGTAAAAATAAAGGTAAATCTTTACTTCTATTATACCCACGAGACTACGAGAGAGAGAGAGAGAGAGATGACGGTGCGACGAATATCATCGACAAAGTAATATAACTAGTCATATTTATCTTACTGTTTTAGACGAACATTTGAAGAAAAATAACATCATTATAAAATATTATAACGACCGAACTTAAATAATTATATGATGTAAATTTAACTTACGATAATATGATACGTATTTTTGTGTTCATAATAAATAAAATAAAATAAAATAAAATATAGCGAGGCATGTTTTGCAGAACCTACCCAGCGTGTACATGTCTGGTGGGGAGAGGGTCCGGGCGGGACGAGATCTCCTCGTTTTCCCGCTAGTGCAGTCCGGTGGATCGCACCAGAAACAAATTCCCCTAGACGTCAGTGCCGCAGGACACGTGTGACGGAAACCCCGTTTTATCCTCCGCTTTTCTGCCTTCGTTTAGAAGGCGTTTGCCGCCGTATCTTGCGCGTGATCTCCGTCTACCGAACGAAGACGACATGATGCGCCCACTCGTTGCTGGGAGGGAGGTCAGCTCGGACCGCGTCATTGATGCCGTCACCCTTTTCGGTGCCTTGTACCGATTTCACCTGTTTCACGAACTGCTTGGTCAAAGCTCTCCGTTAAAAATTCCAATTACGTGTTTTATTTTTGAAAGGTGGTGAACCGCGAGTCGAACTCGCACGGGAGGCGTGGTGGTGGTGGTGGGAGTTCTCCCGGTGCACGTACCTTTTGTGCAAATATATATGTCAGATGAAAATGGTCCATTTAAACGAGTAGATGCAAATAATCCATCGCGGAAAAGTTTAGGGATGTATACGAAAAAGGAGAAAATGAAAAATAAGTAAAATGATTGAAAAAATAAAAATTAATTTTCATTCTATCATCTTATTGACATTGCACACTTAACGAAAATTAAAATTTGAATATTAATACACCTAAGGAAAATGAACGAAATTTAAATGTTCACGCATATGACTGGGAAATGATAAAAAAATAAATCTTGCATGTTAATATAATAAAATCATACGTTATAACATTCATCTTATCTTGTTGTTATAAAATTCAAACTAATAATACGATTACAATAAATTTACAAAAATCATATATTATAGATTCTAATCATCTCAGATAGTTTTTAGAATTTCTTTGTACATTTTATTTATAGTTAATAAAGTTTCCTTAACTTTGTATACAACTTTAAAACTAAAAAAATCATTAAAGAAAGACTTCCCAAGATGTCACCTATTTTGACAACACTTTTGTCTAAACAAGTTTAACTAAGAAATTTCTATAAAATTAAGTATTCGGTAATAGGTGTGATTACACTAATTTTGATCAATATGTTTAAGAATCTTTAAACATTATGAATAACTTTATACGTCTAAGTCCAGTAGTTTCTCTTCTGACCACTTCCATTCTACTTTATTTTTAGTTCTACTTTCACGTTTGAAAGTCTCATCTCTTTAAAGGGACTTTTTAGCTTCAATATGTGAACCAACATGCTCGAGAGACAAGCATTTGGCAAAACTACGGTAAAAAATTGGTATCACAGGAGAGTTTGAGCTAGCCACCACAAAATTGGGCATTACATGTATGATGATGCACTGAGGACAAGTTGAGGCCACCCCTGCTACCATTTTTTTGTAGGGATCTACACAGACCTGGGGATCGTTATTCAATGGCATGGGGCCGTTCCAACTCAAGTTACCCCCATCTCCATAAGGTAATTGGCTGGATTGATCGTTTTGTGCATGAGGGTAGGACAAAAATCAAACCTACCCATGGTTCAAAGTTGGCAATCACTTTGTTCAAGACAAAGTTTGAAACAATCAACTTAACGTTAGATATATTCCCACTAATGAGTAGATTGTTGACACCTTTACTAAAGGACTTTCCTTCAATTAAAATTCAAAAAATTTAGCCTAACTCAATTTACTGTATCCATCGTTAAGAGTCATAATCATATTGGGTTGAGCTTTTATAATTATAATGTCAGTCATAATTAAAGTCGGCCCATGGGTGAACCGTGCACGCGGAAGACACGTAAAAGAATTCAGGCGTCAAAGGGTCAACGAAGGCGGTGGATGGAAAGGGGATTTTTTTTTTTAAATTTTTAAAAGCCCTCTAGAATTCATTGCAGCATAGATGAAATAGTTTCGTCTTAAGAATAATAGATTGCTATCAGATGAATGATATATTGATTACGAGAAATTATTATTAATTTTAACTACGTTCTTAGACTTATGTTAAAATATTTTACATTTGAAAGATTTTTGAGTAATTATGATGGTCTTTGAAATTTAGATAGTCATCTGATATGATTCAAAATTTGCAACTTATTTTAATTACAGTATATCTGGTTGACATTACAAATAATATAAATATTATTGATAAAAATGATGTGATAGAAAAATAAGTATAACACGAATAGAGATTACTGATCTTAGTATCATTTTCGTTTAAATAAATTTAACTTTAAACTTCCGACGAGATCTAATACTTTAATATTGATATAATCCATTTACCAAATTTTATATTTATAACGTTACTCGTAATTAAAGTCGACCTGAACCATGCACGCGGAAACACATAAAAAAATTCAGTCGTCAAATGGTCATCGTAGGCGGTGATGGAATGGGATTTTTATTTTATTTTATTTTATTTTAATTTTTTAAAAGCCTTCTGGGATCCATTGCAGCGCGGAGATAAAGAAACCATCCATCCCCGCCTTCCCTTGTTCTCCCCGGCTCCCCCTCTCAACTTTCAGGTGCTTCCTTTCCTGCGTGGAGGCTCGCTCCACCTCCGCCGTCGCTCTTCATACTCCAACACGGAGGCTCCCGCCACGCTCCCCGTGTTTCGCTGTGTCCGGTTGGTAATGCGCCCTACTCTTCCTGTTTGCCTCGTATTTTTATACGTCGTTTACGATTCGGAGTAGTGTTGGAAAACGAAACGAAAGAACGATCTTCTGCTGTCGTCATTTTTGTTGTTGTTGTTAATCTTTCCTTTTGTTTCTCTCTCCCGTTATAGCCGATTTGCTCGGTTTATGGAATATATGAAATTTTTAGAGAGTTGATATATATTTGGTAACGGAAAGGAAAATGATTCACGAGACGGCCCAAAAGGTTTGCATCACTTTTAGTAGATCGCATGGTAAACGGGATGCATACTTATCTCGAAAATGTTTGGTAGATAGCATCCATGAGTCCATGAAATAATTGAACTTTAGCCAAGACTTAATATTCGATTTTCACCTAGGTTTGTTCTTTGGTTGTGTCATGGTATGTTTCCGTTGTTGCTTTCAGAAAAAACCTCGTATTCAGCGTTGTTTCAAGATCATCCATGAACTTCAGGAGAGATAGCAGAAAACATTTTATGGGAATCGATATTTTAGTTTTGATAAAATGAATCATAAAATTTGAAATCAGCCGTTATTGCCTAAAAATTGTCAAACAGGAACAATGCAAATGATGCACATAACATTACTTTCCACTTCGTAACGCCACAGAGCATGCAAAATTGCAGTATCAATGCAAATTGTTGCGTGCAAGTACCCAAAAGCTTCCACTATTCACCAAATGATATAGGTACTCGTGATAAATGCTTGTTTTTATTGTGGTTGAAAAATTATACGAAAGAAAAGAATTTATATGCCCGACCTTATATAGTGAGATTATGACATGGATTATTGTTGTACCATATATCAAAGGAAGTTAGTATAGCCGATCTTCAAAATAATATGGGATCATATGGAAAGAAGTACTTTTATTTGTGGAGGGTAAATGGAGGCTATTATGTATTTTCAAGCCAATCTCTGTTCTTACACATAAATAGAAGTTATTATAAATCAAACAATATTTAATTATTATTATTTTACCTCAAGAAATACCTCCACATGGTTTTCATTAATTTAGAAAAAAATTATAATAAAACGTCTAGAAATCTATTTAGTGGATTTTAGAAAGAAAAAGAGTGCCTCTTGGATATATTAACACTAGTAAATGTTCTAAGGAATATTTAATAAACATAAGTTTATACTAAGGGTCTTCTCTAAGTCTATATTTGTTCATCTTGGTTATAGAGGAAATAATTAAGGAAATTCAAAGAAAAATATCTTAGTATATGTTATTTGCTGATGTCATAGTTTTAGTTGATAAAAGGAAGGCAGAAATTAGCTTAGATTTGAATTATAGAGATACTTTAGATTCCAAAAGATTTAAATTGAATAGTCAAAAATTAAATATATGGAACGTAGGTTTAACGAAAATAGCAATAATAATGAAATTATATAGTTAGATGGTCATAAGATTCATAAATTTAATACTTTTAACTACTTAGGATCTTTAATAAGTGACAATAATAAAATCATAGAGAATGTTATTCATAAGATTAAAGTAGGATGAATGTTTTTGAAGTATTGTGTGAGAGGATATCATTAAAATTAAATAGAAATTTTATAAAATTTTCATTCACTCAGTTATACTTTATGGCGTAGAATGTTGGATTGTAAAACATGATTATATATAAAAAGTTAGTGTTGTTGAGAGGCATATCCTTAGATGGATGGGTGATAATACTATAAGGGTTCAATTAAAAAAATAATTTTATTAGAAATAGAATAGGAGTTGTACTTATTGAAGATAAGATAAAAGAAAATTGGTTTAGGTGGTTTGGTTATATGCTTAGGAGTCCAAAGAATATACTAATTGGGAAAGAAGAATTAATTAGTGTAGAAAAATTAGAAATAGTGGTAGACCTAAAACTACTTAGTTAGAGATTGTAAGAAAAAATTTAAATTTATGTATTTTAATTAAGGATTTAACAATTATGTTGTGGACCTCACATAGTGTGATTATGGCTTGATTTATTGTTGTTGAAATCAAAGATTTGACTATGAATAAAAATTATTGGAAGAAAAGGATTGATATGATTGACCCCATGCTGTGGTATTAGGTTGAGATTGTTGTTGTTGTTAAAGAAGATAAATTATCTCTTTGTCCAGGGAAGTTTGTGCAAGTTAAGGAAATTTTTTTGCAACAAGATTCTAGTCTCTTTGACAACTTAACAATCATCATCACGTTGAACAAAAAATTATCTTGAAGCCATCCTTTTACATTCTATTATTTATATATTTATTTAGTCATCCATTTATCTATTTATTTATTCACAACTCTCGTACATGATCTGATTCTTGTATCTAATCAGTTTCACAAAATTTCAGGAATTTGTATTTCAAGAGAAATTAATCGCTGATGGGTAATTGTTTTACTCAACAGGTTAGTTAAATTCACTTGAAAATTGAAAATCATATACATTACCCTTGGCATTTTAGCTTGAAATCACATTTTCTTCTTGATTTTCATGCTGCTGTTTACTATTTGACATTGAAAAAAAGAGTGAATCACCCATCTTTTCAGCAACATCATATAAGAGAAATGCTGTCCAAAAACTTTAGCAAATATGTTGAGGTTCTCAACATTTCTATGAAAGGAAGACATTTTTCTTGAAAAGTGACTGTTATTTCCTTAAAACCACAAAAATAAAGCTTCATGTTCACAATTATTTCATGAATTGTTTATTGCATTCCTTAGTACAATAGTTTACTCAGAACCTTGATTTATACAAGCACTAGCATTGACCTCACACATGGCACATTGACCTTTTTTTGGATAAAAATTAATAAAATTTCATGATAATGTGCTTTGAAGTTAACATTATGAATACATTTTTTCTTTGAAAAGATTCTTTCAAAAATTTGTAGGTAGTTTACTCAGAACCTTTATTTATACAAGCACTAGCATTGACCCCACACATGGCACATTGACCTTTTTTTGGATAAAAATAATAAAATTTCATGATAATGTGTTTTGAAGTTAACATTACTAATACATTTTTTCTTTGAAAAGATTATCTTTCAAAAATTCGTAGGTAGTTTACTCAGAACCTTGATTTATACAAGCACTAGCATTGACCCCACACATGGCACATTGACCTTTTTTTGGATAAAAATAATTAAATTTCATGATAATGTGTTTTGAAGTTAACATTACGAATACATATTTTCTTTGAAAAGATTATCTTTCAAAAATTTGTAGGATTATTAAGTATTTGAATCTAAGAGGTAGATGCCAAGGAATAAAAGGACTAACTATAGGCCTGCTGAAGAAGAAAACATCATATTATTTGATATGTTGGTGTTCTTTCTAGTTGGGTGGCATGGAATTTCTGACTTAGACCATAAGTAACCAAAAAAAACTTCAAGCACAGATTTTCTTGAGAGAACCTTCAAGCGTAATACATATATAGGTTGTTTGTGACAATATAGGCAAGTGCATTCTGGATTGGATGCCATGCAAGATGAAGGAGTTTAGTGTTGAAATCATAGGAATTACCATTGCCATTAATCAACAATCTTTGTGCTGGAGCATGGTGCATGAGTCAATATCAATCTGTCTCATGCATGCATAGCCGTTGCAAGGATCACCACAGCATGCATAATTGTAGGAATGGTCGGAGTGAGGAGACTCATTGTGAGTGTAATGCTTCAAAGACTATCATCTGCAAGGCCATCAAAAACATCAATTGCTGACCAAATACCAATCATTAAGAATAGAAGTAATCTTCACATCGACACTTGTTCCTAGCATGCTTTCTAAAGCAAATTACTTACATGTTGTACGGTCCATTTGGAACTCTTTATTAAATAACCAGTTTATGGAAGAAATGTGAAAAGCTAGCTTTTTAAGCTACTTAAAAAAAAAGATTATTAAAATGATACAATGATGAGGTCCACAAATAACCCTACAACTTTTTAAAACTCTTTTGGAAATTTGAATTACCAAACTAACTTTCTAAATTAGAGATTCACTCTACAGAAAACCCTTCCCCTCCTGCAAATCTTTCACCAATATTATTGTACCTCGGAAAATTATCCTTATATTGTTATTCTTGTATTTATTTTTTTTACATTAGTGATCCCTTGCATTCGTGTGATTGACTGATATGTATCAAATTCATCTTTCACCAATAACCAGAACACAAAATAGCACTTGCATATAAATGCCCAGCACCTACATATGAAGCAACTGATAAAGTACAATAACCAATACAATACTCACATATTAAAAAAATAGCAATGCCTTGAAATGGACATTGCATAGTATATCATAAAATATGAAAATGCAACTGTAGACATCTTATATATTTAATGATTGTTTTATCAAAAATAAAAAATAATTTTATGAATGGTTAATGTATCTATAATCTACTACAGAATAAAATTTGAACCTAATCTAAGTTTTCTTCATTAAAACCTTTTGGATTTGAAAGTCAATGGTTGCAATTTAGTAGAAATTGACTAATTTTAATATTTTTAGATCATTGAACAATATTTATATAATTTAAGTAAAAATTTTACCGTGTATTTATAGTCATTTAATGATAATATTCAAACGGTGCCTTCTACTCTTCTATGTATTTATAATTAAAAATTTCACACCTACAAGAAATGTTTCCCATAGGTGCCCACGGTAAATTTGCCTACATCTAAAGATGTCAATCCCATGTGTAAAAAACACACTTTTTTGGTTTTAATGGCAATCTCGTAAACATGCATGGTAAAAATGTAATGACAAATGTTTTGGGGATAAAATGGGAAGATCACATTTATAAATTCTAACTTACTGTAAAAGCTCTTTTAGGTGAGTTTTTTACATAAAGAAGAAAGGTGATTCCAATAAGCTTACAGATTTTTCAATAAGCCAAATGACTAAGGGTATATGAGATGTAGGTCTGGGATGGGTTGAACTTCAACCTCACAGACTTTTAGAAGAAGGGAAAATCTTAGACACTTGGTGTGTAGATAGTTAAATGTTCTGATGCTTTTATAAGACAAGTGATTTAAGAGGAATGATTGGATTTTGGCTACCCATCTTATTTAATCATAGACAACATTTACCTTGCATTTATAGTTGCAGCTCATGGTAGTTGCCAATAGGTGAAGAGTGAGTCGGAGAGCATCACGTGCACTAGAGTGCTTGATTAAGAGAATAACTTTGATCCATAGAGGTTAGGTCTGGTTTGGTCGAGCCACTCGTTTGTGAGTGACAATCTTGGTGATGCTTTGCACATAGCCTGTAGGTGACAAACAGCCTTGCCCTACTGCTTGTGAGTTAGTTTGGATTGAGTTGATTGATTGGATAACATACATCAACTTTCAAGCAAGTCTTCATAGGAAATAAATTTTTTGATGGCTATGCTTACTTTTTACTAGGGAGGTAAAGGAAATGAATTTATTTATTGTCACTTTTTAGCTTTTGGTGATGACTTGCAGTTCTAGTTGAATGGAATTGTCAAATAGAAAAATTAGTTTTGATCATTTCTGGATAGTGGAATATTTTGCCTGTGTACACTTTTCATATACATAGTTTAATTTGCTTAAGTTTGTTCATGGATGTTGCTATTTGCAGAAGGATGGTGTTGATGATGGAGCAGACATGATATATTTTAACGGTAGAAATGTGCATACTGTAACCAGCAAGGAGAACTGGAATGAAAAGATTTCAGAAGCTGAGAAGGACAACAAAGTAGTAAGTATATTGTTTTCTATTATATCCGACATATCACTTTGAGAATGAGGAATGCTTGAGATTAACACATTGTTCATGAATGTTGATATTACTTCACTAAGCATCTGATGCCTTTACTTCACCAAAAAATGTTGCATAACATGATTTATGCTGCTCCATCGTCATGTCATCAACAATACTTTTGCTAATTGTAGGTGTATACAAAGGAAGCATACAGATTGCAAATTTTAATGGCTAAACCTTGGATTTAAAAGTTTTGCAAGTCACTACATTTATGGATTTACCTTTTATCTATTGAAACAATCGTTTATCCATCCCCATTATTCAATATGCTGTTTCCTGTTTGCTCTGTCTAAACTATTCGATATTAGTGATTCAATATCACTTTTAAAATCAAGGTTTATCCATCATCTTTTCCCTTTTTTATATTCCATTTCCTGTTCGTTCCATTGTAGCTCTGTAAACATTTCACTAGAATGAGGATGGGTATAAATTGTACCCTCTCATTTCTATTTTTAATCTGATGTGCTTGTGGATTTCCTTCGTCTATGCCTTTAATAAAAGTTTAAATGAAAAACTAGTGCCATTCTTCTATTTCATTGATGAAAATTTTCTTTTTGAATATTTGCAGGTTATTGCAAATTTTAGTGCATCCTGGTGTGGCCCTTGCAGAATGATGGCACCCCTCTATAGTGAGCTTTCTGACAAGTTTCCCTCGCTGATGTTCCTAGTGATAGATGTGGATGAATTAGCAGTAAGTTTTATATTTTAGTACTTTTCAAATTCTAGTGTTGGTGGTATATTATCAGAAACATGCTATTTCAGACAGTCCACTCAATCTCTATTCTTTATTGAATCTCCTATTATTTGCCAATAGTTTTTTTTGGAAAGTGATTGATTTTGTTGGATATTGAACCTTAGTTACTTGTGATTTACTTATGTAATTAAGAAAACCATTTACGTAAAGAACTGGAGGTTTTGCTGGTGGATTTTTTTAATGCCTGAATAACTTTTGGAGTTGTTCACATAGACAAGGCAAGCCGGACTTATTTCTTAGTTCTTATGAAAGATTAACTTGGGCCCAACCTTCATCTAATTTTATATTTCTTAATATAAATGTTTTGCCAACTACAAGGGTGGGGGAGAGAGCAGGCTTTGAATTTTGTCTCCCATGTACTATTCTTTCATTGCTTTGTTTTTTTGGGCTGATCTTCTAAAAAATCTTAAGTTTGGGGCCGATTGATGTGGTAGTTTTAGTCAAACAAATATTTCTGCATTGTTTGGTATGCAGAATTTAGTTTATTAGATGTATAGTTACTGAAGATATATTATGGGCCTTTTGGCAATAGATCTTTATATTAAAAGGCCAATGTTAACTTGTATATGAAAGCACATTCAGTTGAATAGGATAACATCTAACGACTAAATCTCACTGTTAGCAAATTAATATTAAGTAAATATTAAGCTTTCAAGGAAAACCAATAATTTCAAATGGTATAAGAATATATCAATAATGCTTTCCCCATATCTAATTTTTTTATAACCTTTTCGTTGTGAGGGTACACTTTGATTTATTTGGATATATCTTTGATGTGATCACCTACTCGTACGTAAGCACGGCGGTGAAATTTGTAATGGATCTTTTGAAAAGGATTTTAACAGAAGATTGTACTCTTGAGGGATATCGCATTAAAGGCTAGCTCTAAGCTCCCAATGAAAAGTTCTGGTTCTCGTTGGCATAAGATGGGAAATCTTATAAGCCAAGTGATGTGGAATTTTAGCAGTTGCTACAGTTGGGTGTTGGGGATTGGTTGCAATGGACAATTCGAGAAAAAAAGAGAGTTCATGAGTTCTTTGCTTCCCTACAGGGAAATTTGAATGCTTAGATTACATGGATTGGATTGTTAGGGTTCCTGAGCTCTTGATTCATTTTTGAATGATTGCATTCATTTGAAATCATTGTCAGAAGATCTCAACAATTTTTCTATCAATTCAATATAGTATTTTTTGAAAGATTTTCTAATATTTGGTCTGTACCGTTGTAGAATTTCCTATCGGTATATGTTGCTATAAATCATTTGGTAAGGCTGGCTGTTTTACGTGGGGTTGAAGAGGTCTTGTTGCAGAGCCTGGAAAGTTGAGAAGTAAATCTTAAAGGAGGGTACTGGGCAAGTAGTTTTCAAATCTTGACAAGGAGTTTGGTTGTTGATTTCACAATTCGGTGACATTCTGGTAGGGTGGAAAACTACCTTCTCTCCATCGGCTAAGGCTCAAATATGTTGCTGCAATTGTGGATGAGTGGCTGGTTATCTTTGTGTCGTAGCAGTTCTGGAACGTCTTCTTGGATGTTTTTCTCTTAGGCTCCTTTCTATTGCTTGTGTCATTTTTTTAGTGCTTTAGCTTTAATCCATCTGATTCATGGTATTTCTCCGATTGTTTTTAACATGGACACGATGCTTCAAACACAAATCATTTATAAAGAAAATTTGCCATAATCTTAGCTTTTGTCGCAGGAATTCAGCTCATCATGGGATATTCGTGCAACTCCTACATTTTTCTTCTTAAGAGATGGCCGACAGATCGATAAGCTTGTGGGTGCCAACAAACCTGAGTTAGAGAAAAAGATAGCTACACATGTTGAATCGGCAGGACATTAGTCGTTCTCAACTCGACAAGCAGGATAACGAGTTGGAAGTAATTAAATTTGCTTATTCAAACGAAAATGGGTCAGAAGCCCATTCCCGCGCCGATCCCCATTTACGCAAGTATAGTTGTGGTAGTGTTATTCTCAAGCTCAGTTTCACTTTTGTTTTGTATAATGTAGTGGGGACAAATAAATGAATTTATGTGTATGAATATTGAGATGTACGAATTTATTATTCGAACGATCTCATGTTTTATTTTGTACCTGGAAAGTGCCTTTCAAATTCTTATTTAATTGCTTCAATTCATGTTTACTAACTGTAATTATCATCTCGCGGGGTCATATTCTGTAACATACACTCTCCTTTACAAGGACCAGCAATTCGTTCGCAATATAACGTAAGTTCCTCGATGATGTGCTCAATCGCGCATCATTTGGAACGTTCATTTTGTTTTCTGATTTGAATATTCGGGCCACTTCTCAAAATAGAAAATTATGCGAGATTCTTTACAAATCGTGCAAATTCATAGAAGAAGAAGGGGAAATTTCTCATATTTTGATTCTTGAGAGTTTAAAAATTAAGACCATTTGTTTACATGCAACGGGCAATTATGCCCTATGGGGTAACTCTATAATCCTAATGGCACTTTCAAGTACATTTTTTCATCATAATGTGAATATTTTTTCAAATCCGAATTTGTTGACTTGAATTTCAAATTCAATGATTAAATTGAATTTTGAATCTCAAAAATCCACTTTTCTGCTACCATGCATAACCAAATAAGTAAAATGATATTTAAAATCAATCGACTAATTATCTAATCTATTAAATAGTTTTTTCTATAATTATTTATTATTTTTGGAAAAATAAAAAAACTAAGTAAAGTCACCTGCATATGTTGAAGGACGTAAATAAAACCGCCAAGAGTATTTGGCGGTGTCGCCCTTTCATTAATATTTTATTTTAACATTGAAAAATAATTATATAATTAGCTAACTTATGTCATAATCTATTGTATATTAAAATTTCTTATTAAGATGAATTAAATTCATTATCATATTTTTACTGACAAAATTAACAGAGAAATGTTGAATTTTAGATCAAGGATCATCGATACCTATTTTAACTCAAGTAAAAATTTTATCATATACCTATAGCCATTTAATTATAAAATTATCTTTATCCTTCCCTGTATTTTCATAAGAAAAGAAATTAAGATACCATTAAAAAATGGCCTAATACCTCCATATTAAGATATCACCCCTTAATTGAGTGTGTGCGTGCGTGTATAAAATTTCGCACGTTAAAGATATAGATAGATATTTGCTCACATTATTTTGAGAATGTCAATTTGGACAAAACGGACGCCGCTCGGTCACCACCCAACAAGAAATATGGGTGCCTTAGAGCAGCAGCCGCCGTAAGACGCCGTCCTCTTCCAAAACTTTGCCTTTCGGAAATAAGCCTTGTGGCAAGATCCCACCCTCTACCACCATCAAGATCAAGTATGCGAAGGTCTGGCCTTGATCGAGTAACTTCCCTCCACTTTCTCAAATCATACCCGGCCAGTTTCAGTTCATAGTTGAAATTCTTCAAGCCCGAAGAGGACCTCAAGCCTGGAACTGCCATTTGCAAGAATACAATTCCAGCGGAGTACATATCAAACAGGTCGGGGCTATTAAGCTGCAATAAAACATCGTCAAACTGGGTACAATCAAAGAACATGTACAGCGCACAACCGTTCATACCTGCCACAACACTGGTGAAAGAATTGCCGCAATAGGTTCTGGGGGTGGACCAGGTGTTTCCTCCGGAAGAACATATAGTTCCGGAGGACAGTAATCGGGATCAAGAAGACCACGGTTCGGTACGTAGTTCTTGCCGATACGTAGGTCCGTGGCTGCCCCGAAATCTATTAGCTTAATCTTCCCCTTCTTTGTCACCACCAAGTTGGCCGGTTTGATGTCACGATGAACGATTCCAGTGCTATGGATTCTTCTTAGAGAGGTTATGATCTGCCTCATAATTTGCTTGATGATTAACGCGTCCCGTTTCGTGGAGTCAAGTCCCTGTAGGACCCTACCAAACATGACAGATTCCAGATTCACAGGAAACCGGCGACTCCTCATGCAATCGGCAAGGGTGCTATCTCCCTGCCACCACATGGTCGGAAGATGTTACTAATTTCGGAAGAAGAGGAAAAGCAATGACTTTGTTGATACCATTCCAGAGAGTAATATTGGCATGCAGTGCAAATTAAGCGTGCACATGCTTACCAAACGCGACTTTACCAGCTGGTTATGTATAAGCATGCATGCTCATGGTGTTGTGATTATGTAAAACGCACGCAGGCGTTTTCTCAACTTCATTTATATCATACAATTATGCTCTGTGTCTGAATCTTCCAATTATGATTCTGTTCCTTTTTCTTCTAAATCCGGTGGTCATTCTCTTGGCAAGAAAATGGCTACAGTCATCAGTACATAATCACTGCCAAGTCTCTTACAATGATAAGCAACGATGGGCCTCTCCAGCAATAAAGGAAAAAACAATGAAACATATGGTTGGCACTTATCTATCGGATGGTCCTTATTTGATGACCATAAGCATCAGGAAATCATTTTGTCGGAATTCATGTTAATGAAGACTCGATATGCATTTCGTCAAATAAAAGTCACCAACCTCAAATTTCCACACAAGCCATTTGCCTCCTTTCACGAACTCAGAAGAAGTCTTGTCGGCAACAAATGTCCCCAAGAACTCTGCACACGAATCAGGGGCAGCTCTTGAAACCCTGTAGTTGAACCACTCCTCGAAATCCCCACATTCCTCGGCCCCTAAAGTTCCAACCTTGACCTGTCAATGGAGCACGAGAAGCCCTGAGCGACAAAAATCATCCAGTACAGGCAAGAAAACAAACGTTTAAGTGGTGGGTCGTCGACCTTTTTCAAGATGACCTTCTGCTTGAACCTCTCGTCGATCCGAACCCTCGTCGACCTCCTCCCCACTCTATCATCCAAATCGACGTCCTTAGGCACAACGGCCCCAGCATACACGACCCCGAAGGAACCTTCCCCTAACCTCTCGCCCACGACGAAGTCCTTCATCTTCAGGTTCCTCCTCCCCAACAGGCTGTCCAGGCCCAACTGCAGAGGCGCGAGGACGTACGCGTCCACCGCCCCCATCAGGATTCCGGGCCTGGCCGTAAGGTAAATCCAAGCAATCCCGAAGATGAGCAGGACCTCCCATCTCTCCACCTCCGGCAGCCCTGAGGCGAAAGCTTCCACCTTCGAGACCCAAGGGTACGATTTGGCGACCCGAAGGCCGGCCTCCACCAATTCATCAGGGGTGCCGACGGCATTGCACCTGATGGGTCTCCTTGTAGGGGTAAGGTGGATTGCGGGGAAGGATTTGGGAAGAGAGACGTGTGGGAACGAGAATGGAGTGTACTGCGGCGGTGCTGCCGCCGCCGCCGCCGCCGCCGCAGATGAGAGAACAGAAGCCATCCTTTCGTGATTTGGGTTGAGGTTTGGATTTCAGCACCGATAGGCTTGCGGAGGAGATGCCCATCGTCTGCCACGTGTCTATCCCTGAAATATTACAGGAATCGTTCGTTTGATCGAACCGGATAAGGTTTAAAAGAACAGCTGGATCAAAGGGCGTTCATTTTGACCATTGATGGTTATTTCTTTGTTATCTGGATGATGTGTTTGAATCTCTGCGTCCGTGATTCAAATATAAGATATTTCAAAAATAAACAATACGTACATGTGCAAAAAATAGATCAGCTCGTGCTCAAGTGCATAGATTAAGTGATCTTTTTACCACCTGCATTGAAATCGACTACGTTAGAATTTAACTGCTTCTATTCTTCTTTTACAACATGGATGTATAGCCATGGGAATATGGTTCTGAAGCATTTGAGTAATTCACCATGTGCCCTTTTCAGAAAAATTATCAAACTGATGGCTTCTGATCACACCTCTTGAAGGCCCATGACTTCAATAGTTACTGTAAACTTTTCAACGATAATATTAACGTATAAGGTCGTTATTGTTTTTTTTTTTAATAGAGTTAAAAGATAGATAAATTGGGTTTTAGTCATGAAACTATAATTTAAAGTATAAAAAAGTTGGAGAAGGAAAAAAAAAAAAAAAAAAAAACCTAATCTGTTTTCCATTACAATGACTAACTGTACCGTCCAAAAAATTCCATTACTTTACACTTTGGTAAATCATTACTGAAGTTGGGATTAAAAATACCAATTGAATCAAATTTCTCCGCTTCCGTGGTTTTCTCCCACTCTCTCTCGTCGATTTCGAACTCCCGCCCGCAAGACGTCGACATGGACGACGACGGGTCCAGCCAGCCTGGACCATACTGAATTGGCCGTACAACGTCGACATCACCGCAGAACCCGCAGACTCCTGGTCTCCCCCGTTCCTTTTGTTCAACGTTAAGCTTGAAACTCCAGATCTTTTAAACTTGGCGCCCAAAGTGCTGCCTGCCGGCCGTCACGTGTCCTCCGCTATCTCCTTTCGAACTCGCCCCAGCTGCCTTCTCTACCATTCTTGCCCATAGAACACCAACCCCTGACCTACCCCTTCGCTCCTCCCTGCAGGAAATCTCGGCCGTCCAGTCCACCTCCGTAGCCATCATCATCTCTGGGATCCAGCCAACACGATTGGAGGGTAGTTTTGTCCAATTAAAGAAGATATCATTTTTAAATTTATTATTATTATTTTTTTATGTTTAGAAACAGAGGGCGGCGTATCGCGAGCCTCAGCGATTTTTTACTGATGCACCGCCCGGTTCCTCCCCGTCTGACCGGCAGATGAAGACCTAGTCCACGCCTCTGCTCGTTTGGATCTGCTCTGCGTCCACCGCCAAGTGTACATTTTTCCTCCCATTCTCTCTTCTGGATCTGTATGGAGACATGTAGTGCGAAGGCGTTATAGAGTACTCACTTCTTTCTGCTCTAAGCATGCTTGATTTCATTGGTGTTATGCATTACTTGTGCTTAGTCTAGGAAGCTCTTTCTTTTTTCCTTGACGATTTCATTTGAGTCGTTGCCAGCGCTTGTGTGTCTCGTCAGTCATTTCGCTTTGCATCTCCTGCAATTATTCGCGACCTGTTCTGCTTCTACTGACCCATTTTTCTCAAACGCTTCTTGGACTTCAACTGCTTGCCGGATTTTAGATGAAATTTCACACGCACGGCATCTTTATCAGATTTCACCGCGCCAGTTTCACCCTTTTTCTCGCAAGTAGTGCAGCCTCAATGAAGGCCCGATGGCGGAAAATACAAATCATTGTTTTTTTTTTTTCAATAATTAACGATAAACCATTGATGGCCTTTAAAAATCTCACTCATCTACTCTCTCTTTTTTCGTTCGTAATTAATATTTGCATTTATTAGATCGGTTTGTATGGAAATTCCTAAACTCGTCTACATTTTCAGCCGGAGGAGAGTAAAGACATGCCATGCGTACATTTACGTGTAATTTATGGCCTTACCTTCAAATAGCTGGCGAAAAAATCGTACTCATCTTGTTGTTGTAGGGAATGCAAGTCGACAACAGCCACCTGAAGATGAGATATGGAGTTTTAGGAAAGAATTCTAGAAATGAATTCATTAACTAATATATGTCCATGACTAATCAGAATAGTTTCCTTAGACGACTTGCTCTAATATGCACTTGATCTTTATGTAGATTTCCTATGCCCCCAATAACCTGTACAACATTAACAAATATCTCAAAAGGCGGAGTGGATGCGTTCCCTTTTTTTTTCGTGGATCATCACCTTTAGGCCTCATCTCAAACAGCTGCCTTATTTTTTCGTGGAATTTATGCGTACGTTAGAATTTGAGATTTTTCGCTCTACCTATAATCAGGTTTCTGTCTTTATCGTCATGACATTCTCATGTTGTGTGTAATGTAAATAATTAGTATTGATTTCGTGTGGACATCATCTTTCCATTATCCAGCGAAACAGCTGTCCTTTTGTGGCTGGTCATTTGATTGCCATTATTGCTTCAAATGGTGCATTATTTCAGTCATTTTCATAATTTTTTCTTGTGGTACTTTAGTATCATCCTCCTTCCTGTCTGGACTAAACGATGTTCTTTGCCTCACTCTGCTTGTCTAGAATTGTGAAGTAAATGAATAGGGAAAACAAGATTATTGGTGATTGCCTCCACAAGGTCAAGTACCTAAAGTGAGCTTAACAAGGTAAAGGTTTATTTAAATCTTCGGTTGGCATTTTCATCTTTATTCTAAATTTCACTATTGTTTTCTGTGCTGCAAACTTATTGGTTGATCAAATTTTTTTCTGGAATTTACAATTGAATGTCTCACACAGGATCATATTCAAAACAGAAAGGCCTAGCTTATTGAATGGCCTAGTGATCAGGAATCTAGACCATGTTATCTAATGTATAATTATGTGTTAATCTTAATTTTTAGTTTCTCTATGGTTCTTTTCCTATGGTGGATTCCTCTTTTTTGTAATATACAGAGGTGTATTCCTAGGATCATATTTTTTATATGGTTTTCAGGTGGCGTTGATCCCTTTTTTATGTTTTAAAATGTATTGTATATGTCGGTAATAGTTGATGGCATAGTTGGTCTTCTCTTACAGCGTATGACTCATGAATGAAGAAAATATTGAGTTCAAATTCATGCAAAAATATATCTAATATCCAAAGAGTATCTATTATTGTACAATAACATGATTTAAATCTAGTGCTTTGCATTGTTATCTCTAGAATGATTGATGAAAGCATGTTTATGTTTTCTTCTTGCTCTTGAATACAGGCTATTTCGTTTCCACCATTTGGCATATATTGCATGAAAATCAAGTAGTTATGCACTAACGTTATTGGATTGCTAGGGGATTTTGGTTTCTCCCACTTCCCATGTGCACTACTGGTTAAAATGTCCACATGCTTGCTTTAGAGGAGGTCATGTATTTCAAGATGCATTAAAGGATTCATTCTTTTATAAAGAAAAGATTCTTTTTTTATGTAATGATGAGCACGATTGATTGCTAAGTTAATGGATTTACTAGCAATAGTCATCTGTGTTTCATGGGTTAAATCTTTATCTTATAAATCGAAAGTACCGAGTAAAGGTACTAGAAGGATTATCGTCATTTCTTTCATAGAGCAATATGTGTCTTTTTTTTTGATGTTTTATCCGAATTTTTAGCATAAATAATGCTTTTGTAATATGTATTTGTCCATAATAACTACTTGTCATGTTTATAATGTATGTCAGATGCAAAAATTAGATAAAAATTAGTACAAGATTTACTTATTGGTGTATTGCTTTCTCTATCATGATATCTGAAAATGCATTTAGAATTTTTGGTTGCAACCAACTGTAATCTAAATTTCAAAGATAAAAAGAAAATTTCTTTTGCAAGAACATATTTTATTTCCATAGGTGATAATGGTTATTTCTATAAAAGATGGAAGTGATGCAACTGCATGATTATGGTTTCTTGATGATCTAAAATGTAGGAAACAAGGTTTATTTACAATGGTTTTATGTTAAAAATAAATTAAATATTTACATTTCACATGCATATCCAAATATACGTGACAATCACAAAAGTCACATTTTTCTTGCTACTTTTGTTGGGGTTCCATGAGAATTTATAGATTAGAATAAATTATGATGAAATTAATGTAAATGCATAAAGATATGAAAAGTTGGTTCGAATGTGAAAGAAAGTAATGGTTATAGGTGGAATACATAGATGAAGAGAAAATTTATAGTTCTATCTAATGTTTATAGAATTTTGCAAAATGGCCAAGTCAAAAAAGCATTCTTTATATTATCGTAATTATCTAGACTTTCCTTTTCGTGAAAGTTGTAAAAAAATTGAAATATTAAAGTTGCCTTGATGATTAATGTTAGACTGTATTAATAAATTAATATAATATGGATTTTGGGGTTATGCTTGGTTAGGTTTTTTGTGGATTTTGGTCCGATTTGGTAAGGATAGTGGACAATTGAGGTTTTAGAAAGCTGACTTCTATTTCAATAAGTGAACAAGGTTAGTTTTTAGATATTCAAGAAGCTTAGTTTATGAATCTTGTTTGGAAAACTTTTAGGATTAGCTTCTCAGCATTTGGCTTTTTAAGGCGGCTTTGAATTAATAAGTTCAATGCTGAAAAACTTAGTAATTGTTCATATCTTTGGTGCTTGTATAAGCTTTACACCTGAATATTGAAAGTTCACTCCCAAAAGGTGATCGCAATCCTTACCAAATCGAGCTTTAGTCTTACATTATTTGTCACATATTTATTGTTACTGTGTAACTTCAATGTATAAATGTCTATTATTAGTCAGTGAATCAATCCATTCTTTGGCCATCTATTGTTTCCACGATAAACTACACACCATTCCTTTCCCTACATATGGCAATAAGGTGGCTACATGTGATGCTTTTTGACATTATTTCATATTTCTTTGAAGAACTGTTAGATATTCAAAATTCTAGGATACTACGCTTGCCTATAAGATCTGGGCCTCTTAGCTATTGACCAATCTGTTTTGATTTAGTTTTGATCAGTAATGATTAATTATATTAAAGTACGAGAAAATCAAAGGAGGCTTGGAGAAGCTGTAGGTAGACTGGAAAACATTATAAAAGATAACTAAGGTTTTAGACAAAGAAACTGACGGCCTAAGAGGAAAGAGAAGAGTAAGACTGAGGTACTGCTCAAAAGAAAAGGAAATCAACACCTTAGTCACTCAATTGATAACAATCACGTTTATATTTGACATGTATGATATGTAATATGTGCATTTACAATTCTATGTACATAACCATCGTGTGGAATTTATATTCAAAAAAAGTAAAGATTGGGCTTATTTGTGGGATAACTGCTACAAAACTGAAAATGGTAAGCAATCCAAGCAAACTGATGGACCGTTTGACATTTTCCAGTTACATTTATGCCCAATGTGACTTGTTGGTTTCTTTTGATCAAAATGTTCCACATACCATATTTTACTTTATCTTTTTAATTCAGCATTTGGGTTGGTTAGCCAAAGAATTCTACATTTTTTTATTGCAGTGGCATTGCCACCACATTTTTCATGGATTTTACTTTTATATATGCTGATGAACTATATGTGTTTTCCTCATATTCCATGGTATATTTTGATTTCTTTGGCTATTTCTTCGTGTAATCCCAAAATGTGACCATGTGGACACTTTGCTTCATCTAACCGGAGTTTATTTTCTAAGACTACCATATTCTAATCATCTTACCTTGAATTTCTTGGATTAGAATGGAGAGACTAGCATCTAAGAAGTCTTATTCTCGGAGGTGGGATGGTCATAACGGTCCAAATGACTCGAAATGGCTTGCAGAACATCTTGAAGGTGCCCTATAGGCAACAGTATTCACTGTTTCGATAGTCTACCTTAATGTCGTGTTAAAGATGATAAAATATATTTTAGATCAATGACTTAATTTTGATCTATGCATTATGTTATTGCTTTACTGTGCAGAAACGGATAAACTTGTTATGGAGATGCTGAAACTCATTGATACTGATGAAGGTTCCATTGCAAAGAAGGCAGAGATGTATTATCAAAGGAGGCCTGAGCTCATTTCCCATGTTGAAGATTTTTACTGCATGTTTCGAATGCTAGTAGAGCGCTATGATAATGTCACTGGAGAGTTGCACAACAGCATGACAACAAAAACACTCCATACCCCAGAATCTGGTGGGGGATCGGAATCTGGTTCAACATCCTCATTACCATCGCACGAGCACACACCCAATGGCAAATTGCCTAAATCCAAATCTACCCATGGGGCTGCAGGATTTGAAGCCTTCATTGGCTCTGGTGGTAGCTCTGACATTTCTAGGGATGGATTTGATATGTCATCATTGTCTTCAGATACAGAATCTGAAGAAATCAAAGAGGAAACCATCATAGATTCAGATGAAAAGCATCAGAGAGTAGTTGACCTAGAGAATGAAATTGTGGAGTTGAAGCGGAGGCTCAATGAGTATGAGGAAGGAAGAATGGAGAGTGAGGATTCGGATGACCTTCGTTCACGAGCTTTAGATATGGAAAAGGAACTCTCTAATGTGATTGAGAGGCTTCATGCTTCAGAAAAAGAGATCATAAGGCTGACACAAGAGATTGAAAAGAAGAATCAAATTTTAGAATATTCTGAAAATGGGAACGATGATCTTCACTCAAGGGTCCTGGGAGTGGAGAAATCACTCATAGACTCAAATAAAAAACAACCTTTTTTGGAAGAAGAAAAAACTGGGTTAAAACATGATTTTGAAAATAATACAGAGAACCATGCCTTGATGCTTTTAGGAAAAAGGCAGGCAACTGAACTTGGGAGAAAGATAATGATGTTGGAAGTTGAGGTTATGAATCTTAAGTGTGAAATACAGCAACTGAAAGAAATTCACACAACTGCTCTGGAACAATGCAAAGCTGATATTTCAGCTTGTGTTCTGGAGATTGCTAACATTAATGAATCACACGTGCAAGATAAACTTCGACTTGAGACTGATGTTGCAGATCAGGCTCGTGTTGTAGAGCAGCTAAAGGCGTCCACGCAAAGTTTGTCACTTGAGAAAATATCTCTTGTACAGAAGGTTTCCGAACTAGAGAATATAATTGAGGATTCAAAAGCAGCATTAGCTGTCTCCATTGAGAATTTCTCTCAGGAAAAGTCAAGACTTGAAGCAGAGATATTTGGTTTGTCTGAGTCCCAGATGTCAATGAAATCTAAAATTGACTTGTTGGAAAGTGAAACAATGAAGATTCAAGCTGAGAACACTGAACTAACTGCTGCCAGTGCAATGTATGAGGAGCTGAACAAAAATCTTGATGGTCTCAAGCACAAACATGATATACTGAAATCAGAGAAGGATGAGCTTGCTGCCCGAGTCCTTGCTCTTACTCATGATGTAGTGTCTCGTGATGATCTAATTTTGAACATGGAGGAGCATCTGCAGCAGTTAAATGTAGAGAATGCGAAGGTCAATGAGAAAGCCAGTGATGCCCAGAGGGTGAACAAAGATATGCAGCTGAAAGTGAATGAGCTTGAAAAAGAGATCGAGCAACACAGAATTGCCTTATCTGACAGTGAAGAAGGGAAAAGAGAGGCAATACGGCAGCTGTGCTTCTCACTTGAGCATTACCGCCTTGGATATCAGGAACTCCGTCAGGTATTGCGGGGATACAAGCGACCCCGCTCTGTTGTCGTTCCCTGATGGATGCTTTGCATGAGAAAATAATTGTTGCAGACCTTGCACTACTTCAGTGCCTTGCATAGTATTGGACCTATTGGCTGTATTAATTAATTTTTTAGCATTGGAACCTTCAGATTATTGTATGTACCGTATTTGTTATATTTGACTTTACATTCTAATCTCATGTTCCACAGAACGTCCCTGGAAATATGAGATGGTTACTAATTCAAAACAAAAAACACTGTCAAAATGGTGGTAATGGGAGTTGCACAAATCTCTTCACATGTCGGTTATAAACAACTAGTGATTGTTTTACCGGCACTGTTCGTTTGTCCTTTCTTCACGACTGTAGAAGTGATCTTTGTTATCTTAAGCATTAATTTCTTTTCTGACAATGAGTAGTTCATTTTGTTCCTTACAATGGTCGATGGTATTAGACTTTATCATCATTTCACTCTTTTGTTTCTATTACATTATTTTAGTTGAAAATGATGTGCATTGCTAGATGTCTATCTGTATATGGTAGAATTTTTTATGTTGATATCTTTAATATTTCTCATAATTTCTGATGTAGTCTAATATATTCTTTTTTTATTTCACTATGCTTTTCTTCAAATTCATTTATCCATAAACCCTGGGATTAATCTCAGTCTAATCACTTATCATTATTTGTTGTTGTACAAAAAAAAATCTACACATAAATTATGGTTTATAATAAATTTTCACCTCTTCTACGTTTATTCTCCCTCCTTCGTGTTTTGCCTTTAACCTTTCTCTTATATCTCTTTCTTTTTCTCAGCATTTTGAAAACCTTTCTACTTCTTGGCTTCTTATTTAACGACATTAGAGACGAGTTTTATAAAAATGGGGGATTTATATGTATATTATCAATGTCAATAATAAATGAAAAATATCATTATTTTTAAAAAATATAAAGCTACCATTTGTCTTCAATTTTTCATAAAGTAATTTCAAGTTAACCTTTTTTTTTGATTGAGATGGTTGAACGTCTTAAAAGCTGTTAAAATTTAATGTGTTAACTAATCTTACCCTTCAATAGTCTTTTTTAATATTTAACCTGATGAATATGTTCTTTGATCTACCCTTCTTTTTGCGGAAGAATTAAAGGTATTAAATACAAATAATAGAAAAGTTATTCAACAAGAAATATTTTCTTATGCCTTCTTATTTTTGTCCACTTTTCTTTTACTTGAAAATTTACTCTTTTCTCATTTCTATGCTTTCATATACAACGCATAATTTTTGGTATCGTTATCAAAAGAAAATTGCTGTTAATTTTTTTTACTATTAGGTTTTCTCACACACATAAAGATTTGTGATATATACGTATGTAAGAAAAAAACAAAAATAATATTCTAGGAACATGAAAAAATATTTTTGTATTTCAAATATAGGTACTATTTGTTTCAAATATAGGTTTTAACAAGATATTTTAGAAATTTTAAAAAAGTATATTTAGTACCCAACTTTTTGTTAAATACAATCTCCACTTCAAATAAAAAACTTATAATTATGGGAAAACAAACAAATAATACGGTAGTGAAAACTTGTAAATTGATAAAAACTGATGGGCTGATTAGGGAAAAGTGGAAAGTTGGCGGTGTTCACTGCTACGCAGGATGTTGGTTCGGTCGGGTCGTTCCTTCATATCTCGGGTGTACGAAGAAGGCTTCACCGCCTTATTCTCTTCTCCAGTTCTCTTCTTTAAAAGCCTCTGCTTCCTCTCTCTCTCTCTCTCTCTCTCTCGCGGAGCAGACACATCGAGGCAGTCTGTGTTGGTGAGGAAGCTGCTGTTCATGCCTACGATCTTTTGAATTTAATTGTTTTTTGCGGATTCCGGTGTTGCAGATGCCAATTCCTTTCGTTTTCATCTTTTGTGGAAACCAAGCTCTTCGTTGATTTAGTTGTTCTACATTTTAGCAAAGCATCTGTTCTGAATTTTTTGTCATTTCTTCTCTTCCGTCAATTCATGGAATTTCTCTCACCGTTTTTTTTCGGTCCATATATCTGTTTGCTGCCATTTGTCTAATTCCGGTTTTAGTTCTGTCTGTGTGCTATCGTCATTTAACTATGAATTCTTCAATTCTGAAAATAAGGTTTGTAAAAGGAACCTTCGTTTTTGTTAAATTTCAGTTGTGTGCGAGTTTGCCTTGTATGTAGGTTTCTGCAATTTCAACTTTATTTTCACCTCTCCCGGCTGCTCGTTGTTGTGAACTGCAGGCTGCAATATCCCAGGTTCTGGCTTTCTTGCTATAATGGGAAGAAAGAAATCACGTCCCGTACGATCCAGTGGGGCAGCGTCAAAAGTTGTCCTCTCAACAAGCCATGACCTAGATGGTGAAACAAGTGATGAGCACCATGGAATCATGAAAGTGCATAGTGATCGGGAGATTCCCAAGAGTAGGAAACCAATTTTTGTTGAGGTTGACCGTGGCAATTGGTCTTCATCAGATGAGCATTTTGACATAGCTGAAGTTGTTCTGAAAAACATAAAGTATGAAACTATGGATTACAAATCGGTAGATCTTTCTAATGTGTCTTTGGAATCTAGTGCGTATCTCAGATTCAGGTTGCCGGAAATAGACGATAGTTGCCTTAGGTTAGGTCATTTTCCTGTCATATCAGCTGACGACATTTTTTTGGAGTTGTATGTTCTAGAAGATCATAGTTCAGGTAATAGAAAAACAGATGTTCTTTTATCGGGAATTTTTGATGGTCCTGATGAGAGTATTTCTGGACTTGTCCATCTGGTCAGTCTGAAGCTTGTGACACTAAGGCCATTGATGGAATGCACAAAATCAACAAATCTTCAAACTTTTAGATCAAGGGTGGGGATTTTGAGAAGTGCCTTTGATTCATGTGAATCTCTCGTGGAGATCCCTAGACAACCATGGAGAAAGAGTATGATGAAAGTTATGAATTGGCTGCGTCCAGAGGTTACAACTTCTGAGGCCAAGTACAGAGTTTGGCAGTTGGGCATGGATGGACTGGGCAAACGGCCAGAAACATATGATGATCCTAGTTCAAGGGCTCATTCTGGAGTAAATGTTCGTCAACTTTATGAAGCCATAAAGCCATCAAAGTGGGTAATCTAGTCCTTTCTCCCATTCCTCTACATGCTTCTTATTTATTTATTTAACAGAACTAGATTACCCACGTTGATAACACATCATGTAATCTAGTCCTTTTAATGTGTTTTTATGTAATGTCATTTATCTGGTACATTGTTAGCTTTCTGTTGTAAGTAAACTAACTAATTTACAATCCGAAAAAGTGATGTTGAAGAAAAATAAAGAAGTTTATGGTTTAGGTTGTGACCAATGTGATTTTCTTTTTTTATTTTTTTCAACTCAAGTTGAAAATAGACTTTCTTTTTAAAATTTCATGGTTTCAATTGCATTTGCATTTAAAAAGTCTGTTCTAAAAAACAAATCCCTGCAGCAGTATTTCAATGTAGCAGGCCGCTACAGTGAAATGGGTAAGAACTGGCAGTAGTTGTAGATGTGATCACCCTTGAACCAGACTAAGAATTGTTCTTGTCATCACAACTGCAAATATCTCCACATATAAAGATTTTTGTGTAGGTCATATCATATCTTTAGCACGCAAATGAGAAATAATCACCTTAATATTTTGTAATTGCCACTCAGGAAACGTACTTTGTTATCTTGGAGTTGTTATCTTAAGCATTGTGAGATAAATACTGTTTAACAATGTCAAAATGAGTAAAAATCTCTCATCGAAGATAGGGAGGTTGCAACACCAAGAAAGAAATTTAGGGACGAGCCAAAGAGTAAATAAGACTTGATCATGCCATAGTGCTTGAATGAACATGTTTTCTGCACTGATATTCTCTTACTGTTGTTTCTTGAAAAAGGCTCATGTTGGAAACTGATGGAATATTGAAAGCATGGAAATTTTGCGAAAGATGAAATTTGAACTGAAAACCCTCTGATAAGTTAAATAAATACATATTTAACACATTAATGTGATACTAAATGCATTCTATACAAAAATACCAACATTTTCTCTTTGATGAAGCCATTATTTAAATTCTTGATTGATTTATATGTTCTTTTTTTTGGGCATTGTGAAATGCATGACATTATTTTGTGTTCCAATTGTACGTACCAGTAAACTTTTGTATGCATAGTTTATCAATAGAAGAATTATTATAATAATTTCTTATCCAATCAAGATGAGGATAGCTAGAATATTCAAATTGATTCCAAACTTCTTGACTAACATATTTTAGCTTTCTGCAAATAAATGCTGAACTTGAAACCTGAAAGTCTTAAGCTTATGATCATGATTGACCAACCTCTGATGAGTTGTGAAATACTAGTTGGCTTGTGGGGCACTTGGCTTTTACCATGGAACATCACAGAAAATTTCCGACCTGGATGAAACTTTAGTTTCAGAAATTATTAATCTTTATTGCTTTGTATTTTTTTTGTTAACTTCCATATTGAAGAGGGGGAGATAGAGAGAGAGAGCACACATGTTTGTGTGTGTGAATGTTTAATAACTCAGAACCGTTCAGTGGTTCAAGTATTTCTGGTCTTTATCACTGGGGAAAGGATGAAGACCTCTTGTTCAACTCTCATTTCTCTTTTAGTAATTGGAGTGCATTTTAGGTGTTATACCTGGATATAAAGGGTAAGGCTCCATGGAAAGGACCAACCTTTTGGTTGGTAAGTTTTCATCATGGCTGTAATTTAGAAACACATTTGCAGTTTTTGTCTTATCAAACTTGTTTCTTGTTGGAGCAGTCTCTTTCATGATTAGATATGTTTTTGCTTTTCTTATTATTCTTTTCTTTTGTTTTGTTGGGTCTACATATCGGAAACCCAATTTTGATCTGTTTTGTTTTCCAATTTTACTAGTCTACCTATGGCTTGTGTGGGTTCTCTTAACTTTCTTGTTTTTCAATGCCGCTCAAAAAAAAACTTGTTGCTTTTTGGATGTTGAGAACTTATCTCACCATTGAACTTCAATTGTATGTTGATGGTTAATTGATTTGGTTGGGAGCATGGGTATTGGCACAAATTAAGCTGGCTCATTGGAGGTGCTTAAGGAGGTTGGGATGCATTCTGGTCATGAAGGATCTGTCAGGTTATTCCTCCTGCAATATGGTCGACCAAATGGAACAAAGTTTACAGAAATCACCATTCTTTGATGGGAAACTGTTGTTTAGTTTCTGTGTTTTGTTTTTGGTCCATTAGGTTTGTGTTGGAATGATTGTCTTGCTGAGGTGAGGTGAGAATGATGACTTAGACAACTTGACCAGTGACTGGCATTGGAAATCTCATTTTTAGTAACGGGATACTTGGTTCATGCCTCCATATTTTTCCAACTGGTTTTAAATAAAAAAAATTAATCACAGGTAAAAATATCTAAAATTGTTGTCATTTGCACTGGGGTTCTGTGTCTATTGAATTGTAATATTGACATCGTTTAGCAGTGTTCTTTTTAAAGAAAAATCAATTTCTGATAATCATATATATCTTTTTCTCTATATTTGAATAAACTGTATGATTTATTTGGTGTTTTCAGTGTCTGGATGATATTTTATCCTTCAAATGGAAGGTGATGTAGGAAGTTGTTATCACCATTTTATTCATTTGCAATTACTAGAAATATGGTATCCTAAATAAAGGGAGCGATGCGTATTTGTTAGGTTCATGCTCAAAACACCATGTCAAGATATTTGCATCTAATAATCCTGTTTTATCTAATTAGAAATGTATTCTTATGCAAAAATTGTTGTTGCAGCTTTCAAGAAGTATAATTTAGTTGCTTTCCTTTACAAATAAAGAAATTTGTTTTATTTCCTTGTGATAGAGAAGCTCCAATGCTAGAAGAAGAGCTTCCTGATTTGCTTCTGCATTTGAGGCCATATCAGAGACGTGCAGTTTACTGGATGATTCAACGGGAGAAGGGATTCTCAGGAGCTTCTGGGTACATGACACCAAACAAGTTCTTTGCTCCAGTTTGTGTGCCTGTTGTTTTCTTAGACAGAAATTCAAGAATGTTCTACAATCCATTTTGGTGAGTTCTTGGCATGATCACCTAATTGGGGCACTTTTGCTTTTACCATTCAAGCATAGTGATTGAGATCATACCTTTTAAGGCGAGTGTCTATGTTGTGCTCATGCATGACTTTGTCCCAGCTTGAAGGCTTTTCTCATCTTGTCGTAATTAAGCAGATTTTCTTTCAGATCTGTTTCATTAAATATATGTTTTTTAATGTTTTTCCTTGCGCCAACCATATATATATATATATATATATCTAATGAATTATTACTAAAATATAGATAATTATCAAAATATATAATCACATATATTAATGAAATATATAAATATTATTACACTTTGTATTTTGATGTATTTTAGGATATTTGTGTATCTCAATGTTATTTGGGAAATAATAGAGTTAAAGTTATGCATAATTACTATTAAATATTTATAAATATAAATAATGTGTACGAAAAATTTAAAAAAATAGATGTTTAAATGGTGCCTAGGAACCCTAGCTTACCACTTGGGTGTGTTGAAACGTATAATTATGATTGACGACATTATGATACCATATTAGCAAATTACTTTTGTTGGGAAAGAGAGCAAAGGAATCATTTACTGTCTTCACTTCGTTGTTCTTTTCTCCGTGTGTTATGGAAGCCAACTGACAATGGATACAATTGATATGGTGGCCTTCGGTATCATTTCTTGACCTTTTCAGTGTAACAAGAATTTTTCATTCTAGTGGCTCGGATTCTCTGCAATTTTGTGGTTGATAGGAGCATTCACATTTATTATTGTGTATAATGTATTGGGTCCACTTGCAATTGGGCACTTATTCACATGAATTCCCCTTTTTCCTTCAGTGGGACTGTCTCGTTGCACCCAGAATCATGTCCATCGCATGTCTTCGGAGGAATCCTTGCTGGTAATTCTTCTATGCATCTATAAGTGCCAATAACACACTTTTATTCCAAATATAGTTTCTGCTAGTTTTATTGTCAATTTATTATGATGTTCATGCTATGTATGGTAGATGAGATGGGTTTAGGGAAGACAGTGGAGCTTCTGGCTTGCATCTTCAGTCATCATATGCCATTCTCAGAAGATACTGTTATTTCTGAAGATAAAACCCAAAATAAAATGAAAAGAATAAAAAGGGAACGAGTGGAGTGTATATGTGGGGCTGTTACAGAAAGCTACAAGTACAAGGGGCTCTGGGTACAATGTGATACCTGTGATGCTTGGCAGCATGCAGATTGTGTGGGTTTTTCACCCAAAAAGAAGCCAAGATCCTGCACCAACGTCAAGAAGGAAGAGATTACTGCATATGATCCTCCATGTCAAGGAAAAAGAGGCAGAAAAGTGAAAAAATCTTCCAATGTAACAGAAACTGATGGAGAGTATGTATGCTTGCTTTGTTCAGAACTATTTGAAGCTGCTTGCTCAACTATAAAAAGTTCTGCAACTCTAATTGTCTGTCCAACTCCAATATTAGCACAATGGCATTCTGAAATTACTCGGTAAATTCTTTCTGTTTCCATTTTGGAAAATCCATCTATTGATGATCTCTCTTACATGCCTATGATAGCTAATGTTTTTGTTTGTTTAGATTCTAAGGGAGGGTTAGTAACTTTGTACACAAAGAAAGTAAGGGAGAGGAAGTAAATTTCCTTTGACCATTTAAAATATTGGCGTTTGTGAACATATCAAGAAATGAAAGTAAGAGAACGTGAATTCCTTCACTTTCCTAATCATGTTTAAACGTAATTCCATTGAAATTTCAATGGAATTCATTGGAATCTTTAATTAAGATGTTGAAATGCTTATTGATTTAGATATTTTTATATCAGTTAATTACTTCTACATCTTTAATACTTAATGTAAATATTATGTAATATTTATATAATTTAAAATATTAATATCATACTTATTGTAATATTATTATAATATTTATTATTAATAATGTAATATTAGCATTATACATTAATTAATTATTTCTACATTATTAACATTAATAATATTATAATATCAATGACGTTAATATCATATAAATATTATTGTATTCGTATTAAATAAAGATAAATTTTACTATAATAATCTAATATCATATAATGCAACCTAACAAAATATAACATTAATCCTACCAGAAAGAAAAGGAAAGGACGCAGTGGTTTTTTTTCTTAATCTAATTTCACTCGTTATGAACATTCTTCAAATAAGTACTCATCATTTGTAAAACAACCTTCACTCATACCTTTTTCTCTTATTTTTCTATCAATCACTCTCACTCTTCTTTATTCTTCTCATAATTTTATCCTTTTTATTTATAAATTTTCAAATTTAATTAAGAATCAAATAAAGTATTTCAATTTTCATGTCTAGCAACCCCCCCCTTTCTTCCCACTAGTCTAATAAGTGACGTGCTAAAAGAACTTCTAAATCTAATTCAATATGTTGATGAATCTATCAAAATAAAATTTTTCCATAAAGACTTTCCTAATTAAAATCCTAGACAATTGTTTCCTAATGAAATTACTCTATAAATTTTGCTTTACTTACTAATGTCTGAACGAACCATACTCTTTCATTTTTTTTATTTGTAATGTCACTGTTTGAAAAATGCTCCTTTTCATGTAGTTTGCATGCCATTCATCAATCAACGTTCTCATTTCTTCTCAATTCAAATATATTACATTTACACTTTTTCCATCTCAATTCAAATATATTATATTTGTCATTTTAAATAACATTCACGCAATAATTGCAATTTTCTGCTTTTTATAGACAATTTATGCTCACATCACATAGCTCTCTCTTTCTAGCCATACAAGGCCAGGTTCTCTAAAGGTTTGCATATATGAAGGTGCAAGGAACTTAGATTCTCAACGTATGACAGCTGAGATGACAAAGTTTGTCAGTGCTGACATTGTATTAACAACCTATGACGTACTCAAAGAAGATTTGTCACATGATTCCGATAGGCATGAGGGAGATCGTCGTTGTATGAGATTCCAAAAGAGGTAACAATGTTTAAACCAGGTGTAAATTATAATAAATCCCTTAATAAGCCAAGTAATCATGTTTTTCACACCATTATACCTTTGTGTCCCTAAACTACCTTTGATAGACCAAAACCATTATTTTATTAGTTTTGGAGGATCATGTGATGTATACAACAAAGTTTTCAAATAGAATTGTCCCCCTTCCTATCATCTTTCTCTCCAATCTATTCTCCCTTGTTTCCTAATTGGAAGCCATAAACCCATAAGGCCAAAACACTACTAAGATTTGGAAGCTAACCTTGATGAATAAGTTCAATCTCTCTCTCTGATTCTCTCCTGTCATAGTTATGAAAGTCAACAACAACAATCTGAGTAATAATTTTAATACATGGAGTTGGTGACATCAATTCTTTTTTCTGCGTATTTCTATTAATGATCTAATTTTGGTTAATCTACATAAATTTAAATTTTTCTTACAATTCTTAATCAAGTAGTTTTAAGCTTTCCTCTATTTTTTAAATTTATTTTACATAAATTAAATGGCTTAAGTAAGGTGACCAAAATACAAATTTTTTCCATCATGTAGTCAAGATGAGGAGAAGCATATAAACCCTTTTAGAACTATTACTAAAGAACCAGAACAGAAATGAAGATGACATTGATTGGCTTCACCAGCAAGGGGTGGCCTTTTTTGCAGTTACTGTCCTCTGAAGGTAATTCTTTCTCTGGCCAGGAGCTGCTTGAAAACATTCCCTAGGTACTCAACCACAATGATGACAACAACAACTTGGTACTTTCACATTTACTCTATGCAGATGACTTGATTATGTTCCTGAATGGTAGGAAGAATAATGTGGAAGTAGCACTGAGTTTCCTGTATAGATACCAAGCATTTACGGGTCAGAAACTCAACAAAGACTAAAGCTTCTTTTTAGCTCCTACTAGCATGGTGCTGTGCAGGGCCAGACTCATCTCAAATACCACTGGTTTCAAGAAAGGGAATCTACCTTTTAAATATTTGGGTTGCCCTATTTTCAAGGGTCATTGCAAATGTAGTTACTTTGACTATATACTCCTCTCAAAATTCAAAATAAGCTTGCCAGATGGAAGAGGAACTTACTCTCTACAGGTGGTAAACTAATTCCCATCAGGCATGTTTTGTCTAGCATCCCTATACATGCCTTGAGCGTGTATGATGTTCCTCAAGGAGTCCTTGATGAATGTAGAAAGATGTGTGCCACCTTTCTGTAGGGCAATAATGATAAGCATATAAATTGGGTGTGATGGTCGAAAATTTCTAAGCCTAAAGAGGAAGGTGACCTTAGAATTAGAGATCTTAATGAAACTATGCAGGCCTTGCTCATGAAGATGGTATGAAGACATATTACCAATAGTAGCCCTTGGTCCAGAGCTCTGGTTGAACTTTTTTCCAAGCATAGTCATGCTGGTGAAACTGTTTTCAGCTCCAAGAAGATGCAGTGAGCTTGGGAACAGATTTTAAAGCTTGCTAAATGGAGTGGAGGGCTAGGGAAAATTAACTTCTGGAATTCCTGGTGGCTTAGTTGTGGTAGAATTGCTGAGCACATTGACATACCTGATGAGTTTAAATCCCTGACTGTGGAGGAAGTAAACAATAACAGAGGTATTTTGGAAGTTCTTAGACTGCCTGATATCATTAGTGAGGAAATTCTTAAAGTTTTTGATTTGATTTCAAACTCAAAAGATCAGTTCAATTGGATTTATTCAAAAAATAACTTGCTAGAGGTGAGGTTGGCTTGGAACCTGATTCAGGCCATGTTGCAGAAGGATCCTATCTTTTCCAGTATTTGGTCAAACATACTCCCTTCAAAAGTCTCATTCTTTTATGGAGGTTGCTCTCAAACGCCTTACCCACAGAGGACAACCTTCAGAAAGAGGATTCTATCGATCATTTTTGGTTCAAAGGGGAGTGGGCAATCCAATGTCAAAATTGGTGCAATACAATATTTAACATAAATCTCAGAACTCAGGTACATTGGAGAAATTTTGTCCTTAAGTCCATTCAAGACCGGCCAAGAAGTCTCCTGCCAAGCTCAAAATTTTTTTTCAGCTATGATTCTTTGGCACTGCTGGAAAAGCCATTGTAATATTAGACATGGGGACTTGAAGGAATCTTTCAAAGAGGTCCAGGAATGAACCCTCATGGAGCTTCAAACCTTCTGGAGGCTACATGGTTATCTTCCACAGGATTATGTGAGGGGTGGGATGTGGCTGAATTGGTGTAAACCTGAGCCAAATTTCTTGGTGGAGGAGTCCTTAGAAACTGTAATGGGGATTTGGTTTTTGTGTTTTGCTGTTAGATGGTCCAGGTGACTTTTTTCAACAGAAATTAATTCTCTTTATCAAGGTCTCCTCAACTGTGTGGCCAAAGGTCTCAATCTTGGATTAATTGAGGTGGAAATTGACTCTCAAGTGTTACATAGGGTTATTCATGATAGTGTGTGCCTAACCACCATCAATAGATTTGTTTGGCTCAACCTTATCCCTCTAATCCATCAAGTTCAAAACTTTGATCATGTATTCAGAGAATGCAAATTCCTAGCTTATTTACTTGCCAAACTTGGTTTCTAGTATAAATAAAACATGGAATATGGAAATATCTCTTACCTTCCTAGCCTCATTCAAATATCTCTTTAGCCACCGTGATGACCTTCATTTTTCTCCATGCCTATAGCTTTGATTCCACCCTAATCACTAGTTTCCTTAAGAAAAACTGGGCACGCAAGGTTCCAGGTGCCATCCCCTTGGCACCTTAATAGCCGTGGCCAAAAGAAGTCATTTTAGAAAAAGCATATTGTGCCACAGGAACATGAATATGTGCAAAAGATTGATGTAATAGAAATGAGAATGTTAGATTAGTAGTAATAATATAAAAGATAAGAAATGATTTCATTTAAAATAGCATAGGAGTTGCCTTTATTGAGGATAAAATAGGAGAAAATTGCCTTAGATGGTTTGGTTATATTCATAGAAGGCCTATAGATGCACCAATAAGAAAATGTAAATTAATAAATTTAGATGAAATTAAAAGAGGCAAAAGAAGATTAAAATTACTAGGTTATAGATTGTGAAAAGACTTAAAATTACATAATTTAGCAGAAGATTTAGTGAGAAATGGGAATAAATTTAAAGAAATGATTCATGTTACTGACCTCACATTAGTGTCATTGAGGCATTAATTGTTGTATTATGTTGTGCCATAGGAAGTCTACCATGTTTTTTCCAACGTCTGTTAGCAGTATGGTTGGTCTAGCCATAGTAGATCAACAAGTGTCCTAGCTTCCTTTAGAGGATTTACTATGACCATGAACACAACCGTTATGAGCTCTAACCAAAGACACCATCGCAAACTTGTACAGAATGATGGCTAGTCTAGTAGTCAAAATCCTCAGGGTCAGTGAGAATGTGGAATGAAGCATGGGAACTACCTCTACTTTCAAATCTAGGACGCAGGTTTTGGGTTGAGTTCTATTGAAAGGATCATGACTGCAAATCTTCTCTATAATCATTCATTTTGGAGATGCCAGTAATGAACTGATAGATCTCCAACTCATCAAGAAGAGCCTGTAGAGAGCTATAAAACTTTTGAACAGATCACTTTTCCTGTCTGTATGTTCTGGCTCTGAAAGCTGCTTAACCTTCTCTTTTTTATGATGCATGGAATGCATGTTTTGTCTATTGATTCAGACACCATATCAAACATCTCCATGCATGTCTATGCTTTTCATGCATATGAACAGAGAATGCACCGTAAGAGAATTTTTTTCAAAATTTGTGTAGGTATCCAGTTATCCCAACTTTGCTCACTAGGATTTGTTGGTGGCGACTTTGTCTGGATGAGGCTCAAATGGTGGAGAGCAATACAGCTGCTGTTACAGAAATGGCACTAAGACTACGTGCACAGCATCACTGGTGTATCACAGGAACACCTTTACAACGTAGACTTGATGATATTTATGGGCTATTGCGTTTTCTTAATGTAAGACCCTTTGATGTCTATAGGTGGTGGAGTGAAGTAATTAGAGATCCGTATGAGGTATGCTGATTTTCTTGATTATCTGCAATTTATTCTATTCTAGTAAGTCATGTTTGTTACCTGGCAGAAAATTAACTACAGAACTTCTAACCATGTGTGAGAAGGAATAACTTCTATTTTCACCTCCTGGTTCTTCTGCAAAGAATTAAAGAAAATACACAAAAATAAAAAAGAAGAAAATGCAATTACAGCTTTCAAAATTAAATTGACTATAGTTAATTCTTAATGAATTTTAAGAAATGAGATGGGTAGTAGTTTGATTGCAATGCATGTTAACCAAACTTGCACTTTTGACTGAATATACTCTGACTTGCATTTTGACATTGGAAAATTAGTTTGCACAAGGATAAATGTACCTGTATTTGTTAATATATTATTGATAGCTTGCTACTAATTGTACTTTATAAACATTTTTTTCAAAAGCAATTACATTGGTTAGTTTTCTGAGGTTTTTATTTAAAATATCTTTTGGTAGTGGTTTGGGCTTAGTGAACTTATCTTAGCACTGTGTCTTTCTAATTATTATAACTTCTTGTTTCATTTCTTTTTTCCACATTGCAGAGGGGAGATATGATGGCTGTGGAATTTGCACATGATTTGTTCAAGCAAATCATGTGGCGTTCATCTAAGGTAGATGTATCAAATGAGCTGGGGTTACCACCACAGGAGGCATGCATTACTTGGCTTAGTTTCTCATCAGTAGAGGAACATTTCTATCGGAAGCAGCATGAAACTTGCATGGGACATGTACATGAAAATATTGAACACCTGAAGCATACTCATCTTGGAGAAAATTCTGTATCTGGTACTTTTCTAAGCTTTTGATTCCAGTGCTCACATTTTAATGTCACTTTTGTTTAATCATGTTTCTTTGTTCTTGCTCTTGCAGGTATGACTGCTTCTTGTGATGTTTTTCTTTCCCACAGAGAGGCTGCAAGACTTCTTTTTCCACTTCTGAAGCTTCGGCAAGCATGCTGCCATCCTCAAATTGGAAGTTCTGGTTTGCGCTCCTTGCAACAATCTCCCATGACTATGGATGAGATACTACAGGTGAACTTGGATTCCTTTTTTCCCATCTTCTTAGTTGTAGATTACTTCTATATTCAAGGTTAATTTTGTTCATAAATGCATGCACTGGGTCTGTAGGTACTTATTAGCAAAACTAAAACTGAAGGAGAGGAAGCTCTTAGAAAAATTATTATTGCAATTAATGGCCTAGCAGCAATAGCTGTGATAGAGAAGCATTATAGTGAAGCCATCACTTTATACAGAGAGGCGCTGTCAATGGCAGCAGAAAATTCAGATAATTTTCGTGTTGACCCATTGGTCAGTCTTCACATTTATCACAATCTGGCTGATCTACTTCCAATTTCCCACAAATATTTGCAAACTTCAAGTTATTTAAAAGTATGCACAGAAATTTCTGAAGAAAATATATTGGAGGACACAAAGAACTGTAACTTAGAAGACTGCGATGACAAGAAAAAGGGCAAAGATGCTCTGTCAGGCTTTGATGTTGATGGTTGCTCAACAGAGCAGCCAATCCAGCCTAACTTTATCGTGGATCTACCAGCAGTTGATGAAGATGGGATCAACTACATGGAATGTGATGTTCCTCCTCAAGCATCAAGAAGGCCCTTTACTTATGAATATTTGAGGAAAAAGTGTGAAGAAATAAAGCAGAAGTACTTATCAGGTTTCATTTCCAAAATGTCCTTTGCTCGGCAGGAGTTCATTAATACTTACACACAGGTACTTTCTTATTTTACACACAGGAGTTCATTAATACTTAAACACCAGGTACTTGCTTAATACTTCCAAAATGTGATCCAGTTGTTTATTCTTTATAGTTTTTAAAACCCTTAAGATCAACAATTTTAGAAACTATACATTGTTGTTACTGCATGCAAATTATGTCCATTTGGAGAACTGGATTTACAGGGGATCTGAGAGGTTTTTTTTGCTTTTCAAAAAAAATACAAGCATCATTGAGTAATAGGCAATGCTTCCCTTATGAAAATTTTCCACAGTTTTCTAGGCAGGATGGAGGAATGTGTGTGTCACATATCGGGCACCTCAATTTAATCTGTATAACTAGGTTTTCCCTATGATCACTTGATCTTGCTCTGTATGGAGCTTGGCTTCATCATTGTTGTCAAGTTCAACATTAATTCAAAAAAAAAAAAAGTTCAACATGGATTCAAACTTGAATTCTCATATGATGCAACTTAAAATTTGTTCAAGTTACCTCCACAATTAGATTTGCATACATGCCACAGAGTAACAAGACACTGGTAGAGAATAAAAGATTCATTGATTGTTCATCCTTGCGATGCCCTTAAACAATGACATTCTAATTAGTATCTGTTTGTATCAAAGAAATGATTGCCTCAAGTAAAAACTGACAAATCACGGTTGGTTTGGGTATCTCAGTCCAGTAAGTTACATAATGTTTCATTCAAGAAAAGATGTTAAACATTTTATTTTTAATTTGTAATATTTTGTTGATGCATTCCTAGACATTTCATGTCTTTATGGTAACAAACGAGGCATGCAATGGTTTTGCCATAAATATGTTCTTAATGTTGCTTATTCATGTTTCAGGTTTGTAACATATTTAATGAATACAGAGAACAGCATGAGGGTTGGTGGTTGCAAGTCCTTACTCATATAGAACAGAACAAAGATTTTTGGGATGGATTGTCAAAAAAGATTGATCAAGCTGTCTCAAGGACTGTAGGTGGTACTGGATCTTCAAGGATTTCATCGAGGTTTTTGCTTTTCAAAGCATACTTCAGCCATTATACCACTAGTTTTTATTTACAGCCGGAAGAAAATAGGGTATTTCTGAAATTTATTCTTTTAGATTTATGTAATTTAACCTAAGATTTAATTATATATAGAAAGACATTTAAGAAAAGGATTCATATGGCTAACCCCATGTAGTGGGATTATGACTTGGATTATTGTTGTTTGTTGTTATTTTTATTGATCAGGCTTAGAGGGATGTGAAGTGACTTGCCCGACCCAACAATCTACCAATATTGGGGTTGGGTCAAAGTATGTGTGGATGGGTTGAAATTTCTGGGATGGGATATCAAAGTGATGAATGCTGGAATGGAGTGGTCTTTAGGGATGTCACAGCCTTGGACATTGGAAGGTCAGTTGCTTGTATGCTAAGGGACTGTCAGCTATAGCGGATGCCAGTGTAGGTTCAATGAGGGATGATCACCACCCACTATGGGTTCAGGATGATGTTTTGTATCTAGAAGCTCTCCTTAACAAAAAAGAAAATAGGATGAAACTGATGGAGGCCTTACTGGTAAAGAAGCTAGCTCTTTAGGAAGTACTAGTGATCGTGCTTGAACCACCACTGGAGGTGGAGCCATTCTGAAGGGTTGGAGAACACTGTGGTAGTGCAATAGGAGTCAAAGGTCAAATGGGACTCGTTCCATGGGGCCTCATGTCAATGCTGGTGGGTTTCCTAACAGCCAATGACTCATTTTCAAAATGAAAAAAACATTGTTTTGTTGCCAAATAAGGAAAGCTGTAGGTGTAGAGGTTGTGCTTGGATTGGGTGATTAGAAAGAGAGTAACGTTCTTGACATTTAGGGCATCTGCTATGATGGTGCATGGCTTGCTGTACCTATGGTGGTGGGATACCAAGACATTGGGGAAGATGGTTTTTCTTTTGGAATGATGCTACATCATTTTTGTGGGTCAGGATGGGAAAGCAAAGGCCAAAATGGAATATGTATATTGTTCATTGTTTTTTAATTACACATTAAAGATTTCTTGGTTTAAAGATCTTCATGGAATTAGCTAGAACTTCCTCACATGAAGCATTAAGGTTCTCTCTAAAAGAGAAAATTGCTCTATCAGATTCCATTCATCTCCTTGCAGATAGACCAAGGAATCCCAATTAATGTAGTGGTTATTTGGGTGTTTATTTTCCTTTCTCAACCATTTTTTTCAGGTACCCTTGTTATGTATAGCATGATTCAATTTCATATCCTTGTTCTTTATAATTTTGGATGTTTTGAAAAAAGTGTATTTATCACCTTATATCTTGTTTACATAATCATGAACTCTTTTCATTTATTTGTTGGTAAAACATCCTGTTTTCTGCATAATTTATATTGCTAAATTAGCATAATTGCTTGCCTTACGTAGGTTCAGAAGTATAACTAGTCTAAGATATGCTCTTCAGACTGGTCTGGATTCTTTGGAAACTTCTAGAAAAGCAGTGCTTGAAAGATTATTGGAAATTGATAAAACAATGGGAATACCAAAGGAGGATGACATTGAGCGTGTTCGATTCTGTCCTAATTGCCAATCTGGTGAAGGTTCACTATGTATTCATTGTGAACTGGATAATTTATTTCAGGTCCAACACAATTTCGAGCATTGATTTATTATTCTTAAAACATTAGCTTTCAAAAGCTCACCCTTGTCTTTTCTGCTATTCCAGTTATATGAAGCAAGACTTTTTCATTTGAAAAAAGGGAATTCCATGGTTGCATCTGCTGAAGAGGCAATAGATTTACAAAAGAAGAAAAATGAGTTAAATCTTTTTTTCCGTTCCAATAGGACGTCCACGGACTCCAAGTACCTGGAGGATACATCTAAGGGGCAGCGTCATTCCAGTATGAATGTAGTGGTAAGTCTCTCTATTCTCCTTATGGATTGATCACTCTCTATTGCTCATACTTTGCAAAGTATTTCAAAGTTCAGGTTCAGTCATTTGTCTTATGGTTGAGAGCAAGATTGGCAAAATGGTAAATTTGACATGGAGGTTGTGACCTCGAATTCTTTAAATAGACACTCCTGTGGAATTAGTTGGTGGGACTGAGAATCCTGTGCTTTGCATTTTTCTTTTTAGTTGCTTGTCTTATGGTTGCATTTTATATTTTTGTTTTGGTCCTATTTTTATTTAATATCAATATAAGTGGAGTCTGGTATCTATCATCTATTGAATTTTAATTTTCCTCTAAAATGGAAGAACTATATCAAGAGAGTTTGAATTTCATTTGGTGTTTGGAAAAGCACATATAAAATGCTAACTATAATGAAAATGTGGATACTTATTTCTGAAGCTTCTATTTACTTTCTGACACTAATACTAATGGCACATAAGTATGTGATTAGTTTTACAAGTGCGGCTTGGTCATCCATGTTTTCACTTACTAATATTCGTTTTCATAATTCCATGGCAGGTTTCTCGTTCTCCTTCTGATCTTGAGGTTATTTTTGGGGTAATAAAGAGTTATTCAAAGTCAAAGTTGGGAAGGGATGGTGCATTATCTGCTACAAAACAGCTTCTTCTCTTTGAGGTTCAGGTTCCTAAATCTTTAGTCCACTATGGAGTATTGTTAGAGAATGGATAGCAACCACTTCATGGTGTAGTCTTTGTCACTAATTCAGTCTTTTGTGTGTGTGATGATTGTTTATATGCTGTTAAAATAGACGTTTTTTATCCATTTGTTTTCATATATTTGCTGCTGTATTGTCTGCAATGTATCATTACTGCAAATTTAACTCTGCTGTTAAATATACCCATATTTAAATTTTAATAGAAGCATGACTTTCAAGGTGACCATATTATTTCTATTGCATAACCGTCTTGTCAGAAGACTTTCCCAGTCATTCTAATAGTTGGTTGAAAGATCATAATTATGCTACCAGTTATTATTGCTAAACATGCCTTTCTGGTTACCCTATGTCACCACATTTATAGAGGTTGATCAAAGCATAACTGTTGTGGGTTTTGGATTTCCTTCTTTTTGCATAGGCTATGCGCAAAGAATTTGCTCACGCAAGATACTTGTCTAGAGCACAAGCGCAACTCTTGTGTGCTCATGATGAGATTAATATGTCTACATCAAGATTACGTCTTAGAGAGACTGAGGATGAGCCAACTGCTACTAACGTTTTGAGTAAAGAAGAATTGATTCCCTCCAACATTCAGTTTTCTGGTGACAAATTTATGTCTCTATCTTCGTTGGCACGCATCAAAGGGCAGCTCCGATACTTGAAGGTGAGAAATTGGTTTAGTGTTTTAAAGCTAGCATGTCATGTGTTTCCATTACCGTTAATCTACATTATTTTTCAGAATTACTTTTCAATATAAAGAAGAATATTTCCATCAAATACAAGTAGCATGATTAGTGTTTGATTATTTGGATTCTAGATTATTCCCTATGGGCTATGTACTACATATTTTGCATATTTTAAGGTTTTTATGGTTCTGATGGACTTTGGAAATTTATGATGGTTCTTTGACATGAATTGACAATTAATGGCTCTCTTTGCTCAGTTCATATAATGGACATACTTTCTTTCCAATAACCATTTTGTATTTTTCAATGATATCAATCATAAGATAAGCTTTATTAATTAAATCTATATGTAGAATAGGTTGAACTGAGTATCTGTTTGTTGCAAGGGCTTAACAAAAAGTTCGTTTATTATCCAAAGTTACATCCATATCATTTGAAATGGATATCAGATTCTTGTCCAAAGTTACATCTGGGAATGAACCATATATAGTCTTAGACATGTTTGTTATAGAAGGTGGCAGTAACATCTTGGTGGGGGGGGGGGGGGTGTGGTTTGTACGCAATGGAATTTGCAGAAAGGAAAAAATTTAAATTAGATTCCAAGAATTGGTACATTGATACATGATGGAACTGATGGAAAAGAAAGTACGACTTTCCTACATATAAATTTACAGTCTCAAGATTCTCACTCCTCTCCCTTGGAAAGTTGTCCCCTCAATCTAGAATCTCACCTCCTTATTTATTGTAAGGAAATAAAAGGGAAGAAAAATGTGAGAAAATGAAAGAATAAGTGGATAAATAATAATAAATAAGTAATCTTATAGTCTTTCAATAAAAATAAAATGAGAGTATAAATAAAAATAAAATAATAATAATAAGTAATATTATAGTCTTTTAATAATAATAATATAATATAATATGAGAGGATAAATAATAATAATAATAAAGTAATATTATTTTATTTTTCTTGACATTCTATTAAACACAAATATTTCACCCTAACTTTAATTTTTTGTCACATGTACAAACACTTCTTTTCTTTTCTTTTTACTTTTCAGACTTTTCATTTTTGACCATTCTGGAATTTTTCATTTTTTATTTTTCTAAACTTCCTTATTATGAAATTCTAAATGCAAATCTTACAATTAATTAGGCTCAACTTCTTTGGTACTGTTTGTCAAAGAGTTTGAATACATTAGTTATCCAACCTAAAATCCTTATTAAAGAGGGGCTTGTGCCACCAAAAAAGTTAGAAATTAGAAACTTTGAAAAGTTTTTTTAATTTTCTTGGTATTTGTGTCGCTTGAGAAAGTTGAGAATAAATTATTAATTTTTTAAAGTATAAAAGAAAAAACATTGAAGATTCCTTATATATAACGTATGTGTTAATATATAATAAATATTATTATAGTATTTAAATGTTATATGATATAAATATTTATAATTCATATAAAGTAATATTATCTGATATATATATAAATATTTATAATTTGTATAAAGTAATATAAATAGTAATATAGTATATATCAATAATTATAATTATAAAGTAACATATTGTAATCATAATTATCATTATTTATATATGTTATTATTATAATTATAAATATATACGTTATTATTTATTTATTATTATAGTTACAATTATTATATTTCAATTTATCATAATTATGTTGATATCTATATCATATTTATTATATGTTAATAGTTACATTATTATTTATATGATTATTATTATATTATAATCAGTTTAATTATCAATAGTTTATAATTTATTATATGTTAATAATATTAATATTAAAGTTTAAGTTATTTATTAAAACCTTAAACTACACAATTTTTCTAACTTTCTAACAGTAAAACAGAACTTCAAGTTTTACTTTTTTGATTTTCTATTTCTTTTATTTTTTGACATTATAATTTCTATTTTACCTGACCTTTTATTTTCTACATTTTTGTACTTTCTGATGTGACACAAATGGACTTTAAACGTCTCTAATGTGATAGATCTAGGGTAAGAACAAATCATACGTAGTCTTAGACAAGAGAAATAACATGTGCTGAAGCAATCTTTGAAATTTTCTCTAAACATAGTAGATAACATGAAAAAGGAAGACAAGTTTGTCACAGGAGTCGGTAGTAACATCTAGTGCACTTAAGTGAAATTCTAAATGGAAATTGTGGAAATGTGACCTTAAGTGTAAATCAGGTAAGTAAATTTAGAGATCCATATAGCCTCTCTTGTATATATACAACATCTATCAATGGAAATAGTGAGATTTTTTTTTCCTTCCCAACCTTATTGTTCACATACTACTTGCTACATCGTTTCCGTTGAACTTGGTATCAAAGCAAGTTAGGGTCCTTTGTTGTCGTCGTTAGTGTTGTTTCCTACAGTCTTTGGTTTCCAACTCTATAGAAGCCCACGTTGAGAGTCGTTGATCAAGCCCTGCATAGTTGCTTGCATTGTTGAAGGTGACACATGTTTCTAGTTGGCACCCGAGTCTGTTGACCCATCATCTCATGTCATCGAGTATTTTTAGTGATTATTGTCATATCTTCCAATGGTGTCTTCATCTAATCATTTAGTGGAAGCCTTCTTCAACCCAAAATTACTGGTAATGGGTGTTAAGTTCAATGAACGTAACTACTATCATTGGGCTTCAGCATTTGAGGAGTTCGTCATATCCCAAATGCAGAAGTCTCACTTGAATGAAGACCCACCAAACCGCAGTTTTAAAAAATACCCTACTTAGCATGTTCATGACATGGCTGTAGTATCTTGGCTTTTTAATAGTGTTGAGGGAAACATTGGTAGAAACTTCTCCTAGGTTCATCTTGCTCGTCAGATTTGGGAAAACTTAAGAGCTACCTATGGGAATGAGCAGAACATTACTTGAGTGTGTGAAGTCTATGAGGCTTTATTCACTCACAAACAAGGTGACAACTTGACTTTTGCCTTTTATGCAAAGTTATGGTCTCTCCTAGATGAACTAAATGTATATTAGCATTTGGTTCCTAATCTTGCTACTTAGCGTAGATATAGAGAAGAATTGAGTGTTGCTCTACTTTTAGTTGACTTACAGATAGAAATATTAACTCAAATCCGTAGACAGGAGTTGGCTGTGAATGTTTTACCTTCTCTTCAAACTAACTTCAATAATGTCCTACGTGTTTTACTAATGGCTTCTGCATCTGGGGCTTCCACACGATATGAGACTTTGACATTCGTTGTTATGTTAGGTGGACATCCTTTCCCTAGTGGTTCCAATTAGCATGGAAAGGGTAAGATTGGAAGTCATAACCAATTTAGGTCACCTTGTATTCATTATGGGAGAAAGAATCATTCTTCAGACTGTTGAGATAAATTTAGACGTTCAACTACTCCACCTACCATTGCTACTACACATGTTGCTATCTCTTATTTAGTTACTCTATTCAACATTGGTATCATTTAGATGACACAAGCTAATTATGATGAGCTAATGATTTGTCGTTGATAACAGGTTGGTAAAACTATGACAAATCACATCCTCTTGTTTGGTAACTTTGCGTTGCACACATCTACTCATAGCAATGCTTAGATTATTGACTTTAGAGTCTTTGATCACATTGTAGGAAATCCTAACCTTTTTAGTCATTTAATTGAGTTACCAAACATTAACTCTATTGCCTTAGTTGATGGTCATAGATGTTTTGTTTCAGGTGAGAACACTACATCCATCAATCACAATATAACTCTTGAGCATGTGTCTGATTTTCTTGTTAATTTGCCATCTATTAGTAAAATTACTAAACAATTTTACCATTTTGTAATCTTTTTCCTTTTTTGTTGTATCTTTTAAGATTTGTAGATGAGGAGGAGAATTTGTGTGGGTCATGAGTGTGGAAATAGTGTTTACACTCTTGATTGTGGTGATATACCTTGAGGTCTAGTTGCTGTTGTTTTCTCTAGTGATTCCTCTCTTTTGTGGCATCTTTGTCTTGGGTATCTCTTACATCAAAAGTTGTGAAGTTCTTCGGTGGGTGTCTATTGATCAGTTTCAGTGTTAGTTGTGTATATTAGGTAAGCACTTTCGTGTTACCTTTTCTAGTCATGAGTTAGCGTCAACTCCTAAGTCATTTGATATTGTTCATTGTGATATTTGGAGACTTACTTAGATTACATCTTTGATTGGTTTTCACTATTATATCATGTTTGTGGACAATTTTTCTCGTGCTTCATGGTTGTATCTGTTGAAAGATCGCTAGTTTGTCCTTGATGTTATGAAACAATTCTTTAATGAAATTCAGACTTAGTTTAACATGATTCCCAAGGTATTTGGAACTGACAATACTCTTGAATTCACTCAATTTGTTGTTGCTTTTTTTTGTATTGATCATGGCACTCTTCACCAAATTACTTATGCCTATACATCTTAGCAAAATAGCGTTACTGAGCGAAAACATCTGTTAATTCATTATTTACAAGTTTAATTTTAATGATAAAAAATCAAGTAATTATTAGTCAAATATTTTTCAGAACTTCCTTTTAATGTAAATGTTATTGTCTAATTGTTTTTATTTAGAACTATCCTTGAAAACCTTCGAAAGTAGGTTTTGGAATGTTTTATTTTCTCTTAGGTACAAAATCAGAGAGTTTCATTGAAAGTCACCAAAATCTTAGGTTAGTTTATATGTTTCATCGATGAGTTTCTAGTTTATATGTTCAAAATGTTTTATTTCTGAAAGAATCCCAAATGTTTTCTATTTCAGAAGGTTTCATTTTAATATTGAATGGTTTTGTTTTCAAACATTTTAAATATTTCGGTTTACTATTTACTAAAGAACATGTGTCATACTCTTAATGCATAACTTAAGTTTTGTTTTTCGTAAGGTTTCATGTGAAAGTATTTGAAACGTTTTAAGCTTCGGAATGTTTCATTTGAAAATATCTAAAATACAATTTGATTATTGGATAGTTTCATTTTAAATATTTATGTTTTTATGCTATTGTTTATAGAACATGTGTCTTGTTTTTAATGCACAACTTAAGTTTTGTCTTTCAGAAGGTTTCAGTCGAAAGGTTCTGATATTTCTAAAAGTATTTGAAATGTCATTTCTATATTTTTTGAAAGTATCCAATGTATCTGATCTTAGAATTTCTACTATTGTTATACGATATATTACTGTTTTGGCAAAATATTATTCTGATTGTAGATTTGATTTGAAGATTACTAATTATGTTGGGTAATTAATTGTTGTACAAGGAATCTAACAAATATAGAGTAATTTCCTTATTAAGGAATTCGAAGAAGAATAGAAAATAAAATTATAGAAGATAGAAAAGAAGAGAACACATTAGAAAAGAAGAGATACATTCTACAACTATTGAAGAATTGAAAGACTGTTTTTTGTAACAACTATTGAAAATCCAGTTAGGCAGATTTATCCAGAATTCTCTTGAAACTTCAGCCATCAACATTTAAATAAAGTTTTCTATGGTATGTGTTTTTAATCATTTTGAGTTGTGTACTCTTATATTGAAATTCTTCTTAAACTTCTGAAAAATCCTAACTCACAAGGGTATTGTGAGTAAACCTTTATAAAATCGAGGCCTTGGTGAAGAGAGTGAAGTGTGTGACTTTACTTATTCAAGATTGAGGTCTTGAGTACATAAAGTTGGTGTTTTGTACAAGATTGTTGTTAAAGCTAGAAAACAACATTTGTGAGGGTTGTTGTTGAGTCCATGAAAATTAACATTTGTAAAGGTTGTTGCTTAGTCTGTAAAAGCAACTTAATTAAGGTTTGTACTTAGCCTTAGAAGTACTTAGTTAATTTTCAAAGTTAGGACTTTGAAGAATGGACTATCTAGTTTTAAGGAATCACTATAAATTCTTTATGTTTCTTTGTTTGTGTGATTGTTTTTGTTTATTGAATCATGTTAATTAGGATTCATTAGTGTTAACAACTTTTGAAATTTTTAAAAGTAATTAAATCTGTTAGTATACTATTCACCTTCCTTCTAGTATGTCATTCGATCTTAACAATATCGACACATTTTAGATGTTGCCTACACACTTTTGATTGAGATAAGTATTCTTAGGTATCTTTAGTCAAATGCTATGTCTACTACCACTTATTTGATTAATTGTATGTCATCTTCTCCTTTAGGTGGAGTCATTCCTTTGCAATGTCTTTCCCTAGGTAAGGAGTTGTTCACTTTTCCACCAAAGGTTATGTCAAGAATCTATTCCCAAGTCTTGACAAGTTATCTTCACAATCCATTAAATATGTTTTTGTTGGTTATCTTTGCATTCAAAAAGGATATCAATGTTATCACCTATTTACACATCGTTATCTTATTTTTGTTGATGTGTTTTAGGAGGATGTTCCCCTCTTTTGATCAGCTATTCATTCCCCCCTTACTTCCTTGGGATCTTTCCCTACATATGGAAGTCTCTCCTTTAGTGCCTCAGTGTTCACTAGAGGATGCCTTACCACAACCAGCTACTACTATTGTTGAGCTTCCACTGGTCCATCCTATGGAATTACCTTAGTTGCCTCCCTTACAAGTATATCAATGGTGTCATCCTGGTCCCACTATCACTGCTCTCATGGTATCATCATCGTCCTCTTCTCCTTAAGATGTAGATTAAGCTCATCTTGATTTACCCATTGCTCTATGTAAAGTTACTCATGTAATGCCTATCTTATTTCCAATTATGTGTCCCTTAATCTTATTTCACTTGGCACTATATCAGTATTGATTCTACAAAGTTATGAGAAGACTCTTACTCTTCCACATTGGAAGGATGCTATAGATATCGAAATGTAGGTCTTAGTCAAAAAACGTGGGAGTTGGTCCTTCAACCTTGGGATACAATTATTGTCAATTGTCAATAGGTATTCACCAACAAGTATAAGTTGAATGAGACAATTAAACGTTAGAAAACCAGACTAGTTGCACGTGGCTTTATGTAGACGCATGATGCAAATTATTCTAAGATTTTCTCCCTTGTCGCATGTCTTAGTTCTATTTGCATCATTCTCTCTAGCAATGATTAAATCATGGCCCTTATCTCAGCTTGATATCCAGAATACTTTCCTCTATGGTGATCTACAAGAGACAGTTTTCATGGAGTAACCACTTGGATTTGTTGCTTAAGGGGAGAATAAAGTTTGTTGCCTATGCAATATCATTTATGGGTTCAATTAGACTCCACGAGCTTAGTTTGCTAAGCTTAGTTCTGTTATGTTTGCACATGACTTCCAAAATGTGTTGTTAATAGCTCTATTTTTATTTGGATACAACCATCAAATATCACTATCTTGACTATTTATGTTGATGACATTTTGTTGATAGGTGATGATCCTATTGGCATGGTTGCCACCAAAGCATTTATCAAGAAGTAATTTGTACTTTATGATATGGATAAGTCAAAGTATTTCCTAGATATTGAGTTTGCCTATGTCAAAGAAAAACTTGTCTTATCTCAAAAGAAATATACTCTAGATCTTCTCAAGACAATCAATATGCTTGGGTGCAAGTCTGAACAAACGCCCATTGAGCAAAACCCTCCTTTTTGGGATAAGGATTCTTGAGTGCTTAAAGATGCTAGTCAATATCGTCGGTTCATTGGTAAACTTATATACCTCATAGTAATTCGACCTGATATTGCTTTGTTGTAGGGTTGCTAAGCCAATTCATGTAGGAACCTAGGATAACTCATTGGCAAGAAGCATTGCATCTACTAGCCTATATCAAAAATTATCCAAGAAAGGGACTGATTTACTCTAACAATCATCATCTCAGTATTGTTGCTTATTCTGATGTAGGATATCCAAGTGATAAGGGGGATAAAAAATCCACATCAGGATATTGTACATATCTTGGTGGTAATCTTATTACCTAGTGTTGCAAGAAGTAGAATGTGATATCAACATCTAGTGTGAAATTTGAATATTGTGGAATGCCCAATACAGAAAAGGAGATAGTATGGATACATAATTTTTTGGCTAAGTTGGGAGTTAAGATTTCAACTCATACTTATGCACTGTGATAATTAGGTGACTATCTACATCGTTAATAATGAGATTTACCATGAAAAGACAAAACACATTGAAGTAGATTGTCATTATATTTGTCAGCTCATAATTAATAACACTATTTGCACACCTTATACTCGATTCTTTCAACAAGTGGCCAACATTTTCATTAAGGCTCTTACTTTAGGCCCATTTACTAAATTATGTGACAAGCTAGATATATACAATTTGTACTCTCCAACTTGAGGGGGAAGTATGGAAATGTGATGTTAAGTGTAAACTAAGTAAATGGATCTAGAGATTCATATATCCTCTCTTGTATATATACAACATCTATCAATGGAAATATTGTTTTTTTTTTCCTTCCTAACCCTACTGTTCATGTACTGTTTGCTACGCCATTTTTGTTAAACTGAAATCTTACAACTAGCTAGGTTCAACTTAGGTATTGTTTGTCAAAGATTTTGGACACATTGATTCTCCATGCCAAAATCCTTCCTAAAGGTCTCTAATGTGATAGATCTATGGAAAGAATTAGTAGATTTTGAATAGTGCATCGTAGTTCATTTTTGTAAAATTGTAGAATCAAGAAAATTACTAATTTTGTTGATTCTAGCTTGAATTTGGGGTTTCTTTTTCTTTAACAAGAACACCCCTGAGTGCACAATAAAATTACAATATAACCTTCCTAAAATTACCTAATATGCCATCTTCATCAATACCCAAATAATGACATCAACAATTGCGATATTATGGTATTAAAACCAATATTATATTAATATTAATAGTTATTAATTTTTAATAATATTATTTATATTAATTATTTCATTGATTAATATTAATTTTAACAATTTTTTTTACTATTTAGTGTAATTACAGTATTATAATATTATAACAATACTATATTAATATTAAATAGTATAATTAATAGAGGGGTAGGATTATCTTTTGACCATTAATTTTCAAAGGAATCAGAATATGCAATTTGCAATCCAAACCAATTTTATATCATGACTCAAAAGTGATTTTACAACAATTTAACCCTTATAAAATCCTATTCAAATGCTATCTTAGTCTAGAATAACCTTGTTCAATAAGAGAGGCATCAATATACAGATTAAGAAGGGCAGACAGAGACAATGACGATAATTGTGGCAAATTGACTTGAAGGAAATGCAAACACAAAAACACAGAGGTTCTCAGGAAATGGAGTTGAGCAGGAGCGTATGCCTGTAAATTTTGTGATGGTTTCAATTTTCAAATAGCTGGTCAGTCTGATTTATTAAGGTAATGAGGTGTTTGTCTAATTTTGTTTATATCAAGTCAAGTTATTCAGTTTCCAGTAAATGTTAAGTAACCAAGAATTTCATCGGCAATCATTGTTAATATATTCTGATAATTTGAGTGTGCTTCTTCAAAATCTGGGTATGCTTATTCAATGTAGGATGGACTGATAATTTGAGTGTACTTCAAAATCTGGGTATGCTTCTTATTCAATGTAGGATGGATAAAATAGAGAATTGCGTTTGAAGTATTATCTGATAAAAGAGTATCATAAAAAGTAAAAGAAAAATTTTACAGAACATTTATTCACCCAATTATACTACATGGTACAGAGTGTTGGACTGAGCTGGTTATAGTAGAATTCTACAAAAATCTTTTCTTCAAACCAAATTTTTTGCATTCAAAGTAGAATCCATCTGAACTGCAACAGCTGTCCGACAACAGATGTTAGTGGCCAAATTCTCCAAAGAAGAGATCAAACTGGTAGTTTTTGATATGGAGGTATAGAAATGTCCCAGTCTGGATGGCTTCCCAGAGATCAAATTATGTAGTTTTGAATTGCAAAACAAGTTTCACTAATATCACAATTTTTTTTTGCAATTCAAAACTATATAATTTAAAACTGGTTCTACTTTTATGTACATTCTATCTGTGTTAGGCTAGCTGCACTCTATCTTTATAGGTTTTGCTGTCACGGTAGAGCAATGTTACAGATTTTGCTAGCAGAAATTTTTTAATAACATGTAGTATTTTAGATTCATTGCTTTATTTTTTTACTCATTGTGAGGCACTTGAATCATTTTGTCTACTTCGAGAGTTTTTTACATGCCATCATAGTATCGAAACATTTAAATCCTACAGAACTTACTAAACTTTAATTATATTTCAGGGCCTAGTGCTGTCTAAACAAAAGGAAGTCACTGATGCTCAGATCAATCCTCATGAGATTGAAAATCTAGATAATGTTCATTCACTTGAGAGGAAACAAAGTGATAACGCAGAGCCTTGTCCCATTTGTCATGAAAAGCTTGGTGATCAGAAAATGGTATTTCAGTGTGGGCATGTCACTTGCTGCAAATGTAATTTCTGCCTCTATTTCAAAGCTTGTTTTCAATTAGGGACAAAAATCAGTTATTTCCAGAAAAAACGTTTTATGCAACACAAGGAAGAGTATTTTCTTAAGGAGCAAGATCATATGAAAAGTACACGTTATCCTTAATAATCTTATTCAATGCTATTAAGGTGCCCAGGCCTTAAAGCTAGCGCTCCTTGTTATTAGGATTTAGAAGTAACAGAAAAGGAAAAATGGGTCCTGATTTTGGATTCACTTTCAAAAAAAAGCTTTCAGAAAAAATAATGCACTGCAAGATCCTGACAGAGGGTGCCCTGTGGGGGTGTGGCACATGGGAAGTAGATGTGCCTTTCTGCATGTTCGATTGTTAATCAGTTTGGCATGTTTTTTATTCTTTCCCACAAATTGGAACAGATTGAACCCAGGTTGATAAAATTGATTTAGCTAAAAAAATTTGTGAGGTCTGGCTCAAGTCTAGGAAATTATCAAGAAAGAAGAAAAATGTATGGAAGTTGATTGCTCTTGCCATTTGGTGGCTTAGATAGAATGAAAAGAACCAGGAAATTATCATTGGTAAAGATATTATTCTCTTTTTGTTTGTAGTAGGTAAAGCTATTACTCTTAGCAGTTGGAAACAAGAGGTGCTGGATGAGGTGATTGAATGGGCATTGAAGGGTGTAAAGTCATACGAAAGATGGAAGACCGACCCAATTAGAAAGGCTCCTTTTTACTTTAGTTAAATCAAAATTTTTTGCTTTCTCTTTTGTTTTGTTGATATTGCTGATTCCTACTTGGAAATCCTCTGTCATGTTTTTCCTTATTTTTGATTATCATGTTGATAGTCCTTAACTTGTTTGTTCTGTTTATCTTCTACTTGAAGGTAAAAATTTTGCAGTTACGTTTCAAAATATAAAATGCTACAGATAAAAATCATACAACAGTTAAAATTAAACCATCAATAGAAAAAACAAATGTACGTCTAGGTGCAGATACTTGATTTCTTCTCATTAAATTCAGCTCTAGCAAGGATATGGTTAAGCCAATAGATGTCCAACAGGTTGAGGCACCTTTATTTTTTTATTGAAATTTTATCTGACACAACTTGAATGTATTTTTGATCACAATGAATAAAGTGATAAGGTGTGGATATATGGTTGTTGAACGTGGTCTAGATGTCAGAACCATTCTATTTTGTGGCACAAGTAGACAATTTACAATTATATGTACATAATTTTATTATTTTTATCACAAAAATTACAAAAAGTTAGATCTTATTTGAGACCTTAGTTCTGTAAGAACGGATGAATCGACAAAAATAAAGATTCCAAAAAATTAAGCATGACCATATTATTTGATATGAAATTTTATTAAAAATTAAGTACAACAAATTCACTATATTGTCTTGATATTTTTAAATATTGTATGGGTGCTTTCCTTTTTCAAGTATAAATGTTTTTTCCAGATTACTTTTGCTGATTCATATCATACATTAAAAAACATAAATTTTGTGCAATATTGCAATTGGTTCTATTACTTCTAAAAAGTTGTTGGGGTAGAAGAGATTCTCATCTTCTTCTAGGATTTTTTGTAATCCTGTGGAAATTATCTTGCAGGTTTTCTTGAGTTGACAGAGCAGAAAATAGCAAACTTGGGGAAATGTCAACAGAAATGGGTTATGTGCCCAACATGTCGTCAACACACAGATTTTGGAGATGTTGCTTATGTTGTTGACAAAAATGGCAAATCCTTCAATAGGATGGTATCAAATTCATTTCAAAGTCAAGACATTTCTGAAATGTCCATTGAGGTTCAAGGTTCATATGGAACAAAGGTTTGCCACATGATTCTAGTGCTTTGTTGTTTCGTTGGAATAATTTTACAGACAAAAAATGCATCAGGTCTTAAAAGCATGGGCGCTTTCTGGTGCTTTCAAATTGAATGATTGAAAATATTAACCAAACTGAAAATGATGCCTATGTCCATTTTGGTGGTATTGATTTCTCTGTTTTCTGTTACCTTTTCCTACTTTTATTGAACAGCCTTTTTTGTCTGCATTAAGGGGGGTGGATATTTGGAGCTATCATCATTCTTCTGGTGCTTGTGATCTATTTACACATCTTATTAAAGAAGTATTCCTGTAGGTTCTCTCAATAAGAATGGCTAAGGCACAACTGTAGGAAGCATGAGTTCTTTTAAACATACCTCACACCTACATTCAACCTGTATCGGATATGATACAAGTAGGATTCTCCAAGATTCTTTTTGGATATGCCAAGTGACACGTTTGTGGCATTCCAAGTAAAAAACATTTTGAATTCGTTTTAGATACAACACAAACTCATTTGGGAGCACGAGGATTTAACATGATATTTTTTGTTATTAGAATATTTTATTTTAAATCTTTAAATATATTTTTTAATGTCAATTCCTAAATTTAGAAAATTATTGAATCCTCGAATCTTAATTGTGCTGTATTTGAATCCCCAAATTGTATTGGTGCTTCCTAGACACAGTCAATGTAGTGAGAGGTGGAGAGACTGAATATCCATTTTATTGTATAGGTCAGACTCATAGGATTGGTATAACGTATCTTCTGAATGACTTGTTGGATGGTACAATCTAGCCTTACTTTCCCATAAAAGAATTTTTAAATGGTAAAGCATTAACTGACTTGGGTAATTTTGGATCTTGAATCAGGAAATGTATACTAGCATTTAGCCAGTACAGTTGTGATTCTAACAAATGTGAAGATTAATTAAAATTTATAATTAATGACCAAGGTGAACAAGGACTTCAATGTCTGGTCCAGCCGAACTTGAGGGACATTCCCCCTTATAAAATCGATTGTGGATGGAATGAAATTTTGTATAGGCTTCTGTTGCTTCTTTCTTCCCATTGTGTCCTGTGGTGGAGATGGGTTTTAGGAGTTGACTTTCTTACCATGTTGATTAGGAAGAGAAGCATGAATTGTCTAACCATTACGATGGATGATTGCATAGTTACAGGGAAATCTTTACACATCGATATCCATATAACATAGGATCCATATATCACTAATAACTAAAGACTAGTATATACATATACATTTTAATAGTATATTTGAACATTATAATATTGTTTATGTGGATCTAGGTAACTTAAAAGGCAGACATGTCCCATCAAACATCCAAGTCTATCAGGTACAGCAGGCCTATGAGGCCAGGGTTTTATATTTTAAGGACTTCGACCCTGGAACCATGGTTCAGACTTGCAAGTCTCATGTCTAGAGCTGACCCATAGTGAGGGGTCTTTTTGGCTATGTTCTTTTGGAGTTTGGCTCTTGGAAATCAGCATCCCTCGGAGGCTTCATTTGTATCTCAGTTCCAGTGTCATTCAGTCAATCTCATGTTATTACTTCTGACTGGGAATCTAGGGACATTTTGACAGCAGCTAATTGGACATATTTTATGTTATGAGAACATTTTCATCCTAAATGATAAATTATGACTCTTGTTACACATGTGGGTTACATTCTAGTAGGTGTAATCTTGATAAATAATTTTTCTATCTTGTGATACTTCATGCATTATCCAGGTTGAAGCCATAATAAGGAAAATACTGTGGATTAGGTCCATCGACCAAGATGCAAAACTTCTCGTCTTCTCTAGCTGGAATGATGTTCTTGATGTACTGGAACATGCTTTTGTTGCCAACACTATCTGCTATGTAAGAATGAAAGGAGGACGGTATGCAAATAAAGATAGTCTTTTAGGTTATGATTTTTGGCTTTTATCTTTGGATTATGCTTTTTGTGCCATTTTTCAAAGTGCTATATCTTTAGATGGAATATACAATATATTTAGTAAACTTAAAACAGTCTGGGTTCTTCAAATAAAACAGTGCAGATAATGTCGTGGAATGGAGTGCAGATTAGTTTTCTTTTATCAACTTTTAATGAGATCTACCTGTATATTGAAATTTGCCTGTTCAATGGAGCTTAGGTCAAATGTTCTCTGAAAAGCTCTCTTTTGTATCATACCAATGTGTGTGTTATATATTAACCATGGAAAATAAAATATCGCTGTGTACTAACAAGGTAATGGATATTTTGGCTGTAGAAAATCACAAGCGGCAGTTGCAAAGTTTAAGGAGAGCTGTAGCAGACCTGAAGATAGTGGAAGTGAAAAACATGTGCATGACAATTCAAAGCCCATTCAAGTGTTGTTGCTCTTAATACAACATGGTGCCAATGGTCTGAACCTCTTAGAGGCACAACATGTTATTCTTGTCGAACCATTGCTTAACCCTGCAGCTGAGGAACAAGCAATTAACAGAGTACACCGGGTTGGACAAGAGAAAAAGACTTTTGTTTATCGGTTCTTTGTAATAAACAGACCTTTGAACTATATCATTTGCACCAGTTAATACAAATTATTGTTTCACTTGCTCCTTTTTTCTTGAAGGTAAAAAATACGGTAGAAGAGAGCATTCATAAATTAAATAGAGACAGAACTGTGAATGGTACAACTAGTTCTGTATCAAAGCATCAGGACCAGCCTCATCTTACACTAAAGGACATTGAGACTCTGTTCTCTCCTGTTGCACCACTGGAGTCCACTGAAAGTGATACAACACTTGAAAGTTTAAGGCATTTGCCCCCTGCTGTAGCTGCTGGTTTAGCAGCAGAAAAGAGACTCATGGAGTCTACCTCGTGATCCTTCAAGATTCAGGCAATCCACTCTTCATTTGTCTATGCAGTGTACAATCTATTATTCCATTTTTTCCGATCGACTGCCCTGAATGAGATTCAGAGCTCAGAAGTTTATGCAGGTCTTCAAGTCATGTGTATATATTCAAAATAGGCCTTCTCACCCTTAGAGCTATCTATCTGGTCCAGGATCAATGCTTTTGAAGAAAAGTTCAAAAATCCTCTAGCAACCAACAGTCATACTTGCAAAAGCAAAACTTACTGTATGGAGCCATTTGTTAGGAAAAACTGATAATAAATCACTTGTTCTTGCCCATCATACTTTCTTTCCTGTGTTTTATTTTATTTCTATTCCTGAAGGGACAACATTTGAAGGCTGCTCGTTTCCTTTATATGCCAAGTTTGCAGTTTGCCAGCTTTGTATGATCCACGATGTAATATTCCTTCAATTTTGCGTTTTTGGTTTTATGAGTTTCATATATTGTGTTTTTCAATGAATTTCTTGCACAAAATTTTTCAACTGAAGGTTTCTTAAGGTAGGTGAGAGTTGGCATGGGGATCTATGATGGGTGTACTATTTTACAAGGTACAACAATATATTGGTAATTTTAGCAAAACTTATCCTGCTTTTCCACTGCTTGCACTAGGCTAGTTAATGTTTGCTGTTATTTTTTTATTATTGCTTGCACGAAAACATTCCATGCCCATGCATGGTGGTTGATATAGTTCATGCGTGCTAGCTATGTATAATATCATGATATGAAATATGCCTGCTTAGAAATGGACAAATATGTGGCAATGTTCCTTGTGTACATGCTGCTATTGGAATCACATGTATGGTTTGTCTATTCAAGCATATGTGTAAGATATTCATGACTATATGTAATAAAGTAGCTTCAATTGTTTTTATGCTAGATCATTACTTTTTATTTTCATAAAAATGTTAGATAATTGCTCTAGAATGTGATCATTGGTAGCTAACATGGATGTTGAAGGGTCGATCTCTGGTAGCTTCAAAAACAATAATTTGTTCAGCATTACATTCTGTTAATTTGGGACTACAAAGCTTGCCGTTGCACAGGTAAGACATGGCATAGCCCATCCTTTCTAAATATTGTATATTATCTGGAAATTTGTTTTCAAAAATTTGTTTGGGTGATCATTTCTGATTTCTGGAGTGTGTTCAGAAAGATTTCCAACTCTCTCTACGTAGACACATGCATCATGGACTGTTGTAAACCCATAAAATGGGTTATCTAAACATCATGTTTGACATATATCATGCATAGCTTCTATTCCAATGTTACAAGCTTGTGAATTTTTCTTTGTTTAGATATTTTCCTTGACCTTACACTTGAACTTTGAAGAAGCTTTTTTTAAACTTCTGAAGTGGTTTCCAAGATTTTTGAGATGTAAGTTTTTATTTCCAAACTGGTTTCCAAATGATCATTATTTTCCTTTTCTAATTCCTTATAAAACAACAATTTCACTAATACAAGTCTGTAAGAAACTATAAGACAACAAGTGACATTTCCGTGCCACTCAAAAAAGAAGTGATGTCTCCATGTTAGCACACCAACTTTTTTACATCTTACTTTGATGTTTTACTAATCAAAACAATGTTTTTTATTTCTAAATAGCTCTTGAACATATCATAATTCTTCTTCCAATTCTTTTGTTAATATTTATGCACATCATCATTAATGAATTTGGCAAATGACAATTATAATTTGTCATTTGTAAGTATACTTGCTAAATCTGTAATTTATTTTAATAATGATCACTGATATTTTACTTTGCTGTCATTGTTTTGCAGTTACTAATAAGATTAATTTAGATGGAGTGATCTGTTGCCGTATTTGAACTTATATAGTATATTTATGAATAAATTATTATTGTTGATTTGGTATGATTTGTGATTCGTACTGCAACTAACAAGTGTGGTTGATGGAAAAGCCCAAAAAAAAATTAGGAGTTAATATTCTTTAGTTTAGCTTTTTGTCACTTCTAAATTTGCAATGTATCTCTTTTTTTTTACTAATGATCCTATCCAGTCATCAGATACTTATCTTGGGGATTGTTTCTATTATCTTTTGTTCTTTGTTTACTTCCTTAAATCTAGATATTTTTCCATTTTTTAGTATCCATGCATTGGTAATTGTATTGGTTGGCTAGGTTTTAAAAAATTAAAAATCTTTTTTATCTAGATTATAAAAGTCTTATAATTAGATAGACATGAGATTCATAAAAGTAAAACTTTTAAAGGAAAATTTTATAAAAGTATTATTTGTCCAGTTTTATTTTATGGTTCAGAATATTAAGTTGTAAAATATGATCATATACAAAATTTAATGTTGTAAAAATATGAATGCCTAAATGGATGAATGGTAATACTATAAAGAATAAGTTAAAAAAATGATTTTATTACAAATATAGTAGTTGTAATAATTAAAAATAATAGAAAATTAACTTAAAGTAGTTTGATTATATTCTTTTATGCCATTCTTATGTACGTCTTGCTTTACATCTATGTTGGGATTTTTTAAAAATTCAACTCAGTATTCTCTAGGAATTCTTGTTGACAATTTGTGATGCTCCTGATGCTTTGATTACAGATGCAAAATGTTGGCATCAATGGGATTTGACTTCGTTCACCGAATACCAAGTGGGTTTTTTGAGCTACATTTTTCTGTAATTTTTTTATTCTTTTGTAATTTATATTTTTGTATAGATTTTTATCTATACAAAAATATACTTCTATTAATATTATGACTTGATGGTTATCTATAATATTAATGTACTTCTAGTAAATTGCATGCGCCACGCACGGGTGGTTTGACTTGATGGTTATTTTTTATTATTTTCTATCTATTAATATTATGGTCACTTCGTTGTAAGACAAATGGGAAATTACTTGTGCATGATATATTACTTGATATAAGTCTCAGATAATAAGTTACATACAAGTGTGAATGTACATCAACTTACATATTCATGAACTTTAATGAAAATATAAATATGAATATGAATTTTTTCAATATTAATGTAAACCTTTACTTATTTCATGATGTAGAAGATTCTATGAAGTGTGTTCCATAGGATACTCTTTTCCCTTTGTTCTTGTATATTATTTTTTAAATATATTTCATGTTTCTTCTCGTGACTAAGGTTATGTTTATTTAAGTTTTAGAATGTGATATTTCAAGTTATGAGTGACATTATAGTAGTGACTTGAAGGAGTAATTTTAATAGAGAAGAACAGAAGTTAGAAATAATGTTTGTTTGTTAAAGAAGTATTACTTATAGATTTTCAAATTTGTCTTTTACTTAATCTTTTTAAAAATGAGTATTGTAATTAATATTTAGTGTGTTGTAAATTGTTTTTGTTGATATTGTATTTAAAAGATAAAATTTTTATTTTATATTGTGAAATTATTTTTTCAAATTTTATAATATAATCTTATTATGATATATTATATACATTTTTGTCAAAATTTGAATATACATGTTGAACGTAATGGAAAATTAATCACATAATGTTATTAATCATTCATACGTTATTAATCCTCATAATTTTTAGATTAATTTACGTCTTATAAATAACTAGGAAATTTTTAAACGTTATTTTAATCCATTCACGTTCCACCCATTATTTAACGTTTGTAAACATTATTTGAATATAATTATTTATAGTGTTTACATTAGATAGAAAATGAAGTATGATCATGTCCTTGCCTTCATCATTTTTTCCATTAATATTGTTTTCTTCTTTGTATTGCATGATTAGCAACCAAGCATCTTCGGAGATCAATAGAGATGTGTCGTCTTCAGAGCATGTTCAGGGATGGCAAACAATGATGATCTCCTCGGTTTTTGATTGCAAGCATGAATGAACGAGAAGAAGGGGCGTTGAATCGACATGCGTTTGATCAATTTCTCCTCTTTACAAGTGCATCCGTCTGAGCGAGCAACGCCTGTGCTCTTCTCTGATTTCATGGCTATCTCTCCATGCACACGTCTAGATTTGCCCTTGTCGCTTGTCATGAAGCCCCCACTTTCTCCTCTCTTATATGGGTTGTCGATCAACGGTAATTGACATAGCTCCTCTTCAGATGAAGGGTGTTGAAAGTATGCAGACGGACAGGTTGTGTTTTTGCGAGATTTCAAAACTTAAATATTATAAGTGTCATTGTATACCTGTTTCAGGAGTGGTATTTGGATGCATCCACAACAGTGCAATTCTAGATGTATCAGCGGATCAACAAGAAACATAACTATGAAAATGTACCTGTGAATTAATGAGGCAGATCTTGGAGCATATGTAGCTTTACATGCAAATTACCGCTTGCAAGTTCTGGCAATGGAACGTTTAATGGGCATCGCATGGAGAGATGCCCAAAAATTCAAGAAAGTCCAGTGATCACTGGGGATAATTATTTCCTCAAGTTCCTTGGAAGTGGGTGCTGTTTCTTCGTGAGGTTGAGCAAGTGAGGGAAGTTGAAGAGGAAATGAGATTTTAAATCTTAAATCTTAAACTCTTACTTTCTCAATCTCATAAGATAGGAATTGAGATCTCAATCCTGGAGGCGGGGAAAAATGTTGAGGGTAAAAAGGAAAAAAAGAGAGGCTCAAATCATGATGGCCTTTTTCTTTCTAATTGATAAGATAACGTAACGTCCACATAAATATTTGAATCTTCGTGGAAAGTGTGAAATCATATTCTTGGTCAAATTTGTTTTATAACGACAGGGAAATGGCTAGGGTCTGTTTCGGTATTTTCTTTGGATAATGATAGTGTCTTTACGTTTTTAAAGCTTTAAACTTCAACAAAAATTACAAGTGTCATTGCCAATTACATGTTAAAACCATTAGCTTACTGTACAAGTGTGAGTAGTCAGCCTTTTGAACTAATATAAAAGCTAATTTATTAGGTTGGTATAAATAATCCAATTCGACATAACATTTTTAGTTATTGCTTTTTTTTCATTTACTAAAATACCTTTTTAATAGTAAAATAAGATTCTAATATAATATGACATATGATATTATATTAAGTTATATGTAATAAAATAATTAACATAACGTTACTATTGAAATTCCGTAGAAAAAGATGAAAACAACAACTGTGGTCTTCTCTTTCAACATCTTTTATGTTATTTTTTTTGTGTTATAATTTATTCGTTGAATTTAAATTTTTTTTTTGAAACTTATAGGGTGATTGCTATAGCATAGGCATTGTTTTTAATATCTAGTTACAAAAAAAGAAAAAAAAACATATACTATTAAAATTCCCGAAATTCGTATTCCTCCCCGCATCCGTCGGGTTTCCTTCCCGTTCGATCACCACTCGACCGTGGTGGAGCGTTCGTTTTTCCTCCTCCTCCTCCTCATCCTCCTGTGAGACGCGTATCGGTAGACCATAGCGTTGTTCACTTGGATGGGTACGCGCAACGCTCCCTCTGAAATTTTTGGAAAATTCCCTTTATTATCGGTTTATTGTGGTTTCTGTTGTTGTATCGGTAACTGAAGAATTTGGGAGAGATTGCCAGCATTTCTCTGGGATTTTGTGTTTCTTTAGTGATTAAAGCAGTGGTTGTTGTTTTAAACGATCAGAACAGGGTCGTAAAGCTGGTATGGTGTAATGTAACGGGTGTTGAAGAATCTGGGTGGGATTGCCAAGACACTGAACTTTTTGTTTGGTTTTCTTCGAAAATCCAAAGCTAGGGCTTTGGTAAACGTGTTGGTATTCTTGTCCTGTGATTATCGGCTGAATTGCGATTGGTGGGGATTGGCAGGTGGTGGCATGGATGACAATGTGGTCATACCGGAGGACCTGAGGTGCAAGAGATCAGATGGCAAGCAATGGCGATGCAGTGCCCTTTCTATGCCAGATAAGACTGTGTGTGAGAAGCACTACATACAGGCAAAGAAGCGGGCGGCCAATTCTGCGATGAGGGCAAACCTCAAGAAGGCAAAACGCAAATTGGTGGATCATCGAAACGCTAAATACTCGGATGTCAGAAATGATGAGGTGGAGATATCTGGATCTCCATTGAATAATACTGATGCTGGAGGGGAGTATTCTACCCCTACTCCCACAAAGAAGCACAAGGAGAAGAGACGTAAAGGTCAGGGGCTCCACTCGAGTGAAATGATAGTGGGTAAAGGCGGATCTTCTGTGCACGTGAGAACCAAAGAGCAGTTTGAGGACCAGAGCATGCCAGCCTGCAGCACTCGACCAAGGGCCAGAACTGAGAAGAACATATGTGGAAGCTCTACAGGGGTGTGTTATGACGTTTTCTATTTATTTTTGAATTCCTATAACAGTGAGCTCTTCGAAAGCCCAACATATCATGCTTCTTTGCGTATGATGGCATAGGAATACTTCGGTAGGAGTACGGACTCTTCTGGTGAGGCTGAAGGGCTAACATGTCACCAATGTCAGCGGAGTGACAGAGTGAGGGTCCTGTGGTGCATGAGCTGCGATAAGAGAGGGTACTGTGATATCTGTGTTGCTCGATGGTATGTTGGCATTCTCTTTTTAATTTTTTATTTGTGTAGTTTTTGTATATCCCAAGTTCTTGTGCAACTAGTCTGTGAAATCTCATGTGCTCAAATATTTTGCTCTATACCTTCACAGGTATGCTGATATCTCAATGGATGACATTCGGAGGGGCTGCCCATCTTGTCGTGGTATTTGCAGTTGCACCATGTGCAGACGTGGAGACAATTTGATTAAGGTAATCATGCTCTTTTAAAAAATATATTTTTTTTTCATATTTGTGTGATATTTTCAATTCAATTTCATGAAAATTTCCTCTATTATGGAATTTCTCATGTGAGGTAAACATCTTTAAAATGATACCAGGCTAGGGTTCGGGATGTATCTTGCATAAAAAGGTTACAATATCTACATAGTGTGTTATCCTTCTCTCTTCCCATTCTTAAAAAGATTCACTCTGAACAAACCCTTGAATTGGACATGGAGACTAGAACAAATGGTAAGATTTGCTAGTTTTTATAGTTATCAATGAACTTTTTATTTGGATCTTGTGTTTATTGTGTGAAAGTTCCTTATTTGATCCATGCAATGTCAATTTCTTTGCCAGGTATTAAAGATGACCTTCCACGTGCCAAAATCAATCCAGATGAGCAGATGTGCTGGCATGTTTCTGACATAATCAGTCTTTCATCTTTGCTACTTGCTGCATGATTTTGTTTTTTTGTAACATATTCAATTTTCACAAACATATTTGTTGCAGTGATATCTGCAGTATACCAATCATAGATTATCATCGCCATTGTGTGAATTGTTCAACTGATTTGTGCCTCCACTGTGTTCAAGATCTTCGACAATCCAGAGCCAAAGAAGTGTGTGGAGAACGACAAGCAGCAATTGATTTGGATTCATCCACAAGAGTAGATGTCAAATACCTGGCATGCTTGAATGACAGACATGTATTAGATTTTTCACATTTATTTCCCAGGTGGAAAGCTAATAAAGATGGAAGCATCCCCTGTCCTGGTAATCATTGCCGCTCTAGTTTGATCCTAAGACGCATATTCAAAATAAATTGGGTATCCAAACTAGTTAAGAATGCAGAGGAAATGGTTAATGGATGTAGAGTTTCTGGTTTAAGCGGTATGGAGGGATGCACTTTTTGTTCAGGGTTGGAACCTGCACAATCAAGTGGATTTAGTGATTCAAAGCTTTACAATTGCTCCTTGAGAGAGGACAGTGGAGATAATTTTCTTTATAGTCCTGTGTCAAAGGATATTGATCATGAAACAATCTCTCATTTTCGCAAACATTGGAGTAAAGGTGAGCCAGTCATTGTCAGGCAGGTGATTGACTTTTCATTTTCTTCCAACTGGGATCCAATGAGTATTTGTAAAGGTATTCAAGATATGGCCAACGAAAGGATGAAGGAGGATGATGTGATTGTCAAGGCTATTGATTGCTTGACAGATTCTGAGGTACACCTGAGTAAAAAATCATCTGATTTTATATCTTTTTTTTGAATAATTGTGTGCTATGAATAAGTTGAAAGAAAATGTTGTACACATTATGTAATGATTTGACCCAGGGATTAGGTGGATTTTTTTCATAGAAAACATTTCCATTTTCAGTTTTCCAGGAACATGCTTGTGTTTGAAAAGGTTCCCTAGAATTTTCAAGATATTCTAGAAGCATTATTTTTCTGGGTGATACATATTTAAAACTACATGTATTATTTGAATGTGTTTCAGTTTGGATGTTGCCTTTGTACCTCACATTATAAGATTAGTTCCTTACGTCATGAGTTCTACAGGTTGATATCAAGCTTGGTGAGTTTATAAGAGGATTTTTTGAAGGACGAATTCGCAAGGATAATACACCTGAAATTTTGAGATTAAAGGATTGGCCACATCCTAATGCCGTTGAAGATTTTTTGCTGTGCCAAAGACCTGAACTTCTTACAAAGCTGCCATTTCTTGAGATTATTCATTCTAGGAGGGGTCTTCTCAATCTTGCTGCTAAACTGCCTCATGATATCCTTCAGATTGATGCTGGCCCTAGACTTTATACTGCTTATGGTACACATCAGGAACTTGGGAGAGGCAACTCTGTAATGAATCTAAAAGTTAATATGAACGATACAGTATGTTTCTTTCCTGATCTTTCATCTCATGTCTTTAATTAAATTGAACTATTCTATCCATGAACATTAGAGCTTTTCTTTGCAGTTTTAAAGAATATCACTAGTCATAAGATACTTTTGATTTGTGTTTTTGTGTTGAACACTTGAACAATCATCTTTCATTTTTAGATGCTGCCAACCGTTAGTTTGATGAAATACAACCAATCTAACTGATGTCATAAATATAATCATACGCTGCTCAGAAAAAAATTCATAAATATAATCATTCACGGATATTGCATTTGGTAGAAAATTAGAAATTGAAAGTACATGTTGCTACTAGTGGAATGTTGTAGAGGAAGATTTAAAACTACTTGATTAGTAATTTTGAGAAAATATTTAAATTTATGTAATTTAAATAAAGATTTGACCATAGATAGAAATACTTGAAAGAAAAAAATTTATGTGGCTGATCTCATATAGTGAGATTGTTATTGTTGTTATTACAATAAAAGCTTTATTGCACATTACCTCTCAATTTCTAGATGTGAATGGAATTTGAGCATTTCAATCTATTTCATACAAAAAAAGTGGAACAAATTAAGAGCTCAAAGACCAATGATTTAATATTTGTGCATTAGAACATGAGGTTCTGAATAAAGCTTGTGATTAAAGGAGAGGCTAACAAGTTGGATCCAATAGATATTGTATTCATATATAAAAACTCAAATGATGACTAAATGGTTGAATTAATAGGGAAAGCGAGTTTTGGATGAAGAATGTGGCTGATCAAGGAAAAGAATTGTTGATGAAATGGGTGTGGATGTTGAAGAGTAAATGACTTTAGTAGGACATTCATGGGAGAACTTCAGGTCTAGGTGGAAGTAATATTAATTTAATATTTGGTTTTGGCCTTGCTGGAGAAACATTACTGAAGTCCTTATGGTTACTCCTTGATTTTGCTCTTGCTTACCTTGTTTATCATTTTTGTTAGGAGCTCTTTGTGTTTCAATAAAAGGCCCTTGAATGATTTGAAGAAACTTATATTTTTAAAGTATATTTATTAATCATAGGGTAGGACAAAGGCATTGGCAAATTATTGACATGCAACATGGATGTGCATTATTTTGGTAGTTATGTTGCGACAATCACAATTTTTGCCTTTATGAGGTTTTCTTCCGTCTTCATGGGGACCTTTTTCAAGATTTTTTCTAAGTACTTCCTCAATCTAGAGGATCCCTTTGACAATATTCTTACGGTTTCAGCATCAGTTCACTTGTAGATGGTAACCAAGTATCGCTAAAGAAGCAAGTGGCCCATGGCACCATGCGACCAATTGTAAACTTCTGGGCCTCCCACAAAGTTCAATTCTGAATGGTTCTTTTAATTTCATCTTAAGTTATTAATGAATTCTTGTGGCTAAGATGATGATGGTCATGCACATTGTAATTTCTTTGGACTTTATATGTAAGGTATGTCAGGAAATGTTAGAATTATTAATAATTTAGGGTCAAGCAATCATAAAATATCTTTCGGGACTGCATCCAATTGTAAGCTTCTGGGCCTCTCACAAATTACTTAACCCTAAATGGATTTTTTGATCTGTTCTAAATTATTAATGAAGTTTTATTGGTAGAAGAGTGCTGTTTTTTTTTTAATTTCATTTAAGATTACTCATAAAGTCTATCATTATTGTTGCTCTTTTCTGGAACCTGGTTTTTTCTTGCTGTGCCACATTTTCTATTTTGACGATGCACAAGGTCTGTCAGGAAATATTAGAATTATTAATAATTAATTGTTGCTCTTTTTTGGAAAATAATTTTTTCTTACCACATCACTGTTTCTGCAGTAATGCATACACTCCTGAAATATGTTTTCCTCTTTAGGTCTATTTGTTGATGCATGTAGCAGAAATGAAGTTCCAAGGCCACAAGTACCTTGAGAATAAGAAGTCTCCAGAAACTTTTGAAGAATCTTCTGTAAATAATAAACATTGGGATTCACAGACATTTGACTTTGATGGTGATGGACCTGAAAGGGAAAATTCCCCTGATTCGCTCTGTGATGAGCACAAGGAGAAGTTTGAAGACTTTTCCACAATGTCCAGTAAGGAAGATTATGCTGCAGATAGAAGATCTAAAATCAAGGTTGATTCATCTGCACAAGGAACCGAAACAGAAGTGTCACCTGAAAATATTGCTGGAGTTATATGGTATGTTTTTCGCCGGAAAGATATCCCAAGACTTAATGAATATTTAAGAGTTCATGCAGAAGAATTGTGGGGTGACCATGCTTCTCCGTCTAACAAGGTACCCTGTCACTGTATATTCTACTTACAAAATTATTTCTGCTACTCATTTGATACAAATTTAATTTTCTTTCATGCCTTTCAGGTAGAAAGCCCTGTGTATGATCAAACATATTTCTTGAATATGGAACACATAACAAAACTGAAACAGGAAATGGGTAAGCAATGATATGCCCTTTGCCAGCCATGTTTTATGCATAATATGCTTAAAGTTTTTTTGATATCCCCCGAAAACCAATAAATCCTATATTTTTCCTTTACTTTTTACAGTGAAATTGCTGGAATTAATACATTAGTAATTCATATCTGAAACAGAATCATGGACATACAAAACAGCTATGATGTTCGGCTCTCTTTCACATATTTATTTGCAATATGCTAGATTCTAGTATTCAGATGATATTGTTAAATTGCAATATTTTTTTTTCTTCAATTAGTTTGTTTCCAACTTTTTGTAAACTAAATTTGATTGAATCTCATCAGGAATAGAGCCATGGACCTTTAAACAGCATCTTGGTGAGGCTGTTTTCATTCCTGCAGGGTGTGCTTTCCAGATGAGGAATCTCAAGGTGAGTGAAATCCTTAATCTGTGTATCATATATTTGACATAATTGCATATATGTAAATTAATATTCCTTTGCCCTTTAGAAGAATAGCCAATTTTGGTTTTAATTGTATTTGATATGCCAATTATTGACGCATTGTAGTTTTCTAGGTTTCAAAACTAGTTTTTTCACTTGTTTAAAATAGAAAAGTGGAAATGCAGCAAACACGATTCTGCAATATGCAAATTGCAGAGACAGCTTTTCGTTTGTTTTTTAGTTTTAGATGAGGTGAATTGTTTGTCATGATAAATGAGATGTTGGATTTTGAATCTGGGTTCCTTAAATGATTTGTTTCTGGTCCACATTTATGTGCATGATGATTCTCTTCTCACTACGAGACCTGACACTTTAACGTGTGGGAGGAATATTTATTTGTCTAAGTAAAATTAGTGAATTAGATAATATTTGCGGTTATACTACCTGTAAGAAAGGGCTTGTGTAGAAAAAGGATTGTTGGGTGTTAAAAATGCCACAACATTATCGTATTAGTGTATTGTAGCAGCTCTAATGATGGATAGGTCATGGATCTTTCTCAACTCTGAGAAATGTTTAGATGTAGTTTTGTGGTAATCTACGACTTCACATGTAATAAATACATCAATGATGGTTTATGCAATTCACATCACTAATGCACTATTCAAAAAAATGTCACCAATGCCCAATGCAGAATCAAATGTCTGAAATAATGGAATTTGAAACGTTGTCTGTACTGCCTTCCAGTTTACAGGCTCAAGCACACCTGATTCTTTCGAAGTTCAAACCCAGTAAATTTAAAATTTACAAGACTATGGATTTCATCTGTTAATGAACTTTGTTTTGACCTTTTTATTGTCCGAAATTTCCAGTCAACAGTCCAGTTAGCCATGAATTTTCTACTGCCTGAGAGCCTTGCAGAGTCCATACAGTTGACTCAAGAAATCCGATGTCTTCCAAATGATCATTTGGCGAAGCTTCAGATTTTGGAGGTTAGGAAGCATACTTATTACACTTCTCTGTTGTCCTCTTCAGAAAATAACGTTCTTATGTGTATCTGTGCTGCAGGTAGCTAAAATGCCTCTGTATGCCACGAGTTGGGTCGTCAGAGAAATCCAAAAGATCACCCTCGACCCAAAGTAAGACTGCATTTTCTTGGAATTTGAGGACGCCCTTAATTGCCATAGCTACTGATCAATTTTGTTGCATGTTTTGGCAGGGTTGGTTCTGAACTGGGATTTGAAGACCGGAACTTAACCTCGATGGTATCCGATAATCTACAGAAAATGATCAATCGGAATCGGATTGCTTGTGCCTAATTCATAATTATATGAGCTTATCTAGAGGACCATGGACATAAACGGGTCCTACTTTAACCTCAATCATGATCTTCAATCATGTATGCACTTTAGGGATTGAGTTCTTTTCACAATTTGATTTTTGTATATATTGGTTTGATTTGCTTGTATTACCTGAGTTTCTCAAGAAAAAGAAGTACATCACTCAAAATTCCACCATCCAATGTGTATTTAAGTGATTGATTTAAGAACTGAACCTTTTCAATTGTAGTGAATTATAGATATTCAAATCCCTACATTTTGATTGACGGTAGGATTCAGAAAACTACCAAATTCAACCAAAACCATCAGCTCTCTCTTTGTGACACGATCTATTTACCGATTTTGTTACAGGTATCAAGGCATTCGAAGATGGCATACCGTCTTGGTCTATTGTACCGATTTTGTCACACTGGACATTGCAAATGGATTCTTAGACTATTAATGTCTATATACATCATTATTAACTACGAATTGAAGACACCTATCTGATTGTTTTTTTAGCTTCACCCTCACTTTCGAGAGCAAAATCTACGTTTCCCAAAGAAATACTAAACCCATAGGTTTCATAGGTGAGACGCTCAAACTACAAAGTTTCGTGCCTTATTGTTGTACATTGGATACTATATGCTTTCTATATTCAAAATGTTTTTAATGGTTTGAAAAAGTTTTTATTGCGGGAATGGGATTTTTGTTAACCAGTCACAGTTAAAGATGCAACCTTCAACTCTGAATCATGAACAGTGCACACCGCACACCATTGCAAATGGGATCTAAATTTGTTTGTATTATTAGACAATTCAGTTGTTAATGAAAAGGTGGAAAGTTGAAAAAACTTAAATTTATAATAAAAGATAATTGAAAATGAATTGTAAAAAATATAATGCATTGTATGATACAGTCAATGTTTATGTTATCACCAACACCCTTTCCCCCGTTTGCCTTGCATAACACAGGTCATTTTCCCTCAAAAACACACAGGTCACTTGATGGTTTTACAAAAGAATTCGGACCCCGCAATGTCTGAAGCATTGACGAACTTGTAATCAATCGTCATTTCAGGTTCCAAAATCATGATGCAACAGTAACAAAAACAATTTTACAGGTTATTGCTGTTTGTCGGGGGACCTTAAAAATGGTGGTCCCTTTATGTATGGTTTAATACTACAAAAGAATTGTCTCCGCTGGAACCCATGGCGTCCAGATGAAAGAATTGATCAGAAGCCCTACCAGAAAATTTTGAATACATCTTCCATAGCACCGGGACTTGGTTTGCCCAACTACCCAGCACATGCCTTGTGAGGAAGATCAATTACAACTGCACTTAATTCTCGTCATCATTCTCTCAATCAAAAACTAAACGATGTCATACGACTTACCAGTCGCTTTGTTATTACCTTCTGGAGGAAACGAAACAAACTGCAGGATTTTCTGTACCTGGGCAACGTCAATCTTGAATTTCTTGGCAATATCATCAGCAGTCAATGGTCCTTGATGATTTTCAGATTTTCCCTGATGGAAGAGAATGATTTGCTTAATTTGTTCAACGTCCAGCATTCCAGGAGGAGGTCTCTTCTCATTTCCACTCACATCAGCCTTTGAACTCCGCACTTTAGGCAATGGTCTTTTGTACCTCTCAACAATGAAAGCCTACAAGAACAACGAAGCTATTAAAAATAATGTAGTGCCATCATAGCATGAGCTGATTGTTTCTTATATTACTGAATAACCATTTAACATATGAGCAATCAAGTACCTAAGTTTGTCCAACAATTATAGCATTCTTTGTACTACTTTGGGGTGAGTTTGCCTTGTTGTAACACAAAAATCATTGCTACCAACCATTTGTGAACTAGGTCAAAGGTGGAGGCAGCTTAAGAGCCACATAACGATGCATAAATGCTCAAAATGGGTCATAATACCATCAAAGGCCTAATCACAGGTGTTAGATTTGCTACCAGATATTTGATTCATATGAGGCGTTGGCATATAAACATTCAACTCAAAATTTATAGACTATAAATAGAGAAGTCTCACTTTATATACGTGCAAGTACTATCTACACTTTTTTTAATATAGGTCTATTCCAATACTTATGATTTTAAGTCTTACAAGAATCATTATCTTTAAATCCTGTGGATGCATTAAGATTTATATGCAGAGGATCATTTTTGACTCAAACACCATGTTAAAATGTAGATATTTAACTCAAAATCAATTAATTACAAGTGAAGAGGTCATTCAGTTTATATATGCAAGTCATGTTCTCATTTTTCTAATGGACTATTCCAACATTAAGGAACAATAGTCCTACATTGTGCATTTGAACTTTTGCAAAATCATGGTATATATGTAACATTTCATGAATAGTTTATCCAACATCAATGGGATGCAACCCTCATGGATGGAAAAAGCCCTGATACAGCCTTTAAGAAAGAATGCCACAAGGAACTAAGGAACTAATCGTAGGATGATACATCTGGAAAACACACTGGCAGACCTACTCTGGCTGCTAAAGATATTTTCCATTATTTTCCTATTGCTTAAGATATTTCATGTTATTCAACAGTAAGTAATAGTTATTCGTCTGTAAAGAAAACCAGTCTTTGCCTTTTTCTGCTTATTTCTGATTTCAGTGAAAATCATTGCTAAAAACGGAAAATGACACCCACATTCGTCAAAAATTAAGAATGAAATTTGCAATCTTCACATACAATGAGGTGAATTGTTCACACATATTAATTACAATGAGGGAAAATTTATTTCAGAACACAATTGAAACAGGACAAAAGGAAGTATTTCATTAAGATGATGAGAGAAAAAAGAAAAAAGAAAAGCATTCTAGTGAAGGTCAGCATGTCAAGGAAGCTTAGATAAATGACAGCAATCAAGCACCCAAATATAGATATAGATTGCAAACTTGGATTTTATTGAGTGATGGGTTCACGTGATTGAATTATATAACATATTATCTTTTAACTTTCAGGTGTAAACATATACTGCGTCTATGCAATGAATAAACAAATGTTCAGATAGATGGCAGCAATCATGCACCCAAATAAAGATAAAGATATAGAATGCAATTTGCAAACTTGAATTTTATTTTTGATGGGTTCACATGATTGAATTGCATAACATATTATCTCCTAACTTTCATGTGTAAAGCATGTACCGTCTATGCAATGAATAAACAAATGTAAATAATTTTTTCATGGTGCTCTGGACATTTAAATTATCATGTCACAAATGGGTCCATCCATTTTACATGTCTATTGTCTAACACAGGTTTAATTTGGATAAAGTCAGTCAACACATTTAACAAATTACATGTATGACTTATTTAATTTAGTGTGATTTCTTACTTGTTTAAGGGGAAGGGGTGAATGTTGACGTTAGATTAAATCTATTACATGAATTACTTTGTTATGTAGTTAATTTGATGTTTTGACAAAAATCAGTAAAAAAAGATCAAACAAGTTAAATGGGTAGTTCTACCCATAGCCTCATGGCTTTATCCATCATTTTGGGTTAAGTGATAGGCTCGGCAATGTTAGGAAACATCTAGACTGTTAATTTTTTCACTATCTATTTGGGTCATGGATATCAATGTAAGCATGTCTTGACAGAACATGTTACTGCTTTATCTGAATCTGAGACAACATTCATTTCTAAATAATGACAAATTGTAACAGGTATAGATATTTTAAGGTTTAGAAATGACAAGCCTTCAAGTAAGACACCGTATGCATATACACTGTACATAACAAGACTTGGGATTTAAGTCATACCTCACTCGTCTCAAGCTTTCCTCCATGTTTTTCTGAGACTCTCCCAACCATTTTATTGAGCATAACATCATATTCTGGATCTCGTTGTTCAAGAACACTGGAATCATTGCTGACTCTGGATGAATTTTCTACTGAAAGTGAAAAATAAGCATGTCAAAATAGAAAAGTAATTGAATATATATATATATATATATAGAGAGAGAGAGAGAGAGAGAGAGAGAGAGAGAGTGTGTGTGTGTGTGTGTGTGTGTGTGTGCGTGTGTGTGCTACTTCATGTAAGTTGTCTATACAATGAATCATTTTAAAAAAATTTCCAATTTCCGTCGATATAATCTAACGTTGAGACAACAAAATAACTTGAACTAATGAATTTTTTATTAACACTGACTGAAGGTGATAAAATTTCCAATAATAAGTTTTGTTGAACTTGTTTCAAGGTATAACCAACCTGAAAAGGGGGAACAAGTCACTAGAGGATTGAACTGCAATACCGCAGACAAAGAAAAGCTCTACAGATTATAATCCGAAATCTAACTATTCTTCTTCGCACACCACTTCCTCTTTCATACTACAAACGACTACAGGAATCAAATTTCATCTGAACCAATGACTTCCCAACGTGCCGCTCGAGAAAAGCAAGAGGTACTGTTTCAAGTTGTTATTCTAGCAGTTTGAATCATTCAAAAGAATTGCAGAAAAAATTGCGCTATTAGTCCAATAAGCACCCATACATACCAGGATCCAACACCTCCCCGAGTTGATCGGCCGCCACTCGCCCATGCTTCTCGGCAGCCCTGACAGGATCCTGCGGCTTCGGTGGAGCCGGAGTCGTAGTTCCAGTTGGATTGAAGGTGGAGCTCCTCACCTTGCCGGTGGCGCGCCGAAGCGCCTGCCCCATCTCAGGTCCTCGGCCTTTCTGTGCTTCGACCGGAAGCCCTAGTTTTGGTTCCGACGACGGGACGATTCGAAGGAGGGAGCGTCGGGAACTGGCGGTGGGCAGAGGTGTCGCACACAAGCCTATAAATATCCCAACCACGTCCCCCCAAGTCTGTTAAATGTGGATCTCTCCTATCGCACGTGGATGACACGTGATCTACCTTCTTTATGGTTTCCCTCTTTGTTATGGTTACCCGACTCGCGTCGTGCGTCAAATTATAATCCAACGGTTGATATTATGAACTGGTAGATTTACGGTGCTTTTTTTTTCCTTTTTTTTTTTTTCTTTTTCAGAGGACCCACCAAACCATTTGATTGAATCGTCCTCGATTATTAGCATTGAGCTATTAATTAACAACATACCTGCACAAGTGGAAATCAAAGAGCTCTCGTGGAGGAAAAGACATGATTAATTGATTAACTTTCGTAAATATTACACAAGTTATTTACAGTTTTACCATCCATCGTTAACTTTTCACGTACAAATGTAGACCAAAAACTTACGAATGCAATGGAGAAGAAAGGAGGTGATTGTCCGTGCAGAGTTTTGTTTTTACAATGATAATATAATTTGTTAATGATGGGGCAAAATCTGGTAGAAGAAATAAACAATTATTCATATGACCAATATATGGCGAGGTCTACAGCAAGAAATAATAATAATAACAATAGAAGACGAAAAGGAAGAAAAAGAAAGAAAGAAATCAGAGGAAGAACAAAATTTGATGGACCAGTGGCATGCATAAACTAGCTAGCTGGTACTTCTTCCCTCGTCATCATCGGCCAATGTAAACACCAAATAACTTGAATCTCTTCCTGGGTTGATGCTCCCGCTCTTCTTCCATCACCACCGCCGGGTTCGCCCACGCCTCCTCCGCTGCTTCCTCCTTCGCCACCTTCCCACACTCCTCCACGGCAACGCCCTCTCCCAACCTAAACCCAAACCCTCCGGTAGAATAACCGGCGTCGTCCCCATCCCGGCTCGTCAGCTCAACGTCGATCATGCAGAACGGCCTGCCCACCCTCCCACGGCCCTCGCACCGGTAAAACACCACCGTGTCCTTGGCACTCAATTCCTTGGTCTTCACGAACTTGTTCCACCCTTTGGTGAACACGAAGCTCTGGCTGCTCCTCCAGTAGCAGTACCTGAACTCCCAGCGCCGCCCTTGCCTGTCCTTGAACTCCAGCATCATCCCCTCTGCACCGTCCCCTTCGCCATCCTTCGCCATCATGCCCCTACCCTCGTCGACTTTGTTGGCCGACATCTGGATGGTGGGAAAGTACCTGACCGCGTACTTCTTCGGGATCACCAGCCGGTTCAGCTTCCCTACGTCGCTCGGCGTGAGTTCTTTCTGAAACAGTTCGTGGACCACCAACTCGCCGCTGCCGTCGCCTGCATGGTACACGAGCCCGCATCCGGTGGTGGCGCGCATGAACTTGGCGTCGTCATACGATCCCTTCCCAACCATCTTGAGCGCCAGGTCTGTGTCGACGCAGGAAGCGGCCGCCCGGGCGCGTCGTCGTGGTGAAACCTGCAGAAGGCGGTTCATGCTGTCGTACGCCATATATATATATATATATATGTATGGCCCCGGCCACAGGACCCAACCCACACGCCACACCACTTCGTACGTCTTCAAGATCCTCCTGCTCCTTCTTCTTCTTCTCCTGGCTCCTCCTCCTCCTTCTTAAACCCTAGAGTGTTTGGAGATCGATAGGAGCGGTGCTGGCAAAATGAGGAACTCGTTGGTGTGTACGTGCCAAGTTTGGAAAGCTACAGGTGCGTTCGTGGGCTGCAGACGTAGATATCGCATGTGTCCTGCCTAAAATTGGAGCGTCGTCGGTCAAATTTCAAGCCGTTGGGAGGACAACTAAGTCTCCTTCCCTATCGCTTTCTATTTGCGCTTCCCTTCCTCATGCTCTCCTATCTCACCAGCCTTGGATTCCAATTTTTAGCAGCCATGAACCAGGATTTCTCGGAGATTTCGTATTATCTGATTGATCCCAAATCCTCTATATTTGTGTGTCATCATAATTAGTTTTTTTACGATGCCAATTTAGTGTCATGATTAGTTGTTGCTGTTGCTGTTGCTGTTATTATATATATATATAATATGGGTGACGCTTACCTACCTTATGTATCCACGCCAGTATTTCAAGGTTTTTTCATTTTTGGTGTATTGGCAACTTTCTTTTACGTACGTACTTGTGACATTTAATAGGTTTCTTTAATCCACGTTTAATAAATGGTGGGAGCTGATCGAGTTGAAACAGCGAAGTCATCATCCATATATTGATATTGATTAAATGTTTCTGATCGATCCATTTCACGCTGATTTCTTTCGTTCTTATTCTTAACAAAAAAATATGATAATTAATAAGTAATTTCTGTTATATCTACATTTTTAGGAGTTTTTTTAAAAAATCCAACCCCTTCGTGCAACTGCAGAGGCTTAAATATAAAATAATAATAATAATAAATCTATCTAAGCCATTGTATCTCACTCACTGCTTAATTATCATCAATTCAACGGCTAGGATTTTCCCAAGGGTTTGACGACCCAGGTCTTAACCATACATACTAGCAGGGGAAATTTTCCAGGTATATATTATTTATTATATTAAATCAGCATTTCCTAATTAATCCAAGGAAAAATGCTGAAATCCCTCTAATTTTATCTATTTCCTGAGCACTTTCTAAATGAGAACCCAAATCCCAAGATAACCTTCCTAACTATGCGAAAATAACAAAAATTACGTTGATTCCGGCCGTGACAATGATTTCCAAATCCCAATCTCATATAATTTGAGAAACAATTGTTTCCTAAATCTCATTCAAACGCTCTCTTCAACAAACAAAAATAATAATAATACCAATCTAATTCGAGCAGTGGAATTAATGAAGGAGAAGATTTAAAGCGAGAAGATAAGCCATGATATATGACAAGAACGGAAGGTTCTCGTTACAGAAGTTTTAAATGGGCCTGTAATTTAATTGAAAATTTATGCATAAATATCATTGATTGAAGGGTAATCGAACCTGTGGACAATTAAAAAATTTTGTAAGGCTGATTTATGCAAATCAGGAGATTGAGAGCTTGCTGTTCGAGGTTAGTGAAGTGCAGAGGGTCAAGGTACGAATATGAGTGGTATTAATATATCCAGAATTGATTGCAGAACCTTAATTTGCCAGGTTTTAATAAAGAAGGCAAGGTTGGTATTAAGTGGTGGCGCTTTTGTTTATACAAGGAGGAGCTAAGGTTTGTGTTCAACAAGGTAGTCCTCTCCTACGTGGAAAAGAGCTTGGCCTACTAACTCTCAACCTGGGAGTTCATAATCTTCTCTTTGAGCTTATCAAAGACATGAGAATGATTATCATCCGCAGTGCTCCCAAGTAAGATAAATTATTATAAAATTTTAATTCAAAATCAATTAAGCTTAAAATAAATTATTTCACGTGATATTAAAATCAACAAATGATACATTACATTTAAATACATTTCTTTCCAGAGTAAGTTCACGTACATTTATTTACAAGTTATTTATGGATTTAAAATAAATTATAAATAAATAAGAGTATAAAAAGTCTTATATCAATGAATATATAAAGTTAAGATTAATATATGATGAACTTCTTTATTCATTGTTAATTAATTTTAAATTAAAAATTCATTCCTATCAAGTGTTCTAGGAGTGCCAAATTGCCTAAAGATTTGAACCTTCAAGATGGTATTAACATTTTTCTGAAATTAAAGTAAGATTGATTTGTTAGGGTTTATGTATAGATCCGAGGCCATAGAAAATATATGCAGTACGTACTCGGTGTAATCTCTAGTTTCTATGCAAGTTGCATTACCAAGGAGAGCATATACATGTATATATCACCGACGAAGCATAAATGAGTGAATCAAAGGACCACCTTTAGCGAGGACATAGCTTTCATGGTAACTCGTAAGAATAGATAGATATTTTTATTGTAAAATTTGATATCAATTTTATAAGCAAAAATTATGGGAAGAAATTTTTTTTCCTTTGGATTCTCAATAATTTGTTAGTGCCACCGTTGAAAAATTTCTTCTCTTCATGTCAGGTGTTTAGCATGGTTGAATTTCCTTACATAAATAAAGATATTATTACATATAAGGATCAAATTCTATAAACAGAAAGAATATAAAAAGAAGAAGATATATATATATATATTTAAAGATGAAGAAGAAGAAGCTACGAGTCGGGTTTTTTTTTTTTTAAAAAAAAATTACGAGTTGAACTTGCAATGGTGAAGAAAAGGCAAATATGATACTTGTAAATTTTAACGAATATAAACGTTATAATTCTAAAAAATAAAAAATTACTGTTACCATCGTCAAAAGATAGAAATCAGTGGCGCGTTCCCGTGGGGACGTGGAGAGAGCAGAGCGGAGGGAAAGAGAGATAGAGAGAGAGAGAAGGAGATCGTAGGAAAGCGAGTGACCTCCGGTCTTCCGATGGGCTCCCGGGTTCATAGTCTCACTGCCGCCTACCACGCCGCCAGAGCAAGAAGCAGAAACCAGAGCTTCGCCATTTCCCGCAACATACCCATCGTCTTCTCTGGGGTGGACGAGAAGGACCACTCCAGGATCAGCAGAAGATGGCACGGAGGCCACCCCCATCACCACGACCACCACAGGGGAGGATGGAAGGAGAGCGACGGAATCTTCAAGATTGGCCTTGCGGCGGACATAGGCCTCGCCGCCGGGAAGGCTCTTACTGGCTACGTGTCTGGAAGCACCGCGATCATCGCCGATGCCGCCCATTCCATTTCCGACGTCGTAAGCGCAACAGCTGAAAACCCTCACTTAAATTTTTTTATTTTTATTGATTGATTTCTACTTCATTTGGTTTTTCTTTTCACGATTAAGATGGAGGCTAATTGTCGAGCGTAAACATTTTTTTGTAGTTTGAAATAGAGTAAGGAAGTTCCTTGTGATTGCTAATTCAAATTGGCAGGTACTCAGCGGGATGGTATTGTGGTCGTTTAAAGCTGCCAGGGCTCCGAAGGACGACGAACATCCTTATGGTCATTCCCAACATTACTATGCAATTTATCGCTTTTTTTTTCCTGGAATCTTTTCTTTGTGTGTGTTGAAAACTTGAAATTCCGACTTAAGACATGCATATGGTTTTCTAGTGATGAAGTCCAATTTGTAGATTGATTATTGAATCAACATTGGGAATAGAGGAACGTTCACGTCTTGCAATTGTTGCTGCAAATGTTATGAGTTCTTAAGGTTGTTAGAATCTGCCTGTACATCAAATATGGATTTAAATAGAGTAGCTAGGGTACAAGTGCCTCGGAGAATTGTTATCCCAATTGTCGTGTTTGTTTCTCACGGATGTCCCAGGCAAGGTTTGTCTCCAGGGGAGGGTTATTCCTCTTCCATGGTGGTGGAGTGAGCTGCTGGTTGCCTGTAAACCCAATGCCACCAGGTCATGGACATTGCTTCCAACCTTTACGGGATGTGCAACAATCCGTCAGGCTGGGAGAGATTTAGGAGGGTATCATCTAGTCTGTGGTGTTTGTTTGTCCATGTGTTTATTCCAAACGGAGGCAAGGTGATTGCTTTACAGATTTTGGAGGCTTCCAATAGCAAATTGATGGGACATATCATGGAAAACTTAATGACTTAAATTTCTGACTTTCTGTTATTTTGATGTTACCATATTTTCTGTGTTCATTGTATGGTATGCCATTCAATAGATTCAAATTGTAGTAAAATTTGCAAAAATATATTACAACAACTGAATCAATGCCATCTCTTCTTTGTATTTTTGAGCCTAAGAAAATGATGATGCATTATTCTGCTGATGTCTGGCACTGTGGCACTTTGCTTAGTGGTGACAAGCTTTGTGTTCACAGCCTGAACATGGTCATTTTCATTCCATAATGGCACCCTCATTCATACTGGAGAGTAAATGAGTTTATGGACCATTGATGGAAGAGAAAGAGTCTAAAGAAATGTATATCTAGAGGAAAGGTACAAGGGAATCAGTGCTTCTTTTTCTGGCAACAGAAGAGGTACAAGGGAGTTGGCTTTTCCCAACTCTCAATAAAAAAACAACTTTCCTTCAAACAATTATCTTACTAGTCTTAGTCTGCTGTATGGTTACCAAGTTCCTTGAGCTTGAAGCTATAGTAATCAGTGTAATCTACACAGAATGTTTAAGATGATTTTGTGTCTGGAAAAGTACTTTTGTCTCCTTTGTTACACCTTTTACTGAAACATAATGAATGGTATCTATTATGCACTGCTTCTTATCATGTTTATCATTTATTGGTTGATGATCAGCAATGAATACTTGCAGTATGAAAAAAGTGGATTATGATTACATTTTAGCCATATATGTTGTAGGTCCTTTTTCTTACGCAATTCTTTATGAATAAAAAAGAGAAAGAAATGGATGCTGGCAATATATCTCATGTTTAAAAGAGAAAGAGATTTTATCTCTTCTCCAGCTTGGCACATTGGTACTAATCAAATATTGCATGCTACATTCTTCATGGTAAGTTCCACTTTACCAGCTATCATTGTGATGGCTATAAACTTTTATAATCTATCCATATTTGGAATGGAAGTTCTAATCAGAAAGACTCTTGCTGAATTTCCATTTTTAATTTTCAGTTGCAATTATTCCATATCTGTCTTGTGGATTGTACAAACTAGGTTAGGTTTTTCATCCCTTTAGGTGAATACAAGAAGTTACAAGGGTATATAACACCCTAGACAAGAGGAGAATCCATTTAAGTTAAATGGATCCTCCATATTACACATAACATAAACACTAACACTACCCCTTAAGTTGGAGCATACACATCAAATATGCTCAACTTGTTACATAATTTATCAAACAATCCAATCCTAACTCCTTTAGTGAAAATGTCAGCTACTTGATTTTCAGAATGGGTGAAGGGTGTAGAAATAACTCGCTTGAGCACATTGTCTCTAATGAAATGGCAATCCACTTCAACATATTTAGCTCTCTCATGAAAGGTACGATTGTTAGCGATGTGGATAACAGCTTGGTTGTCGCAAAACATAGACATTGGAGAGTGGACTTCAACACTAAGTTCTCTCAGTAAAACCTTGAGCCAAATCAACTCAGAGGTAGTTTGAGACATGACCCTATATTTAGCTTCTACACTAGACTTGGAAACTACATTTTTCTTTATGCTTCCTCACGTAACTAGATTTTCTCCAATATAAGTGCAAAAACTAGAGGTTGACTTCCTAGTTGTCCTGTCTCCTGCATATCCAACATCGGAATAACCTTCAACTTGAAGGTGACCATGCTTCTTGTACAAAAGTCCCTTTCTTGGTGCCTTTTTAAGGTAGGCAAGAACTTGTATCACATCTTGCCAATGAATGACCTTAGGAGCATTTATAAACTAGTTGAGGAGATTGACAGTAAAGGTGATGCCTGACCTAGTATTGGTGAGATAGATTAGTTTTCCCACAAGTCTTCTATATCTTGCTGGATCTTCATAAGATGGAGAGTCATCTTGCCAAAAAAGATGATCCTATTCAATGGGAGTGCTCTCAAGTTTACACCCTTCAAGTCCTATCTCCTTGAGTAAGTCAAGAACATATTTCCTTTAGAAAGAAAGCCCTTAGAGTAAGCAAACTCTATACTCAGAAAGTATTGGGGTTTGTCCATATATTTGGTAGCAAAGTGAGATTGAAGGAAATGCTTTGTGTTTTCAATGCTCTATATGTCATCTCCTGTGAGAAGTATATCATCAACATATACTGCCAAGATAATCATGTTTTGTGTGGTCTTCTTGATGAAGAGTGATGGGTCAACCCAACAGCTGTCAAACCCACCACTCCACATCACACTACTGAACCTATCAAATCACACCTTGGGGCTTTGCTTTAGGTCATAAATAACCTTGTTGAGTAAGCACACATCGGACTCCCTCTGAGCAACATATCTGGGAGGTTGCTCCATGAAGACCTGCTCCTCAAGATCACTATATAGAAAAGTATTTTTCACATCGAGCTGGGAAACGGGCCAAGATTGATTGTTGGCCAAGGACATAAGAACTCGAATAGAATTGAGACATGCCATCGAGGAAAAGGTCTCGGAGTAATCAAGGCCAAACTACTAGGAGAAGCCATGAGCAACGAGGTGAGCCCTGTAGCGTGCTATGCTGCCATCAGGATGTTGCTTGATAGTGTAGACCTATCAGTAGGAAACAATGTTAGCCTCTTGAGGACATGGAACAAGATCTCATGTGCCTTGAGAGAGCAATGCCTCTATCTTGTCATCCATAACTGCCTTCCAATGAGGAAACTGGAATGTCTCATGATAATCCCTGGGTAAAGACTTAGTGGTAATGGAAAAGGTAAGGCTGTGAAATGTGTCATTGAGACGAGCATAAGAAGTAACATTAGATAGGAGATGTAAAGTGTAAGAGTGAGTACATTTTCGAAGGGGAATAGGTAAGTCACTAGAGGTGGTGGGGGAGGACTTGCGTACGGAGGCCGAGGAGAGGTCGGGAGTAGTTGGAGTCAGGGGTGTCTAACAATAATAAACTTGCAAGGGAGGTGGCACAGTGACATCTGGTACAGACAGCTCATCAGAACAAGTAGGATGATCAAGCTTGACAGGCGCAGGAAGAGGAAGAGTAGCTTACTCCATAGGAGGGGAATCCAGAATACTGGAGGAGAAGTAGGACTCGTCTTCAAAAAAGGTGACATCCATGGAGATGAAGTATTGGCAAGAGGGAGGATGAAAAACTTGATACCTCTTTTGAGTGTGGGAGTAACCAATAAAGAGATACTTGATGGCATGAGGAGATAGTTTATCCAAATTGAGTGATAAGTCTTGGACAAACGCAACACAACCAAAAACCCGAGGAGAAAGAGGAAAAAGGTTAGACGTGGAGAAGAGTCTGTGGAGAGGAATGACATCGCCCAAAGGAGTGGAAGACATGCAGTTTATGAGATAAACAGCAGTGAAAACTGCATTAGTCTACAAGTATTTAGGAACATACATATGAAGTATTAGAGTGCGGGCAACATCAAGTACATGACGATGCTTGCACTTAGCAACCCCATTATGAGAGAAGGTATGAGGACAAGAGGTTTGATGAACAATCCCAAGAGAAGAACACACATCCTGAAAATCATGTTGAAGAAATTCAAGAGCATTATCAATACACAAGATCTTGGGACAAGTAGAGAATTGATTTTTAATTTCAGCAATAAAGTTTTTAAACACCGATAGTACATCACAACGAGTTTTCAGTAGATAGACCCAAGATACACAAGTGTGGTCATCAATGAAAGTAACATAATAACAATGACCACTAACAGAAATAACCCGACTAGGACTCCAAACATCACAGTGAATGAGATCAAATGGAGAGATTAAGGAAGCAAGATGCACACATTTGAAGGACGTGCTTGTATGTTTTCCAAGTTGACATGACTTACATTGAAAGGATGAAACACTGATCCAAAGAAGAGCTTGACGTAGCTTCTGCAAAGAAGGATGACCAAGGTGTGAGTGCTAGAGATGAGTTTGTGGATGTCATGCAAGCTACTAATTCTCGAGGAACATCATCGTAGACTAGATGGTATACCCCAAACGCATGCTGCTTATACCTCAAACCAATCTTCTTCTTTATCTACAAGTCTTGAAAGGTACAATGAAAAGGAAAGAAACGAACTAAGTAAGATAATTGGACAGTTATAGCATTAATAGACGATAGGTTGAAAGATAATTTAGGAACATAAAGGACGTTGTTCAATCGTATCTAAGAGGAGACTTGAATCTCCCCCTAATTAGATACATGGCATGAACGACCATTAGCAATAGTAACGGTGGATTTGTCATAAAGGGTAGAAAGTCGCTTAAATAAAGATTGGGTACCTGATATATGGGAGGAGACATCAGAGTTGATAATCCAACTATCATCATCAGTGGCAGTAAAGGTAATAGAGGAGATACTCGAAGGGACGGAGGCCTGGGCCTTCAGAGCAGTGGACTCGGTGTCACGAGCCTGAATGAGACGATTATAGTCATCCTGCAAGATAATGGCAGTAAAGTCAGATATAGGCGGGGGCTCAATGCTAGAAGCCACAGTAGTGAGATGGGCAATAGGTGGTTTGTCAAATTTGTCCCAACACTTCTCAGATTGGTGTTCCAATTTGCAGCACCACTGGCACTTGGGACACTGTCGAGTAGTGGACCGTCCACCCACCCCTCGGCTGAAGTTGGAGCCACGGCCCCCCTTAACGGCAAGGGCGGATTGATCAGAAACTGAAGCAGACAACTTAGACGGAGTAGAGACCCAAAGAGCATGAGAGAAGGTCTCATCCAAATTTGGGAGAGCGTCACCACCTAAAATGGAGCCTCAGATTTGGGAAGCAACAGTGGGTTCAAGGCTAGTCAGATAGGCAACAACAACTAACTCCTCACGATGACGAACGAAGGTAGTCAGGTTGGCAGAAGGAGGCTAATAAAGATTGAGTTCATTAATAAGCCTACGAATATAAGTGTAATGCTCCTAGCAAGTCCAATCGCCTTGTTTGGCTTAAAACAACTACACATAGATTTGAAAAACCTTGAAGATGTTTTGATGACCATAGATACAACGGAGATTGTCCCACATACGCTTGGCAGGACGTAATATGAAAACTCCTCGAGCAACAGAGGGTTCTATGCTAGACAACATCCAAGAAACAATGGCAGAGTCATCTGCCAACCAGTCCTCATAAACTACATCCTTGTTATTGGGCAGGAGGAAAAAAAGATGGCGATGCTTGCGGTGTGCCATCACCATAGACTCAAAGCTTTGTGCTCAATGCACATAGTTACTGCCATTTAACCTTTCAGAAATGACAGTAAGCTTGGTAAGGAGAAGATCTGTGTCGCCATGAGATTTTTTTTTTTTTTTTTTGGGAGGGGGGGGGAAGGAAGTCTATGTGAGTCATAGAGCCACACGCTCAAGGGAATGTGGCACACATCGCCGCTGCGTCTACACAAGACTGTGTTAGTACTTAAGCAGAATCATTGATGGATTCTGTGGCTATTGTCCATAAACATCGGATTGTGCTACTGGTATTATGTTGCTTAGTGTAACTTGGTGGAGTTCCTGATCAAAGCTTCGATTGGTATTGTCCGTGCATCACTATATTGTTAAGCTGTCATGTAATAACCAGGCCGACGGAATAGATAGAAGAGCTCACGACCAGGCGGAAGAGCTTGTGGCGGAATAGGTTGGCGTAGAATGTTGCGACCAGGCTGGGGGAAGAGCTCGCTGGAAAGGAGGAAATCCGAGGCACGGTGGAAGGACTCACCATGGTCAGAGAGGTCATCATAGTAGGCGACGGTCGAATCACTGCATGAGGACGCCTACGATTGGACCGACGACACTAGTCACAAGAGAACAGAGGAGCATTGGCGGCGACGACTCGGGGGGCAACGGTAGTGGTGGTCAGAGGACGGTGGGGTGATGGGAGGAAGTTAACCTAGTGCTCGGATACCATGTACAAACTAGGTTAATACAAGAAGTTACAAGGGTATATAACACCCTAGACAAGAGGAGGATCCATTTAAGTTAAATGGATCCTCCATATTACACATAACATAAACACTAACATGAATATTTCAGTTGTAATTTTAATCATATTTTTTCTTTGGTTTCCAGTCTGGACTGCACTGCCACACTAGTGGTCCAGACGACTGGGAAAATCAGTCAGTATAAAATTTGCAGTTTCTAACATTTATTTTGGCTTGGAAGCTTATTTTGTAGTTGATTTACTTTATTTGTCCTTAGAAAAGTATATATATACACACATTTTTACCAAATTGTTGCTTGTTTGCTTTCCACTGCAGGGCATGCAAAATATGAGACTCTGGGAGCTCTTGGTATCTCATGTATGCTTTTGGCAAGTGCTGGCGGAATTGCATGGCATGCTTTGTATATTCTACATGTGTGTCCCATCATCATGTTAAAATATTTGCTTGTCATGTTTCATTTATCCATCAAAATATTATGAAGTTCAATTTTCCATTAATAAAGAACCATATCATTTCGCAAAAAGAATGTTTAAAGTTGTTTTTTTTAATCCTATTCAAATAATTTTTGGGTCTGGGTTTGGTCAAATACCATCATTAAACTGTCAGTTTTGTTAATATCCTCCTTATATTAAGTATTGCTCCAATGCCTTTCTTAATTGAGATATTTGCTTAGATGACCTCAAATTAAAATGAAACCAAATGACATTATTTCTTATTGTTTACTCCTATTAAAATGAAATTAGTATAATACAATACCCTTCTACGCAAAAGTGACTATTGGATCCCCTTCTCCCCTATCTTTCTCTTATTCCTTTATAAACGAACCCTAACCTAGTCCACAAATAAAAACCAATTGACTCCCTACTGCACTCTTCTCCCACGGCTGCATCCTTTCAATTTCTTGGAGGACCTCGTATTTATTATAAACACTAACCCCACTATCTGCAACACCGCATCTCTTGCCAACACTCAGATTGACACCTTCCACCTCTTACCATAGCTCCATAAGGCCACTTTGGCCATCATTCCCCTATTATCACCACTATCATTTTGACCATCATCACCACCACCATCACCTGCTATAAGCCCCACTCTATGACAATCAACAATGTAGAAATATGGATATCTTTTTGCACAATTAGTTTAAAAGGAGGAAAAAAATAAGAGGGGAGAGGAAGAAAGAAGAGAGAGAAAAGTGGGTGTCAAAAAAAATGATGGAAGTAATAAAAAAAAAAATTCACAAAAAATGCTAATGGTAGATCACATTTATCTATTTGTCTTTACTTTACGAAAATAAATTACATTTGTCTATTTGTTTTGCTATATTGGATTGTATCATCTGATGGTTAATTTACTACTATTTAAATTGGTTATTTCTAAATATATCTGACATTATTCTTATCGATGCTAATTCTGCTACAACAACATCTATTACCTTTTGCTACTATTACTATTACACTAATTTATTTTTATGTTTTTCCATGTTTCTCTTGTTTTCAGCTATGTTTAAGTTTGTTGAATTGTTATTGAATTTGTTACAAGTTGGATGTTTCAGTTTGAGGAGTGTGAGAGTATATTAATGCATTAGGGTTATTTAGTAAATTTAGTATTACATTGTTAGAGTTATATTGGTCATTTTCTTTTAAATTTTACATATAAAGACATTGTCTTTGCTAATAAATTACAAGACTTTCACCTGTCTTTGTTGTCACAAAAGACATTTTGCTACTACCTGTGCTACATTTGGGAGATCCAGCAAAGAATTGGTGGTGTTGGTTGTGGTTCGTATCAGTAGGGTGTGACTTGTGCTTTGTCATGAACTAGAGGGAACAAGCACATTTTGATGTTGAGGGTGTGGGGGAGAAAGATGATGGACGCAAGGGTATGATTTGTTACGACATTTTAGTTTCTAAGGAGCTCAAGGGTTGTGTGAGGTAAGTACATAGATTGCCTTTGATGAGAAAATTCATGTTAGCATTTTTTTTTTCTTTTGTAAAGATGACTGAATGTTAACCTATGAGCTTAGATGAATGTAGATAAATGAGTGATGGAGAGAAAAGAGAGAATGTGAGAGATGGAGAGAGTCAAGAAGAGAGAATGCACATTTTTTAAAGAAAAGGGTGTGTTTGACACAATAACTATGGTTAGATGGTGGTAGATTTTGACAATATGATGGAAGATAATAGATGTTAATGGCAAGGGCATTTAAGAAAATTTCTTGGGTTAAGAAGGGTATTAGAGAAATATTTAATATAAGAAGGGAATTGATGAAAAAATCCCTTTTCTGGGGACTTACCATGTTGTCATATGGAAATAAATGTTTCTGCCTGCACAATGCGTAAGTTTCTTATATTCCCAAGTGAAATATCATAATGAGTTGTTTTAGAGTTTAGTTTGTTGAGTCATGTCATTCATTTCTGTATATATTAATCATTTTCCCATTTGCAGGATGTTTGGCTATCAACTCCTACTATGATTAAACATTCAATGGTACATAATCATGAGATTATTCATGCCCATGGTGGTCATCATCATGGGATTGACCTGGAACACCCTGTGCTGGCTTTGAGCATTACAATCACCTCAATTTTTGTTAAAGAAGGGTAGGACAGATATTTCTTTATGCATAGTTGCAAACTTGATATTGTTGTATGTGCTTCTGGTGGTAAAAAGGGAGATACAATGTTGATGATTGCAGAATTTTGGAGTACACACATAGAGACACAATATGTTCGTCTATAAAAAAATTTTGTCTGCTGTTTATTTTATATTTGATTCTGCTTGTTTTTGTCTTTTTTATGGCTGTATATGACAGATATTTCCAAATCCATAGTTGCACATCTGATATTATTGTATGTGTTTGTGGAGGTAAAAAAGGTGATGCAATGTTGACGATTACAGAATTTTGGAGTGCACACACAGAGGCACGCTATTTTCATCTATAAGGAATTTGTGTCTACTGTTTCTTTCATATTTTAATTTTGTTTTAACTTTTAAGTTTTGGTCTGATCTAAGTTTTTTATTTAATTTTATTTTAATCATCGATCAAAGTCAGTTCGATCGAAGTTTTTTAATTTTGTTTTAATCTTCGGTTGGACTGAAGCTGTGATTTAGTCCAACTGAAGTTTTTTAATTTTGTTTTAAGCTTTAGTCGGTCATTGCCTGTCGAACCAAACTGAAGCTGAAGTTTTTTATTTTATTTTATTTTTTTTATTTTATATTAAAATAAAAAAATGCAACATTGGGCAACGAAATATCATTCATCATTCAATTTTTCTCGTGATAGTTGTTTTGACTACTTTTGATGGCAAATGTCAGTTTGCTATAACTTTTTCTCTTCAATTGTAGACTTTATTGGATTACAAAAAGAGCTGGGGATAAGGAGGGAAGCGGATTGATGAAAGCAAATGCTTGGCACCATCGTGCTGATGCTGTGTCATCTGTGGTTGCTCTTGTTGGGGTTGGTATGAGACATATTGTCTTTGCTTATTTTTTTTTTGTAGTTGTGATGCAAACTATATATAAATAATTTAATTATGGAATACATGGTTTGTCTTGTTGAGGTTATTGAAATAAAATTTTCTTTGTTACTAAGATTTAAAAGTAATCAAGCTATCCGTATTTTTTCTCTAATTAAATCATCTATCGTTATCTCTAACCATCTGATTTACACATACCATATTTTCAATAATAATAGCTTTCTGAAAGTAGAAGGCTTTCAAATTATTCTTATCAAGGTGGGTGCGTATGGGGCACATAGGTTATGCATACCATATTTTCAATAATAATAGCTTTCTGAAGGTAGAAGGCTTTCAAATTATTCTTATCAAGGTGGGTGCCTATGGGGCACATAGGTTATGCATACCATATTTTCAATAATAATAGCTTTCTGAAGGTAGAAGGCTTTCAAATTATTCTTATCAAGGTGGGTGCCTATGCGGCACATAGGTGTGATATGATCATGCTTTGGATGCCATCCTTACCTTATCCTAAAATGACAAACATCTAACTCAAAATCAATTGATTTTGAGTTGGATTTCTGTCATTTGTACATGACATGATAATCAAATATGGTCTTTGAGACTCAAGTCTCTACACCTTCATACAATCTAAAAATAAGAACACTTTTAAGATTTAAAAAAGATTAGCACCAGGAGTGTTGGAATAGTCACACATTAGTAAAAATGGAGATATGATTTGCAAATATTTAAGAAGAGATCTCTCCATTTTAACCAATTTATTTTGACCTTTGAGTTGGATGTACCTACATTTCTGCATTAGTGGAAAAAGACAGCTCATTCAATTTCTGGTCTGTTTTTGATTGCGATTCAAAACCCATACGTACCTTTCTTTCTGTTGGTACATTCAAACAGTAGATATTCCTACAAGTGGAACTTCTAGTTACATTTAGGCATTATTTGAGCACAGGAGGTGCGATTCTTGGGATAAGATTTCTGGATCCCCTTGCTGGACTTATGGTGTCTGGCATGATTCTAAAAGCTGGAATGAAAAGTGGGTATGAAAGGTAATGATGTTTTATTTTTTCATTATGTTAGCAATGTAGACGTGCTGTTTGTTTTGTGAAATGGGGTGGTGGTCACAATTTTCTTTCTTGAATTTCTTTGGCAGTGGCCAAAATTTATTTGACTAAAATGATTTTTCTTATGCTATTTTGCTTGTCATTTTTTTCATATTTTTAGTCTCATGGAATTAGTTGACGCCGGTGTTCCTCTTCCTGTTTTAGCCCCAATAAAACAGACAATATGTGAAGTTGAAGGTGTAAAGGTAAATTCATGTTCTCAGATCTCTCTCTGTTGCTAATAATTTGTATTTTTGTTTCATATTAGCAACTATTACTATGTTAACAGTGAACACATTCAAACATGATTATACACTTACAGCATAACATTGTCCCAATAATGGAAAAAAGTACTGAAGATGTGGTTACATGATCAAATACATTTAATTTCTTTTTGACAACATTTAGATGGGATGATATTGTTGCATCTCATAGAAAAGGGGAGTTGAATGGTTCTCTTAGCTTGTTAGATTCTAGTCAAGCTCGATTATAGGTAAGTATAGAGGTCATGTTAGAAGAACATGACACCAAATTTTCTGCCATGGTGAGGTAGGAAGCACATGACATTAGAGTTTCTATTATAGTGTGGCTGAACTTGTTTAGGAAAGCCTCTGGAATTTTCATTCCTGCTAGAATTGTGATTTTTTCTTGCAAGTAGCTCAAATAGGATAAATACTTATCTTTCAGTGATTACATTTCTCTAAAACGTTATTGCTATTTCAGTTGATTTTGATTATCTGTGCTTGCAACTAGCTTGTCCAACATATTTCTTGACAAAAGGAAATAAAATGAGAGAGAACTCAAAATATTATAGTTACTGTGATAATCTTGTATATCTTCGTTATTATTAATTCCAAGAATAATAGTGCTTGTGGAGGTAGTAGTTCCTAAAATAATTCATAATATATGAATAATTCTAGAATCTTCTAAGGCTTCTTTGTCAGTGATGAGTTTGTTTCTGAAACTGTTCTCCATAAAGAATCAAGTGGTAAATCCTTTTTGATTAGGGGGTATAGTTTGGAATGGCATCTCCACTTTAGCTTTAGATTATTTGCTGAAAGTGTCATTTTTTTTAAACCACTTATCTGCACCTGGATACCTGATTCTGTTCCGACATATCTGTTCTCATGCATTTTTCATTTGCATACTTTATCAAATAGAGAAAACCTTGCATGTTTAGAGATTTACACTTTTTTGGAGCTTCCAATGCAGGTTCACTTATATGATATGTTTATATTATTTTTCAGATGTGATGATGTATATTGCCTTTTGCTTTTCTCTAGTGTCACAGCTTTTTTTTGCTTGGTATATTCTACACATTTGAGGGTATGATGAGTTTTAAGTACTTTGACTTTATTTTGCTAGCAGAAGGTTCTTAACTGTTCTTATAGGGTTGCCACCAGTTAAGGGGAAGAAAGGCAGGTTCGGCACTTTACCTTGATGTGCACATTGAGGTAAACTCTCATGGCAATTCCTTTGTAACAGAAGGATATTTCTTATGAAACTTTTCATCCTAGATGTTCCTGTTTTTAAGGAGTTATGGATTTAGATACTTGTAACATTCCTCTTCATTTTTGCTTTTAAACCAAAAATGAAAACTTTGAGCTCACAACTCCTTTGACAATTGATTCTGAATGGCTGTTGTTCAATCAATCAGGTATCATGATGAATCCATTGTATTTGGTAGTTTGAAAAATACAAAAGATATCGTTAAAGGACTTCTAACTAACTGGTTTTTAATTTATTCGTATAATTGATTAGAGAAATTTCCAATTTCTTTTTTTATAAATTCTCAAGGGTAAAGAATGATGATATTATTATATTGTATATAATGTTCTTATATATATATATAGCAGAATTACTACTTGGACGGCAAGATCCATATAATGATTCATTTATTCTAACACCTCCTCTCAAGCCACAATTTCCAATAAAACTAAAACAAAGAATAAAATAGCTTAGAATGGAAGTAGATGGTAGATAGTTGTGGGATGCACTAAGCAGATAAAAATAGTAGTTGCAATAGTAGTAGCAACATACAAGCTATAATAGGCAAGCATCAATGATGGTCAATCTTATTAGCTGTAGACACAAACGGAGGTCAATTGCATTGACTTCATAGTAGGCAAGCACATACACGAACTAAATTGATGGCCAACACTAAATTTGACTTAGTTGACACATTCATCATGTCAGCATAATTGATGTTTAGGAAGCCTAAATACAGGTACCTGCAAACACAAGCATAAGTATTTATAAACATAAGCATGAGTGCTTGCAAACACAAATGCAAATATGTTTTTGTAAACTTGAATCCTGCATTTTCCATTGTTTTCTTCTTCTTTTTAATCTTCCTCTTTTTTATTCATTGTTTTATTCTCTCTGCTTTATTAAATCCCTTTCAGCTTCTTTTCTCCCTTTCTTCTTCAACCTTTCTTTTTCGATTATTTTTTATCCCACCATAACTCCCTTTCAATATGAAACAAATCTACCACCGAATATACTCCTTTGATTCAATGCCTTCTAAAAAAACCATGAGTTGGAAAAGATGTGGATAGGAACTTGTAAAGGTGGGAGACATGATTTACTTGTAGCACAACACACTCAATAAAGTGCTTCTATGCCCTTGTGTTGTCCATGAACATCCATTACATGCCCTTCTGCTCTGTCCTCACTAGTGCCTAACATCACTTGGGGGCAGCACCACTCCTTTTCCAGGCACTCCTAACTGTTGTCATTTTGGACCGGCATTGTAGTGGTGAAATAGAATGGAGATGGGGAATCAAGGGTTGAGGTGTAGGGGAATTGATGAAGTAGGGAAGGTAGGAAATGTAGGCTTGGCATGGTTGCATCTAGGGAAAATGGTAGAACAGTGGCTTGTAGTGCTTCCATCATAATATGATTATCAGAGCAAAGACAAGTTAGGGAGATTGTGTGGAGGTTGAGGAGGCAAGGTCGTATGAAAGTGGAGAGAGTGATGGTAAATCATGGACTTGGTTGGGTGAACAGCGTGAGGGAGCCCTAGATGTTTTTTATGGGCTAAGTCTTTCCTGGTGTTGACCTTGCCAAGGGAGACAATGTCAATCTTGTCCTTGAGGCTTGCAATAACAAAGGAGGACAACAAGTGTGTGAACACATGCACATAACTTCACAAGGAGATTGGAAGAATGCTTGGATGGTTCCACTACCACCATGATGAGGCAGTTACATTGTCACAATAGCTAGGGTTTCTCTCTCTTAGTTTCTTTTTTTCTCTTAAAAACAAAGTTCAGATACCATGTTATGAATAGAGAATGAAGTGATATTATTGTGTTGTATATAATGAGAACAAGCACAATCTCCTATATTTGGAAATTATGACTTGACTAACCAATTAGTTGACCTAGAAGTAGCTTAACCAAGATCCATATAAAGATCACTTTAATCTAACAAGATCCATTTATTTGTAGGAAATTACTCCAAGTTGGTCACACATATATCTTAATTCCTAATGTTAATAGAAATTCTCCAATTGTATTTTATTTATTGCTGCTAACATTATCACTTTTAACATCACCAGCTTATAATTTCATATTTCTCTAGTAGCCATAGGTTACATGCTTGTTCATAATTGATTTTACAAATTGGCATCAAATGTAGTTATCCATTTTCAGTAAAACATACATAAAATGGTGCAAACTCCTGAATATCTCAATATTCCATTTTTATCTTTTGAACACCTTTGTCACCATCCTGGTAATTACACACCTATATCCTTAAGCTGATATTTTATCTTCAATTCTTTACCAATTCATTTCAAAACTGGGTCATATCATTACAGTTTTGCATATTCTGACATCATTAGAAATTGTCAAATAAAAGCTTTAGCAGTAATGATTCCTAACAAGATAGACCATCATCATATTCTTAGCTACTCAAATAACCATTTCAAAAGATTCCTAAATGAGAGTAATATATGTGTAATCATAAACAGCCTAAACATGTTTATTGGTGTGTGGATGTTTTCACTTGAAATATAGATGCCTATGTTTATTTCTGAAAAAATAGATGACAACAACATAAAGTATCCACCTTTCTCTTACGCTAGTGATGGGAAATTCAGCCAAAATATGGATTCCTTTCATCTAAAGCTTTGTTGTAAAATCTTCCACCTTTTTCTCTCCACTTTGGCAATGTAGGAGCATGTAAGTGCAAGTATCCACAGTAGAAGAATGTTTTCATCAAGGAAGATCACTTGCTTGGAGCCATCCTCTCTGTCATCTAGACACAAAAAAGGATCTCTCAAATAAAAATATTTCACTCTTATTATGTCTTGCTTATTGTCTAGGACCTTAATGAAAAATTTGATCAGATCACCTTCTCACTTAATAATGAAGTGTTTGATAAAAAATGGCATGAACTCTCCTTTTGCCAGAGATCATGCGATGGTTACCTATATTTATTTCCTAAGTAAACATAGAAAAGGTGAAGTTTTTCAGCAAAATTAACTGAATGCCTCAAACATTAATTTACCCAATGGTCTTTGTCGCAAATGATAAAATCTTCAGTTGGTCAAGCTAGTCCTTGCACCAAGATAATAGTCACAGCAGACTGAAAATACATCATAAATTTGAAAGAAAATAAAGTAAAAATCTATCTTGAGAAATAATAAAAAGATGAGCACCATGGTTTGATGCTACTACAGCCTGTTCATCCTCTGTGAAAAGAGAGAGAATTAACTATGGCGAGATGGTATGACAAGAATAAAACAATGGAGGTTTAATCTTTCTGAATTTTAGAAGCAAATCTAGTTTCCAGCATGACCATGTTGACTGAACACCTCTAATTAAATTTGCTAATGTCATGGAATGACATAATTTCCATCGAGGGAAATCACTTATAGACTTATGTGGGAAGATGAATTAGCAGGTTTAGTTGTGCCTCTGTTCAAGAGTTTTAGTACTACTTGGCTTTATGCTATGTGTGGAGTTTCATAGCTCTCACTAAAACCTCATCAGATAATCTCACCTGTCCTTGAATAGGAGTTGGAGGTTCATATTATTTGTGAGATTCCGTTCTATTGCAGTACATCTAAAGACTAGTGGCGTAACCTATTAATGGTGAGAACAATGAAGTATAACATAGGTATTGGCATTGAAGTATACCGGCAAACCTTTTAGTGGTGGTGCATATTTTTATACAGGTTTTGATTCTAACAGGAAATAATCCAAATAACGTCCTATTTATACAACAGCAATGCACAAGTTTCTTGTAGATTACAAACATTTCAGGTTTGGCAAATCAAATTCACAAGAAAATTATTCAGAATTAAGAAACTATCAGCATACTATTGATGATCTTGAATCCTGGTTTTTTTGAGCAGATGATCTTGAATCCTGTTCGGAGTAACTTACTGTAAGAAATTTTCTTATTGGCAGGTAGACCCATTTTTAAGTGTGAGTGTGGCACATGACATTGGTGAAAATGTCCGGCAACATATTCAGAAACATCATCGAGAGGTTGCAGAAGTTTTTATACATATAGGTAATGACATGAGATCCATCCAATATTCTTGACATCCGCTATCCATCAATCTCTCAAATTCTTTGGCCCTTGTATGTAAATGAGGTTTCCATTTAGTTCCATGTTTTTGATGTACCGTGTTTACTTCAAAAAAAATTTTCATTGATTCCACTTTTAACTTTAGGTTACTTCTTGTCTCATTGAAATTTCTGATGTTTTTGGAAGACTGATACAACTTTTGTTCTTGCTATTATTTTCATTTTTCTTCGTCCCCAATTCCTCATGCTGTCTCTCTGCCAATTTTTCTAGATCCTTCAATTACAGAGTTCTCTGATGCTATACCAGACCAAAGAAAGAATTTGGTAGGAATGAGCAAAAACTCTAGTTACCCAAAAAAGTCCGATGTTGAAGCCACCCTTTCAAATATTTTATCATCATGTTTTCCAGAGGTACATAATTTTTATCGACTTTATGCAGGAATAAGGATTTATTTATGATTACACCATTGCATTACCTGCTGATTTCTTTAGTATTTTTTTCATCCTTTGCTATGGTGATTTCAATACTTCTCATGTAACTCTAATACTTCTCCACATTTCGAGCCTTAACATCTAAATCAATGCTTATGCATAACATTTTACAATCTAAATGGCACTTCCTAACTTTCATCTACGGTGAAGTCCATTTAACTGTAAAAGCCAAATGTATATAAAATTTTCATTTTTATGCTTGCGCAAAATAATATAGAGGGATTTGCATTTGCAGCATTTCTACAAATGATTGCTTAACGTTCTCACATGCAAGTTTTTTTACAATATATATTTATTTTTGTTTGGCTTTACAGAAATTGCATTTGCATTATTGTTCCATTTACAGCGATTTTTAGTTGAACTGATGGGTATTACTTATTAAAGAAAACTGAACTCATGATTCAGGAAAAATTCTTTGATAAGCTTCAACAAACGGGCTTGAAACTTAAAAAATGCATCATGAAATAATTGTGTTTCTTTTCCCAGAAAATGGATGTTGAGCACATAATTCGCCATTCACTGCAAGGGAAAGTCTTTCTGCAAGTTCAGGTCTCCATGCCTTCAGACATATTAGTCAGGTTTGTTTTCAACGTATAGGATTGTGCTGACTACTACTTAGATTTACGAGTATTCAATGTTAAATACACTTTCATCAGGGATGCAATGACCACAGCAAAAGAAGCAGAAAGGGAGATCCTCAAGGCAGATTCGAGCATAAACCAAGTTAGTATTCAGCTTCGTTTGGGAGAGCCAACTCCACAATTTAGCAACTGTTCAACATGAGATATCCTAAGTTTTCTTTTCTAATTCAATATGTTGTATTTCAGCAACATGTAATAATCCCGGTTTAAATATCATTCTTTAGGAACAAACCCTACAATTGGATTTGATATGTGTCGTGTTACATTTCCTTCTGAAGGTGCATCTGAGAATAATCCACTTATAAGAAACCCATTGTTTAGCTCGCTTTTCTAAAATTAAGAACGAGTATCGTTGTACAAGCAGCCGACGTCAAAGACTGAAGAATGCCTTTGTGATTTTTTTTTAAATCAATTAGAATTGAACGTTCGCATAGATGAAGACGCCTAATGCTTAATCAAGCGAACCGCAAACGTAGGATGCATAGCTTCTTCGCCTTTCCACTGTAACAAAAAAGCTTTAGAAATAAAGATAGAGGAGCGAAGCAGGATGCTGATCAGATAATTGTAGTCTAACTTGATGTTGATACATGTTTGATGTTCATCAAATCTTATCATCACATCAGCAGAAAACGCATCTTCTGGATTAAAATGCTCAAAAAGAAAGAGGGTAAGGAAAACGAAGAAATGAAATCCGGTACAAAATCCGCAAGACGGAAAGCCCGACGAAACTCGGGAAGAATGTAGGCTCAGAAGGATCCATTGGTATTTTCCTAATCAGAGGGAGGGATCTCCCGCACATCAGAAAATAGGTAGATTTGATTCCATCACCGCCACCGCATCAAAGTTCAGACACACCGCACTTATCAAGCAACAACAACAGAGAAGAGGGAGAAGCCAACATCCATTGTAGAAGGTAAAAAACTGAAGGCAAAACCCTAACACAGCTAGGAAGAAAACACGATGCAGACGGCCGCGCCAATCCGACGACAGAGGATCGGTGGTACGCCAGTGGCGGAGAACAATGCAAAGAATCCCTAGCGGCGAAGTTGATTTATATATATGCGCCGACCGGGAACATTCCATATACGCCCTCGTGGTTTTGCGAAACTGTGAAATAGATAGAATGGAAACCTAAATCAGGCCCAGGCCCAGGCCCAGGCTCAGGCTCGGCACGGCATGGCCGGGCTCGTACTCGTAATTATTATCTATGGGTTAGTGTACCGAATTCCTCACATTTAATAATAGATATATAAACCTATGCATATTTTCTAACGGAAAATAAAATGACAGAACAGGATATAATAAAATACAAGGTTATTTGTACACTAAAGGAAATAATGAAAAATATTTTTTAAGGTGTTGTGTAGTTGTAGAAAATGTATTATTTAATAATTTTTTAAAATATTAAATTAATAAAAATGACTATTAACTTGAAAATAATATTTTAAATAATGTAATATATATTAATAATTTCTTAAATACAGATGTCATTTTTATTTTTGTTTTTCTACTCTTCCTTCTCTCTTTTTCTTTTTTTCTTCCACCCCTTCTTCCTCATCCTTGACCGATGCTACCTTCATCCTTCTTCAGTAGCAGTGGCAAGCGGTAAGGTTGGATGGCACAAGGAAAATCTTCTCTGTTCAAAGACGACGCGGTTTGTTGGCGGTGAGTTGACAACGACAACAAGTGCATGATCTTCGGAAGGGGAATGTGCAGGCAAACGATCTTCAAAAGGATTTTTGACTGTTTAAGTGAACGACGACAACGATTGGTGAATGTGTAATGGATGAAATCAAGATTTCTCGTCTTGTTTCGTGCTTTCAGAAAAGGAGAAAATGATTTCCCCTCATTTACAAACGGAGATAATCGTGAAATTTTGTTTTATCTCATTTCATTTCTTATGGTTGACAAACTTTCTCATAAGGTAGAAGTCTGTCAAGAGTTTGAATGGAAAGTTTAAGGTATTAAATTTAAATATATGAATTATAAAATTTATATCTGAAAAAACAAAAAACAAAAAAAAAAATTATTTTCGAGAAACATATGAATATTCTGGAATTTCCCTCTTTACCATTGTATTGCATTCCATACATACGCTTGGAAATGAATAACATTAAAATTTTAATTCAAGAAGTTCAACCATATCACATCACTCGATAACGCGATGTCATGCATGCATGGATGCATGCAGCTACTCTTTTGAACCACTACTATTTTTGTCACAATAATAGTATTTTCTACGGATGCAAGACTACTCTTCTACCAATCGATTTATTTATGTCCTCCTTCACCGCTCACTGCCTCCTGCCTAAGAAATCGACGGTCATGGTATCGCCACCACATCCATACCTTGCCGTCGGATTCCCGATCCCCACCTGCGCAGAAAACAAGCCCATGTCGACGTTCATCTCTCGAACATCCACGCCCTGCGCGTCGAACGCTGCTGCCGCAGCTTCCGCGTATCCCAAAGCTTCGGTGTCGAACTGGGCGTGGTGGTATGGAAGGTGGTGGTACTCCGTGGAGTCGACGCCGGTGCTGCTGCTCGACGTCGCCCCCATTCGTGCCGTCCTCTGCAGCAGTGCCATGGCCGACGACGTGTTCACCGACGGCGCCGTCACGGTCGTCGACCACGGTGAAGTGAAGGAGAAAGTAGGTGGGAACGTGCCCCTGGAGAATTTGAACGACAGCATCGGATCGTCGATCTTCACGTCTGGTCGAATTCCCATGTTGGTGGCGGTGGTGTTGAATGGGATCGGCGGTTCTTCCGAGGTGATCATCTGAGGTTGGGGTTGGAATCCATGAGTTGAGGCCAAGGAGGCCATGAGCAGAGCTTGCTGCTTCACTTTGTTGCTCTCCTCCGCCAAGGCGTCACAGAAGGCTCTGTGTGTGGTGAAGCTATCCCTTCTGCTAACACAAAATAATTACTTATCAACGATCGACCGGTAATTATCGTAGTAAATACGTGTATAATGTAACTAATTATGATGGGCCACAAATCACAATTAACACATTTGTCCGGGATATTAAGTCTTAATTGATCATACAGACCAAATCAATTAATTACCAATAGTAGAAGATATAATTATTCTTTACTTGTACAGTGAAGTCTACAAAAGGGATTTTGGATTCTTCTCACCATCTATCAAAAAACCAGACCAAACTAATTAATATATGCGCCTTCATTATTGCCAAGCAACAATGCATGTCTTGCATGCACAGTAACATTATTGTTTATACACATTGATGGCGCGTCAGGGTGTAGAAGCTCATTGGTATGTACTTCAATTGTACTATCACAGAAAATGGAATAGAAATGGACTATTACCTTCACAGCATGCAACAAATGGATGGTTTAAATGATCTTTTCTTATGCGCAGACTATAGATTACTGCATACAATAGTGGTTACTGCAGTACTTACATTGAATTAACTATAGATTGATGTTGGTACAAAACCAAATAAATAATCTCCTTATTCTGCGAAGTCTATAAGAAAGGAATATCTTAAACTCAAATCTGAACAGAAATACTACCATAGGAGAAAAATACTTGTTGTTGGCATCAGAATGATATTTATTGAAGTGCACTGGCAGGGTAGACACTGTTTGTTTGCACCTGCAGCAACAGGCCACCTCTTGTTTTTTATAGAAAAAAGCAAATCATTTCGAATCATTGATGAAGTGATGTGCATCCACGGGTAGGGTTTTTGATCCGTCTTCGTAACATTTCTATCAAATCATGTGTCACATGAATGCACTACTGTGGGTGAGCCGAGATTTGAGGATGGTTGGATTTTACTTAATCCAGCTAGACCATTTGTAATGTGATGGATGGTTGGGTTTTATCAGAACAGTTTTTTCGAACTTTTCAAGAAAAACAACAAATCATTGAATATCAATCGCATCTTTTAACGTGTATTTAAAGTAAAACATGTGATGGGTGGTGTGCATGAATGAAAGAAGAAGAAGTGTGTGGAAAGCCTCGAATCAGTATTAATATAAGATGAATCTTTTTTTTAATGTACGATGAATTAAGAAGAGTGTGAAAATTTTCACATCAATAACTGTGGTGAAGGATAGGATTAACTAAGTTAACGAATCTTTTGACTTACACGTTATCAACTTATTTTGAAATGGATAAGAAAGATTAACAGATTCTCAGAGAAGAAAAAGCATGTATTTCTGTGTAAAGATATGGAGAAGGAGGTATAGCGAAACCTGGAGAAGATGGTACCGCAGTCACACTTGTACTCTCTAGTGCCGCAGGTCTTGGAGTGAGCTTTCCAGTCCGACTGAACCGCGTACTTCTTGTTGCATTTGCTGCACTTCCAGTTCTTCTCCCCGTGCTTCCGGCAGAAGTGCTTCTTGATGCCGGTGAGGTCGCCGAGGGCGCGGCTGGGGTTGTGGTGTACGCACGTGGGCTCCGGGCAGACGTAGACCCTCTTGCGGACCTCGCCGTTCGTCCGCTGACGGAGCTTCCACGGCAGGTTGTGGCCTCGCCTGTGCAGCTGCAGGTTTTGGTCTCTCTGGAAGCCCTTGTTGCAGATCTCGCACACGAACCTGTTTCTCGCCAACAGAGACGTTGGGGACAGTGCAATCACCTCCGCACCGGGATCTGCATGTGTTGTTAATTTGCTAGATTTGTTACTACATCCATATATGATCCAAACACATCAGCCAAGCCAAGCAATCTATCCTCGCGTTCCGAGTGCATAATTGCAGGAAGATCAAAGTTCGATGTTCTAATCAGATGATCATGCTCATAATATAAATAAGAAACTGGTAGGTAGATGCAGCACAAACAAAGAATTTGAAAGGGCAAAATATGACAATTCTAATTGAAGATATAGGTTTACAAGGCCCTTCATCAAGGGAGGTCAAGTTCCTAAACTTTGATCATCATCATCATCTTCTCCTCCTCCTCCTCCTCCTCCTTCTTCTCAATATAATAGCCAGATCTAAAGTAGATTAGATATACAACTTGCCTAGCCGAGAATGATCTAACATGTTCAGATACTAAACTACCGAGAAAACAAAGGAGATCTAAAGTTATGCAGCACCAGACCAATGATTGAAGCCTAATGATCACATAATAAGAAATCAAAGGCAATTAAAGAAGACAACTTATCCGTGTGTTGTGAAGCAAGTCCTGATCATACAAACATAGCATCAAACAAATTAAAGGTATATAAGACAATAAGTGGTACATCCTCATGAAGAGAACTAGCTAGAATCGCATGCCTGGAGTTCCGGGGAGTTTCCTTTTCTTCTTGACCGGGGTCTTCGATGCTGGGACGTCGTCAATAGCACCATTAGTACTCGCACCAGAATACGCCACAGGGAACCTGTCTTGCTGCAGCATTAGTCGATGGTTTTGGTCGTCCATGGTCAATTGGATGGCTATCGCCCGCGGACGGATCCCCGATCGAAGAGGAGAATCTCCTTCTCTACCGGATCAAAAGATCGACGGGAGGAAAGGGAAGGGGAGGAATAGTAAGGGCAAGGAGCAGCGTTGTCCAATGTGTTATGGAAGTGGCATTATTGGTGGGCTAAGTAGAGATCAGTCTGCCTTCATATTTAATGTTCTCTTATCCTTAATAAATTTGGAGGAAGAAGACAAAATGCAGAGAATTCTCCTCTTTTTCTGCAGCTGAAGAGCAGGAACAGGCTCCTGTGGCTACACTCGCAACAACAATACAACATTGGAATATATAGATTTTCCTTCTTGTTTTTTTTTACCAACTAGAATACATAGGTTTTCCTATTACGAGAATATTTTCTTTTATTCGGCTTGCCGATCCATCACCTGCTATTTAATTTGTTCTCAATTCTTATATATAATCCCATGTGTGTATATACGTGCAAGACGCCCCCCACCAAATTATTTCTGTGGTCAAATTATTAGTCTGGGCCGGGCCGGGTTTAATTTTTACACTCCCAACGAGAAAATATGAGGTTTATCGTATGGCTGCAGATATATGCTATAAAATTAGAGGGATAGATGTAGCTTAATCTATTCTAGTCTGATATATATGCTATAACATTTTAATTCAAAATAAACTAACGTTTAATAAAAAGATTCGATCGTTCAAAAGAATTCGCCATATATTTTTTCTCTTTCTGGAGATTGTCCGTCAATGCACATGCACACGTTCCATGCATAAATGTCAGAAGTACCACCGGAACCACAACACCAAAACCTGAATCGGAAGTAGCGATCCAACTTAACCGGCGATTTACGTAAGGAAAAGGTGAACCACCCACCCCTCTAGCTCGCTCAGCCATCTCAAAAGGAATTACCATGGCACGCTCTCACTTGGACGGATGAGATCGCATCGTTCCTGTTCCGTCAAAGCAACGCAGACGTACGTGTACGGTTCTGATCGAGTTCTACATTGCGCACATTTATAATTTTCCGATGGGCATATGCAGCATTGACCACGTTAATTGATTGTTCCTCACTGTGTGGTCTTCGGAGTAACCACAGGCACAGTAGTTACTGTTGGTGCTGTAGGAGAAAGAAGGCATTTCGCCTAACCTCGATTTTAATTACCTTGTTAAGAATAAACAAATGACAGGCCTAGTCCTCCGATGTGCCCTGGCATTAATTTTATATTGCTGGTGGGGATTGCTTGCCGACAAATTATTCCAGATGGCCGATTTTTGTCTCTTTGCTGTGCTAATAATCAATTTACTTATCTGAGGAACGCTATCATTTGTGAGACGGTGTCACCTAATTTTTAATTTAATGTGATTGAATATAGACGTCTAATCAAAATTAATTGATTCAAAATAATTAAAGAGCTTCTTTTCCTTATTAACTTGTTTTCTTATCTTTTAATTAGCTCAGATCAGATCGATTGATCTTTTTTAAGTCCTATACGCATATATGATTTTTTTAGTAGATGTGTACGACTACTAATAGTTTTCTGTTTTGATAATATCACGTTAAAATATAGATAGACATCATTTCTATTATTTTCCTTTTTTTGATTAGTTTATGTAAACTTCAATATTTTCCTACGATTCGTTGCTGCAACTCAAATGGAATATTATCGATCTGTCACTTCTGCGACAGCAAAATTTTTACGTTGGCGATCGCATCCAAAGTTTCAAACCTGGGACCACGCTTTATTCTGCGGTGACAAATATTAAGGATAAGATGACCGAAGGTTCAAAGCTCAACGATCGAGCAGCCAATATATTTTTAAATAAGACCGCCTGCGTGCCTAAGTAGATATCTCAAGCAATATTCTACATGGCTCGTTAATTATTATTAATTTAATATTACCATTAGTCGTCGTCAATGTTGTTAGTTTATGTATAGCGTAGATATTTGAATTGATTTCTCGAGCTTCCGTCAACAGCAAGTCTGCAATGCTAATAATAAATTCGCTCAATTCCAATCGACACACCTGGAATGGATCGATTACCTTATAATCTGAAGAAAATAACTTAATTTTACTAAGATTTGAATTTTAGTGAACGAAAATTTTAACCCAGGTATATAAAATTCGGTCGTATATACCCATCTTATCGTCTACATTTTCTTACCAATTAAACTCAAAAAAAAAATCTTCCAACTTCAATATTAATTCATGATGTTCTTATTGATATACCACGCTAATCAAAACATACGAAGATCTACAGCATTAATTTGCCTGGCATCAGAAAAAATGATGAGTGCCATATATGTTAAAGAGTCCGTTATTAATTTTGTTATCGTTTGTTGTATTAGGTGGTTATTGTTTTTCGTTTTTCTATTATTAATTATCAGTCTGTACCGAGACTTTCGTTTTTCGGGTAAATACATTTTCGATAAATTAATATATTTCATAACAGAATCTTAAAAACTATAATAAGGACCAGAATATCAGCACATGACGTCGCACAAGATATCTTTACCATACCAATGTCGATATGATGACAACACGTGGTTTCAGTGCTTAATCGTGTAAAATTAAATAAAATAAAATAAAATCACTCGTTTGTGATTGACTGCCCACAACATCTTCAAGATGGAACCGAGCAGATTCGACATTAAAGATTTACCTCCTACGTCATCTCTGTGTGTGCAGCAGAACGCATTAAAAAAATCATAAAATAGAAATACCTTAATAATTGACTAAAAATCTGCGTTCATTTGCCCACGGTAGTCTGTGCAGCTGCCATTTTCCATGGATAAGAAACACGTGGGCGGAGGAGAGAAGACCTACCCAAACTCTGGGTCGTCATCGAACGTTTTTCAATGACGCGCGAAGGTAGAACAGCATATGTGTCATCCATACATTGTCATATGCATGCATCGTTACATATATATATATATATATAGAGAGAGAGAGAGAGAGAGAGAGAGAGAGAGAGAGAGAGAGAGAATGTGTGTGTGTGTGTGTGTGTTAGGTAAATATAAATTTCGTATTATTTATTCATATAATACAAATAGTTTAGTATTATTTAAGTAAAGATTGAATTTAAATTTATATATTAACTATTCAGTAAATTATTAATTTACCTATTAACCTTAACAATAATTTATATTTTGATAAATATAAACATGTGTGTAAAAATACCATTAGACAAGAAATTAATAATCAATTCAAGTTGATTAGATAAGAACAAATTAATATTATAAGAACATTCCTTGTATATCCATTAATATTTAAGAGAATACCGTCAAAGATAGATATATTGTTATGACTATTTACTTTATAAATGAGAATAGAATTTTACGTGGGAGATTGATTAGACGTCCAAGTTCATGTTGTAATTTTAAAAAGGGAAGTCATTATTTGCGTCTGAAACCGAGGATCGTGGTGTGTATGATAGATCGATCATATCATATATGATGGAAGAAAGAACAAGAATGTGCTTGTTGCCATTCAGCGTCCTCGACAACGACGAATGAATTAATTTGCCGATATTAATTGTACGTAGTCAACATTTTTGTCTTCGAAACACATGCACGACTTTGAATCCCAGTTGGTTTCCCCTTCGTTCTGCCTGAAATTAATTAATACCGTCTTTCCCTTATTTAATGTCATCACCATTGACTCTTATCGATCCAACTTTTACAGTTGGGTTGCCGTTCCTTTCTCTGTGACGTATCTTCGTATAATACATATCATGATACGCGACCACGACCTAGTGGTTGGTTGGGATCCAGATACAACATTAACTTAATATATAATTCTGGTGCTGGCAGGATGAGTGTTCCATTTAAGTATTGAAAACGTATGCTTGTAGTAGAAGAGTTAAAGAGAGATGAATCCCATGGACATCTGCTCGTAGAAGAGCTAACAATTTGGATTTTACAGATGCCTGTGGAAGAAAGTGGAACACAGATGGATATCCGCCCACTATGAACGTACATGCATTTAAAAAAGGAGAAGAAAAATGGATGCCACAGAGGATGGTCTGTTAGAAAGCTAAAGCATGTGCCCTCGTACATATATGTATAGATAGACACGGTGATGTAGATTCCCATGGCATATTCAGGAGACCGTGGAAGAGAGGGATTCAAGAGGAACCGAAAGTGGTCATCAAGAATTGACACGAGGAAGTGGGAAAGGAAAGGAGGGAGGATGGATGGACTCCGCAGGCGTCAAATCCAAAACACTTGAATAAATTGGTATGGACTGGGGTCTAATGACCATGGACAAATATTATGTTGTCCTTGCCACGGCTATATTACAAGGTTTGGCTTCCGCCTAATACCACAGCCGCGTGCGTACGTACGTAGCCTACGACTTGAAGTTAAGCCACAGGGATTTCTTGGCTAATTCTCCCACTTATCTTCCAGCTTAATTGATCACCCTCCCAATCCCTTGTTTTGTTGTTCCAGCTTAATTAATCCCCCTCCTAATCCCTTGTTTTGTTGTTCCAGCTTAATCTGCGCGGCCTTGACGTGGAGAATGCCCAAGTGTTCATCATTCGTCGTGTGCAAGCTTACGTTTTTCAGACGCGCGACCACGCTTGAATCCTCCTGCGCTGGCAGCATATGTGTATATATATATATATATACGACACCCATGTAAGAAGGTTTTGGTGATAAAATCATACATAATTCAATCATCCATTCATCAACTACAGTATTATGGAAGGAGAAAGTACTTGACTGTTTGTTTATGACATTTAAATAATAAAAAAGAGTACAATAATAAATATGGTTTATTAATTAAATATTATAATGTTTTAAATAAATATTTTAAATTAAATTAAGAAAAATAAAAGTTTCTTTTGAAACATTGATTTAAACCGTTGATTAGGCTGACCGGTTCGAACCGGGTTTTCGGTTTGATCTTGGTTTTGGTTTTTTGAATAAAAAATCCGGTTTGAGTCCAACAACACCGCGCCTATGTTTTGATGAAATTTTGAAAACGTGCCACGGTACTGCTAATAAATTTTTCACACCTCAGGGTAGTCTTCCTTCCATCTAATAATATTTTCAACTAATAAACGATATGTCAAAGAGAAAGATAGACCAAATCGATTGTATTATCGCAACTTCTTCTTCTTCTTCTTCTTCCTTTTTTATAGTTCTGGGTCTAGAGTAATTCTGGGTTGGACCAAGCCTGCAGTCTAAAAGGGGCCTCCAAACTTGTCTGGGCTGGGCCGGTAACCGTTTCCCGGCTCCGCCCTCACGCGGTGAGTCCGCCGTCGTCTCCGCCTTCGCCTCTCGGTCGATTCGGTCCCTCCTCCTCTTCTCCGGAGAAGGCACCTACCTCTTCGGAGACATCTGGTAAAATTGGAACGATACCTCTCCGTTTGATTCTTCCACACACCCTCCTCTGCCGCCACCATGGAAGGCATGCGATTCTCCCCTCCCCTTCTCCTCTTTCTCTCGTTCTCTCTGTGGGTTGCTTTCTTAATCTTTTACTAAGGTGGAATTTCTATTTTTCCGGTGGATTCGTTATTTCTCGTTCGGGTTTGGATCCATGTTCTGATGTGTCCCTAGACTTTTATGCGGGGCAACGCTTCTTGTGCAGTGCGGGACACACTTGTGTTTCTCAAGTGCGAGGATTTTCTGTGTTGATCTTACACAATACGTGGTCCGAAGACGGTAGTTCTACATTTGGTTACTCCCGGCTATGATCGATGTAGGAATCTCTCAGGGAACTGGATGGCATTCTAAAAAATAGGGAAAATTCTTTTTCTTGTGAAATGTTGAGTTATTCTCAGGGAAAATTCGTTGAAATTTTCCATCGGCTTTCCATTTCATAGTTTTACCCTTCAGGATAAAAAATATTTTAGGAAGCTAGTTTCCGACATTTCAAACACATCTAAAGTTTTTTTAAAGAAAACTGGGGTAAATCTACATACAAGTGTTATTGATTTTTCTTGAAGAAAGGATTATTTGATGTCAAAGTAGGTCTATAGGTTAAGAGCTTTTAAACCAAGTTATGGTGCAGAAATTTGGCTTCAAGTGCTTTACAATCGCAACAGACGGTTGCCATCCTTGGTATTGTTCACTACAGCTTAAAATACTCACATGGCATATATCCTTGCAGAGAAAGCAGAGAGACAGTTTGCAAATGAAATTTCACCAGTGAATGATTCACAACAAGCTGCTAATATGGATCATCACCCAGAAAACCTTGCTTCGCCCATTGTAAACCATGAGTAGGTTCTTTGTATTTTTTGTTGTAGGTTAAGTTATTGCACTATAGCATCTGAAGGCATTTATATAATCAAAGCTTTATGCAGGATACTTCATGTATTTTTTTCCTTTTATACGAGGAAAAATGCCATGTGTCCTTGCTCTAGTGAATGTTTTAATGTCATTGAGAAATAAAGTTTTCCACAATATTTTGTTTGTACCTACCTGATTTGCATTTTTTTTCTTGGGCATTCATGTTATAGAGATTTATTGATATGTGAATTCTGTAGTATGAGTTTTATCGGTATTCTGTTTGGAAACTGGATAATTTGTTATGCACAACAGAATGGGCCTGTTTGTAAATAGTGAATACAATTTTCTATTGGTGGCACACCTTTTGAAGCTTCGAAGTATACTTTGATTTCATAATTTGTTGGAGCTCATGATCAAAACCTTTTGATTTTCTCTTTCTTTTTTGTACTTGTATCTTTTTTCTCTTGATTTCTTGTTCCTACTAGAAAAGAAAGTCCTAAGTTGTGAAGATATAAGACATTGAGATAAAGCTTACATGGAAATCAGATTGTAATGTAAATTTAATCCCCATGTTCCATACTCATAAAATGGAATCCATGCAAACACATCAAATGGTTTATGTTTGTGTACTTTTTAATTTTCCTAACCGATCATTTCTGCTTATACACAGATATAGCGAGTCTAAGTGTAAATTCAATGACAAAGAAATAACAGGAATTATTGAAGTTATTGCTGCCACAGGGAAGTTTTGGTATGCACTTCATTTCAACCTCTGATTCTTTAAGATTGTAAAGCTTCCCCGTTTTACATATTTTTCAAGAGGAAAGTTTCAAAGTAGATGTAATTTGGTTCATGTTAAAGAACACTATATTAGCATTGCACCAAATTACATGTACTGTGATAAAGGATTTGGATACCATGAATTTGAGAGATGTCTTTCCGTGTGGCTGATGCCATTCAAGGTGATTCAGAATGGCAAATCAAGGGATGAGAATGGACCTATCACATACACAGTCATTTGGAGCATTTATGTCTTAATAAAACAGTCTGATGCAACGTACTGAAGTTCAGAGTAGTTTCCTTTCTTCGTTCATTTGTAAATTGTGGGTCACAAACATTTGCCTAAATACTGCATGTCCCACAGTCCACCATTACGAGCTAGTACAACACAAGGATATCACTTGGTTCTTTCAAGTATCTGTATGTTATATTACAGAGGTTTTTATCCCTTTACCTGTAACATAACTTCTTATACCATTAATCTTCACTCTGGACTTTTGAGAACATCATACAAATATGAAGATGGAATATGGTTGACTTGTTAAATTTGTTTATAACATTTTACGTAATGGCATATAAAAAATCTGATAATTCTAACAGGCATGACTGGGACACCTTGAAAAGCTTGTTATCTTGTCGACTAAAGCAGGTTTGTGCAGGTACTTATGTTTCTCTCCCTTTTACGTTTTTAGTCCTGCTATTGACACAACATATGAAGGTCTTGGCAGAATATCCTGAATCCCAAACAGTTGCTGGTCCTGGACCTCAACAGACTTCCTTATCCGGTGAAATATACATGGAGTTGGTAAAAAGATTAGATGAAGGTAACTCTATGATCATGTAATTTTTTACATGTATATGAATACTTTTTATGCACCATATCATCTCATAATATTAAATGCATTTGCTTTTAGGAGATCAAAACTGAAGCTTTTTCCATTTTCTTTTAAATTTACTTGATTTATTTTCTTGTTTTATGTCTTCTGTACATCATAGCTGATAGATCTGAGGATGGTAATCATGATATCTAAAAAATCATATATTTACATGATCTGTCTAAATTTTTACACCAAAGCGTTCCTAGTGGCATCACCAGTAAACTTTCCTGGTGGTGCCAGTTGCATTAATATTTTTTAAAATTAAAAATAATTATATAATTAGTTAATCTATGTTATAATTTATTATGTATTAAATTTCCATACTAATCTAAGTTATCTTCATTATTATATTGTCACTTAAAAATCAATGGTTGAAATTCAATAGAAAAGGGTTGAATTCCAAGACATTTAGATTAAGGAGTAATACTTATTTCATTTAAGTAAAAATTTTACAATGCATATGTAGTTATCTAATTATAAAATCTATATTCTTGCTTTCATCATTCCATGTATTTATTAGAAAAAATTAAGTTGTCACTAAGAAAATTATTTAATGCCCGCACTAAGAAATCATCCCTCAAATTTTTATCGTGCATCCTATTAAGTTGAAAATTACGGCAATTCACATGCACATGCACTTGTGTATTCAGTTCCAAATATTGCAAGTTATTTGTTAGATAAAAAGTTTAAAACAAGTTAGAAATGACAATGAAATAGAATTACAGTCACACACCAAATAGAACTTGAATTTCAAATTGAAGTTGCTCCAGTTGGGTCTATTGGAGAAAACTGGAAGATCCTGCCTCCATGATCTCAAATAAATTAACCTATACTTTCCTCTTGCAACTGATAAGTGAAATTTCTAGATATATTTCTGGGATATAATGAGAAATGATTTTCCCATTCTTATTTTGCAGAACTTCTAAGCTTTGTCGAAGGACCTCCATTCACACTGCAGAGGATTTGTGAGGTGTTTTATGCCATTCATTTGCTTTCTTATGTTATAACTTAGGGTTTTATTAGTCTCTTCAATGCCTTGTATTTCATATGATATTTACGTATATGTGTTGGTTTTTCTCATAGAACAGCTTCTTTTTTTGGATTTCACCAGATACTTTTGAATGCAAGGCACATATATCCAAAGCTATCGAAGCTAGCACTAGCACTGGAAAAGGTATTGACTATACCTGTGGAAATTATTTGCATCCTTCTACTAAACAAACAGAATCAGGTTTGGGGAAGGGAAATTCATTTTTTAGATTTCTAAGTGCTGCAGTTTTCTGTACTCTTTATAATTTGTCTGAATATCTAGAACCCTCTCCATGTGGACTGATATCTACTGTTTATTTCTATACTTGGATTTTGTTATTTCTTGGAAAATCCTATTTTCAAGTGTTTGTTTAATGTGACAAGTTGTTTTACTTCGGTTCCTGATTTAACAATGATGGCCTGACTAGAACTATTTAGCCAAATCGAAAACATTTGCACTTTTTATGAAAGAGAATTCCAAGTTCCCCATGTTTGCCGCATTAATAACCATTTGCTAACCATGCTTGATCCTTGTGGTTCCCGTGAACAAAAAAAATACATGTTTAATGTTCATATTGACTTACACCTTACATGTAAATATGTTACACTAAAACTGTTGACATGCCAGACTATCTATGGATCTGTCATTGTGTACTACGATTATAAAAAGATTTTTAAATTTTTTTATTTTGATTTTCTCGTTTCCTTGTTTCTTGCTAAAGGAATTTGTTGACTTTCCCGTTCCTTTTGCTTTGAGTTTTTTCTATAAAAATGCTTGTCCTGATTGCTTGAATAAAAAAGGAAGGGTTCGAAAACAAGTGCTGTGTGATACAAGAGTATGGCGGCAGATCTTTGTTTATGATAATTCCTCCAGAAGGTGCCGTCCATTGGTGCCTTGAACTTTCCTTTTCAATGAACCACAAGATTTTATCTTGGGCGTATCTTTGTAAAGTTATACATGTGACTGTGATTTGCAGAATTTATTGGTGACATCTACCTTAAGCAAATCTACGGATCCATATCCAGGAGCAGTGACAGATCATCAGCCAGAAGACGCTCAACAGTCGGGACAAGGCATTGGAGATAAATGTACTGGAAATGAACACATCCAAGAACAACATGATCCTGCCCAGAACGGAGGCACTGGTGGCGAAGGTGATGCCGATCAAGAAATGATAGAAGCAGAGGGCAATGAAGAAAACTTGAACAGTGACATGGAAATGGACGACAAAATTGTTGAAACATCGGGAGCAGCCCTGAGCTGATGTGTGTGTGTGTGTGTGTGTGTGGAGCTCATGGTTCTAATGATCCAACTGCTCGAGTACAGAGTACTTTCTAAGCTTCTGTCCCCACACCCTCAACTCTTTTGGCGTAAAGATAGCAGAAAGGTGCTAGTAGTAGTGGTAACTTCGCCTACTGTTATTCTTTAAAATGTATTTAATTGTGTGTTATGAATGCGATTGCTTCTCTCATTTGCCAGTCTCTACCTGGATGTATACTAATCACAAGGTTATGTTTTTCCCAAAAGTGATCGCGAAGACATGTTTAATTACAGTTTTATTTTCTTTTTTGTGATTTTTCATATCTTCAACCGCGTAATCTGCATCGATTTCTTATTCAAATTAAGTTGTTGTGGAAATGAAGTTATCAAGGGTTTTCCATATGGTGTGTGCAACGGCCATTAGCAACTACCGGATCCTCCCTTTCTGGTTTTTGTACGTAATTGATGTACGTACGACACCAATTACATGGTAACTCTATATATGTATTCAAATATCATACCAGGTGATTGGTGTAGTACACAGGCACGTTACAAATTAATTTGAGACAAAAAATCCAATCTCTTTCATGCGTGGTGATAACATGCCATTGACCGATAAGTTCGTGGATAGCAAAGGTTGTGTGGTTTCGCATTTACCATCCGGATTCAAATATTGGTGATAACATGTTCATGCTAATTAATTTTAAAAAACCAATATGTTTGTAAACAATCTTGGCAATTCGTTTACTTTTCAAATTTAAAGAATTACAAAAACTAGGCGTAATTTGTAGATTAATTAGTAGGTAAATAAAGAGCCGGAATAAATACTGAAAGATAAGATTAAAGCATTCCAATTCTTATCCGTATGAAACCAAATGGAGAGAATAATAGATACAGATATTAATTACACACGTACGAGTATTATATATATCGACAAATTAACATCAGCACTAGCACCAATTATCAAAAGCAGGTATATTTTTCCAAACGAAGCTCGATCGCAAAGAACCTTCCTCCTTCAACGTCGCCCACGCTCTTCGTTCATGCTCCTTCCTGATCCACGGGCCTTGAAATAGATCACCGACATATCTTAATTATATTCTCGTCTAAACGTGTTTAACTTTATAAATGTCATCAAACTTAATTAAATAATACCACATATCTTAATACTATTCTCGTTCATGCTCTTTCGATTCCCGCCTTATCTCGTACAATACCATAATAGAATAAATAACACCACCATCAAACCATAATACGCATGTATAAATTGATGCAAAGGCCGAAGAGCGAGAGCGTACTTCTCCACCGCGACCACATCAATATTTGTTATTCTTCTTTCTTTCTGCTCACTCGATCGATGGAGTCGACGTTCGTCGACATTTCCGACCAGGACGTGGCGAAGGGGGCCCTGGAAATTCTACGTTCCCCGAACAACCCCACACCAGTCCAGACGCTCTTCCTCTCCAACATCGACCAGACGGTGGTCTTCCCCGTCGAGACCATCTTCTTCTTCGATCCCCCCTCCGCCCTCGACACCGCCGGCATCTTCGACAGAGTCAGGAATGCGGTGTCCGACTTGCTCCGCCACGAGTACTACTTCATGGCCGGGAGGTTGTGCCTTGACAAGCAGACCAACAGGTTCGAACTCGTTTGCAACAACGCCGGGGTCTTGTTCGTTCCTGCAACTTCGCGCCTTCGGTTGATGGAGCTTGGCGACCTGTCTCTCCCGAATCCCACGTTCCAGCATCTCGTTCTTAGGACTGGTGGCTTCGATGAACGTGCCGAGATTCCCGTCTTCTCGATTCAAGTACGGTATCAGCCTCTGTCGCTCTAGCTCTTCTGTTCCCGTTCCTGTTCTTGATTAAGTGTAAACCATGCATGCACCCTCTTGGCACAAAGGTTTTTTAATTATAGTCACGATCATCAAAAAAACCACAATCATTACAAGAAAATATACATTTTCTTATATAAAACTACCTGTACCACAAACTCTAGTCATTCATATTCCAAACCATATGTAAGAAGATTGTAAGCATGATTCGGAAAGAAAACGCCGTATGAAAGTCGCTTTAACATTTAACCAAACAGTTTGTCGATCAGAGGTATATAATTGCTCGTGGCCACCAAAGATTAATTACCTGTTTGTTTGCGAACCGGTTAATTATAACCCTGTTCACCTTGGCAAAATCGCGTAGGTGACGAGATTTGCATGCGGAGGATTCTCGGTGGGGTTCAGGACGAGCCACAGCGTCCTCGACGGAAGATCGGCTGTGGAGATGTTCCACAACCTGGCCTCCTTCTGCCGTGGGGAGGGAATGAAGGAAGCCCACCAGCTGCAGATCGACCGGACTTGCCTAAGGGCAAGAGACCCACCGCAGATCAAGTACCCACATGATGAGTACGTAAAGCCCGCAGTCCTCCAGTCCTCCTCCGCGTTTACCACTCCCGACCAGTCCGTTTCTCCGGCCGCCCTCCGCCAACCCTCCGACGCTCGCGTCAGCGGGTAATTTACCCAACGATTAAATTTTCATTTTACTCTTTCTCGAATGGTTTCATTATGATATGCAAACCCGGCTGGCAATACCAAAAAATTTAATAAAATTTCATAGATATATATTTGATATCCTGGCATTGAAGTTTATTAAAGATAATTGATGCAGGGTCTTCTCCCTCACACCGTCCATGATCAAGAACCTCAAGGGAAGGACGTCGCTCAGCAACTGCTCCACCTTCGAAGCCGTCGTAGCCCACATCTGGAGAGCAAGGACCAAAGCGGTGTTTGCCAGCCGAGACCAACTCTCCTCCGTCCTCTTCGCCGTCGACGTAAGGTCCAAGCTCGTCCCCCCACTCTCCGACCACTTCATCGGCAACGCGGTGATTACGGCCCGGGCCAGCGCCATGGTGTCGGAGCTGGAGGACATGTCGCCGTCCGCCTGTGTGGAGAAGGTGAGGGAGGCCATCGGGATGGTGTCGACGGACGAGTACGTGAGGTCGGCGGTGGACTGGCTGGAGGTGCACAGGGGCGTGCCGGCCACGGCCGGGGGTAACTTCTTCGTGTCGGCGTGGTGGAAGCTGCCGTTCCATGAGCTGGACTTGGGGTACGGGAAGGCGGTGTACGGAGGGCCCGTGGTCAACGGCATGGATGAGTTCGTGCTGCTGTTGGCCGACGGCAACAGGAACGGCGGCGACGCCGGAATCAACATGTTGGTTGCGCTGGAGGAGGAGAAGATGGAGAGGTTTGCATCTCTTGTCCTTGACGTGTAGAAACAAGATTGGGTGAGCTACCTACATATAGTACTAGCATCTATCTATCTATCTATCATGCCCAAGTTCAGCCAAATCTTATTAAACATTAATGATTTTGGTTTTGAAATTTGATTGTTGAAACAGAGAACTTAATTGTTGCCTTCACATATAGAGAAAAATGTTCTTATAATAAATACCGTAGTTATAATTAATTATAACGTGGTTATAAACCCAACAATTGATATACACATTTTTGCATGAATGGTTGATTTCGTATCCACACCCTTCATTCATTTATAGATATTGAAGATATTTAATGTGAAAATTACAGATATACAGTAAGTAAACGGGATTGGTGAAAATTACAGACATAGAATAATGTAACAAAAAATTAATTTGACAACCCCAAGCTACTCACTCCCCTCATTGTATGAAGCTACCCATTAAAAATAGCCATGTCCTAATTTGACTTGTCCCCAACCAAAATCAAAAATTCCCCCACACTTAGAAAATCCATTTTCTTCCTTTCTTCTCTTCTAGTGCAGGAAAAGAAAATACCTTCTTTACCTTACCCCCTCCCATCCTTCAAAAATTCCCACTCCTCTGAAGGTCGTCATGCTTCCGTCATTTCATGCCACCAGCAAGGGTAAAACCGTCATATCACAAATTTACAGACATGATGGATCCGGACCCATCACCATCTTCCATCCGACGGCCCGTCACGAGATGCCGAAATCGAGATTGCTCTCGCTCCCTCTCCTCAACGACCTCTCGCCCACGCCACCACCACCGCCGCCGTCGTCGCTGCTCTTCTTCCTCGACATTGTCCTGATGCTCTCACCACCTCCCTCCTTGCCCACGATCTCCTCCACCCTGTTGACCACATCCGTCAGCTCCGGCCTCTTATCCGGGTTGGCGTTGACCAGGTCCACCCCAAGCCTGAGCAGGCTCTCCATCCCATCCACCACTCCTCCCTCCGTGATCTCCAGGTCTAGTAGCTCCCCCTCCCTCCCCTCCGCCGTCGCCTCGCACACCCACTGCACCACGTCCGACCCTCCCTTCCCCTCGCCCATGTACTGGGAGGGGAACTGCCCCGTGAGGACCTCCAGGATGATGATGCCGAGACAGTAGAGGTCCGACTTGGAGGAGATGTGGCGGTAGTGGGTGTACTCCGGCGACTGGTAGGCGAAGAGGGAGACGGCGGACTGGGCGGGTTGGAGGAAGGGGCTGTAGCCGTAATCGGCGAGGACAGGGGTGAAGTCGTGGCCCAGGAGGACGTTGCCGGATTTCAGGTTGCCATGGGGTACCTCGTTCCCGGACAGCTGGTGGTGGATGTAGGCGAGGCCTCGGCAGATGCCGAGAATGATCCTGAGACGAGTTGTCCAGTTCAGTTCCGTGTGGTATGGACCGCGATCACCTGTGAATCGGCGGCGTCAGTGCATGACCCTGTTCATCACTACTACTAATTCTTCTGCTTCTTGTTCTTGTTTTCCTTACCGTGGAGAAGGAAGAGGAGGCTGCCCTTTTCGACGTACTCGAACACCAGCAGTTTCTCGTCCTTCCGATAGTGGTAACCTAGCGGCGTTATGACGTTGGGGTGCCGGAGCCGGCCCAGTTTCCTCATCTCGATGTCGAACGCCTCTTTGTTCTGCCTATTCATCTCCCGCATCCGTTTCACCACCACCCTCATCCCGTTCGCTAACACCGCCTTGTACACCGACCCCAGACTTCCATTCCCCAGCACCTCCGCCGCGGCCTTCATCAGATCCGGCAACCCGAAGGTACCCTTTTCTTCGTTCACCATCACCAGTTCCCCTCCCGCCGTCGACCTGCGCGACCCCTTCTTGCTCCAATCGTGCCACCTGCTGCGGCTGGAGCCTTGGCGTGTGCTCGACCCTTGCCGTTTGACGTGGCTCGAACCCGCCTGCGTCGGTGATCGTTGCTTTCCGTGAGATTTCGATTTCGATCTCGATTTCGAAGCATCGATTCTATAGGACAGGAATTGAATTCTCACCTGCGATTCCATGACATAAATGTCATCCTTCTCATAGCCGAGCGTGTCGAAGCCACCTTCCCTCTTCTTCCTCACGATCACGATAACAAAAATTAGGGCAAGGGTGACCGTCAACATCACCAGTGCCACCACCGTCGTCTTCCCCGACTTTATCTCCTTTGGGGTTGCCGTTGGCTCCGGTGGAAGACTCGTCACTGCGTTGCAAGCGCTGGGATCGCTGAGAGGGGGGCCACAGAGACCGGGATTCCCTTCGAACGAGCTCTTGGCGAACGTCACGAAACTCGGCGGGATCTGCCCCTCCAGCTTATTGTCCTTCACGCTGAAGGATTTCAACACCGGGAGAGTCAAGTCAGGGATGCTTCCACTGAACTCGTTGTTCTCCAGGTGCAACTCCAACAGAGCCGCTAGCCTCGATATCGACAAAGGAATCTGGCCGGACAGAGAATTACTATTGAGCCAGAGCTTCTTGAGATGGGTCATGCCGGCGAAGTTGTCGTCGGGGATGGGCCCATCGAACCGATTCTTGGAGAGGTAGATAGACTTGAGGGCCGGGACCTTGGAGAAGTCTGGGAGCTTCCCGTATAAGGAATTGTTGTCAAAGCTAATACTGCGAAGATGAGGGAGGCGAGCGAGGGCGCTCACGTCGATGGTACCGGAGAGTTCCATGCCCGCGAGACGAAGGCCGCTGACATGGCCGTCTAAGCAGACGATGCCCTTCCACGGGGTCTTGGTGTTGCATGGGGTGGAGGCGTTGTTCCACGAGGAGAGGCCGCTGGTGTTGTTGAAGGAGGAGATGAGGGTGAGGAGCGGGAAGACGTCAGATGCGGAAGAGTCCTTGGCGGAGGAGAACGGGAGGACGACGAAGACTAGTAGTAGCGACCGGCGAAGGAGGAGAACAGCGGCCATTACTTGCCTCCGACGAGGAGAGAAAAGAAGATCGTCACTTGTGTTTTCTTCCTGTGTTCCGCAGCTCCGTTTTTGGATGGAGAGGAACGGTCGTCTTTGTTTTGAGTGGTGATTCCCATGGATTTGGATTTCCCTCCCTCCATTGTTCGAGGGAAGAAAAAATACATATCGCCTTCCAAGAATAGAAAAAGGAAAGAAAGCAAAAGAAGCTATGGCTGGTGCTCCATCGGGCGTGGCCAGCCGTTTGCTTACATTACAGGCCATCCACATTTTGTATCTCGAAAAGCACCTGGGGGAATTCGTTCTTCCTATGAAAGAAACAACAGCAAAACAGTGACCAACGTCAAATTTCGACACTGCTGTGAAAAATCTTATAAAATCACAAGGATGTGAATAAAATGCCATACCAAAAGACAGCAGAGGCTTTCAAAGGATTTCGCTTGAAAAAGTGATAAAAGAATGTGCTGTTTCACTCATCTCAATAAGCAGCTAATAGCAATGATGATCTACAATAGCCTCCACGTAACCCCACCCGTCATCTAAGTCGGGTCCCATCCAATAACCAACTAGTACAGCATAATTGTTTGCAGTTGAACTCCAACTACTCGACACTGAAATGACATGTCGTTTTGTGTTTACCAACGGTTCATTCTTCTTGTTCCAAAGTGTTTGGATTTTGACATGACATTGGAGTTGCGGCATGGCTGCAAATAAGAACGGCAAAGAAAATGTCAATCGCAGAGTTCTACGGTGTCTACTTTTGGAAGCAAGATAAAAACAATTAGTCAAGGGTTTAGGATTTGCTTATTCTGCTTGCTCGTTGGATTGAAGTGAATCCCACTTCCAAGCTCTCCAGCGGGATTACCTGTAAGAATTTAACTACAATTTAACGATAAGGCGGGTCATGTGATTTACTTGGGCATGAAAGAAAAGAGCACACGAGGACGCATGTCATTATCCATCACTTGCACAGAAAACAAACATTAAAGATAGAAACAGTGAGATAGTTAGGTTCAAATTTAGACAACAATGCTTTCATCACTAAAAAAATCATCTTAAAGAATGGTATACATATCCTCAAGGGTCAAGACTAACCATTATTATTTACTGAAATCTATGTAAGAACGCCATTTATGTCACAGAAGTAAACGGAATGTTCAAAGATAAGGCTTAATGCAATGTTGATAAGATTGCCAGTTTCATTTTACACCCAAAGACTTTCACTGGTTCACTACTACCAATTGGCCACACTGTATCTCTTCAATCAATAAATTACACAATTATTCATTCACAAGCATGACGGAACTTTAACGGGCACTTGTATCTGTGACGAAAACTATCACTAAATTAAGGGAAAAACCAAATCTATTGTTGAGGAGTAAAAAACTATAAATATTACATTGTTTCAGACGGTACTTTCATGTTTTTTGTGAATGGTAGTAGTTGACACCAGGAGTTAGAACTCTAGTGAGGAGAATGACAGCCTACAGCCTTGTCCAATTTGATTACTTGAGTTGGTTCAAATAGTAATGTATGATAAGAGTTTAAGCCTGCATCTGGTAGAACCAGGCCGGGTTTTTTATTTTTTATTTTGTCGGAATTGGTTGGAAGATATGGTCACTAGGATTTTAAACTTGATGAAAAGTATGAAACCACAGCCAACTCGACTGCCTAAAGTTGATTCCAGTAGAACTAAGCAATCCACAATATGACTTGAAAGTAGAAAAGTTCAACTGGTTGTGAAAAGTGGTGTAGAGAATTTTCTGTTGAAACATTTTGACTAGTATTCTTTAGAAATACTTAACATTAACTGCTTTGAATGTCAAAAATATGGGTGCTAAACATCATAGAAAACATTAATATCCTCTACATCGAACGAACATACATTAATTGATTAAGACAATCTAAATTTACACGAAACATGAGGCCTTAGATCTTCGACTTTCAATTTCAATTAAACTTCCTGTCAGTTTTTGAATTCATATTACGGATTTTCTAATCACATCCATGAGGTGAATTTTTTTATTTTTCAAGATTTTCTGTCAAGCATAGGAAATCTCATGTAATAATGACATCAACAGACAGTAATGACTAAATGCCAATGGACAAAAGTCTGGTCATGGAAGTTGAGCGTTTTTCACTGCATACTTGCATCAACATCCAAACGGGTTCCCCAAGACAGAAACATGATAAAGCTTGTAAAGTGACAAATAATCCCAATCCACACGAAGTGTCTAGTGTTAACACTTAAAAACAACCCCTTCAAACCTCCGAACAGGAAAGGTGTATCTCCCTCGGACTATGCCAAAAACCCACAGGACCCTCCCAATAGGCAAAGCAACAAACAGATGGTACGCAACTCTAGACCTAGCGAGTAGCGAGAAGATTCCAAGAAAGACTATAATCTAGCAGCGTCAGATACCAGATGGGCATGTGGGTTCAACTAAACACCCATAGAAAAAGATCTAATCCAGTCCAAACTACAGAGAACAACGATGGTAGTAAAGGAACGGGCCAAAAACAAGTTCCGCATGTGGGGGGAGGAGAGAGATTGCACACTTACCGGCTTTGTAACGCAGATGATAGGTCTGGAAGGAGTGCAGACGGCAGACTCCATGGTAAGATGGCGAGACTCGGCAGAAGCTGGCGAGTAGCGGTCGGGTGGTGGAGAGGGATAAGGATGGGGAGGATGGAGGAGGAGGCATCGAAGTACCGGCATAGTCGAAAGCTGCGACGTTAGCGAAAAGGTGATTCCACGGAAAATGACCTTTTAAACAAGGGTTTTAACAGAAAAGATGGTTTTTATACCGTAAAAAATGCTATTGGTGGTATCTGATTTTTTTAATTAAAATATATTTATGTATTTAATTAATCTATATTTTCAAGATAATGTAATTATATTTGTTATTATTTTTTCATTTAAAACTTAATGCTTAAAATTTAACAAAAATTACTAAATTTTATAACTTTTAGATCAAGATTTAATACTATTTAATTTCAATAAATATTTTATTATGCATTTATGGTAATCAAATGTTGATATCCATGCACTTTCATCCTTTCGCTAGGAATTTTTCCCTTACTAAAACGAAAAATTTTCCTCATAAATATATCGGTTCTTTTAAAGATATTGATGGTAAGATTTAAATCGAAAACTACAAGAGAGAGAGAGAGAGAGAGCTTGGAAAAGAAGAGATAAAATATGAGAAAAAGAGAATAGAGAAAAAATGTGTCAAAGTCATACCCGAGTATTTATTCAATTGCGATAACTTACTTGATTAAAAGCAACAATAATTATAACTCCATTTAAAATTCAGGAACGAAAAAAACATTCCATGTGCATTTTCCGTATTTGTGTTAAAAGCACCTGAATAACTCAGTCCATCCATTTCCAAATAAAAACTTGATTACCTTAGAAAATCTTCGCATGTACCATTTATAACCATCAGAATTTCAAAGGGAATGACATCTCTTGCTCGCAGAATATACACATACAAGAGATAGTTAACATGTATAACGGAGCACATGAAAAATTTAGTTATTCCAGTGTTAGGTTGCCCATCGCCATTAACAGTGGCCATTGGAAGGCTCAATTTACCCGACGCAGACAAAAACTGGTTTCAGGGAAGCTTGCTACTTCTTAGATCGTATAAAGATGTTTTCCTTGAAATATTTTAGTTCCTGTATACTTTCTCTGATATCATCCAACGCTCTGTGGGTTTTTTTCTTCAAAGGCTTCTTTTTAAACACTGCATTAATACCGTAAGTAGCTTAGTTGTCACGTAAATATTATAAGAAAAAAAAATCATTTATCAACGGAAAACAAAACAATCACTTCAGGTGGTAGGCCCAGACTGCAGGGAAAGTGAGGACCCGTCAAGAATTTACAGTAAAGTAAAACATTTTAGACAAAACAGAGATAAATTTCTGCATGCGCGATTTTATACTACAATGTGGGCAAGAATAATACAAAAGATTTTGCAAGTATTCTCGATGACGCATATAAGATTATCCCTGAAGTTTTACAGATGGTTGTTTTCTGTTTTAATAGGAACACTACCTCCTTGAAACAACTTGAATATAACCTCAAGTGATTGTTCATAATTTATGACCAAAAATGTGGAATCCAAAACAAATATATTTATTTTAATTCAGTTCTCGCCAACTCACGTAAGGCTCTAAGCAACAGAAATCCGCACCGACCTACAGTCGACTTTACAATGTAGTGCAAGTTCTGATGTGCTTACTGGTGATTTGTATTTCAAAACAATTGAATTTCGGTTTGCATTGAAATAAAGATTTTTCTCATGTTACTATGGCATGAATCTATGAATGAAAGGAAGAGACGACATCCACTAGTTTTCCTGTAATAACCTTAGTCATACACTGCTTTCCAATTTGCAATGGGTACACTAACATGCCAATTTACGGTTTATATATGACAGATGATTTCCAAGGTGAAGTTAAAGCAACAATTATGCAAGAATGCTTACCTCCAGGAAACCAACGGGTACACAAAACATTTACACTGCTAACATCTACAAGTACATGGTTGAAAAGACTCGCCAAATTCGGCATGTATTTCTGGAAAGAAAGGTTAATCAATAAAAAGTCATGCAATCTTCAGATAATAATAATAATGTCAAATGCATGCCTAATACAACTATGGAAGATGAGTTCGAGTTATGGTTAAGCATGGTGCTGTATCAAATTTATCCATTATAGATGGATTAAAATATATGTATAAATTATCTGATGAATTCAACAGTAGTTTTTTTTGTTGTATCACATTTATCCCTTAGATGGATTAAAATATATGTATAAATTACCTGATGAATTCAACAGTAGTTTATTTTGTTTGTAAAGCTGCATACAAGTTAGAACATTGGAGAAGACATGAGCCAAAAATTGCAGAGACGTAAAACTGAAACAGCATAACAGAGTAACCATCACGTGGATTTCAATAAAAAACGCTTCATCGCCAAAGAGGGTGCTAACTTTGGTGAGGTTACTAACCTTTAAAAAGGCAAGGTCTACATAAACAGAATTTCCAGCTAGAAGTGGTGTATACGGGCCGACATGCTTCCTAACAAACTCAATGACCTGCATGAAGCAATCAACTTATATCAAATTGACAGTATTTCTAATATACGTTACACACAACAATCTAGCATAATAAAGAGGGTCACTAACAAATCATTGATAATATAAATGACTACAAACCGTAGAAGGAAAAAATACCATTGTGCATCTTTCTTCAAAGGTAAATCCTAAAAGAATCGAGGATTTATTTCTTCCTAGTTGACATATTCAGTTATCTATGACTAGGGGTCTGCCAGACAATTTCACAAGTTTCGTCATTTAATGGAAGCAAACCCATCCCAGTTCTCTAGTACAACGGTTAGAACATTTTGGATAATCCTACTATACACGGTAGTAATCTGAGAGGGCACAACCCTACTTAAGATAACAGAAGCACCTTCCATATTAACCATCTCTTGAGGTGTAGAAAAATCAGAAACTACTAACTACCCTTGAAAGATAACTTTTATTATGTAATTTAAAAGAAAATGATTGACAAAATCCCATTAAATTAGGTGATAGCTATGGTAACCACTTACTGGTCTCTTTGGAGACATCTGATAAAAATGGAACAATACAGAGAATATTAGGATGGCCCCTGCGCAAGGATGACATGCATAAATCGAGAAGTGGTAACCACTTACTGCAGGTATTTCATGCTACTCATTTTCTTTCATGTCTCACATCTATTTTCTAATTATCATCTATCAAATTTTCTCTTTTCCTCATCTATTACCCTCCCTCTCTCTATCCTCTCTATCTGTCATTTGTTTCTCTCAATCCACTCATCTCTCTCTCTCTCTCTCTCTCTCCCTCTCTCTATACGCACACACACATGGAAACATGATAGGATCACAACAGTTGCGGTGACAACAAGACGATAATGATACAACTGCCTGATAAAGAACAGCTAGGATGGTAAAGGTGGCACTGCATCCAAAAAATCAAGAGCATCAATAAATATTTTAGCCTCTCAATGGGTATCCATTCTTTAGGGATAGACATCTTTTAACCCAAAACATTAAACAATACAGAAAAATATAAACTACTTCATGAAAAATACATCTTTGTCGTTAGTATTCACTTTAAAAAATTACATCGCCAATTACCAAGACAATAAAATATTTATTCAGTGTAAAATAACTGAACAATTTTGAAGTAAATATTCAGAAAAAATGATGAATATTCAGTATATATTTATGTTAATCAACGTGGCAAAGATTAAAACAATGCAAATGACTACGGCAAAATAAGTGTACCAAAATTATTTTAAAATTGGTCGTTAGTTATAAGACTTAACTAAATAGTATTTATTAGGACAATAATTTTTAAATTTGGAGGTGGAACTATAAATTCAATGTATAGTGGGTTACAGTCACATCATCTGCATGATTCATTCCCTCTCGAAATTTCTTCCATTACACTGGAAGATAACTGTCAAATCTCCGTTTCACGAATACATCAAGGTTATTTTTTTCTGCTAAAGGCACTAGAATCAAAACTGAAATCAATATAGACAACGAGAGAGGGAGAAAATAGCAATGGTACCAAAACACTAAAAGTACCAAGAATTTATTGTCATTGCCAAGAGTAAAATGCAAATAATTTCTTAAGTTGTGTACCCTACTTATGATGGTTAGGTCAAGTCCTATCAAAAAGTTCACCTATTTATTTTTGTGCATATGCAACTTGATGATCATCAACTAGTGGTGGTGCCATGCCAAATACTAAAAATCCCAAGTAACAACAACAACAACAATTTGAAACATAATTCTATTACGTAGGGTCATGAATCTTGAGTAATTAAAAAAAAAAAAAATACGATGACGAGAAAAATGGTGTAAGATAATGCATCACACAACATACCTGTTCCTCAGCTTCTTTTTCAGTAATTTTACTTTGAAGAACTCTCTCCTTTAAACCTAAAAAAAATGAAAAAAAGGGAAATAGCATCACAAAAAGGAAGCAGATCGTGCTTCATTACAAAAAATAAACGATAAACATAAAGAGTTTAGCATGTAATTTTTTCATCAGTACGTCATACCATCAAACATTTTTTATTATGAAATATTAATGTTAGTGTTGAAATATAAACAACAAACTCAAAACCAATTGGTCAAGTGGAGAGATCTAATGTTATGTTAATTGTACAATACCTCTTCTTATTTCCAATATGAGACTAATTTTAACATTCTCCCTGTAACCTTTTTTAGGTCTTATAAGTGTCCTGTTTTTTAATCAAGTGAATGTGCAAGAATTTGAGCGTAAAAGGTTGTAATTAACTTTGATACCATATTGAATTGTAAACATTCAACTTAAAATCAATTGGCTATAAGTAAAAAGGTCTAATGATATACTAATCGTACAAGTCTTATTTCCATTTCCAATATGCAACTATTCTAACAACTAACTACTCATCAGAAACAAATAATGTCTCTTAAATCTAGATCAACCTATGATTCATGCCACGAACCAATTGAACTGACTTGAACCTATGACATCCTCCAATGTCTATCAGCCAATCAATTATTATTAGGTGACTCAATCAAGCTGGAAAATGAATTTGATGCAAGTCAATCTATGGAAATCACCAACCAATAGCAATCAACCACACATTGGCACCTAAATGATTGTCTACTACCTCCACTGCTGCTTGCAATACAAGCCACTCCAAACAGCAGAAGTCACAAGGGTCACAAGTGCTACAGAAAAAGTAACACGTCCACATCTAACATAAAACCACTGGCCCACCAAATCCTTATATACTCCACAACACAATACATTACTTTGTCCATGAAATGACTCTCATAATGGGAGATACCTCAGAAACCCATATTATTCCTCTTGAACCATTGTCTCCACAAAATATTATGTAGAATAGTACGCCCTATTTTCTCCCATGCCAAAGATTATGATCCCATGAAATAGTACACCCTATTATTTTCTCCCACCCTATCTTCAAGTCACTCAACCAGAGGTTGAATATTAATTTTCTATTTTTAAACATATATTATATACGTTATTCACATTGAATAATAATTATGTATAATTTTAACTCTATTATTTCCTAAATAACATTGAAATACATAAATAATCATAAAATAACATCCAAATATGAGGGAAAATAATAGCAATAATGCATATTTCATTAATACATATATATTTTAATAGTTATGTATATTTTAGAAATATTCAATCAAATATATATTTTAGCAATAAAAAATATTTAAAAATATATATATATTTGCAAACAAAACTGATGAAATATCCACTTAATTAAAATAAAACAACTCAGGCTTCCATGGCACAATCCTATCATGCCTTGGCATCTAGGCACCTACCTTAATAAGCATCCACTTGACTGAGTCAAGTATCAAATAACCTTTGACCCCTTTCACACTAAGGGTTCAGTAATTATCTTTTGTAGGTCAAGCATAGATCACATCCCCAATAGCCTCTAAGGTCATCTAGCATCCAAACTATGGTTCAAATTCAACTTGTCGACCATGAGTCATCACCCTCTAGACTTGAAAAAGAGTGTCCAAGATCAATAAATAAAACATTGGGATTTTTATGTAGCATTAAAGCTTAAACCACGTGGGAGGATTCTTGCAAAGATAAGGAAAGCTACTTATGCTATAAAAGTTGGCCATCATTTCATGCATTGCATGAACTTCCATTTAATAAGGAAGCTGATTTTATGGATGCCTTGTCCAAACACGGGCCCACTTTGTTGTCCTTGATAGAATTGTTCACAATATCAGAAGGAAGAAATCTGTTGAGAATTTTTATAATTTATTAATTTTCTATGGGCCATTATGATTGTCTTCGAAACTTTTTCAAGATTTTTTTTTGAAATTTCATGTAAAGTAAATTTCTATTAATTCCTCAAAATTTTCTATGCAAATTTAAAAAAATGACAACTGCTTCCAATTGATTCAGTATTGATGAACTCTATGATAGAGTAGAGGCATACCGCTAGCTGCATGATGCTCTTGACACCAATCATTCATGTTATCCAAACAATTCTTTGACTGATTGATTACCAAATTTGGGCCCTGAATAATTAACAAATAAGTACTTCGAAAGTAATGAAAAAACTGAAAATTTTTAGGAGCCACCAAATGAAAAAAACATGAACACAGCCAAAGCCAACAACCATACTAACCAATAACCAAATATTGTTTATATTTTACATTAGAGAGAGTGAGAATAAAAAATACATGAATCTATATTAGAAGGAAAACAACCCTCACTTTCATGTAGACTACAGCTCCATTTACAAGTGCAATCAAAACATGAGATATCCGATGAGAATTGCTTTATGTGTTTGATGGCATTAGAATCATGCAAGAGATACCACCATCATAGTTCCAACATACCCTCCTCATGTGGAACAGTAGGAAGCATCTGCTCACGAGAGCATAAATCTGAATTTATAAAAAATATCAGCCAATGAAGGCAGATTTCAGCTCCCACATGAGCGGTAGACATGCCAGGATATGCATATGTCTTATTACGAGGAACAATATTTTAAGAGTGAAACGGTCTTGTTACAGGAAAAATCAGTCATTAAATGAAATCAGACAATTATAAATATTTTCTGGATCATAGCAATTTATGTGGCCTGTACCACTAGGTTTCTTATCTAAGAAGTAACTAACTACCACATAGGGATATCTTTCTTAGAGTTTGTTTGGATCCACCACTAGGACTAACTTCTAAACTTCAGCTACTAGAAGAAGCCGCAGAAGTTAGTAGTAGATTCAGATAAAGTTGATAAAGTTTATGCACTAAACTATTTAGATAACCATAAAGCAAATTACAAATGTTGCTTTTCCAGAAGATCACTTTTGAGAGCTTCTCTAAGCATATAGTGAACTACAAATGCTGCTTCTGCAGAAGTTCACTTTCTCAGCATTTGCTAGAAGTTGTTCTAAAATTTTATTTTCCATAATACAAATGCAAGCTACATATATTTTCAACAAATAACACATATTTTAAAAAAAATGCTAGGTCATTTTACTCTCATCCTACATGATGTTTCCTTCCATATTATATATGTATATTATAATATAATATATTTATGTATATTAATATATTTACATATATTAATAGACACATTATACATACATATTAATAATATACATATATTATATACTTACTTATATTAATTATTATATTATAGTTATGATAAAATATAGTTTTTTTAAGTTTTTGTCAAAGCAAACTTCTAAATTATTGTTTACACGCTTATTATGTATATGTTCTTAATATCACAGTATTTTTTGATTTTATAATGCCAAACATCTAGTGCATGAAATTTTTTAGATTTATCATAACTACCAATTTTATGTGATAGAAGTTATTATTAGCAAGCGTAAGATTAGAAATAAAAATATTTGTGTAAAAGTTATTTAAGATTTCTAAGTTATATCAAACAAGATTCTTAAATTCTTGAGAAGCTAGCTTCTCTAAGAAGTTGTAAAAGCTAGATTTTACAATTAACTAAAAGGCTAGAATTTACAAATAAACAGATTCGAACAGACCCTTAGATGTGGTCGGTATGAAATTTTTTATTGTTAAACTCAATAGTATATCACCACAAATAATTGTATTATCCAATGTGGATCTCGATAGACAAACTATTTGGGTAAACTTCATAATTAGAATATCTATTGATTTCAATTTGGGTAAACTTCATAATCAGAATATCTATTGATTTCAAACAATTCAAAGGCTTCAACATTATATGTTTAAAACAGGTAAAAAAAAGGACCCCATGAGTTTAGGAGAGATGGTGGAAAAATAGCTCGCATGTTAGAAATAGAGAATAGGGATCAAGAACATAGGAACTGATTCCCACAAGTGCAGTACACTTCTCATCTTCTTCCAATACAACAACAAGCATTAAAGCACTGCTATATTAGTGCCAGTAAACTAGAGACTTAATGAGCAAATGTCAGCAAAGGTAACCAACCTATGTGAATATGCCAGGTTGGACCAAATCAAGAAATCCTGCCAAGGGTTGGTTATACCTACCTTGATGGCTCATCCAACCAAAGAATGTTAAGCAGTTATTTTTGCTAAAGACTGACTTCACTGTTGAAAACCCAAAAGGACATTCACAAATGAAATTGAGACAGATTTGAGAAGTTTTGTACACATTTTAATCCAAATGATTCCTTATCAGATCAATGTACATGATATCCACCTTATATATGATTATATGTAACTAATTTCTACTGACTAATGTATAAGATAATCTCCATCTGATAATTGAACATTCAAAAGTTTATCAAATAGTTGCCTATATGGCTTTATGATTAAAAAGGTGTAATGTACACTTGAGGTGATTTGTCACTCTTGAAAGCAATGTTAATTTAGCAAAAAGAAACTGCATGCAACCAGTGCTATCGCAATAAAATCAAGGAAGAGAAGACAAATTGAAATGAAATCTTTTTAGAGGATATCACCTCTATTATCTGGGTAAGTTTACCATCCGTAATAATACAAGCAATTTCCAATACCCGATCAATTTCAAGATCCAGACCTGCATTTTTTTAAATAAAGTACTCAATAAATGTTTCTAAAAGTTCTGGTTCTAGAAACTGGAAAATAGAAAAACATGAGCAACTGAACATTTGTGAATCATTGGTGAACCCCAAAAAAGGGCGGAAACAATTAGAGTAACTATATCATATGGTAGCTAACCCGTCATTTCCAAATCAATCCACACGAGCGGCAACTTCAACTGCCCCGAACTCGGGGATCTTTCTTGCGTTAGAACATTTTTCTCCGCAGCAGTCACTCTCTGCACCACAACCTCATCGTTCTCCACTTTCGACTCCACCTTCCTCCCCTTGCCTGCAGAGAGATCAGTGGGAGACGTTAATTTCAGAAAGGAATGTTGGAACAGAAAAATTGCGCGGACAAATCGAGAATCAACGAAATAAAGAAAAAAAAAACGCAGCACCAAGCTTTCACCTGATCGAGAATCCCCCTTCCCCTCCTTCACGTATTCGGTGATGGCGAGTGAGGCGGTGGCAGTTGCTACCTCTTCCCCATCATCCTCCACGTCGACGTCAAGGATGGAGAAGGCGTTTGCGAGGGGAGTCAGCATCTTGCGTGGGGCGACAGCTGGACGTCACAGTTCTCCCCCTGCTACGGAGAAGAACCCTAGAGAAGACGAATGACGGGAACGGACTCCTGCTCGTGGAAGCGAACGAGAACGAAACACCTACCAGAATTGAGTGCGGTTCGTGCGCTTGTAATCGGACGAAAATGAAAATAATTTTTATCTAATTTTAAGTTTGTGTATTTTTTATAAATATTTTTATTAAAAATTAAATTCTATTTTTTTATAATTTGGCAAAAATAAAATATAGGTCTAAATATTTTTACAAATCATTTTCACAGAAATCTCTACAGTTCATGTTTAAGAAGATTTTAAGAGTTTTGTTAGATTTAGCTTTCATGGTAAGTTTTTTTCTAATTAATTCAAAATTAATATTATTTTTTATTATTACATATTATTGTTGAATTATGCATATTATTATTGCTAATAATGTAGTTTGTTATATAAGGTTATTGATAAATTATATATAAAGATTTAATTATATCATTATATAACATGTTAATTAATTATATTTTACTAATTACTTTAATTCATTAATTAAGTACTTAATAATGGATTAATTATATATTATTATTATTATTATTATAAAAAATATATAAATTTTAATTATATAATATACACAAATATTTAAATTTTAATTTTTGTTAAATTCTTGAACATATACAAATACTTAAATTTCAAATTCTATAAAATTTAAATTTCATCAAATTAAATTTAAAATAATTATTGTTAGTGTAAAATTGAAATTTAACGGAATGAATTTTGAGGTGAAAATGGAATTCGAAAAAATTGGATGAAAGTAAAATTTAAATATTAAGTGTTTGGTATTTACGTACGATAATAATATAATATATTTATTATTAATTAATTAATAATTAATATCATTATACATCTATATGTTGTTAATATTATTTTATATTTAATAATAAAATTTAATTATTTACTTAAAAAAACACAAAAATAAAATTCTTATTTAAAAAGACAAAAATTTAAATTCATGTTTTTACCTTATAACACGTAATTACAATTTTTGTCAAAATTGTAATTCTGTGTGTACAGATATTCTGACATTCAGAATTTGATAAAATTTAAATTTATTTTTTATCTAATTTTAGATACATAAATCTTACATAGAATGTATTTTCTATTTACAAAATGGCCAAATGATCAATTAAACTATTATATAATAATAAATATAAGATCAAAATTTTATTTCAATCCAATAAATATTTGTCCTGAAAGGTTAAAAATTTATGCATTTTTTATCAATTCCAGTCAATAAATTGTAACGGGTTATCTTAATAAATATAAGTAGAGTTGAAATTTTATTGCACGCCAAATTATGCTAGTGATAAAATAATAGGCATCGAGTTCTCTGGAGACAGACAGTTTTCTGATTTTTTTGATATTGATATTAATGACTAATTTAACTGGTGGAGTTCATTGCAATGATGTATGAAAAATATTTTCTACAGGTACAGAATACTTTTTCATGAATACCTAAAAAAAGTGGGAATAAATATATAGATTTTATCATTAAATGATTATAAATATATGATTAAATGATTATAAAATTTTTAATTAATCGGACAATACATTGAAATTCACCGATTTCCACTAAATTTCAGCTATTGAAATTTAAATGAAGAATCCTTAACAAATATAATTTGGATTAGGTTAAGAGTTCTAACATATATTGAACCACCCATAGATTAGTTATCTGTAGGTAATCATTTCTTAATGACATGATAATGTTTTTATCGTCAAGAACATTTGTTCTCATATGCATAGGTTTTCAATCATATATATCTAATATAAGCTCCCTAGAGAATATTTTTGGTATGTTGTAGGGTTTTAACTTGAAGGGTCTGGTATTTATTTAACAATAGATTAATTAATAAAACACAGAAATATATTAATTATTTAATAATATACTTTTCTTTTGCCTCGGCTCGCCGATCTTACTCTGGCAAGAGAAAACCAGGCTAAGCATACTCTTGAGGAGTGTCTTAGCACCGATACAAAAGCAAATCCTGGCATTGACCTGACTGCCACAGTTTTAACTACCGGATTCTGGCCGAGTTAGAAAACGTTTGATCTCAATCTTCCCGCAGAGATGGTACATTAGTCTGCTGCGGGGAGTTCTCAGAGCAGAGGTAGAAGCTCTGTGGCTCCAAAGGACCCAAAACAATTACTTACATCTGTGAGAAGAAGCGATAGATTGACCGTTGTGAAGTGCCCACCTCTAATATTCAGCTTTATGATGATCATCAATCGCTTAATGCTTAGATTGTTCGCACATAAATTGTCTTGTCGTCGTTCAATGCCTTGGTTCCAATATGTGGAGTTGGCGAACGGATTTTGTGATGGGCTTGGGATCGGCCGAGATAAATTCTTTTTTTTCTCGTTTCTAAATGCTTGCAAATCTGTCGACTTTAAGGCAATTAAGATGGGGATGGAAGATCTGATAGATAACCAGGGAATTTCTGTAGACAATGCCAACGTCTACGGTCGGTTTTTAGCCTGGAAGCTTGGGAGGGCTCGAGCGGAATATTTTTCTTGAATGTCTTCTTTCCTAAATGTACGTTACAAGGGTATCTGTACATTTAGAATATCAATTTTAGAAAGAAATAAAAAGTTTACATTACAATGTAAATCGTTTGAGAAAAAGACATCAATCTGACCTGAATCAGGTGGGGCTTGTTTGCTAAATCCTGAAAAACTGCAATGCAATTTTCCTAAGAAAAATTAAGGTTTTCTTTAAACTCTTTATCCCATTCACCTCTTTATCTCCCAACTTTATTTCCCACTTTCTTTCACTCATTGACTCTCTTTTTCCGCAGTTATGCTTCAATGTCATCTTTCTCGCTCTCCTGTCCTCTACCCCCTCATGAATCTAGCTAGCGCTTCGTTTCTCTGTGGCACAAGGTCACAAGGATGAGTAAAGACGGTTAGATCATCTTATTTGATTAACTAAATAGTTTGTTGCTTTGGTACAATGCTGGTGGTCGTAGATTTTGACCGTAAGAAACTAACTAAAATTATCTCAAATAATAAATTTATATTTTATACAATCATCTAATTAATTTATAGTAATTACCAAACACTGAAATTTAAGTATGCAATCCACACTCTAATTACATTACATTAGCAATTAAGCCGGCCTGATAGACAGTGATACATTCAATTCCTTGGCCAGCAGCGTACTAATCGTCCATTTCATAAAGAAGACCATTATTACCATTATAAAAAAAGTCATTGCATTTCATAGCCAACACCATCATACTGTACATTTAAATCGATGCCAAGGAACCACATGAAACGAATTAGAATTTTATTGAATTAAAAAATATTATTGTATTTCATTAGATATGATACAGCAGGGGTTAGAAGTTTGTCTTATGATCCGGATAAATAAATAAAATAAAATAAAAAACTCTTCGACAAATCTCTCTGTACAATTCCGACGGAAGAGGAATATTTTACCAAATGAAAAACTAGTTCAATTGATTCACCGCTTGCGCCAAGTCAGAAACCTGCAAGACAAGAACAGCATTCAAACGTCAAAAAATCTCAACAGGTTAAGTCAAATGTACAGAAAAAACCCCCAGACATACAGATGAATTCCACCCATTATGAGAAACTTGCACAGGGCGAAATAGATTTACAGACAAAAACATAAAGTTGTTCATCAGAATGGACCACAAGGATGTTATTCAACAGGTTTTCTACGGTTGGATTTCTGCATCAATTTCCAAATGATCGTTACTTTACTAGTGGAATTCGTGGGTTCCACGATGGCATCAAGAATCTGCAAGCCCCGAATAATGTACCTTAAGATTACAATTCGTGAAATCCTCTTAAGTTCTAGACTTTGTAATAATAAATAATAAAGCAAGCCAATAATGGAAAACGGCCTTTCTTTTAATGGGATACATAAAGTAGAGATATAACACTATCTAAAGGTTTTTTATTATCTTCAACCTGTTGCTTTTAATTGTTTCTCTGTTTTGTTATTTTTTTGGTCTTTGTTGGTTCTCTTTTCTCTCTCTTGCTTATCCTCTGCAAGTACTTCAATCTCTTGGTTTAACATCATTCTACCCTACCGTTTGAAAAAAATCCTCCGTCTGAACCGAGCAAAAGGGAGGATATATGATTTCATTTGAAAGGAAAATGATCTCAATAACAATAATAATAAGGTTCATCTGAAAACAAAAGCAAAGATTGATCAAAAGGGCCGATAAAAAACAAGAAAACAATTAGGTGGGGAATAAAGCTCTCTTCCAGAAGCCCCAATCTCTAGATAAAAATCAAGATAGTGAAGACGGTAGAAATAGGAACTGAAACCAAACAATGCTAGGATAGGAACTGAACGACTATTCTTTGCAAAGGTCTTGACTAAAATAGTTCAAATACAATAAAGTAATACATATGATGATCTGAAGTCTCATTCTTACACAAATACACCTCGGAGTTGTGTCCAACCATAAGCATTTACTAGCATCAATAGTGTCATGTCCGACACAGGTGCAAGAGAGTAGATCATGTATCTAGGCATCAGAATGAGGGTCCCAATCAAAAACAGATCAATGGTCAAGAAGAGGACCTGTTGAGGGTAACAATAGATCAATGGAAGGTGATGATCAAAAGAGGGAGTGCACTAGACATGGCTTAACTTTTACTCTTGGATGGTTGGAGTAATCAATCCCCAAATTTTTCTTCGATGAGATTGTCAAGTATGCTTAGCAAGGATCAAGTGTTCGAGCTGTAGGGATCATATGTAAGCATCATGGCATCAGATGTTCAACACAGTGGCAACACAGACCCATGACCAGGCATACATAAATGTCCAGATTCTCCAAAATTTTATGGATCATATGCTCCCACCGATTGTAAGGCAATGGGAAGGAGGTGCCAGTGAGCGATAAATTCCAACGATGGATTCTCCACAGAGGTAGATGCTTAGGAACCAATGAAAAAGATACACCAAAGGCTTCAAAATCATGATATCATTAGCCCAATATGATTGTAAGGCTGCTTGTATGACTTGATGAGCCATCAATTTGCACTTTCCATTTTCCAATTTGGATGGAATACTTAACCATTGCCCAATCATGATATCACCGATTGTCAGGCTGCTTCAATGACTAGATGGGCCATCAATTTGCACTTTCCATTTTCCAATTTGGATGGAATACATTTCAAAAACCATGTCTCCAACATCCATCTCAAATTTCAACTTTGTTAGAGTAAAACCTTGATTAGTATTCTTTAAATGCCCAGTTCCCATTCTCATCCAACAAATCCAATTGTACCATCTCGCAAATTTATGATGTTAATTTTGATTGAATGAGGTTAATGTATACTTAACCTTGAAATGCCTCCTTGTCTGTTCATTGAATCACCCCTATGACCAATAACTAAATTTAACCATTGGACAGAAAAATTGCAAATAAATCAATTCTTTTAGAAAGGCAAAACTAGAAAGAGTCCCGTCTTACTAGCCACCTTGTTGCTCGAGTTAGTGGGTTAGGCTAGGCAAGCAGGGGTTGACTTGACTTGCCTTGGTTGTCTTGTTGAAATGTAATGTTTTTCATGACTATGTCATCTCTGTTGGTATTTTATTTTTCTCATTGCTTCTCTTTTCTAATTTTAGTTACTTGACTTTTTTTTCTCTTTTTCCTTTTTCTCTACACTCCTGAACCCCCTTTTTCCTGTTCAAGGCAGAAGCTAGATACACTCTTAAAAATAAAAAAGAAGTAACCCATCTAAGTAACATTTTTGAAGAATTACTATTTAGAAGATCATTTTAACTAGTTTGACCTCTGCTTGGATATGGTTGCATCGGCTATAAATGTAACAGAAACGAATTTTGCACATGGCTAACAGATAGGAGAACAAAAATTTCAGATAATCTTTTTCAATCAAATTAATGTTTAACAAAATGAAAATAAGAAAAAAAAAATGAAGAAGATGAAGAATCTCTACCTGTTGCTTTCAAAACCTGGATCCAGAACTCAGCCAAAATCTAAACATCCTATGAGGTATTTCTTCCATTAGATATCCTGTATATACTGAAACCCACCCTTTTTGGGTCTGATTGTACATCCTAGGTTAGCTTAGCAAGTTACAGATTCATGCCTGCCACCACAATAAAGAATATCATCTAATTATGAACTATATCCTACATACAATTTGCTATAGTAGAAAACCAAATCAATAAGAATCTTACAGAACCCAGCTCACCAGAAAGAGGTCATTAGTACAAGAACTAGATTGCCTACAAAAACATTTGTGTTAATTACCGGGAAAAATGTTTCAGTAATCATAATTGTGTCAATAATTCTAGCTCAGAGAGTGACCAGCATATTTTCTGCCAATGTAAAAGGACTGTATGTTGCACTCTTCGGACATGGCATGCAATATGACACAACCTATAACATACAAGGAATAATGTTTTACCTAAAAATTATAGAAAAATGTGTAGAATATCAGCATATGTAAAAGTATATGCATACCATTGTTAGCAGCTTCAGGTTCCCATGGCTTGTGATATTATTAGCCAACAAGTAATAACCTGAGCCTGATAAGTAATGTGATAATATACAAGTTGAATCTCCTATATAGGAACGATGAAGCTGGCATCAATTAAAAGAAGACCGAGCCCAGCTGTGAACATGCTGGAAAAGTTCTGTAATCTTGTTCCTCTTATGACTGAATACAAGGTAACCATGGTAACCGTGAACTCTTCCTCGTCCACCTTGCAGCAAGCAGTATCTTCTGCAAACCAATCTTAACCCCCTCTAATGTACACATAAAAGCCTTGATCCATACCTGAATCTGTCCCTAAAGACTTTTTACAAAAGAAAAGAGGAATATTTTAAGCAATGCAACCCAATTGGAACTTGCAAGAAGAACCATGTGACTGAAGGCAAACGGAGATGCTGTGAACATATTCTTCCAATCACAGCTTGCTTTCCATTTGAAAGAAAGCAGAGAAGTGCCAGGTTACTCGTAAGAACAAGATTTGTTCGACACTACGGGCATCAACTGCTGACAAGCTCCACTGAAAGCCTTACAAGTCGCAATAACCCCTCAATATCATGGAAGCTGAAATCAAGGACTTTTTTAACTGATGACAATGCTTCAGCTTTGTCTTGCCCATCAAGATTAGCACTTGCAGCCACAAAAGCATTAAGTGATTTTTTTGATGCTTCCATGGCAGAATTTACATTCTCTGCCTGTCAAGTTGAGGATGTCATTGGCAATCACAATCAAACATTAAGGATTTAAGAAACATGGAGATTGCAGCTCACCTTAGAATAAAGCAAAGTGCTCGCTATCAGTAATCTTTTAACTTAAAACATTAGTTTGCCAAAAACAAAGGACCACCTACTTTCTTATAAGTCTACCTTTCCACATGTTTATAAGATCCTATAATTCTTATTGTAGTCATAAATATAACTAACACTTACATAACTAAGAAGTCGCACAAAATTCGGACGATTGCGTGCAGCAATTATGTGGTTTCCAGCAACTAGTGGAGAATTAAGTCCCTTGACAGACGCCACCTTGTCAATCATATTTGAATTATTCAGGTTATCGACATCAGAAGCAGATGATGATGGAGATTCACCTAAAAAAGGTGTAGAAGTGTGAAATTATATAGCAATAAAGTGAGAACCACTTTAATGGGTGATGACAAATAATTTAAACAAAAATGACGAAGATAAATACTTCTGCAATACTACCATCTAATGAAACTTTTTTTTTTTTTTGAATGTTATGCTTCATAACCACTCAAGGCAAACCAAGAGAAAAGTGTAACAATGTTTGCAATACGCAAATTTCACAAAATTTAGTAGATATTGCAAATGACTTTTTAGATGTAACAAACAACAAATATATACAAATAGATAGCATCTTAAGACCTTGTATGCCAAGCTATGGCTGCATGGTATGACATTGAGCTGCTCCCATTTGTTAACCACGAATAAAACTAATGCTAGTTATAGTTCAATTCTACATCTCGACCAAGCTACACTTAGTTTAGCAATGGTAACAAGATGCAGGATTCTCGGCAAGCTATCTTGCAGCTAGCTCACCAAAAACAGCCAACAATAAATTAAAAAAAATGTGCATCGGGAACTTATATAGGCTTGCTGATTCATGGATAAGGCAACAAGACAAATTAGAAGGAACTAGGATGAATAAACGTAGAAGATATTTTGACATATCATGTGAAATGGAAACCACAATTAAATGGAGCTAACGACTTGCTTCAGAATTCATAATCAATCTGATAACAAATACTGTTCCCCTGCTCCTAAAATCACCCAGGCTAACCATAACAATTTAGTGGACACAACACAAATTGGGTGATCAAACATGTCAATCTTGCTGGTTATCATCCATCTACCCATATATTCCAAAGGACTTAAGGATCTTCAATAGAAACCATTTAACCCGAGGATACTTACCATTCATTGGCAAGTTTCCACAATTAGTCAATTTTGACAATGTCATGGAGCTAACTGTTAAGAGTCCTCTACACTATAAAGCCATGTAGTTGGTGAGAGGATAGACTTACCATGTTTGTCATTGGTTTTTCCAATGTGAGATTATTTGCCTCAACACTCCTACACACGTGCGGTGCAGTTGGCCTTTCACTCTTGCATTGGACCATTCGGTGGGAGGGTCTACGCCTACATATGTTTTATAGATAGAATGCACAAACTTGAACTCTAATATCATATTAAAGTCCTTTACATCATAAAACCACAAGGCTGGTGAGAGAGTAAATTTACGATGTTATAGGTTAAAGATTTGTCGTAGGTTTTTTTAATATGGGACTATTCACTTCAACACTAACGACAACCAATTTCTATAAGAGCATAACAATATATAGATATCTAGACTCCAAAGCAAAAAAAAAAAGAATTCATTCAAGGAAATGTACAACAAGCAAAAAGAACATCAAACTTCAGTCCTTAATCATATTACCATGTAACTGTGGAGCAATCTGCAACTCATGGCAGTCTATATTTGCAGAGGAATGCTTGAAATAGACGACCTTCATGTATGCCACTTCCATGCATTTGTATGCAAGAGCAGAAGCTGCTATTTGTTTGTGTTTCTCATACTCATGGGCACAGAATCTGTACATATAAGCTTGCTGCCATCACATTTCCATGATTGTAATCTCATAACCTCAAAAGAGTTCTAAATTGACGATCATAAACATTTTTCCCATAAGAAAACAAAGTGGGGGCTAGGTCAAGCCTTTGAAAACTTCAATCCCAGTGTTTAACATCATTATATGTGGCAAGAGAAATGGAAATATTACGTGACCATCACATAGTGTAACCATAATAGACAGAAAGGCATCACATAACTGAATTAAAAAATGAAGGATGCATTACTACAAATTTATTCCCAATTTCAATTGAATCATCAAAAGAGGAATAGAAATAAATTCCTGGATCATAAAGCCAACCAAAAAATCCAATTTCAAAGAAACATGTATGATAGGTACAGCTGCATATACGACTTTTACATTGAGTGAATGAAAAAGGAGAATTTTCAAAAGAAAAATCCAAGGTAGCAAAACTTGCACATACTAAATTAAGTATTCACTCCATGAGTATATGCAATGATATAGACTAAAGTGAGTGGGCATGCTTCTAGAAAACAAATGGCATGTAATGAAATTCTTTTAACAAATGTAGTAATAGAAAGGTTTGGGCCTTTGGAAATGAGGAGAATTACACACAGCAAACTAGATTGACACTAGGATGGACACAAGGCATTCGAGAAAAAGCAGACGAAATATGGAAATTGATACTTCTGTGGATGGGTCTAAATAAAATATATGTGGTTTTGCATCTTCTGTTATAACAAAATGTCAAATGAACCTGACATTTTATAAATCCTTATAGGTTGGCACCCATGATATGTGAAATTCTGACTCTACTTACTCGCAGAGTTTTGCAGTTTCTGAATACATTTGAATTGAAGAAATCATGTCACCATGCTTGCCACTTTCAGAACAGTTCTCCAAAAGTAAGGCCACATGAAGAAATTTCAAAGCTGCCTGAAAGTATAAGCCAGTACTTTCCTGGTCTAATCCTTCACTCTGAAAACATGACAAGATACATAAGTTTCAAAATGGGAGAAATTACTCTAAAAAGGAATAAGAGTGTGATATCTGGGTAAAAAGAAATATGTGAACCTTCAAATGGTTAGCAGTGTGTTTTAAACCTCTAGCTTCTTTTAAAATAGCAGAAGGTCCACTTTCTTTTCTAACAGAGACTACAACATCAAGCTTATTAGAGGTGAGATTTCTCAGATTATTATGGTTAGCCCCATTCTGGCTTTCAATCTTGGGGATGTGTCTGTGACCATTGTCCACACCACCATTTTCTGCTTTCCCTAGAACCATACCGGATCTGCCTTCTTTGTCTAGGAATCGCACTGAGTGAGAGGTCTGATTCTTTGCATCCTGTTTCTCACCAGGATGTGAGGCTGACTCTAGATGTCCTCTTCCAGGGCCCATCTCTAATCTCTCCATGTGATCTGTAAGTAGGTTATCTGAGGATCTTTGCTCTTCCCGAGTTAATGACATGTTCCCTTGTACATGGATCTTGGCCATATTTCCAGAAAAGGCTGGTGGTTCTGTAACTCTTGAATTGGCATGTTTATTGACTGGTAGGGAAGAACCTTGGGCCTCCATATTTTCTTGAAGTCTGGAATGAGAATGACCATCCCTTTTCCCTTCACTTGAGCGACTTCCACGTATTTTTACAGAATAACTTTTTTGTTCCTTCTTCTCCAGACTATTATCCTTGAAATCTTCATGGGACTTATGACGACCATTAGAATCCATAGCAGTAGAATACCTCACATGATCCTCATTGCTTTTAGTATGTAAATCCTCTAGATCATTAAACAGTTCAGATGTTTTCATTTTACCTTTATCAATTTTAGAGTTCTTGTGTCTCTCAACTCTCTCCCTGGACCAAGAAGATGAACTCTTACCGGATTTCTTTGAAGGATTAGAATCAGTGATATGGTCATGACCCCTTCCCTGGTCTCCAGACTTGTATTTACGTTGTGGTTTAGGAGTAACTGCAACACCATCTCCTCTATTGATCTCCACATATTCTGAAGGTGAAGGTTCAAAATCTGTGCATCCAAATATTTTTGTAAACAACTGATCTTTGGCTTTGCTAGTATCCATCTCTCTGGCTTGTAAATCACAGGCACCCTTCATTGGATCCAGAACACTAGACTCTGCAGCCCTATTGCTTTCTAGTGATGCATTACGAATGGCAGAGACAAACTTACCCTTCACTTTTGCTTGAAAAGGATTACACACACCATCAGCTTCACCTTCAGAAGATCTTCTAGGACTCCCCATGACAGAATAACCTAGTTGTATTGAGTCATCTTTTCCCATTAGGTTTCTCCTTGTAGGAGGTATATCAGAATTGGAGATTCTCAATGGAGATGATGACACAGATTCAACTGGAGAATCTCTTGCTTCCTGGAAATTTACTTTACTTTTGCGAGAGCCAGAGACCTTTGAAGAACTGGAAGTAGCAGCTGTAGATGGCTGGGCACAGATTGCATCCTTTTTCAATGAAGAATCTAGACCATCTGCATTCCTTTGGATCAATTGATGATCCTTGTCAGCATATGCCATGCTCACATTGATTCTATCCAGAAACTGATCCTGACCACCACAAGGCAATTGGACTCCTGTCAAATGACTGTCTTTTCCAGATCGAGAATTGTTCTTATTTGTACTTGGCTTCCGTCCATCTGACCTTGAAATTTTCACCTTCTTATCTTTCCTCATGTCTACTTCACTTGTCTGAGGATGAACACCACTCTCCTGGCAGTCCTCCACCCTCCTCTTCTTTGCAATGTCAGATTTTTCAGAATCAAGACTTGATCGTTCTTTTGCTGTGCCATTTGCTATGGCATGTACTGGTGCTTTCATGTTTTTCCGCATTGTTGACAACTTTTCTTTCTGGTCAAACTTGGAGCTGTTGGAACTAATAAATTCTTTATTCTGTGAACTCTTTCCTGAAGCCTTAGATGGAAGAACATTAACACTGATTGGTACGGTCTTTCCACCTAAGCTATGGTTAGAATTGCAATCATCATCACCATGATATGACTCCAGCAACTTAATTCTCTTCAAATCTGTCTCATTATCTTGATAAATTTCCCTCCTCTTGGATTTTGAATGTTTACCTCTTTGCTCAGAATCACCTGACAAGGTTGCAAGAAAATGTTACATTCTCAGAACAATTACAAAGTGACAACTAATTAGGACATTTAGAATGCTTGAATTCAGATTAAACCACATGTTGTAATGAATATACAAACCTCCATCGGAATATCTCTCAGACATTTTGTTCTTATCTTTATGTTTGCTCTTCTGGTTATCTGCAGTGAAATCTGTCAGCTTATTCTTCAATACAAGAAGAGCTTGTTCAGCATATTTGATTGCAAAAAAGTATTGATTCACATCACCTGTATTTCTACTTTGTATATGGACCAATTGGTTTTCTCTTGAAGGATGTGAAAACTGAATCGAACTAGACTGACAAGTGGTAATTGTTGCATCCTTTTCAGAAAACTTTTTCTTTGGAGCAACAGGGAGTGCACGCTGTCCAAAATCATGATTTTGGGGAAGAAGTTGTGAGCCTGTGGCAATTGCACTGGAGCTTGTTATACCATTTGCTCCATCCACACATTCAGTAACAGGAGGGTTATAAAGTTCTTGTAAAGATTTTGTAGTCTCTTCCTCAGTAACACTGCATTTGTTCTTTCCAGGCCTGAGTAAAAGTATCAGACAATACATGATGTTAGTAAATGGACTCTAGAGCTGTAAGTGAGTAGGTTGACAATAGTATAAATCCACAATTAAAAAAATCCACTTCCAACTTAGAGTGACAAAATGAATGTGGATGAACCCATAGAACACACATGGACACATGGATAGTCTTCATGAGAAAGTGCAACAGAATATCAAAGAACACTACTTACAGCCAATTCAGCATACTACATCGCCATATTTTTGGAAGCTGAGAAGTGTCAGCTTCGTATGGTAAGAGACGCCACTTTCCGCATTCATCACAGGCAACCCAGTGTTCCTTTATAAAATGAGGACCTGTTGGTGGAGGAACAGTAGAAGTTGGCACATTAGACAATTGTAGGCTGGCACTTGAGACTTTATTGAAAGGCTCAGAAATTGGAACATTTTCAATCTTTTTGGTTACTCTCTTCTCCTTCATTTTTTCATTTGAAAATGTCTCTTCCTTCTTGTATTCAAGCTTAAGGTCTGTTGGCTTATCTCTAGGAAGAAATTCAGAGCTATCAATCCTATCATCTGCTTGTTCAACTTTTGCAAACCCAACATGATTACTGTCATGTTCTCTGCTGATTATCTTATCAGAGACCTTGTGAGATTTCAAACCTTTAAACTTGCTTTCAGATGAATCATTTTTTAAATGCAAGTTTTTCTTCTTATCCTTTTTCATCACAGGACCAACACCACTTGTGTATTCCTTGAGGAGCTTGTTGGAAGGCACATCATTAGCTTCACTTCCATCGGAATTTCTTCTACCTGAAGATGATCTTACCTTACGCTGTGGTAATTTAACTTCACCTTCTTCAGAACAAAGTGCTCCTTGGGGTGTTTTCAATTTGATGGGCTCAGCAGGCCCAACAACTTGATCCTTCCTCATCTTATTTCCTTCATAATCATCTTTGATAGCATTCCTACTTTTATCAACATTAGGTTTGCATGCTTTTGAAAGTCCATTTGTAGTGTCATCCTTCAAGATGTCAATCTTTTTGACTTCTGATGGCTTGTCTGTCAACGCAGTTTTCAGATTCAGTCTTGTTTTTATATGTGAACGCTCATTTCCACTAGGATAGAACCTATTAGCATCTATATTGGCAACAGAGTCTTGCTCCTCCTTCATGACATCAGCAGCTTTAATTGATTTTCTGGCAAGTTGACAACTTACATCTTCATCAAGCTTTGTAAGTGGAATATCTAGAGCACCGCTGACTATCTCCCTGCCCACTGTGGTTTCATTGCTGATTTCTCTCTTTAGTATTACACTGGTATCGTTCCCTCCATCTTTGATATTTGACTTCTGCACTTCAAAGGGCTTAGGATTCTTTTGAGTGGACTTTGTGATTTTATCAAAAGAGCTTCTCACATTCATTGTGGTTGGGCCACAACTAAGAATGCGATCACCTGTCTTACACTCCTTAAGCTGTGGTAGATTCTTTTCCTCCAAGCACAATAGACTCTCAGAAATAGGTGAAAACATGTAAGAATCCCTTGGTGCAAACTTAAGGAAGGCATAGAACTGTTTCATCACATGAACACAAAAGTCACAGCATGCCACAAATAAAGATAATTTATTAGTGAAGAACAAGATAAAGCAAGTGATCTTGCCTCATATATTGCTGTAGGAGAGTCAACAAATGCATCTTGAGATTTTGGTGAGGAACCTTGACTATCATCAAAGCTTTCCTCCAGTGATGGTGATGGAGATATATCAAGGCCCAAACCACTGTAAATATCAGCATTGTTCCTGGATAATACTTTCTCTGGACCCACCCTGACACGAACTTTTAGAGTCTTCTGATAATTACAATTATCTTGTCCACTAACCAAATTTTGTTGAGGGCTAGTCTCCAGTGCTTTTGGTCCACTTCCATTTACATTTTTCTTGCTTGATTTATCCAGTAAAATTGCTGTGGAAGGACAGCTGTTTCTTGAAGAAGTTGGTGCATTTGCTGGTGCTTCAATTTCTTCAACATGTGTCCCCTGTAGAGATGCAGGGCTGGATATTCAAACAGTACGAATGACCCAAGATAGAAAGCCCATACTTCGTCATATAAAACACAATGCCAAATATAAGGTAATACCTCCGACTGAGCATCATATGGTGATCTTGAAGTTTTATAATTTAATGTCTTCTGTGGACTCCTAGGTTGAGATAAGATTGAAGGGGATTGCTGATGAGCAGGTAAGAAAGAACCATAACCACCAAACTTAGCTCCTGCCAAAAGATTGCAGTGGTTAAGGTTCGGCTATTCAATTTATGACAACTTACACGATAATAAACAAAAAAAATGCTTACCTAAGTTTTCAGCACAAACTCCTCCTTCAAAATCTTTCTGAAAATGTCCCAGCACGCTCTGAATTTTTTCGTCCTAAAAAATTAAACAAAAATAAGGTATCCCATTATCAACTAGTAACACTACTTGTAAGATGTTTTATTCACCGGACAACATTAAAATCCAAACCATCACTTTTTGCATTGTCCGAAATATGCTACTAGTTGATCACCGTATACTACTAATGATGTCAGACGTAGATGGTTTGCATGTAGACAAATAAGAAGCTCAGAAAAACTCCTTTTCGTATGCTGAGAATCTAGATGGGACGGAGAGCTCCATAGTGCGTGCACAGGCGAAGTGAACCCACCAGACGTAAAAAAACATTGTTGGAAAGAAGCAAATCCGTAAGACGAAGTATCACCCAGTTGCCGAACAAATTTTGGCTCTACGAACATTTAACACCAAAAGAAACGACTGAAACAAAGGAAGTGCCCAGTCTAATCTGATCGATTAGGAAATACCACCAGAGACGAATAGACAATACCAACGCGAGACGATAAAAGTACGGCAATTTCTTACTCAATAATTCCCATCCGCCCAGGCTCAAAATTAGCAACTCAAAGCCCAAAGCCGCCATAAAAGCCAACCTTTCGTCGAGAAAACAAGTAAGACACCAATGCCGATCGAGTAGAGGACTTACAATATACGACAGTGCGACATCAGGGTCGACTGTCGGGTCCTCGTGTTCCTCGCCAGGAAAGGCCTCGCCTTCTTCCAGCTCGTTCTCCTCCATCTCCCGCCCTCGCCCAACCCCCACCACCCCCAATCCTATCCCCTTGCTCCCCTCATCCCTCCTCCCAACAGATAGCATCCAATCCCCACCTCTCCCCCGAATTCCAATCCCTCTCAAGATCACAAGCAGCTTCCTCACCTCCCTTCCTCCCAATCCCCCACCATCTCCTTCGAAAACCCTAACCAGACACAACGATCGGTGCGTCTCCCACCAACACCACCTGCCACCACCAATCCCGATCGCCGTCCAAGTCCCCGATCTACCACCTCCGATCCCCCAATCCTATTCAATCCCAACTCCCCCCCCCCCCTAATCGGAAGCTCCGATCCTTCTCCCCTTCCCTCCCTAGTCCCTCCCCACTTCGTCTTCCTCCTCCTTCGATCGAGAAAGGGGAACCAAAAATACCGCAAAGGCTTTATTTTGCTTGATTTTTCTTCTCCCTTTTTTTTTTTTTTTTTTTAAAGCCCAGACGAGTCACAGAACCGAGAGGATGGATGGAAAGAGAGAGAGAACGCAGGGAGAGAGAAGCGTCGAGAGATCGACGTCCGTCCCCCAACTCCTTTTACTTAAAAAAAAAAAATGGGCTGGTGGACTTAGCCGCAATTTCCACTAGGGGTTGGGACTCCGGCGTAAGTGACGTGTCAAGTTGGCGCGGCCCAGCAAGGCAGCCGTCCACCGGGCGGCGCGACCCTCGTCCTGGCGTCGTTGATCGTTGGATTGGTAGCGAGGGCAAACGCGAGGCCCCCTCTGGCCGTTGGATCAGGAGGGACGACCGTGAACTGGCGGAGTGTGGTCCTAATCCATTGTTTTGTTTTGTTAAAATGGGCTTAAACTGATACTTTTTGTGATAAGTACCTGTTCAAACGGTCATTGCAGTTAAACCCCTGGGTTTTATTATTATTGTTAACCACTACATCATACAATTCAGGCGACGACTTTAATTTGAAATCAAGGTCGTGTTTGTTATTTGTATTGTACTACATCAATCGCAAATTTTACTACAGTATAGATGGTAAACTTAAGTATGTTGTATGGTGAAAATTACAATATGCTTATATATTTCATTGTTCTAACGAAGATCGAGTGTGAAGACGTGACATAGAAGATTAAGTAATGTTGCGGCAAAAGACGATCTAGTGGTAGCTATATCATTGTGAATTTTCATTTCTTATTATATACCGTGTTAATAATAATTATAAAATTACTAATGAATACATATAAATTATTTACCGCCACAAATTGTTTATTATATAGACCAAAAACATATTAATTTATATTCTTCAATCAAGTATAGAGTTTTTTTTTTTTTTTTTTTTTTTTCAAATAACACTCCTTTATTTCTTTTTTTTCTTTTTTAAAAAAAATTAGTCATTTAATTCGTAACTACAATATCAGTCCAAAAGGGTTTGCTCTTCAAAATATCCAATGTCAAAAACATGCTCGAAATTGACTTTGCATACGAAACGTCGCAAAATGGACGAAGTTACGTAATTTACGGCGACGAGGTCGTCTGGGGTCGGCGAGGGGTCTGGGTCGTAAATCCGGATAAGCACGAGGAGAGAAGGGTGAAGAAATATTTGACAACCCAATCATGCGATGCGAGGAAGAGCGACGGTGATAAGGAGCAAAACGAAAAGCATGTAGATGATCTCCAACCCCGAGGGAACCAACCGTAAAGTCCAAAATACCCCTGCCAAGGATAAGGAGAGGAGGCCCGAGGCCGGACAGCGGAGATGGAGTCTGCGATGGGAACCACGTTTCGGCGGGGACGAGGAAATAAAAATGGAGTTTTCTTTCAAGCAGGAATATGGTCGATGAGCAAGAATTTGTTACCGGCGGGAAAGCCACCGTAACCAACACATATGACAACCCACCGTAATCTTCGATATTAAGGCTTAATTAGGCAAGGTTATCCATGATTGTCGGACCTATCGATGATCGTACTGGAAGGTTGTAATAAAGCAACATGCCACTATTTAATAAATAAAGGTCTTACCTAGGCGGAGTGGACTGCATCCTTCTTGGGAGAATCTACTCGACCGATTCATTTTTTTTGTATTCTCCCACTTTTCTGGGGGGGGGGGGGGGGGGGGGGCATCGAAGAAGCTCCGTCGTCGGACCATCCAATTATTGATGACAAACAACTCTAGTATCAGAGCCTCTCGATCCAGAAAACTCAATGAAACCAGGGGAGATGGATGCATTGCATTCAAGAAGTTTGATGCTGGAGAACGGTCTACCAGCAATATTTGGGAGGTGAGATCTCGAAGCTTAACTAGCAATTGCACGAAGGTGTTACCCCAACACAAGGCTCACTACCAGTCATAACGAACCGGAGAAGGTGACGCCTCCTTTCCAAGAATTTTCTGCAGTCAATAAACTTCCAATCTTTGATGGAGGTCAACACCCAACGACGTGGGTGTATAAGGTGGAACAATACTTTTCGCTTCCATGATATGGCACTGGAACAAAAAGGTGATAGCGGCGGCTTACCATTTGATGATGCCACTGCCTGCCCTCGAAGTCGAATGCTTCTGGTTTGCATCCAAACAACAGGACATGTCATGGGAGCAGGTGGCAAAGGCTGTGCTGTAGTTCGTTTTGGACCACTCTAACCAAGTTGAAGCAAGATGGCGACCTTGACGAATATCATCGAGCGACCCAACAACCAGGTGCACAAGCTAGACGAAGATAAGAAGCTCAATCTTTACCTTCATGGGACCTTGCAGTACGAACATTTGTTCACTCCGTCCCTTGTCGTCTTCTAATATCTTAAAGTGAAGGAACAACGTTGCCTCAACTACACTCCGATCGAAAGGAGAGGGTTGCTTCCCACACGCATCATCATCAGGTTTGTGTTCGATGGTTCAGCCATCCGAATGATTGTGCACGTGCAAACTACAATGTTTGTTTGTGTTTTTTTTTTTCCCCATGCAGAGAACTTTTATGTTGTTTTAAAATATAACCTATTTTTTCTTCTTTTTCGGTGCTTCCACGAATTCCATGACTTTTTTAGATGTTCTGTCATTTTTATGTTGTTTTTACCACAAAAATAGACTTAATCCCACGTATGCTGTTAATTTTCTCTCCGGTAAAATGGAGTTCCCTTTCAATTAGAAAAATGGTCAATGAGCAGGATTTTCTCCAGAAAGAGTAGTTAAAGTGAAAGTCAAATGATCTTGCTACCCTGTGAGACACTCAAAAGTTGCATTCCCACGCTTTCTAAGACTGGTTGATTTTGATACCTAGCAAGGCAAGTCGTACGTTTAGCCAAAAGATGAAAGAAAGAATGTATCCTCCAAGTAAGTAACGCCGCTAGGCCAGACCTGAGCCGTCAAGAAACGAATGTTGCCCCGCAGGGAGGTACATGTGGTACCGAAGGTTCAAAATGGCAGCATTATCTCCACCAGGGTTATTTCACAGAGAAGGTCACATCTCCACTACGAGGAATGAGATTAAATGACCTTCGCGTGTAAAGCACAACAAAGGTTCCTTTATGATTCTCTTCTTTGAGATTACGATCTCTGCCTTTGCGAAATCTGATTCTCAATCCTCCACGTGCAAACTGCAAAATCAGTATGCAAACCAGATGGTTTCTGTTTGGGCTTAATTCCGTTTCAATACCACAGTTTTAAAATGTGTTTTCATATGATAAATCCAGGTAAAGGTGCAAATCAACCAAGCTTAAGCCTAATGACCAAATTCAACCAAAGACCTAGTCCCAATTTTTTTTTCAACATAAAGAGGGCATTTGCCTTGCTAGTTGCTACATACAAGCCTGTGCAGAGATCTCTTTTATATTCTGTTTGTTCTCAAAGGTCATCTTTATCTATATACATTCAAAAAGACAATCGTCTATACAAGATATTTATCTTTGAGATTCAACAAAAAAGGCATATAATTATGCTACCAGATTGCATGCTACTACAGAGATTCGGTAAATTGGGGTGCCTCAAAATCAAGTTCTTGTTTCATGACGCAACTCATGAACCACTCAATACCATATGCCCGCACTCCTTCTTTAGCAGCCACCAAGGCCTCTTCCATGTCTTTTTCGCATGCTAAAAATATAGTCTTTGATGTTTGCTGCATGGTGCACAGCCTGCGGATGACCTGCAAGGATATCTTAGGCAAATAATCCATCCATTGAATTTGGGTCCTTACTACAACACACCCCATGGAAGCTCAAATCAGGAATGTGATTAACAAAAACAGCATCGATTTCCTTGCAAACTTGTATAGGGATCGAAATAATAAAACACAAGGCTTGCCTACTTGTGTGCAATTAAAAAATAATTTTTAAAGAATTAAAAAGGGAAAAACACAATACATGATGATGCTCCTACCAATGTGGAGTCTAGGAAAAATCCATTTGTATGCAGTCAACATAGAAGGCTAAACTTACCTTTCCACCAGCAGTTTCCACGATGGCTGATAGAGTTCCAACACCGGCCTCAATGTGCTTTGCTATACAAATCTGGTAACCTTTTAGTAATGCACAAGGGTTTGCTCTTGCTTTAGCAACAGCTTCCTTCAACTCTGACTTGTATTTTAATGTGTAGCCAGGATCATCCAAGATAAATTTTGTTTCATCTGTTACAAAGTAAAAGCAATAATCACAACCTCTCAAATACAACTAAGATGAATATGTAGCATATGAACTCACCCAAAAATTTTCCTACTCTGAAGCTTTCTTTTAACCAACAGGAAGAAAGTATCCAGGCTCTGCATATTACATAAAATTTCAATAAATTCCCAAAATTAAATAAAATAATCCTATTAGAAATATTATCACAATAATCCAAATACATAAATTCACAATATCTAAATAAATAAAAGATTTACCATAATGATAATATATTGCACTTAGTAAAAGAATATTCCATATGAATAAATCCTTTCAACATGAGAGTGCTTATATATCATTCATTTGCCATAAGTTACAAGAAATTGCTACTCTAGATTATGTACTTGCAATCCCTATTAATAACTAATGTTAGAATGTAACTTGTGAATTTTCTAAGAAGAATCCATGTGGATATTATATTACATAAAATTGTACCATATTGTATTATATTATATCACATTGTGAAAGAAAAAGGGGAGAAAATGAGGATTATTCTATTACTAATAAAGTGATCACACATATATAAGGCTTGGATTAAATGGATATTCAATTAACTTATTATGATACATGCGTGGCATATTAATATATAAAAAACATGAATACACAAAACAATAGATTCCACTTTCCATCAATTGGAACATATCTCTGTCATGTTTTAACTTGATACTCAAATACCCTACTGAGTCTATGGTAAAAATACCTATTAACTACTTTGAAAGTGTAAGATGTAGAAATAATGTCATATTATCATATCTCAAACATAATAATAATATCCCAACAAGCTTTCCCAAAGTAAGGTTGTGACTTAAAGATGATATCACTTGACATAAAGTACCATCTAGTAAGTGCGGTGAAAACAATCAAATCCTTTTTAGGCCCAAAAGCGTCCCACTAAAACACACTTCTTTTTGAAGAACTCACAAAAATACACTTAATATACCAAAGAGATAAATTAAGGGCCTGATCCTACACAAATAACACAACCAAATACCTTTAACGGAAAACATTAGGAGTGAAACCAAGCAGAGGGAATGCAAGTGCTCTGGGAGGCTGCAACCAGTGTTCAAGAGGCTAGACGAAATGGTTGGGACTGAAGAAGGTAGATGTGGTTGTTGGCTTGTACATTACATTACATTACATTATATTATATTATATTATATTATATTATATTATATTATATTATATTATATTATATTATATTATATTATATTATAGACCATATCCTATCATTATTATATTATTGGCCTAAGGAAAATGGAATTCTAGGTTTTGTCATTGCAGTAATTGTACATATTCAAAATATGAACATGCTAGTTCACAAATATAAGCATAATATAATGCATTATCGTACTAACCCAGAGCAAAGACCAATACAGAAGTTCAAAGTTCTTCTAGCCATCCCAGTAATAATGTGTGTGCTGGTTCCTCCACTAGACGCAACAGATCCACCAAGTTCCTCAACAATCTACAAAAAATGTAAAACATTACTGTCAGTTGAACCATTTAATTATAGTTAAGAGGACAACAAATAAGAAGGAAATTATATGAAAATGGAAGAGAAACAACTAAATCAGAGAGGTCACCAGAGTGCCAAAAGTGGATGTCAAGGCTGCCAAACAGGAGATATAGGGGAGAGAAGGGTCTTTTACTTCTTCTTTTTATAGCATTTAAAAACTCTGTCAACTCTTTATATAGATTGCTTCATAGATGGATCTTTGTTGGATTCTTAATCGAATCCACCCAATCAAAGCCCAAGCTCATTGTCACTCAGGTCTCAAGCAGTCTTGAAAAACTACCCAGGTGCCTAGGCAAGCACCTCAACATCTACAGTTTTAATAATTGTGGATTTATCTATTAGATATGGTTGGCCCACGATTTTTCTTGTCTTCAAAACTGTACATCAATGCTAATGGAAGCATGGGTATACTTTTCCGAGTTTGACGTCCAGATTTTGGTTAAATCTCAAAGTACACTGCAATAGATTGGTGAATGATGTGGCAAAACTAACCATAGCACTGACTAAAAAACTACAGTTGTGCTCATTACATGATTTTTTTACCAATATTCTGAACAAATATACAGAAATCCACCATCCAATGGGGCACTCCTATTTGTGCTACAAGTCAGGCAGTTGAGACTGTTTAGTCCAGCCCAGTTGAACCACAAAATAAGACCAAAGCCCTGAACCAATGTGTATCAGAATTCAGCTAATTACACTTGAGATTAGGTGAAAGAAGGGGCAAACTAACTGCAATGGAACATTTTTGCTTTAACCAAACAAAAATTTCAGTTAAAAATATGTCTTCCCAAAATTTCACCAAGTCATCAATGGTTCTTATTAACATGATGCAACTTGAGTTGTAGTTAATTGTATTTCAGGATATTCAACAGAATTCAGTTTTGCAAGGCATGCTACCGCCAGAGACTAGAAAGGTGGAAGGCAGAAAAGCATGGATGGTAACATAACACACTTTCTAGCACAATGTTATCACATAAATAAATCTATATCAGAGTGAAAACTTCATACTTAAAGAAAACAATAATAGGGGCATTACCTTTGTTAAACTTGCTTTTTTTTCAGAATCTGCAATATTCATGAACATAATTATTGGATGGTTTCTTCCCAAAAAAGGCTTCTCAATAAATTGACACTCATCTGTGACATGGTCTGCTTTTATTTTATCGTCTTGGCAAAACTGAGAAACTTCTAGGGGCATTTTCAGTAAAGGCTTGTCCTTGTTGCTTCTATGGCAGTCATCAGCTGCAACTTCATTTGCAGCATGACTACAATTGCCATCCAATTGAGAATCCAGATTGCAATCAACATGACAACTAGCCTTAATTTTTTTTGATTTTAAGGAAGACAACGATATTCCCCAATACTGCCTTTTTGCATTTGGTCTGGGAGAAGTGCAGCCAAGATCCACTTCTTCATTGCTTTTTTCAACCTCTGGGAAATCAATAGAGACTTTATCAGATCCTAAACCGTTCAAAGAAGCCAAGCCACTTGAGATTTGCATTCTTGAAGTGTCAGAAAGAAAGCCTGCAAAGGGGCATTATAAGATGGCTCAAATTACCCACTTTACAACATACTTATGCAAACATTGTTCAACCAGGAAATAAATCTATGAAAATATTCAAGATTTAAACCTTGATTTAAAAACCTGCATTTCTATATTGAAAACTGTGCATAGTTTAGTTTCTCGATAAAAAAGAGCAACACACATACTAGGATAAATGTGCCTATTAATAACTACTTCAAAATAAGATAGACCTTACAAATTAGAACCTTGTATGCAATTCAGAATTTCAGAACATTGACAAAGTATCTTTCATTGTATACAATTTAAAATCTTGAACAGTCTTTCACAATACATGAGAAACAAAGGAAAATAATGATAACCAAGTTTTTATGTACCATCTGGATTTCCAACCTCCGAGCACCCAACTCTTTCAGACAACTGGTGGATGCTTTTCTCTGTTTGCTGGGGAACAGTGTTGAAAAGGTGGACAAATTTATCTGTGGAGTTACTCTGTAAGGTTGTTCTGGCAGGGAGAGGGAGTTTGTCGTGTGACATAGAAGTTGTGCACAAATTTAATTTTTGAGGGATAACTGGAAACGAGTGTCTTCCAATATGAGCAACCATTAGGGTAGAGCCACCAGGAAAGCATAATGCTCGCCGAATCTCAGCTTTAATTGGTAGTTTCCGAACTCTTCCTTTATTGTCAACATCTCCTATTGACATAAAACCCTGCATTTTATGAGAAAAAAAGCAATGCATAAGCACCAAGCAAGCCAACTTAACAATCAGAAAACACTAAAGGATGGATAATTTTTGGCTACTCAACAAAATATACAACTGGCTAGCTTCAGCATATTCAATAGAATAATAGATTAGCTTCAGAAAAAAAATATTCCCAAAAATCTGTGGGAGCCCTGGTTGGTATTATTATGAACTACATGCATCATTAACCTACGGGAAGAAATGTACTAGAAAGAATATTTTTAATTTCCCATCTTTCATAGTATACCTCTCTATGAAAGATGGTAGATATATTCTCACAGAAGCTGCTTTCAAAGTCCCAATGAACAGCTAATTCACATTTTCATCTCATCAAGATGACCATGGCAACCATCATCACATGAGGCCGCTTAACTTTCTGAAAAAAGCTTCCACTATTTCATCCTGCCAATAGTGAAGTCAGTCTATCATTATCTTTTGATCATCTTAGTTAGAAACACCACTTTACCACAAGAACTTTTTAAGTCAATATAAATCTAAGTGTCAGTCCCCGTGTGTGAGAACCCCCATTCTAAGCATTCACTGAAAATTGGAATAAACAAGCATCACCAGAATGATGCATCACTAAATGTGAATGCCACATTTAGTTAAAGATCATATTAATTAAACTAAAGGCTTAAAATATGACATGTACATATATAGCCACTACTAAAATCAGTTAAAGAGAAATTAACTTATAACAGCTTTGTATCAACTCTGATGAAATTTGCAGAGTACTCTCCAAAGGATGTCATTCATCCCTTACGAATAATTTGTTGGTCTTACAATGTTTGTGTAAAAAAACTCTGGATTTCATATAAAATCAAGTTTAGTCAAAAGGAACAGTACTCTCCTGAAGAATGAGATTCATTTCTGATGAAATGTTTGTTCTTACAGTGTTTGCATAAAAAAAATTTCAGATTTCATGTAAAATCAAGTTTACTCAATTAAAACAAACAACTCCAATTGATATGATCACAAATGTAGATGCAGAATTGTCTGGTGCCTTTGCCAGATACCTGCCTTGACCAAAAACCTTCAGACTCCTTGTCTGCCCAGCAGAATATTGTCATAACACCTACATCCCGAAGTCTTCTTTTTAATTCCTCATAAAGAAGGAAGCCAATTCCCTATCAGAAACAGAATAAGCATAATAAGCAAATCATATGTTCAAGCAAAACAAGCAAAAAACTCTTTTATTTCCATCGAAGGACATATCAATGCAAGTCAAATATTATTATTGATATTGTTTATCTTTTTGAAGGCATGCAATATGAAAAATGTTCATCATCAATGACACATGCTGCCATGCATCCATTAGTTGAACTTTAAATGTAAAATACCATGAATATTTTGACAAAGGTTATAGATTTCATAACTTAAAGATCTGTGAATTTCCCCACTGATTCTTCTTTTAATTTTATCCCCTTGATTTTCCTTTAATTTTAAAGATTTACTTTTGATCCAGCTAAAAAAAGATCTGTGATTTTCATGGATAATGATTGTATTTTTCAAAAATTCCATTCTTCATTTCTTGCATTTTTAAAAAGAATGGATGGACCCCTCACTAGGGCTATGAATGTTTGTTTGCATTTGATGAATAGCTTATGATCGATTCATTAGATGTTTGGGTAAAGCTCAACTTATTCATAGACGAGTTAAACATGAATAAAAATGTAGATATTTAAACAAATTGGTCAAACCCAAGACCCCCAAGCGATGGGGGTCTATGGACTATAATATTCCCAGCCAATAAATAAGTCAATCCCAAAACATTATTAGTTCTTCAAGACAGTTATATATTTACTAGTATTATTCTTGTGCATTGTACAGATTGATATTTTGCTTAAATAATTTAAAGTTTATGATAAATATACTAATGTTTATTATTAAACATAAGAAATCATAACCTTTGTCATTGTTTTATTAACATTATTAACCTAAACAATGTGTATTTGCCTATAATAACTTGTTTATGGTACATGCTGGATGTAAAAATAGATAAAAATTACAAAAGAATATACACATTAATTTAAAGTAGTCAAGGAAAGCCCGTTTAGAATTTTACTTGCAATCAACTAAAAACTAAATTTAAACTTTTCAAGAATTTTAAAAAAAAACTCACTTTTAGAGAATAAAGTTTTTTCCCATTTGAGAACATGTAACTTTTCATATGAGAAAATGATATACTAATAAGATCTATGATTTCTCAATAGTCAAAAATTTGAAGGATAAATTTTGTTTGCAAAGTTTAGTGTACCATAGATCAATTGAAAATTTAGAATTTACATGCATGAACAAATATATAAATCATAAAAAATCTATTTTTGCTTCTTTTTTGCACAAATGGATTTGAACGTTGGATAAGTTTACAAATTAGAGTCATGCATTCATGTTTGCATGCATGTATGATGCTTATTTACATTTGAGGGCTTTTTTTATATGAGATAAGTATGATATAATAATATCTATATTTTCTCCATGGTCTAAATATGAAGGTTAAGTTTTATTTGTAAAGTTTTTTGTACTATAAATCAATTAAAAATCTAAACTTCACATAAATACACAAACATATATAAAATTCATAAAAATATTTTTTTTATTTAATATTCATTTTGTACATAAGGATTTGAAAGTTGAACAAGTTTACATATAAGTATCAATTATGAAAGAATTAATAGAAATAAATAAAGATACTAAAAGTAATTGAAGATAGTAGGAGAGGACATTATACGTAAAAGAGTAATTAAAGCATAAGAAGACAATTTGATGTTATATCCAAAACATATAAAAAATCATGTAAAGGATATGATGAGAAGGCTTCTTTTATTTGCATATAATGCTATGTTATTTAATATTTATAAAATAGAATATACATATAAATATATCATAAAAGGCTTCTTTAATGAAATAATGTCTCCAAATATTAATAAAGGTATGCTAATGTATATTATTATAGACATGACAATTATAGACATGACAAAGAATATCATAGCTACTGTAGTTAAAAACTATACACACGCTATAAATTTTATTTATGACTAATAGAAAACCCACATTCCTATAGTATATTCTCTTGTCATGTTTGACAGATAAATTGCTAATGGCTCAGTTAATTGAAGACTCCATTCAAACTCAATAAAGGCCATACTCATCAATAATAGGGTGTAATGGATGGATTCCAATCATACTCTTGGCAAAAGACGAAGTTTTTCAGTCATGATCTTTTTCAAGATAATTCTAGTGTTCTCATTGGTCATTAAATAACATAAATATAATATCAATTTTAAATCATATACAAGGAAAGCATGTAGCCAAGCACAAACACAAATATAAGCTTCTCAACAAACAGTTCGAACCCATGCATGCATGTATGTATGCAATAAAGGCTTCTACCCTTTTTTGATAGCTTGAGCAGACAGCAGCCAGTGGAATTTCAGCATATTGGGTATCAATGGGGATTATCTGATATGAAATAGCTGCTATTACCTGTAGAATGAATTGAAAATTGATAATAAATATTTGGTGAATAATACTGAATTAATGAAATAAAGAGTTGCAAAATACTACATAAACAAGAAAGCACATAAATTATCTCCACAAACTATATGAAGGGCATAAATCATCAAAGTACACTAAGTCAATCTATTGGCTTCAACTTTGGAAATTTGAGGTGCTGAGTTAACACTTACATGTCACATGGACCAAGGGCAATGCAAAGATATCATTTACCAAAATATTATACATTGAATGCCTTCTTACCCCATCATAAAGAGTCAAAAGAAATCCACTTGCTTTTTATAGCAGGGGAGCCAACCAAAAGTACTTTCCATTCTGGTTGGAGAACAAGCACTCGCAAAAAATGATCAAACAGAAATTTTTTTCTATTTCCTTTATATTTTGATAGCTCAGATCCCTCTCATTTATCAATAACATTACACATGAAATAATAAAAGTAAATTTTCAGCTGATGGACTGTATAGTCAACTACTGTAAGTAAAGTTGAACATTTCAATTTGAAGGAAAAAAAAAGATTAACCTGATCTTTTCAATTTATAAGATTTTAATGCAAGCCATTTAGCTGATTATACAAATGGAAGATCAATAAAAATTTTAGATGGAGTTTATATTGTTTACCATTGACAAAATATCCAGATGTTAATTCTGAATTTAAATTTAAATAACCAACCAGTAGGGTATGAAACCACACATGCTTCCAATGTCTTTGTTGCCCTAGTGTGCAGTTTTTCTGAGATCATAAGCACTTATTATCATGTTGCCAAAGATTCTATCAGATGACAAGTAGATAGAACTGTTGGGTTATTTTCTACTTCTGACAGCCTAGTAACATTCCTTTGAAATGGCAAGACAATAGCTAATGAGTTGTGAAAATTACATTGCATAAGCACAAGGATAGGGTTATTTGAAGTGCTTCACCTGCCCACAACTCTCCATGGAATTTGATGTCAAAACTAGTGTTTTATACTTGCTGTTGCAAGAGAAGCACATAATCAATGAAAACCGTGCAAATCTCTGGAAACATATTGTCATAAGGAACAGGCACTACTTGAATATGTTGCCCAATATGACAATACAATCAAGAAGGAAAGCTATTTACCCATTAGATACACACTTTTCAAGAAACAATGATTTCTTTCCAGTATTTGCTGCAAAAGTCATTGAAGGAAGTGCACTCACATACATTTCTAGAATTTCCTACAATACCAATATGAACATAACAACCATAAAGAATGATTAGAAGAAACTAAATTTTGTACTGAAATTATAAATAGCTACTGCATAAAATTTTCTATTGAAGAAAGTGCGGGACAGTACAGGAGACAATTTTTAAATTTGACTAATAAGAAAGTAAAAGGAATGCCAAGATGAGTGGAAAAAACTTAATTTCGTTCTGAAAATCTAAATTAGCCGCAATAAAAAATTTTCTTATGAAGAAAGTCTGGAATAATACAGAAAATATAATATTTGAAATTAATTAATGAGACAATAACAGAAATGTGAAAGGGAAAACAAAAAAGTGTTAAACAAGTTCTTTCTAAAAAAACCTTGAAAAAACATGTTAACCAAGTTTTTCCTAAATATGGACAATTATAGCAGGATGTGATTTTATTTATTTTTTCTTGTCAATAATAAAAAAGCAATGGAAGTACCTGAAGGAGGGACTTATTGCGGCTGTCAATGTCCTTTGGATTCACAAGCAAGAATAAATCGACTTCGATAGCAGAAATTTCATCTCCTATACAAAATGGACATATTGAAGATATATTACTAGATATCATATAAATAATATCGTGTCATTGCATTTGAAAAACATTATTATATTTAGACATTTGTGTTTTTCTGAATGATCGTTGTTTGTTGATGCAAAGAACTATCTAATTCAAATATTTGAATTTAATCAAACATTCAGTCCCAATACATGTAAATTAATGCAAACGATGCTAACTGTGGTTAGTCATGTTCAAACCATGATAGTGGCACGTTAGAAAAACAATGAAAAATGAGCAGGAAGAACTTGCGGAAGGAAAGGGAAAATGGACGTGCATCTGCCTTGGGATGTGGTTTGAACCGTGAACCTTATGTGGTAATCATAAAAGAAAGACAGGATGATGTAAAACTAGACACCATGATACCGTAGATATCCATGACAATATTTACTCGTATTATGCATTTTGGAACTTTTTTCTTATTTGTTTCAAGATCATATTTCTGTTCCAGAAGTCGATTACAATTCATTCATGACTGAGCTTACGCGTCATGAAAGTGGTGTGACTGGCTTTATCACTTGTCGAGCAAGTGAAGTTTAACAGATTGAACATGTTCGTTGGGCAAAAATTGTGGATTATATGTTTTTTCTAATCACGTTGTTATATCCTTAACAACAAATAGCTGTAGCTTTCCGGATCATAAGGATAAAATGCATGGAGCTTGACCATATGCAAAGATACGTATGAAACAAGGGTTTAAAAAAAATGGAATAACTCCCCCTATAACCAGGAGAAGAAACCTGACAAAATTCTACTTCTTACATGCCACTTACCAAAGATTAACTACTTGTCTACATTATCTACAATAAACCAGAAAAATATCAAACTAATACCATTGTCCTGTGGCTTGTGGCCGGAAGAGAGCTGACAGCGATCTCTACTTGTCATGAACTTCCTTGAATCATTCACTGTACAAAGCCCAGCAGAAGCAAAACAAAATAATCTAGAAAATATACAGGAGACAACACTTATAATCATAAGAAAAAACGCGACAAACTATCCAGGAGTCTCCACCTGCGATTCTGATCTTGGCCGTGTTCGAGAACGAAATGAGGAGGGACCCCGTATTGGTAGTGGAATCGAAAGCGAACCCGCTACCTTCGACCTCGACATTGCAGTTTCCTAGAACGGAGAAAGAACGATGAAGATTGACGAAGGATGCTTTGCGCGAGGTGATTTAAGGCTTAGCATCTAAACATAGGAGACAAAAAGAGTTACCGATGTAGAATCTCGGGCAAGAGGAGCACTTCGTCCTTGCCATTTCAGCTCGTGTTCCTGTGAAATTGTCGATTAAGCGGGAAAGGGTAAATCGGAGGTTGCGATTTTATAGAGGGGGGCGGGGGGGGGGGGGGGGGGTGTAAAGAAAGGGCGAGACGAGGGAACACGGTAAAAGCGCGGGAATGCTGACGTGCCAAATATATCTTGAATTATATTTAAATTTCCCCTTAAATATTCCAGACTTTAAAAAATATTATTTTACCAAAGATTATTTTAAATATTCTTATGTTACTCACAGTTTCATTAAAATTAGTATGTAACGAAGTTGTTTGATGTTACATTCTTCGTTAAAATTCAAATCTTAAGGTTCGTTTGTATATTAAAAAAAAAAATCAAAATATTATAAAAAATGTTAAAAAGGAAACTTACAAAAAATAATAAAAAGTCAGTAAAAAATATAAATATCTGTATATAATTTAAAAATGACGAAAAATAATAGAATATTAATTAAATAACAAAAAAAAATTATATTTTTGACAAATTTATAAAAAAACACCTTGACTTCAAAAATTCATAAGTTATGTTGCAAAATTCAAATGTTTTAAGCAAAAATGTTTAATTTTCTGCAACTAACAAGATAGAAAAATACGTTACTACGGTAACTTTAAAAATTTATAAGTTAAGTTATACAAGTCAAAAATTAATATGTAACATTTTTACAGAAAATTTATAAACCATACATTCTTAGAAAAATATTCAAATTCAAATGTATTCACTTAAATAGCAACAGCAAATTCAAGAAGATCAATCTTTTAGAAATTTCTAACTTTTTAAAAATAAAAACTGCTTGACACTTGATATTCAAAAATTTGTATCTCCCACCATAATTATCCGAATATCACACTTAATATTTCCTTGGAAAGCTGAATTATGGTAGTTTCGTAGATAAACATGTAGCCATGCATAGCAGAAAAAATTAATTTTCAGGAACATTACGGAGTCATTTTCTAAAATTTTCTACAGGTACAAAGTTTTAAAAATTATTCAAACCACACCACTATTTGATACATAAGTCAAATCATAAATCCAAGATGTTGTAAGGTACATGTAAGAATACTTTCATCAGATCTCCCACCATAATGATACAGGTAAGAACGAGCAGAAGATGATATAAGATATTTATCCAAGATCTGCGGTATCTCACAAGATATTTAGTAATAAAGTGTTTCACAAGTGTTCGTTGAATTAAAATATATGAGTATACAGGGAAGAGTACTTTACAGCGTGGAAATGAATACGGACAAGCCATAAATGATCTCATTTAGAACGCAATAAATGAAACCATAAATTCTTACCAAAAATGAGTAGTTTTATCTAAACCTATTTTCAAGGGATTATATAAAAAGACTAACCAACCATGTTGGTGAATTTCATTATTTTGTAAAAATTTTCATGATAAGATTATACAAATTCTTCGTACAAATTCCATCAAGTTGGCCGAATCGACAAAGTCATGAAAAGTAGAGTCCGAATCGTGGGGTCCAAAATGCTAATGCTCTCTTTCTTTTGACCCTTTGACTCAACAATTTAAATGATCGGAGTTTTTTTTTTTTTCTTACTCGATTCCTCGCAAAGACGATCAATGCATTAAACCAGAACAAACAAATGCTCACGACATTAGAAAATATCAACCTCTTCTTATTAATAAAAAACACAGTCAAAAAAGTTTGTTCCTTCCATTAAACAAAGAGATAGAGAGTATCCACATCTTCCGTCGTAGAAAAATGAATTATTTTTCCGATTTAAATATATTAATTTAAAATCTTAAAAAATATATTTAAACAACTTTTTTAACCATAAGTCCTATAATGACATTAAAAGCACAAACACAAAAAATAGCCGTTGTGGCGGAAATGGAATCCCGAATCCCCCTTTTCCAACGGTAGAAATCCCCCTCCACTCCATAAATCCCCGTCCGCCGCCGCCGCCCCACTTTAGGGACGACCCCATCATCGCCTCCGCCGCCCCACTTTAGGAACGACCTCATTATCGCCTCTGCCGCTTCCACTTTAGGAACGACCCCATCGTTTCGTTAGGTTTAGAGTTTAGAATTTGGAAGGTAAGATGGCTCGAAGAGAGAACCATCAGGACAACATCCCCAGCAGCAATCACACCGCCGCAGCCGGCGGGCAGCCCGGCAAGCAGAGCGTCCCTGTCGCCAGGAGCATTGATGGGCAAGCCGTCCTCAAGAGGTAGTAAGACCAACACCCCCCCTCCCCTCCCCTCCCCACTCCAAACTCCACGAGTCACCTGGGGTTCTGCAGATTTGTTTTTGTTCCTTTGAGGTTTGGATTTGGTTTTACGATGTTTCTGGTTGCCATCCTCTCTCGCTCGTCTTTGGATTCTCTCGTGGGTGTTGCAATTGACTCTCTCTTGTTGCTGATGCCATTGTTATGTTGTGCTGAACTGGCTTATGCAGGCTGCAATCAGAACTGATGGCTCTAATGGTAAGAGAGATGTTATTTAAACATACTCTTCCTTTCTCTATCTCTCAGATGTTTCATGTTCTATCCATCTGTGATTATTGATAGAGTCGTCACATTGTTGTGGTTGTTTCATTTGCTGCAGATGTGCGGTGATCCTGGAATATCTGCCTTTCCAGATGGAGACAACATCTTCTCCTGGGTAGGGACCATAACCGGTAGCAAGGACACGGTATACGAAGGGATGGTCTATAAGCTCTCCCTCACGTTCACAAACGATTACCCATTCAAGCCTCCCAAGGTTAAGTTTGATTCCTTCTGTTTCCATCCCAATGTGGATACGGTCGGCAACATTTGCCTGGACATTCTTCAGGTACATGCTTCTACTTCCAAGTGTTTGTGATTTTGCACACAATGAACCCATGAAACGCCGTTGACACATAAGTGTGTCTGTGGCTAGTATTTTTGGATTGAAATTTCTTACGTTCCTGCTTGGGCATTGTGATCTTCCATAGGACAAGTGGTCCTCTGCATATGATGTGAGAACCATATTGCTTTCCATTCAGAGCCTCTTAGGAGGTAAGTCCTCTAACTTTTCTCTCTAGCATTTCGTTGCCTTGGTTTAATAAAATAAAACCTTGGGTGTTCTCACTGGCTTCCACTGACGTGTTTCTCCAGAACCAAACAACGAGTCTCCTCTAAATACCCAAGCAGCAGGACTTTGGAGCAACCAAGAAGGTGGGTGCTGTTCTCATCGACAATTTGATAAGAAAATTACCTCTAGTTTGCTTACCATGTTTCATTTTGACGATTCGTGTGTCTTTGCGTGTGTTGCAGAATTCAGGAAGATGGTGGAGAAGTTCCATAAAGCTGCATAGAATGGCGATTTCAAGTTTTGAACACCAATTGTCCGAAAATAATAGATTCTGATCATGTACTGGTTTCCATTATTATTATGCAAACAATTATTATTATTACACTTGCGTTAATAACACACTACTTGACTTTTCTGAATCTCGTGTTTTTTCTCCTACGATGTGGCGGATGTGCCGAAAATCTCATTGTGAAAATGTATCGATCAAATTGGACAGAACAATAAAACCATAGAATAAAAAATAGTTTTTTTTGAAATATTGAGAAAAATGCGCAGAATGAAAATATCTGAAGATAATAAAAGAATGGGATTACAGTTTTCTACACAATCAACATACGACTGATGGAAGACGGCAAATGTCCCTTTTATAATTTCAGTCGGTACTTTCCGAGAAGACTACATTTAGTCATTTTATTAGGTTGAATATTTGTTTTGAAATTGATAGAAAGTTTTCTCGTAATAATATTGTGTGTGTGTATGTGTATACGAACACAAAACAAATTATTGCTCGAAATGAAGAAACTCAACTAGAACAGGTTCCTCCGCTTAAGAGCCCTGCCCTGTCAAACAATCCTAGCATGGCTAGTTTGACATAAAAAATAATAACCTACAAAGCCAGATCGCTATAAACATTGACTTCAAATTCAAATAATATTAACATTATTAACCCACAAAGCCAGAATTTTAGTTGACATTAATTTCAAATAAATAAATAAATAATCGCTATCTTGGTAAAAATTACTAATTTTCAAACCTCGTAAAGAAAACTAACGCACGCCTCTTCCCATTCCCGCACGGGCGCGCTCCATCACCCCCCAACACCCGCTCCGGAATCTTCGTCGGTGAGAAAGCAGCGGAGGGGTTGAGGGGAGAGGATTGCTGGGGCGCATCTTGGTGGATTACAATTTTTTCACAATGAAAGATGAAGATGAGGTGGAGATTTCGGGGTGGGCGTCGAGGCCGGCGGATGTCCGTGGGAGGAAGGGGTGTTGTGTTGCAAAGGCAGGAGGCGACGGCAAGGGTTCTGGAAAGTGAGGTAGATGGCAGAGTCCTCCAGATCCTGTTTCCGGCGACATGGCATGATTCATTATTTTTAAAAGTTTTTCTTCTTTTTTTTTTGAAGGAGACATGATTCTTTATTTTTTTAAACACACATTTTGATTAAATAGAATATATTTAACTTTCCATTGGTTTTCATTCATTCTCGGGTACATAAATCCTTTTAAAAAGATTGACATGCTTATTTTAAATTAGATATTTTATATAGGTTAATAATTCTTATAATTTCAATTTTACTTTAAGATTTATAATTTTATCCTCGTGTAAAATAAATGTAACATAAATTTATTTTATCAGTGTAAAATATAAACTAGAGCCAAAATTCACACGTCAAAAGAAATTACAAATACAATCAATCACTCCAAATCGATTGAGCTCTGATTACGTTCTTCGAGGAGATACACGCAAGGACCGATGCCACGCAGTTGGGTAAGGTAAAAAGCGTCAACATTCAACTCCCTTCCAAGTAAAAAAAAATTGTACGTACACAGGATCAAGCATGAAGATCTTGTCCCTTCGGCAGTCAAGATAATCCAACGACATGTAGGATAGAAAGAACTCGATCAAATCGACATAGTTATGGTTGCAATACAACCGCCACCAGTTTAGTATCCACTTAAATCAATGAGGAAGAGGATCAAGGTTTGACATCCAGTAAAATCAGAGCCATTCCGAAAAAAAAAAAAAAAAGGTTTCAATACTGTACAATAGCGTGCTGCCCTGGAAGAGGATGATAGATATGCAGGATTTAACCAGCATCTCCGTTTAGGTAATACATTCTGAGTTGTAGGACTTTAAAATGTGAAGCAGACAAGTTCTCTCCATTGCCATGAAAAGTAGGATTATTCTAGTGGCATCTACCAACAAGTCGTGACAACCTCTCAAAGAAAATGGGACACATTGCTGAGCTGAACGTGATATCCTCCCTCATCCACTCTAGAGCGACGCGCTCAAGTGTCCCCAAAGACACAACATGATAAAACCAGTCACCCTCTTCTTTATCTTCACTTTTTAACCATGTTAAGTTGAAAGAATAGCCTGCAAATGAATTAACTAATGCGGCTAAGGTTTCTCGGTAAAGAATAAAAAAAAAACATTTTATAATAAACACAGCATTTACAATAGTCTATTATTCTAATTTCTTCACCGAAATGTCCCTATGCACTAATCATTACGCCAAATTAACCAGTTCAATTCTAGTAGCGTCCCTGAATTGGTAACGCACTATAATGTATAGAAAATGTGAAGCCAAATGATCGGAAGGACATCATCAAGCGAAGCATTTCTACCATTTCTTTTGGTCTGCTTATTTCACAAGAAGTACATCAAAAGAAGAAGTTAATAAAAAAAAGTTACAGGTGGACTTCTATCAAGCAGTATACATGAAGATAATAATGTATTCAACTTGAGTAAAATGCATATTGGGACAAAGCAAAATGCATATTGGGACAATACAATGACAATGAATAATACTTAAACTTACAAGCATAAAATTCATATCTAACATTTAAAAAGGTTACCTTTTGTAAAATAGAACAAAAAGTAATTAAAATTAAAAATAATTTTCCAGAAAAAATTACCACTTGATTGATGGATAACTGAAATGCACGGCTGATTGTCTTGTCTGTTTGTGGAAATTTTTGCATCAAACAACGACTCCACAAGTGTTTGAAATACACAACTGAAATGATGGTTTCCAGCATCACCTATATGAAATGTGTAAATGGTAATCAGAAAACTACAATTAGGATGCAGTATTGTCTACTAAGAAGACATAACAAATGATCCGTGCAAAAAGGAAACCTGAATTGGCAGTGTAGTTTTTGCAGCAATCCGGCTAAAATACTCATTTGCCATGCATATAGGAACCAAGAAGTCAGAGGAAAATCACAAATAACCAATCATTGAATATAAAAGGCAAATCAATACACAAGAATCCCACGGATACTGGAAACTTGGAAGGGTCCATTTTTAGTCATCCCCACTTCAAATGAAGATTTCCTTTCCAGATGAACCTCATAAATATCTAGTATTTATTTATAATTCATCTTCAAATGTATACTGTTAATGATGAGGATAGAGTATTGCCACTCACCACAACTTGCAGCTCCCAATTATCTAAAGCAATAGTGTTTTCTTCATTTCGAGCCACATCATAGTCATTACATGAGGTTCCTTTCACCTTTTCAGCCAAAGCAGTTGACGGATGCCTTGAAATGCCTTCCAGGACTTTATTTGATAAATTTAGCGTTGAGGTTATGTTATCTTCAGTCTCATGTGTGCAGTAATTTTTTTCATTTTCTCTCAAGCATTTGTTTCTTTCTGATAAGAGATTATTGAGCCTATCAACTTCTTCAGAGAGCTGTCTTGCTGTAGAAGCGTACAAAGATTTTAATATTTAGAAGCAACCAATGGAAGAGTGTTTTCTTGACAAGCAAAGCCAGTAGCAAATAGCAATTAAAACTCAAATTTGAATGCTCTTTGATATCCACAAACAAATTTGGTGAGCCAACTTTGAAGCCATATAAAAAATGTAATGCTTTAACTAAGAAGTCACTCAAGAGACAATAAAGAACTTCCAAAAGACAATTTAACATAAATTTGTTTAAAATACAGCAAAAAATAAAGGTAAACTACAATCACCTGCTACAGTAGATGTTGACAGTCCAACTAGTGGAAATCAGTATATATCAAACAAGATGTAAGAACGAAACAAGAAACTTATGCCCTACCTTTTTCTTTTTCTCTCATCAAAAGATTTTCGCATTTAGCATACTCATCCTCCTTCAATAACCTGCTAAACCAATAATGTAAAAAACATAAAATTTTGTGCACAAAAATTCTATAGCACAAACTTTTTAGTGTTAACCATACATCTGATTATGAAGTTGATCGTTTTCCTTCCTCAGTGAGCCGATCAATTTCTCCATGGCTGAGACAAAGATAAACATTAGTCGATCGAGAAAGAGTTGATTTTTCAAAAAAATTTCATGGAATTGCTTGTTAAAATAATAACTTTAATATACATGTAATATGTGAAAAGTTCTATCCTTCCCTACATTCAACAATCTTTCGTTAAGGCAACTATCGTTCCTTACCTAGGTCGAAACATACACATTAGAATTCATTCCACCAGGATTCTGTCGCAGGCCAAAGAAATCTTGCACCAGGGAAAAAAAAAGAAACGCACACTTATTCCATAGACCTAAAATAGAGACAAAAGAGTATACCTTGCTGATAGCTTTTCAATTTGGCATTCTCACCGGAGCTCAGGCCCTCGAACTCAGAAACCCTCCTTTTCTGCACAAAACCAGCAAAAAACAGTCCCCGTCACATAAACCAAGAATTTCGACGAAACGGTCGGGAGAATGAAGGAGTCCACACCTTGAGGGTCTGGTACTTCTCCAGCAACTTGGCGTTGATGTCCTCCATCTCGTGAAGTCCGAACAACGAAACCCTAGAACGCGATAGCAACCAAATCCTCGTGCTGGAGGCGACTTATGCGGCAATGTGCGTCTCGGGACACTTCCACCCACTCTCTGGGCTCGTCACAAGGCCGGTGAGGAAGCACGGGAGCGTGGGGGTGGGGAAGAGGAAGGGAGCAGGTCACCGGCGCCGGGCGCTTCACTGTCACGACATCGTTTTTCGAATACCATGAGCTCAACTGGGATATGGGCCAGTGGTGACTGTGGGCTCGTGGGCAAGTTAAAATAAAATAATTTTCAAGTTAACACAAAAAAATAAATAAATGCTTTTGGCGTATTTTAAAATGGATTTTCGATTTTTCTATCATCAGATTTAAGGGTGATAAACTGATAATCGGGCAAGAATGGGCTGAGTTAATAAGGTTTAAATTTAGCTTATTTATTCAATGAGTTTAAAAATCATATTTAGACTTGAATTGTTTGTAATCTACTTATATACTTAGTTGAACCTTTATTGAGTTACCGATAACAAAAATTCACAGATTTAATGATTGATGGTTTATAAATGAAGAGGCATTTGAAATGATAAAAGATGGTATAGAAAATATTTAAACATTGTCAAAATGTCAAACTATACCTTTAAATTTTTAAACACGGTCAAAATGTCTAACTATGAATAATAATGATTAATATTTAATATTTTTATCGATATTATAATTAATGTGTGTGTGTATCATATAACTTAATATATATTTATTCATTTTTAGTTAATTACATGTTTTGTATACAATATGTGATAGATTAAATGGGTTACGCTCACACAGGTTAAATAGGTTAGATCATAAATTTGACTCGTTTAACTAACTTTATAAACGGGTTAATTGATTGAATTTTAGTTAAATTTTCAACCCATTTTTAGTCATAAGTTTAGGTTGGGCATAAATGAACTGGTCTGTGGACAAGTTAAACTCGAACCAGGAGGAATGTGAAGCCAGATTAACATTATTTTTCTCTGTCATTATTGAGTTGCCATTCTTTTATAAGCTCAGCAGCGTACAACCAACACATTGAGGGATCAAACCGAGCAAAAGATTGATTTGTATTTCAACTTCCACTTTCACAAAGTTGAGGATTTCTCGTTAGAGTAGAAAGTTTGATTCAAAAAATGGGTCAGCCGTGTTGAATTCATAGTTGTGGGATCATAAACTCAAGATAAATACAGACATAAGAAACGATTAATTTACCATATAAACTTTTTATCAGATTGATTGAATGATATCATAACTAAAATACACTTCTGATCATAATTTAACTTTTTATGATCGAATTTCAAAACTTATAATTATAAAAATACAAATAATATACTTTAACTAAAAATATAATTCAATTACATTATATTAAAGTACACTTCTGCTTTTAGGATTGCTTGGCCACCTACCCCATATGGAGTTCGGCTTGAATCTTTTAATAGGAGTGCTTCTGTCCTTCTCGTCTTCAACTTCTTGGAAGGGATGAAAAAACGAACGCGGCTGCAACTTTGCCTGGTGGATTACAACAAGGACCACTTGTAGACTAGAAAAACTCTTTCTGAAGCATCAATAACCTTTCTTTACATTTAGTTTTTCAGTGCAGTACAGACCGAAAAAGCTAAGGTAATCGATCGCTAGGCGCATTGCGCAGTTCTGTACACACACAAAAAAAAAAAAAACTACAATTCCAATGACTAGGATTTTGCATCGCACGAGTGGACTCCTGAGCAAAAACTACATGATCAACACTAAACGAGAAAGAAACGACGACATAACGGAGCTGCTGGATGACGTGGCGAGGGCTAGGCCTGGGGCCGATGGGTCGGGACAGGGTCCTCCCTGTGCTCTGCTGCATCCGTTAGGCTCTCAACCCCGTTCATTGTCTTCGTTATTGCGTTTCCATCCATTTCCAGACCTGCACCTGAATATGTGCCATAAATTTGTCAAAAGTGTAGTCGGGGAACGAAAATCAAAATCTTTCCTAAAATACTCAAGGCATGGCAATCATAAAACAATGGCTTTGACAAGCACAGGACAGAAAACCTAATGTTTCATTCGATTTCTCACACGATGCATTCAAAATAATATAACATATCCTTCTCAGCTCTTAAGCAACGTAATCGTTCTTAACATCGTTAGGACAGACACTACGGTTAACAATAAATCAAAAGATAACGAAGAGGAGGAAAATAATTGCAGCCAAAAATGATGTATCAGCTAATCCTCGTGAGTGTCCAAGTCTGAGAAAGGAATAATATATCTTGTGTTACTTTGAAGCTTACTAGAAAAGTGATGCAACATGTACCATAGCCCTTAATTAGTTATTTGGATGCAGAAAAAGAAAATTAGGGGCATGTGAAAAATGATCAGTATTCTACTGAAATTGTTATCCTGTTTAGATGTATAATACTTTTTAAGGTGAAAGTTGATATAATGAAAATTAACCTAGTTTGATATCAAAGATCGAAATAAGTAGTAAATAAAGTGTCAATTGAAAGTTATAAAAATACGTTGGGCAGAATAACTTTAATTCACACCTCCTACGGAATAACTATTATGGATGGGATAGGATCACCAAAACAAGAATTACTATCATTTGTTTTTTCTGGTTTTATAGAAAACTAAACAAAATGGTCATTCCTTTTCCAGGTTTATTCCATATCTTATTCTCTAGCTAAAACAAAGGCAAGAACAAAACAACTACCAGTTTTCTGCACGTCCTTGGCAGCAAAACCCCCAACATGGCCATTAGCCTGGTGCAAGAAGGCTTCTTCCAAACCATCAATATCAGACAGTTCATCATCAATCCCAAGATCAAAGGAATCCGGCAGCATGTTTAAAACATCATCATCATGCCCGTCAAAATACTCTTCTTCTTGTTGTTTGCTAAACCAGTGTTCACGAAACCATGTAGAAGTCTTCACCAGCTCGTACCATTCAGGTGAGAAGTCTTCTACTTGTCGAAGGGCTGCTGGAATAAAAAGTGGGGCATTTGGGTTCAAACCGGACTTTAATCCTTCAGATGCTTCTGCCATATTATTATTCATGGCCATCCCAAAAACTGCATATCAATGGAATTAAAATCAACAGAGCAATATTGGGATCTACAGTGCAAAATCTGATTGACTCCAAGAATATAACAAAATTAAACCAATAATGAAACTGCGTTGGTAGGATTAGAAACATCTACCGTTCATTGGTAGGACTAGAAAACAAAAGCCCAATACAATACAAATAAAAAGCAAATCTAGGCATCTTACGAAACATTGACACAAGCCATATCTTACATGAAGCAATACATATAAAATGCAAACTTCAACATCTACTCCTAGTTGCAAATTGATAAATGTAATTTCTCTAAAAGAAAATTGAAGATTAATGGAAGGAGGAACAAGTATAATCCATGGATTTCTTGTAAGTATGAACCACCCACAAATCCACTTGAAAGCAAAGATCTTCAACCTCGAATATCAGATTTCAATAGGGTGGCTGTTATGTTGCCATAACTGATGCAAATTTACACAGAAAAGACAGCAAAATTAACATTGAACCTGTTGCTCGAGGGCTCCTCTGCTTGCACACCTACTTCGCTCAGTCCACTCTTTGCATCCACGCCCAATCCTCCTCTCAATTGCACGACATGTCCCGCACCCCAATTCCTCTTTCTGCCCAATCCACCCGACCGGCATGTTGCATCCCCCTCTAAGAGTTGCCTCCCAAACGCGACCGACCCATCACTTCCATACCTTCCACCCACCATCTACATCCACCGAAATCCTAAAGCTTATTACCAGTTCCTATGTACAAATGCCAGGAATATTCGAAAAAAAATTTCCGAATTTTTCTTTTCCCATTTTCTGGAGGTACAAACACTACCTAAATTTGATGTTTAAAGAAACAAACCTGGAAATCGGAATATGTTCTAATAAAATAACTATATTATGCAAGGAGGTGGCCGTTGATCATGCAATCACACATCATCAGGATCAGGTACATCCACCATCCTAACTTAGTAAACACATGGCAGGCTAACGAAGAGAACAGACATCAGCATTTAGCAGAAACAAAAGATCGACCTTTTTTCTTCGGGAAAAATCAAGCACCAGATATCACCCCCAAAGACAGGCATCTCAACTCCAGATCCACGCGAAATCCAACAATCGAAAACACGCCAAAACCAAAAGTGTCGATGGGGGTCACGCCAACCGAAATCGACAAAACAAAAACCCATTTTTATTCCCCTTTCGTTGAGTGATCAAGGTGGGATCGTATCAGATTAGATCCATCCAACCAGTTCAGATCGGCGACGAATCGAAACGAAAATCCATCAAACAACAGCAGAATTTCGTAAGAACTCTTACACTCCATAACTACGTCGAGATAACGATCATGTACCTTGTTCGCAAAGAAGAAGAAGAAGAAGAAGAAGAAGAAAATATCTTGAGCGCCACGACAAAATCTTCCCTTCTCCTCTCCTCTCCTCTTCCGTCCCCACCTCAAAAATCCGCCCTTCCCGAAGCAATCAAACGCGCACAAAATTCTCACCCACCCGTCACTATTTATAGGCGTCGAAGTAAGTGGGGACCTGAGCTGTCGCTATCACTTTATCGCCACATGTCGAACATCGGAATCAACAACGTTCCGTGTGATGTCGATCGGACGGTGGCAGCCAATCTCCAATCAACGCCGACGTGACTGGGTGGGTGGAGATCGGACGACTTGGATTGGTCGTCTGGATGGAAACGTTGTGGTCAGGAAAGGGGCCCAGGCGTAAATAAACCAAGGGGTCTGTATGGAATTGTTTATTAACAGGCATACATTTTGCTAAAAATTCCTTTATTTTTGTTTTCTGCTAAATAACACTGAAACAAAATTTCTGGACATGAGTTTATTCTTTTTTTTTCTCCTACTTTTACACCTTTTTCTCTTTTACCAATTTATTCGTATTTATTTCCGCTTTAATTTTTGTTATTATTATTTTTATTTGGTATTTTATTTCATACGAGTATACCAGTATATTACTTATAATCATAGTTCCGTGAAAAAGAGATGCGAGATATTGTGGTTTTCTTTCTGTAAATTTAAAAATTTACCAACTTTTTAAATAAAATTATCAAATTTGCAAAACTATATTTATTTCCACTTTGAAGTAAGTGTGAATTTTGAGTTGATAAGACTATTGCCAAGGCGTTGAGGTGTTGAAAAATGTTAACGTTTCATCGTCCAAAAATGGTAAGTTTGAGTATTCAAACTTGTAAGGTATCAATTTTTAAAAAAAAAATTGAATCAGTACAAATGTTTGACTAACAGAGTAACAAGTAAGACTAATTAATTCGATGCTTAAGTTAGCAAATTGTAATAAAGAAGAGAGATTAGATATAATGTTAAATAAACTTACCCTGATGTCATATTTATTGAGATAATAATAATCCAGGGCGGTGGATGAGCATAATTGGTGATCGACAAGTCTCGTCACATTGTGTGGCTAAATAAGAGAGGATAATAGTGTTTCATAATAAAAGCTTACAAAAAGAGAGTGCATTAAAAATAATAGATCAACGTAGATGTCGTTTTTTCGATAATGATGATTTTTTTTTTTTGTATCATTAAGATTTGAATTCTAAAAAAAAACAATTGTTGTTCTTAGACAACTAAATTGACTGTAACGGTAAATGTGAAAAAAAAAATTCCAGACTTGTCACGTGTCGATACAGAAATTGAAAAAATTTATTGGTGAATAAAAGAGCTCATGGACCTCATTTTCTGCCCTCAAGAGCTGAAAAGTGCTTGCCGTCCGTCGGCGTTGTCGGTGCATCGTCATCGCATTTTCTGCATCGTCCTCTCCAGAGTCGCACCGTCGAAGGTCCGTTGTCGTCGCCTCCGTCACTTGTCGCCCTGCACCTCCATCGAAGTTGCGAAGGACCGTCGCTCCGCCTCCTTTGTTGTTGCCGTCGAAGCTCGTCGTCGCCCGTCGCATCGCCCGTCTCTGGTAGGGTTTTTGGGCGAAAAGGTAAAGTAATCCTATTCTCGATCAAATAGCTCGATCTGTTCAAAAATTGTTGGGTCAATCAATTTGCATGTCATTTTTTGTTGTACCACACACATGATGGAGGAATTTTATATGCTATTTTTTCTTGGAGCTTCGTTTGTAGGTGTCTCATTGCTTTTTGCATTCTAGTGATACTCACAGAATGAAGATGGATAAAACAATGCTAAATAAAACAAGCTTCATTGTTGTTGTCAAGTCTAGAGGAAATGTGTGTTGAAATGCTGCAATGTCCACATGATTATCAAAGCAGAGTATTGTTTTTATTAGAGATGGATGCCACACCTTGATTATCAACTTCCCCATTTTCCTGTGTGTCTTGATCACCTCAAATTTCCGTCAATAATGAATCCATTTCATATTCAAGTGACTACAAGTTGGTGGTATTTGACATAATTTATGTCATTCAAACGTATACAACATAAGATTTACTCTTTGCAAATTCTTCAGCTTTGTTTTCCTGCAAGAGAAATTGTGAACACCTCACCATACAAAAGTGGATCACAATACAAGGTGTCATTACAAGTTACAAAAACAAATAATGAACAAATAAATACAAACCTGAATTATCAAGCCAATGACTAACACAAAACTACTTCAAATCCTTTCCTTGATATGTTACTGATCCTATGCATATTCACGTCAATCTTGAAATAAATTTCTCCCTGTACAGAAGAGATAGCAACGTATAATATTAAATATAGCATATAAAATATAAAATATTTTTAATAAAACATTAATCCATTCCTAATTTTTATTTCAAAGTATAATATTATGTAAAGATAGTTGAAATGTAGCAAAAATAATTAAATATTTATTTACCATATTTTTTATTTTTTAGTTTGTAAAATTAATTATTTTATAAAATTAATATTTGCTAAATTAATATTTTGTCATTTTCTATTATAAGTACAAATGAACCTTAAAATATTTTACTTGATCAACATAGATCCTTATCACCCGCACCACAAGCAAACATGGTCCCATCAATTTTCATGTTAAAATGAGTTTAGCTTGGTTGGATTAAAGTCAAAGTTATTGATGGAATCATACTCATTGACTGGGATATTATTGAATCAAATCATTCCATTGTACTTAATTAGCTGGATAAAGTTGAACCATTCAAAATTGGTTCAGCTTGGTCAAGCCAATGGCTAAGTTCGTTTATTACTGAAACAACAATATAAGTAAATTAAAATATCGTTCCAAATGTGATGATATTATTAAAATAACAGATGGCTCCGGATGGAGAAAATAATAGCCTGACACGTGTGAAGCCGCCGAAAATGTTAACCTTTTTGTGTTATTTAAAAATTTAAATTGAAAATTCATAAATATCGTTGTTTTTAAATTTATTGTTTGTTAGCGTACAAAGAAAGTATTACCATTGGAATCAAATTACGTAAACAATCAATGCGACAGAAAAAGATCTGACATGTGGGGCTGCTGAGTTGGTGACCGGCACCATGGAGATAAAAAAATTAATTATGTAAAGGAAAAAGTAAACATAGTTGATATTATTCTAATCGTCAATAATGGATGGAACTTAAAAAAGACGGTGATCCGCGTCGCATCAGCTTGTGTATCGCTTGTAGAGTCCAATTTTTTATTTTTTCTAACCTAAGAGAGTTTACCGTGAGTTGGAACTCAAGTGGAAGACAAGAAAGGAGGGTACAAGTTTGTCACTTTGATATCACATAGGATTCAATCTTGTAGATCTGATCTGATGTAATTTAATTGTATCATTAATTAATTTGATATGATTGAGTTTGTCTTTGAATTGTATTAGTCTTGACACAATTCAGTCTAACAAACACATATTTTTATTTAGGTCGAAAAAAAGAAATTGTATGTAAGCACCTTAAACTTTGGGAATTTCACCACTGACTTGGAAGTGAGGATAAGCCATTTGCAAGACACAAAAAAAGGCCCATTTGTACTGTCGTAATAATTTATCTTTAAACTCAATGATTTGAAAATGATTTTTTAAGTAATGTATGGAAATATGCTAATATTTTTAATAAAAACTATCAAATATATGTGCTAGCTTATGTCTATACATTAGGCTAAAAAAAGCAAAAGTGAAAATGCTAAATGATTGGTATTTTTTTAAAACGTCTATTGTTTTTATATATTGCTTAAAATAATCATTATCACATAGACCCAAAGTCTTCAGTTGGGCTCGTTAAACACGCTTTGTTGTTGGGTTTTTGGAAAAAAGAAGAAGTAAATGACATTTAAAGATGATAAGACTCGACCAATTGTAGTCGTCAAATGTCGTGAAATCAATAAAAAAAGCCGCGATCGGTACGATCGACTGAATTGGTTGCACTCCTTGTCGACATACTTCGCATCTTAACCAAGCATAATTCGTAAGAACAAATATTATATAACTTCAATTTAGGAAAGAGGATCTTCATTTTTTTTTTTCACGAAATTTAAACCCGTTCTTTGTGATTCCACTGATACGTCTCTTTTTTGTTGTTATTTTTTTATAGGTAATGCACAAGTTTTTTTTTTGTACACTAACAGACATGAGCACATGATAATCAAGTCCAGAAAAACTTATGTTTTGCGAGTACTGTGAATAGAAGAACATGATATACTCGATTTCGTCGTATATGATCACCGATTCCCTTTATAAGGTAAATAGTTTCCCCGTTTACGATGCCATATGAGATATGATGCTCTACGGCTCAATCAGAACATTTGCCCACTATAAAATATCAATTCGAAAGTGAAAGGATATTTATAATCGTATACCTGAAATCGTCGGCAGATGCACCGGGTACAGAATATCTATCATACATGGCCGACGTCGATGTATCTACACTCTTATAATTATTAATATCAATAGGACAAAAGACCTGCACATTGCAGCATTGCGAAGATCCAAAACAAGGTAACCTTCTCGCCAACTTTCTGATATAGAACCAGACGTTGACAACGAGAGCAAATTCTATATCTTACAAATAAGGTGACATTTTTTTCAATATCTATATGAAGTTTTTTTTTTTTTTTCCTCAAAAAAGATTGCTATGAGTTTTTCAAAGCAGACAAGGCTTCCTTCGTGGTGGCAGAGATGACAGCATCAGAAGCATTTGGAAGGTAATAATATTTGCCTGCCAGAGTAGAATAGAACAGATTAGTCCAAATATTCTTCTTTGCATCACGCAATCAAGACGAGACCCACATAACTCACCCTGAGCAACTCTGGCTATTTCCTTTGCAAAACCAGTCGATACAAACTTGTTTTCAGTGTCGATAACAAGAAGTGACATCCCCGCCTTGTATATTTTTCCAGCAACGTCCAGAATCTCATCCTGGTTGAACAAAATATAATTAGCCGATAAAATATATGATAAGCTTTGATTTTGCAAATTTGAAACTTCTTGCTTACAGCCATTACACAACGCTATCTAAATTACGTATGCGAAAGAAAAAAAATCTTAACCACTGGTTTTGAATCTCCAAATATCCAAAAGAACCTCTAGTTGCTCGCAATGGTACCAAAGTAGCAATATTAAGAGAAAACGAAAAGAAAGAACTACCCAGAATTTCTATATCTAAATAAAGGATCTCTATGTCTAGCTGCTCACCTGGAAAAAGGATTTCTATATCTACCACTGAATAAAAAACTGTAACTACCCGAAAGAATTGAACCATTATTTTTTGACCGTACAACATTGCCTGAGTCAATTTATGCAAAACAAGGCAATATCTATCATAACATTTTTCAGAAATTTAAAGAGCTTTTATCTGCAAGTGGCTTCTAGTCTTCCATACAGGGGCATAATACAAATTCAATGTCTACAAACAAAAAGTTCAAGAAAGTAAAATTTCCCAGCTTATTCTTAAAAATGTGCAGTTATCAGGCTGCAATCAAGATTCTCGTTTAATGGATGTAACAATTCTTCTAGGAGACAAGAGAATGTGAAAAGGTTTAGAATAACAGTGGTTTCCCAAGTCACAAAAGATTTGTACCAGATGCAAGAAGCCAAACAACTCATAATGTTACGAATCCTACAGACAGGCAGACTGATAAATTTCTGTTTTTTTATAACAATAGAACAAGTTTCTTTAAAAAGAGAAGTAATCCACAAATATTATATTGACATTTAATAATATAAAGACTCAAATAGAATGCCAAAGACGATGAACATGACCAAATTTAGCAAATTAACAGATTTTGTTGATGTTTCTCAAATTTATCACTAAAAGCTAATGGATGATTACACAAATGTTGTACATCTGATAGGTCATGTGTTATTTTGAAAGTAATTATTGTTTAATTAAAAGTGTGCTCCTCCATTTAAAATATTTTGAACCATCTGATTGATATGGCATGCTTTTCCTCAATTTTCTAAAATGAATTACTGTTTTTTACATAATAAGACAGTGCACAGAAAAAAAAAATGCTGAATCATTTGGGAAGATAATGAAGAGTTACTAAAAATGCTATCAGCTTGATAAACTCTTTCTGTAGAACGTCTTACCTTCAGATCTTGGGTAGAAGGTCTGGGAGCATCTGGAGAAGCAGCTAGTTCAGGGTCAGTTGATTTTTTGATAGATACATTTGCCCTGCCATCAGTTATTGCAACAATCATGATACGCCCAACATCACCACTCTTCTCAGCATTCAATCCAACTCTTACAGCCTGCACAATGCATTCAGTTGGAAATAAATCAATCCAAAGCTTACTTAAGATTAAATTGCCTTTGGAGAGTATAGTTCACTACCATGCTTAGACCATGGGCCAGTGGGGAACCTCCACCACAAGGAAGTTTTTCAAGACGTTTCCTAGCCATGGCTATTGACCTAGAAGGAGGTAAGAGAACTTCTGCAGCATCACCACGGAAAGGAATGATTGACACCTGATAAAACTGATTGATTAGTATACCAAGATTTCTTGGCCTATACATCAAAAGAGTTCGAACTGAATGTTCATGACTAGGCACTGTTATGCTGATATGGATTACCAATTTATGAAGCACCAAATTAGAAGTAAACAATGAATGCTATTGGAATAATAGTTTTAAACGACAAAAATAGGAACATCAGGGCATATCCTTAGCAACCTCTAGGTCTGTTCTTCGGAGGGGATGTCAATAGACAAGCAGAAGCTAGCATAAGCGGAAGTGAATCATATAGTTTTTCCGTATATCAATAGAGAAATGAAGAAGGATATAAGAAAAAATGTAGACCATTCAAAAAAGGAAGAAAAACAGGTAAAAGCGTTATTGTCCTTCCAAGGAATTCTAACTTCTAAGGTAATTTTTTATGAAAAAGGGTGACAGATATAAATATAAAAAATGCTCCTAGATTTGTTATTGTTAGCCTTACAAGTAGGACACAATTAATAAACCTAAAGAAACTTTTCATTGAAAAAATCTCACTCAAATATGTTTCACTATTTAAAACCAGAAGGGACTCAATCATCACTTCCCTATATGAAAGACAAAATATGGAATATAAGTTAAAATCCATGAACAGTATGATGCAATCTGTAACTCAATTTGCATTTGACATTTTAGTTAACCTGGTCTCTGCTTGTATAACTCTCTGCTAGTAGCTTCAACGCTGCACCCTTTGCATTTTGCATCCGGTTCAATGCCATGCTTCCACTTGCATCAACAACAAAGATTACCTAACACATGAAATACAAAGTTGGGGAAACTATTGCAAAGTGAACACACAAATGGATTATTGGAGATTCAATGGACAAAGATACACTTGATTCCCTACATAATTTATGACATGTATCTTAAACGATTATTTGATGACACAGTTTGCATTTGTTCAAGCAATGACTTTTTATTTAAAATTTTGGACATATCCGATAATTTCAAATTTGGTTCCCTTAGGCTAGTGGATTCTTTTAGAAGATAACCAAGGAAATGCGTCCATGATAAAACAAAACTGCATAAACAACAATGTAACTATTAAAGAGATGGTACATGAAAAAAAAAAAAGATCCCAAGAAGAGGTCACAGTTGTAAACAGAAGATCAGAGAGAAAAAAAGAAAAAGTGAAGAATGAACACTTAAATTTGTGTCCAAGCCAACCAACCAACCACCTCCCTGCAAAAGTCAGTGCGGAGGAGAAAGAAGAGAACATCTATTCTATATGAAGATGAGTTACATATGTATAGGGAAATAAATAAGTGAATATCCATTTACCCGACAAATAACCTATATACATAATACATAGTAATAATATGACCCTAACACTTCCCTTTAAATTGAAGCATACATATTGATCATGACAAGCTTAATACAAAGAGTCTCAAAGACTCTTACACCCAAATATTTGAAGATATCAGATATCTACTCTGAAGACTGTGCTGTATGGGATAAAAAGATCCCTTGCATCATTATATCCCAAACAAAATGATAATTCAACTCAACATATTTTGTTCATTCATGAAATGTGAAATTGTTAACAATAAATATGGTGGCTTGGTTATTACAATGTATATCTATAGGTACCCTAGTAATAAAACCAAGCTCTATCAATAAGGGCTTGATTTGCATCATCTCACAAGTTTTTTGTATCATTGAGCGATACTCAACTTTTAAACTAGATCAAGGTGTAAAATTTTGCTTTTTGTTTCATTAAATGACAAAATTTCGTTTTATATAAGTACAACAACCTAAAGTGGATTTCCTATTGTTTTTATTTTTTGTGTAACCTAAGTAAGAGAAGGTGTAAACTTTGAGATGACGATTCTTTTTGTAGATAAGGTTTTTGCTTGAAGTTTCTTTGACACATCTAAGAACATGTAAGGCACCTCAATGGACCACTTTAGGTTTATGCATAAATTAGGAAAGCAAGTTAATAGCACAAACAATATCAGGTTTAGTAACAATCAAATAGATTAACTTGCCAATTAATTTCCTATATCTGCCAGGGTCCTCTAAGAGATTAGAGGAATCATCCTAGAATGTGGACTCTATCTATACGTATACAATCCAAAAGTTTTGGATCCATAAATCTAGAACATACTTTCTTTGAGATAGTGTCATGCTCTCATTCACACAAGTAAACTCAATGCTTAAGAAATAATGTGGTTTGCTTATATCCTTATGTTAAAGAGTGTTCTTAGATATTCTTTTGTCATATAAATGTCTATCAAATCACTACCTATAATCAAGATGTCATAAATATAGACAATAATGATAACATAATCAGCTGGAGGTCACTGATAGAAGATAGAGTGATCAACAACAGATCTTTGAAAGCCTCCCTACTCAACAACTCTACTAAATTTTTCAAACCAAACTCAAGAATTGCTTTAATTCATAAATATTTTTTCTTAGATGGTAGACATGATCTTCTTGAACAACATACCAAAGAGGTTACTCCATTAGAACTTTACCTAATCAAGTCACTATAAAGAAAGACATTTTTGACATTTAAGTTTCCACCAACATTTGCCAGCTTCCAAGTAGTGGGGGATTGAATGAAACAAATCTTTTATCCCAATACCACCTTTTTTTATTCCATTTACATTTTTCCTATTTTATCAAATAATAACCTTTGTTTGTTTCATTTTTCCTCACTTCTAGAGGCAAGATTTCATAGTACTCTAATTTATTAGGCTATTAGCTACACCCTTTGGTAATTAATGTGATCTTAGAACACCATGAAAGGAAAATGCTATTCTGGTCGGATAATCTTTTTTTAAATTGATCTCAACCTGGACCCTATTCTCGGCCTTTAGGTTTTTTGTTCCCATTGGCAACCCCAGACATGTGAGTGGAAACTGGAATCTTCAAAACATATGCACTTTGCATTGTATCAAATTAGACAACATTGTCACAGAATCATCTTTACAATGATGCATTATTTTCATATGAGTTAATTATTGCTCCCACAGGCATTTCATCTGACAGCCCACGTTCAGGCCAATCTGCAAACCCAACATGGGACTTTTGTATTACACCACATGTTATGAGAATCAAGGTGTCATCCTCTCCTACCACCATCCGTTGATTCTCCACATCAACCCTTTGAAGTGAAGGGGTGGTCAAGTCCTGAGTTCAATCGATCCAAGTGACCAGTTGAACAGGTGATGTCAGCATAATGTCATAATTAATAATTAAATCATTTAATATCTTAGATATAAAAAGAAATAGGAAAAACAACGGGAAAACAAGGAATCAATAACAATTGCAAGAAAGCCATTTAATCATTTGTTCTGAATATTTATTTGTTACAAATGAGCAGTGAAAATTTGAAATGGAATATTGGATGAAGAGCCCTTTGATGTAAAATAACATGTTCTTTTTCCTGTTGTCAATTTTTGAAGTATTTTGAGATAACATATTCCATTGAAATTGATTTTGGTGGCAAGCATGCATATAAATGAACCTTTTTAGTATGCTAAGTGATATTGGTGGAACTTTTACAGTTTTATGCATGATTATAGAAATTTTGGACATACCAAAGCACCTGCTTTTCGTGCCATTCGTTTTGCTCTCATGTCATTTTTCTCTACAAACACTTTCTTGGCTTTTAAAGCATCTTTCTCCCTTCGTAGCTTTTGATATGGTGCTGCTGCCCTAAGTGTTGCATCAACAGCCAATCTTTTTACAGGGCCCTGTGCAAATCTAGATATATAAAGAAAGCACCTTTCATAGCAAAATTTAGATGTGCCTCAACTTAAATGCAAGCAACAGAAGGAAAAAAAAGAACACAAATAAATGAAAGATGAACTTCATAAGGAAACTCTCCAGTCGTGAAGGATTAGTACCCAATAAAACACAAGGAAAATGACAAAGAAATAACAAATTTTACTGCAAACATATCAAACCTTTGGAAGCATAGGCTTAATATATCTTCCCCTATCTTCTGAAAATATAACATTTTTGGCTCTCCCAGCCCTTCCCCTTCGCCGTTGCAGTTGTTGAGCGAAAAAGAGGAGCTTCTCATCAACTAAACCACCTTCAGCATCAAATATAAATTCATCAGGTATTTGAGGCTCCTGTTCTTCATTTTCTTGATCCTTATCATCCTCCTGCTCATGAAAATATTGTCTAATCAAGGTGGAGATTATTGAAGGATAAAAAAAGACAAACCTAGTGTATGAGGCTTCCACTAATATAAGGTTTAAAGAGGATCCAATTATATGCAGCTTTACCCTATGAATAGAGAGATTATTTCTTAATATTTGAACTTGTGACCTTCAAGACACAATGGGAAATCTTATCATCATGTCAATACTCACCCTCACTATTTGAAGACAAACAATTCAATAAATTTTATAGAATAGAATATACTTTTGGCTATTGAATTTACTTAGAATATTAAAAGAAGTGTGTTGGACTGGTGAGAGGAAACAACAACAAAAACCCTTTGAATTTACTAGGCAAACCTCTTGATCTTCCTTTTCCTCTTCTTGTTCTTCAGAATTATCTTGATTTTGAGGAGGTGGTGGTGGAGGAGGAGGCTGGTTTTGCTGTTCTTGCGGGTTCTCATTTATTGTAGAACGTGGCAGAATAACCAACTCTACCTGGACAACCACACATTTTAGAATTTCAATGACATCTAAAATCAAAGGTATGCATGTAATTTCATTGTTTGCAAAAAACAATTTTTGTGTGTGTATATATCTGGATGGAACTTAACAGCTTTCTGGAGGTCATCCACACCAACATTTTCCCGTCCCTCTAAGGCAGCTATACACTTTGCAACTCTGGCAGCATATATTTCAGCCCTATGACCCTGAGTGCATACAAATGATAAGATACAAATTCATACAAGAAGAGATTAGCTACCAATGAAAGGTTTGTACTAAAATAAATCAAATAAAACTATAATCAACAAGTTGGATTTGAAAGGCCTTTACCTAGAATAAAGAACCATGAAAGACAACATGGTCAACACATAAATATCAAACAAAACACCTCCTGATTGTCTTAAGTTACTAATATTTCTAGTACAATTTAGGGCGTGTTTGCTTGGCATTTTTTATAGCATTTTTAGATAAACTACATCTTTTGTGTGGCACTTTGTTTTCAAGCGTAATGGATATTGGTATTTGATTGTTGCAGCATTTTTCGTAAAATGACTTTAATACCCTTTATGTTGTATGATATTTTTCATCTTGAAATAGATTTTAAATATATAAATATTTTTTATTTATAGTTGGTACTATATATAATATATAAAATAATATCACAAATACATATAGACATACATATATATGTGATAAGAATACATGAGAGGAGATTGAAAATATTATATAGGTTGAGAATAAAATATATGAGGTTGGGTTAAGAATAAAAAAATAAAATATTGATTGAAATTTTAGGATTAAACAAAGGGAAAACACAGAAAAATTTCAGCATATTTCAAACACTCCTTTAATATGCATTTTTGGGTGGAGCGTTTTCAATACTGAGAAAATGCCATGTTTGGAAAAAAAACATAGTTTTTTTGCTGTTTGTTTCGTGGATCTACGTTTTTGGCCAAAAAAGCCCAAAATGCTGATCCAAACAACACCTAATCAACATCGTTATATCAATCAATTTTGAACAAAGCATCAAAGCTAGAGTTTCATTTTATGTAAGTGAAAAAAAACTATAATCAGAATGAACATCAAGAGGGATTCCAACTTTAAACATTTTATGGTACCATCATTGATAACCAAAATTTTCAAAAATATATTTTATCTAATGAACCAAAAGAAAAATAATAGAAAATATTCATACCTAGAGTTGATAATAGTAGCAATGACCCATCTGGCCATGCAAAATTTTGTTAATATAGTTTTTTTGAGTCATTACATTATGGATATAGTTTTATTAATGTAATTCAAAGAGTACAGCAAGCAACAAAATGTTTGATATGATGGTGTGACACAAATATTAGTAGAACATGAAATTGAAATTGGTATTGAAGTTCTATAATATGAACCTGACAACCACCTCTTAATGATTCCATAACCAGATATTTGAGCTGTTCTCTATTCATGGTAATATCTTTCAAGTATTCTCTGGCCAAAACGATCTGCATCACCAAGATTTTGTTACCTTTCAACGTGCAAAATAACAGCTACTGAATGAATTTACAATCATATAGAAATCCAAAGCTGGCTATTTTCAGTTTTTTTTCTCTTGCTTCATTTTTAAGTTCAAAAGAAGTTATATATTTAATACACGGTAAACCATGACATGATTGATCAAATAAACAATACTCTATTTTTAATGTTCAGTCACTGATTTTCCTATTTTGCAGAAACTTTTTATAAATCAACATGTGAATTATTTTTGGGCTTCAGTGAATCTTAACAGACATGGAAAAAAAAGCATTCATTGCAATAACAACCAGTATAAAAGAAATGTGCTATATTTTGACCTTTGATTGACTAGAATACAAATCATCTATGACAACTAATTACCTAGTTAAACTGTTGAAGTGTTGTGGGTAAAATACATGTTTTAAGCTTTATGAACAACACAGCCAATAAACTATTAGCAAGTTTAAACAACAGCACAAAAATTTTAATGGAATAACCAGTCAACACTCTCCATTGTAACTCACGTGAAAGGTACATAGAAATCAAACAAAACATAGTATAGAATGGCACATTCTCGTCAACCATCCAGGCTGCAACAAAAAAAGAATCTGACTGCCTAAATTATATGAATCAATAAGCACTGAATTCCCGAAGAAAGGATTCATATTGTCGACCTTACAGTGACTCTTAAGATTTGATTATTGTTTTATTCTTAACTCTAAGATTTTGAGATGAAAAATTTCTAATTCAAACAATAAAATAAAAGTTCTAAGAATGCCCCTTCAAAACAAAACTCTTCAGAAAATACTTCTAAGAACAGAATAATCAGTCAATACCCCCCATTGAAAAGTGCATAGAAATCGAGCAAAGCATAATATAGAATGGCACATTCCTATCAACTATATCCAAGCCATGGGAATCTATGAATCAATAAGTACTGAATTCTTGAAGCAAGGATTCATAGTGGACCCCACTTTGAAAATAAGTATTTGGCTATTGTTTTTAATTCTAACCTTTGATAATAAAAGAGTTCTTAATTCTCCCTGTATTTAGATTAACATGGGCTCCACCATTTGTTTAGTTGAAATCAAGGTTATCCAATAGTATCTGCAATTTAAGATTTTTTCCATCCTGTTTAGCAGCCAGAGTGTGTGTACAAAAGGGCAAATCCAATGCATAAGATATGCACCGATGTGGAATCATGAAAGGATCCAACTGTATGCAAATTTACATCTATTAATGGAGAAACTGTTTCCTATAATTGAAAATCATGATATTTAGGACAAAAGGGAGCCATCATACCATTATGCCAAGACTCTACCCTCTATCCAACGTGCATGTAATTGTGTATAAGAAAATAAAACTTTAAATCAAATATGCAACATAATTTGGCTAGAACCAAACTATATAAAAGTTATGCTCTTATTTTTTGCTTATTCTCAATAAGCTACATGGCTATTAATATGCCATTTACATGCTATTAGTTGGACAATGCATTCTTGGCAACTGATCTAACTCAGTTAACTGGCTTGACATGTTCGGATTGGTTAGAAGGTTTGACCTGCAAAACAACAGGCAGGACCGATTGATTAATGGTCAATCAAACTCCTTCCAATGATTGAGTTAGCAAGATGTATTAGGGGAGAGAGATCATGTTTATGGTTAGAAAAGCGTTTGCAACACTACATTTACTATTGAGTTGGCCAGACAGAGGTCATCCTTAGACAACTCCAATTTCTTAAAGGACTCCCAGTAGAGTATGTCACTGAACACTCCATCTGTGAAGACTCATTTGACTAGGGTGTTTTAGACCTTGATAGAGATCACTATGGTGTGACCTAACTCATTTAACTGGCCCAACATGTTTGGATTAGTTGGAAGGTTCAATCTGCAAAACAACAGGCAAGACCAACTGATTAATGGTCAATCAAATTCCTTCCAATTCTTGAGTTAGCAAGATGTATTAGGGGAGAGAGATCATGTTTGGGGTTAGAAAAGTGTTCCTAATAGCACATTTACCATCGAGCTGGCCAAACGGAGGTCATCCTTAGACAACACCAATTTCTAAAAGGTCCCCTAAGAGAGTATGTCACTGAACACTCCCACCTGTGAAGATTCATTTGACTAGGGTGTTGTAGACCTTCACAGAGATCACCATGGTGTTCTCATGGGGATGGATGAATTCTAAGTCACTGTTGCCAAATGAGATGTTGGGGTCACTCTCTTGTGTGGGGTCACTTAAGGACCCTGTGGTTTGCTCTACGGATCTCTCAAATATACTACTTCCAAAGGTGCACCCATGTGCTGTCAATGGGTCCCAGAAGACTGCTCTCTGGCTTGAGCCGACAGGCCACTTGTCCAACTACTGCTGCTGTTGGGGCTCATCTTGCTCTTTGGGACGTTGGCTTTATCTTATGTAAAGATCTAGGAAATAGGTCGTGAAGCATGGTAACGGTTTTGCAGCAGCAGAAGATGATCATAAGAAGGTAGAATGATTTATGGACTACTTTAGGTGATACAAGCAATAACAGTTACACAGCTAATTCTTCAAATCAAAAGGTGATGCCTTGGTTGAAATCATTTGCAAATATACTGCATCAAATTCAGGAACATAGAAGGGGAGAATATATGGTTGCCGGATTCCAATTTTCCAACTAAAGCAGAAAATGTTTATTAGGAATATAAGGCCAAAGCAGATGAAGTAAATTATGTAATGGAACACCTGAATACCTGAGTCTTTGCAGAATCTGTCTCTTCCTCTACCATTTTAAAAACATCCTGGCTTGATTGTTGAAATTGTGTTGCAATGCCAACAGCTGCAACTCGATCATCAAAACTCATAGGGAGATCTGCACTGAGGATTTATTTTCAGAAATAAGAATAAGGTTAAACTTAATATTTGTGAGTTACAACCTTAATGAAATAAGGAAAATCTTCATGGAAACTGATTATGGTGGTGCATGAGAATACCAAGGAAAATACCACATTGGTAGAAAAGAAAACCAAGCCCAAATACCTTAAATTGATTGCAATGCGATCCAGTAAATGCTCACGAACAGCTCCCTCCTCTGGGTTATAGGTGGCAATAAGAAGTGGTTTACATGGATGACGAAAGCTGATACCTTCTCTTTCTACGGTATTGACCCCCTCCGTCAGTACATTAAGGAGAAGATTGCTGATACCCTCATCCAAAAGGTTTATTTCATCAACATATAAAACTCCTCTATGGGCTTCTGCAAGGAGGCCTGGTTGGAATACAGTTGTCCCTGTCTTTACAGATTCCTCAACATCAACAGAACCAATAAGCCTATCTTCAGTCACACCTAGTGGAATCTGTTTGACATGAACAAGTCATTTCCACAGAAAAAGTGGATATCATATTTTTAGATATACTTCAATTTATTTTACAGATATACCTGAACAAAAGGAGACTTGATGATTTTTGACTTGACGTTGCCAGCGTCATCATACTGCAGTTCATCAGCAAGCCCATCTTCCCACCTTCAAATTAGACACCAAAAGGCACAAGGATCAAGATGAAAATAACTGTATAAATTGGCAGTAATGCAGTATATATCCTATTTTATGTATGGTTTACCAAATACGTATGATAAAAAACTCCTCTTAAAGGGGAGAAAAATCTCCAGCAAATCCTTTTTGATAAAAACTAAACAAGTTCGCCAAATAAAAATGATTAATTTTAATAATATACAAATTATTAATTATAATGATATATAAACTATTAAAAACATATAAAGTTCTGAAGGTTCTGTAAAGTTAAGAAAAATAAAAAATTTATACAAAATTATGAAAGATATATAAATTTACTCTGATCATTATATAAAGGGCATTCATTGAATAATCTCCTTATACATATAGTAAATTTTCCATCAACTACTTTATGTTATTGCACTCTAATTTTTAATGCTAAACATAAGATGTAGAAGTAAAAATCATAGTTGATCATTTCGAAAATAAAAAATGAGTATTAAAATATAGGAGTATATATTTGGAGACAGAACTTCAAAAACTAGACCCTAGTTAGTCATGTACTAAATGGTATTTTGGCGTACAATGTAAAAATTTGAAGATACAATAGAATAAGTATTATTGGAGACATTACTCTTCAGGGCATGTTGGATCTGCATTTGCAATGGAACCCACAACCACCTCAATAGGAGGAAGAATAGCATGCAATCCACGTGCCATCACCGTCTTCGCTGTCCCACGCTTTCCAGAGATTGCAATCCCACCAATCTCCCGGTCAATTGCTCCAAGCAGTAATGCCGTTTTAATAGCATCCTGTGCTACAATCGAGTTGCAAAACAATCACTCACAATAATAATATGCTTACATTATAGAAGACAAACACCGAACGGAACTTATTAAATTTGACGACGGCTTCGTGCAAACGTAAGAGATTTTTTTTTTTTTATAAAGCTAGGAAGATCGAAGGAAACGAATTCCAGTGAATTCACGAAAATGAAAATCTCAGAGCATTTCGAAACAGGATTCATCAATTACAAACCGAAATCTTAGTACCTGGCCAACCACAGCGGCCAGAGGGAAGTACTGCCTCCCATAAGTAGAATCCTCCAAGGATTTCCTCTCCATTGAAACCACAGCCCCATTGTCGGCTTCTACTGTAGTGGCAGCTGCTGCGGCGATGACGCGGAGCATAGGCAACCGTGGTACTGGCGCCCGGCTGAGAACGCGCCTGTCCTTCCATGGAAACAGGAAAGGGCGGCGGCCTTTGGAAGCCAGGGAGACGGGGTACTGAAGAGGCGTGAGAGACGCGGCCGCGGCCATCGCCGGGAGGAATGTGGATGGTGGGCAGGGAGGAGCCAGGAACTCCCGAGAGGGTTGGGGGATGGCGGATGGCGAACACTCTCCTTATCTCCGATTGGAAAAGGAAAGAAGCAATGGGAAGTCGACACGTGGCTATTATTTGGCGCGTGTGCACGCTAATCGTCACTTACCATTACAGTTATACGGTTATCCACCTCAGCCCGATCGGCTGACAATTATATCAGATTGGGTAATAAAAATACTTAATTACAATTTAAAAAGAACTTAGTTCAGTCATTAATATGTGACGTCAGCTTTGCCACTAACCTGATCCATTTATTAAACGGATTCTTAACAGGTAAGAGAAGGTGGTAAATTAATTATTCGGTTCAAATGGGCCGGTAAACAAGTTTTAATTAATGGTCAGAAGATGCGTGACCCGTTTCAGGACGTGGGTCGGGCCAGGCTAAATCCTTTCGAATAGCCGTGGATAAGAGTAACGTGTCGTGCACCGAGTTTGCTTAAACGGATCACATGCGAATCCGATTAAGCTACCACTACGTGGCCCTTGTCGATGCCTTGGAAGGGAATGGAGGAGACAGACATACATATATATAAATGTAGATAACTTACGCTGGAACAATTCATTTTTGTAAGATCATTTATCAACTTCTATTTTTTTTATCCGTCGATCTCATCGGGTATATATATATATATATACTAACATAACATCTACCATGCATAATAAAAGAGAATAAATAATCACGACTCCTGCATTCTCTGCAATAATCATGATTAAGATGGGGAAGCTTGTTCTAACACGGAATCCCATCAAAAGCGCATGAAACACAGGAACGAAATCAACGCGCGCACCCCCTCGATCGGCCACCACTCTAGTCTATATATGTATGAAAGGTCCTTGGGTCTCTCACGCATTTCATCAAACATCTAGCGATCATTGTACGTACGTAGTAGATAGATCTTGGCGATCGTCGTCTACGGGCATGGCGGTGCGCGGGAGCAAGCACCTGGCCCTCACTCTGGCACTCGTGGCGGGAACGTTTCTGTTGGCCGCCACGGCCTGCTACGTCGACAGGGCGTCGCTGTCGTCCAAGTGCGGCCGATACATCACGGCCTTCGGCCCGAAGGTGCCCCCCTCGGCGGGCTGCTGCCAGGTCGTCAGGAAGACCGACATCGGCTGCGCCTGTTCGACGCTGGCCGGGAACATCCGTGGGAAGGTCGACATGGACAAGGCCTGCTACGTGGCCGCCTACTGCCATAACCCGATGAAGCCCGGCTCCGTTTGCGGCTGTGAGTTCTCGCCATCATCCATCTCTTTCACCTCCTCCGCAATTTACATACATATTACTTCGTGTTTAGCGCGCATTAGCTAATGTCGTCTGTAATCTGTGGTTGATTTTAATTGAGTAATTACAGCGTACAAGGTTCCGGCGAGGTGCATTTGAGAAATGGAAGAGAAAGAGCAAGGGTACGTACGTACGTGGCACCAGTTCCATGCATGGTGGGACGATATATAACAAGTAATGGCAATACTTGATGTATACATACATACGTATATATATATATATATATGTATATGAATAAGATTGTATACTGCATATTGCCATATATATATACATAAATATATGCACATGGATTACGTTGTGTTTCATAAGCAATCGTATATATATAATTAACCCAACCTAATTAATGATATCTAGATCTGCATGTACTAAATGAAAACAATTAGTGAATTAAGTCGATCACAAGACTCTGAACTTTAATATCCAGGTTTGGCCGTTTGGAATTCCAGAGATATATATATATATATATATATTATACAAACATACCTAGAGACGTGCATTTATAAAACAAAATGGATCGATGTCAGGTTTTCAAAGCGCGCTGGGTGTCATGTTTATATGTAATAATATATAATCATCCAATTAAGGAGATGCTTTATTGAGAAAGACTTGCACAGAACTAGCTAGCTAGTTTGGGTTATACATATAATACATATATATATATGGATATGATGGTAAGGCGATGGAAGGCCTGTCAACTCTCATGGCGTACGTCCCCATTAATTGCTCTCTCCAAGCCAAGGTTTCAGAAGCAAGCCTCACAAAGGCAGCAGCAGCACAGTGCAGCAAGACTGCATTAACAAGATTTAGAGTCGAGTCAAAAAAAATTCAATTCTTCAAAGGCACGCACGTTTTGGAGGAAAATTAATGTTTGATTGCTCGCCACAATTCATTAAGGAGCTGTACTTACAGGACAAAATTTATGGTCTATGGGATCTGCTTACCTAAATTTAATCGTAAGTGGAATTTTAATAATAATCTGCTTGGGTTGGCTGAACTGGTTGTTGGTTACATGTTATTGCTTCATAGGGATATTATTTTCGAAAAGTAACTTTATGGAGGTGGTTGATTATTTTCAGAAAGATAAGTAATCATTCAAAGCTTACCATCCCTCAATGAAGCCCTTCTCGCCTTTCCTGTTTGCAGCAAGGCCACAGCATGATTTCTTCCGTTTGTTTATTTTATTTGGGTATCCTGCAGGATTTTTGAAAAAAAAAACATAATATTTGTTCACTGACATTTAATTACTCGCATATTTATAAAAAAAAATATTGGATATTTCATTTGCACACTATTTTTTTTCTTTTTCTGATATTTGAAAAGAAATAAAGTCTGAATAACTAAATTTCATAACCATGGGGAAGCACAACTACGAAAAATGTCAGTCAGTCAGTCAGTCGGCGAAAGAATAAAAACAGGAATTTATACGAGAAACATTTTCGATAATCATTTGGAACGAGGCAGATAGAAAGCAAGCACATGGTGGGCGTTCTATGTTACGATGGTTTGGTTTCATTCTGTTGCTACAAATTGAAAGAAAAGGATTATCATGGTCTTGTTCATTAATTTCAAGATAAACTTTCAAAACGCATACTTCAATCTGGTAATTCCCTTGTGTTTGCTGGATGAAAAAGAGAAAGAGAGAGGGACCTGGAGGAGGAGAGGGCTTGTTGCCCATGTCCTCCATGGATGCGTGGGCTTTTCTTTGAGCTGCATGTGTGAGAGGCATCGTCCCCAACCCCTAGGGAGCAGGAAAAGAGATCGAGATGGAGGCGAGCGTCGTCGACCGTGCTTAATTAATCAATCGGCTAAGGCGACGGGCGGGTGGGCTCCTAGTGCCCGGTGTTGATTATGAACGCTTATGTACACGTATATATACATACATACATATATACATGCACGCTTTAATTTCGAACAGCGATGAAATTAATCGTCCAGGACGCAAGGTATCATCCAGACCTTTGAGTGCCGATGAAGTCATAAAGGAAAGGAGGAAGATGGGCGGAACGAGTTCATACAACAATTAATTAACAAACACTGCTTTACTACTTACTCGTGTCCTCAAAGCCCACTTGGATCGATTCCATTATTCGATGCATTTCCTCCGTTCTGTTCCATATCTTTTAGAAGTGGCGACAAAACAAAAGATGCCCACCCACAACCGCAACATGATGTGATTGATGTTGAGCTTGAATTCAACCAGGCATATACATGGCATGATTAATCACATGGATTGCCCGAACCAGAAAACTTCTCTTTGAAAGAAATTACCAACAAATGTTCCTTTACTAAATAGATTAAGGTGGACATTTGCATTCCTTTATTATATATATTTTTTTTTTGTAGGTTCCTTGTTCTTCCCCCTTCCAATATGGTGACTTTTAAAAGTTTATTCTCTTTAGATAACCTTTAAAAAAACCTTTTTCCAGTTCGATGCTGTCTGCTTTCATTTTTGTTAAAATTAGATTTGTCTCGTCGCTTCTTTCATTCTCTTGTACTCCATGCCCTTCTTCATTTTTGTTAATAGATGCTGGGGGTAAAGAACGATGGATCCATATCTCGTTACTTGTGAGGAAGAAAAAGAGAGAGATTCTGTCACCCTCTTGTCCTATAAGATTTATCGATCAACACTAGTATAGTTGATCTATCCTTATCTTATAAGATTACGGGAAAAGAAGATTTTAAGATCAGGTTTAGGCAAAAATATTACTTATATTAGAAGAAAGAAAAAAAATCTTATAAGACAAGCCTGCTACTTCTTTGTGAAGTCTTTTCTTTTCTTTTCTTTCTTTCCTTGGGCTGGTTTTCGTTTCTCTTGTCTGATGCTCTGATGCTCTACTTTCGTCAATCAAATTATTACGACTAGTTACATTCAGCTGCTTAACACATTTTGCAGAGAAATATTACTTTTTCAAAATACAGCAAACAAGTAAAAGAAAAAAGAAAAAAATCAGCCTCATCAGCGGGGAGAGATATGTATGAACTCATCTCGAACTGTATTCTCGCTTTTTAGCGGTTGATATTTACAACGGCGGTGGGGAGAGTCATTGAGAACTCACCACTACAACAGCTTCAAAGAACAGAAATGAAATATGCATACGAATCATTTTCGTAAAATTGTCGAAGGAACTTTTCAATTCAACGCAGCAAAATAAAGTGCATAATCCAGTAGGGAATCCGCTGTGCGGCAAGAAATGCTTACCAATTATCCATTTTAGGGCATTCAAGAAACGGTGGTCTACTCCATCAAAGCCAACCTTGGACACCATGATTTTTAAAAATGTTCGGCCGAAATGGAGTGCAGACCGACCGCATAAAAGACAATGCTAGTTAGATATTGACGTGTTTTGCAACCATACGGACCAAATATAATTCACCACCTGAGTTTACCAAAAAAAAATAGTTCGCCACCTGAGTATGCCACCTCAGTGGCCAAGTAACAATTTATGAAGTAAAAGTTCGATGAAAGAACATCACATCGACGACATTCCCGTAGGTAAAGTGGCAGTATGATGCTGCGTTGTCATACAAAATAAAATATTACAACAAAAGCCTACAAGAGATCACCACCGTATTTGCAAGCTTCCCAACAGGTGTGAACTTCAAGAGATATGATTGGTAAAAATATATATATATACATTTCACTACACAATGAATTACAAGAAAACCACGCAGAGGCACATTTCAATGCGATTTCTTCCGTACAACTCAGCATCATATGCATCAGGCTCATTAATGCATGCAGCATCCGGCAAGAATCAATCAATCCCCGTAGGTGACAATCGTAAAAGGAAAATACAACTCTTTCAATCGCAACATTTAACAATGAAGGCCTAAAAAGGTTTTTCAGCTAACGGAACAAGAAATAATGGATTGCTGTTGGGAGAACAAAAAAGTACATTTTGATATTTAATTTATGAAAATTTCCAGTATACATTGAATTTTTTAGCTTTCAAAAAGAAAGAAAACTGATGTATATGCGGGCTTATGGTTGTGTAATGATTCAACAGAGACCATTTATCAAGTGCGTACCCCCAAAAATTGTAGCGCACGTCTCCTTTCATGATATTCATCGATAGCTAACCCTTACTGTGTCCAGCTCCTTCGACAGCCACCAATTTGTGACCAGTGAAGCAGTGCATGTAGATAAAGGCAGACTAGTGAAAATCCGCAGTACCTTATTTCCATGATAAAAGAATAATCCGAACGTCAGCAGTTCAACGGTAAGAGGCATTTTCCATCAAGTGCAAGCAAATCAGCCACTGACGCTGCAAATTTTCCATCTTGCGTAAAAATGACTATTTCAGCTCTGACATGTGACCCTGTCCTGGTGGGAAACGCATTAAATGGCCTCTATTTGGTCTTTTATTGCCGAAGCGCCTAAATTCTGGAGGTCCACAACCCAAAATTCCTGCGGTGTTTGCTGATTCGTGAATATGGTGTCCATTGCTAATTACTGGCGGCTGGTAAAATGGCTGGAATCCATTTTGGGCATCCATGCCAACTCTTCTCCTGCGCTTCCAAGCTTCTGATGTTCCAGTGGCTTGATCCTTATTGAATACATCTGGTGTTTGGGATATAAATTTATGATGTGATATTCTCTTACCACGAAACTCATTGTTGAATGAATGATACTGATTTGATTCCGCATCTCTACCACTTGGTCCAGGCATGGAACCATTAAGATGGGAGGAACCAATTGCTTCTGCTTGCTCCTCTTTAAGCTTCAAATATATCTCTGCAAGCTTTTCGCCCGTTAAGTTTGAAAATGTCGAAACATAGTTCCATAATCTCATCGTCATTCCTGGAAAGATGTGACATTTGTAAGTAAAGCATTTAATACTCAGATTCATGCCACAAAAAATAATGAGATTTTGGGCTTTTCTACAGTATTTGGTAAGAAGCAATCCTTTTTTTGGAAAAGTTAGAAAGTGGCAATTCTGACCTACTTGATTGAAAATCAACCATGTATTTGGCTTAGAATATGATTTCCAAAAAATAGTATAGCTGATGCAACCCGATTTTTGGTCTGCTTCAATATGCGTCCACCAACCACTATAAAACTAAAATATTTTAAATCGAGGTGTCTTTGAAGTAATCAAAAACTCAATTCGGTTTGAAATCTGGTTTTGGAGAATCTCAAGCTAGGCACAGATATAAAGCATCACCACCCATACTTAATAAATATTTTAACGCATGTGTTACATATTTATAAATATTTAATAGTAATTATTTATACTTTTAATACTATTATTTCGTAAATAATATTGAAATATATAAATAATCCTAACATAACATCAAAACATGATGTACTGTATATTTCAGTAATATATCTGACTATATATTTTAATAACCACGTATATTTTACTAATACTCTATAAATAAATATATATATATATTCAAGTCTTTTTGCTCGGAAAACCTTAAAAACCCTTTAAAAACATATATTTAATTAATCGGATTTGAGAAAATATCTACTTAATTAAGACAAGGTGAGCCAAACATCCAAGCCATATCACATATCTTTGCATCTAGGCACCCACCTTGACACCAATGTCACCACCCCTAATAGTTTTCAGCATACACTGTCATGACAGCATAAGTAGCTCATGCAGCATGCAAGCCTATCATGGGCCACACCCTAGCATCTAATATCACTTGTTGAGCAAAGTTTATAACTGAGTTGAATCACATAAATCACCATTTATTTCTATCTACTACTAAATCTTCCATAGATAAGGATTGTGAGAAAAAAAATTGATGTAATTTAACTGAAGATTTGACTATAAACAGAAAAGAATTCATGTGGCTGACTCATATGGTAGGATTGTAGCTCAGATTATTGTTGTATTACTAAATCTTCCAACAAATTATGTATTTCTAATCATTTTCAGTATTTCTAACCAAGTAATTTTTGGTTTTTTCTACCTCATTTAGTTTAATCAATTTTTGTTTCCTTGCAAGTGCATCTACAGGGCTTTTATAGATATGATCAAACCATTTAAGAAAATTCTCTTATTTTATTCTCAATAAATGCAAACCCTATCCTATTTCAAATGGAATCATTTGCTAACTTCTCTTATATTGCTACCACTTATTCAGTTTGATATTCACATTTCTGTTCCACTAAATTTCTGTATGTCCATATTTAATAGCCAATCACACTACGTACAATTTCCAAAAAACGATAAACAGACTATACAAATTCAACAAAAAGTGTTAAATGGCCATTTTCTGTTAATCGTTTGATGGCAATTTCAGAAAAATGAATTGTGTTGAAATCTGTAAAAGACCATTTTTTTCCTTTTTAGAACACCAGTATCATACAATAATTAGGCAAAATAACTACAGGTATCCTATAAAATTTTTCTTTCAATTCTAAGAATAGTCTTTTATCACATAACACTTCCAATACATTTCTCGGCATTGCCCATTCTTCGATTTTATGAACATCTTTTGAAAGTTCACCATTATTATAAATCCTAAATAGATAAAATGTTTATTTTTAGGGATCTCATGAGTCATAAGCATGCAATATTATGCCTGTTATTGCTCTAATTATTTCTAAACTTGCACTCCATGTATTCAGTATAGTTTTACTTAAATCCAAATCCTTTGGATTTTAAAATCTCTCCATGATTCTAATTTAGAGCTAACTCATTCATTACTTTCACTAATTAAGATTATATCATCAGCAAATGACATATACAAGGTGTTTTGCCTTGAATTTCTATAGTTTTTTCGTCCATAATCAACAAGAAAAATATCTAACAAGATATTACAAAAGAACCATGTTCTTACTAGACTGTTTATAAGAATCTCCATGTTCCTGTACAATTTGGTCAATTTTCCTTCCCAACTGCTGCAGGTACTTCCGAATTCTAGAGAGAACCTAACAAAAAAAGTTACAGAAAAAATATTGAGCCAAAAAATGGTAACTAATGGGTAACGAGAATTAATAATAAATGATAGGACCTTTTCCTTTGGCAGAGCAACACTTGTAGTTTGCAACTTCTCTAAACGCTTCAGTGTCTGCTCTTGCTCTTCCATGACATCTGAGCACCACTCCATCCACTTTTCTTCCTTAAATTGCTGATACCTTTCTTGTTCCGATTCTGAAACTTCACCTTCCTCTTTAGCTTGAGGTTCTTCTCTTTGTCGCTTCCTGATGATATCCTTGTTTTTTATGGCATTTGGCTTGGAAAAGCTAGGTTTTCTTTTACCCTCAAAATGAGCATTTGAGGCTTTTGGAATATCCACTTCATTCTTGTCCATTTTACGAGTCCTGTTACCTTTTGGATTTTTTCCAGTAACAGATGTGAATTCCTGGAAGAACAAGCAGGAAGACAAACCATCAGCACAGTCACACTTGGAATCAAAATTTTAAAAATGAGCATGAAAACACTGGAGGATGCATGTTGAGGCAATCAAAATAGATTTCAGTTGGAGATAACCATAACAAATTAACAATCAATATCTGACTCACTATGTGATATTTGGAATATATATATATATTCAATTGAAGACAAATGAAATTAAAAATATATGCAATGAATCATTGGATTGTAATTAAGACAACCAATTCAATATTGGTTGGAATTGAAACCCCAGCAATGGAAACTTCTTACCATATTTTGGATTTGGTATCAGCATCCTGAATGCTAGTGCTCTCTTAGTGAACCTTGTGCACTACATTTGCCTCCTACTCGTCGATTTGAAAGGTTACGGTTACATCCTTTCACATGGACTCATGCTGCTCATCCACTTTCCAATGCTTGCTTCATGTTGTAAACTAATTCAAATTTATTTTCTCTACTTGTCAGTTTATTTATGTTGCACACTTTGGCAAGGACTTTTTGTGCATCTTGTGTTGGAACAGGATGCCTGGAGAGTGGGGTGCGACTGTGGATTTAATTCGTTTTTGTAAAAATTTGTACAAAATTCCAAAATTTAACTTCTTAATTCTTTGATTCATGAATACACTATAAATTATTGCACAACCACATATTATTTTTATGTAATTGACTAAGGTTTAATTGAATTATTATTACAAAATGATTGGGTGCTCAGTTTAATTAGGCAGACACTCTTGTCTTGGCGCATTTCAAAGGTAAAGGTGCATCACCTTGATATTGCCCCCAAGGGCCCCATGAAGAAAAAGCAGATTTCAGCAAACCTCAGCTAGCACATCATATATTCTATAAAAAATAGGTGAAATCATTTAAGAATCAATTTCATCATCAGCTCAAAATTCAGATCAGATGCCAGGAGTCTAGGCAATTTTTTGTCATGTTTTCCATAAAAACATTGATATAAAAGGGGAAATTGGTTGCATAATTATTGTTTAAATGTTTTCTAGCCTAAACTGTTAGGTTAAATGTCCCCATATTCCAGCCAAAACTATTTCCCCTTTTTCACCGTTGAAGACCATTATTATTATTATTTTGTTTTGCTTTGTCACTACATGATTTTACTTCTCTAATACTTTGCCATTTAAAACTTTAATTGTTCTTATATGGTTGTAGTTAAGGACTTGTTCTTAACTAATAAATAAGCATATTCAAAATGTGTTTTATCCAATTAATTTGATAATACTGATGATAGTACACATGCAAGTATATTTAGATTTATTTATTTTTGAAGTATAACAAATTTTAAAAAATCCTGTTTCAACACCTATTTTTAAAAATGTTTTAATTTCTAATCCAAATAATGCCCTTTTTCCATTTTTTACAGCATTGCAGAAAAATGAGTGCATACGGCATGACTACAGAAACTTCAAATTCAATTGTCTCACTACTTAACTTGTACCCAACTTGCTGTGGTAAGCCCCTGGGGATTTTAAATGGATGGGGCCGCAGGTTTGACCCAGGGAAATTCTTATGAAATTTACACGAATATTCCAATAGCATTTCATGAAAACAACACAACTAGCTTGCAGTATTCTACAGGAAATGGCAAAAATTTGCAAAACTACTGAGAAAAATGTGTAACAAATTACATGTAAAAAAAAATTGTAACCTTTTGAAGGAGATAAGTAACACGATGGTCTAAGTTAGGAGCACGAGGTAAAAATGTTTCCCCTTCTGCAAGTGAAGCTGGAGCAATTTTCCTACCGAGACCAAGCCTAGAGTCAAGCCTAATCTTTTCCCAGTTTCCAAATCCATGAGAATGAACTCCAAGAAGCAAACGTGCATCATCAACTGGAAAATTTCCAGACAGAAAACATTCAATACAATTAATACCACATGTATAAAGACTGAGAACCGGAATTCACCAACTTACTTAGATTCCACCCACAACCTTTCGCCCACTGTGGGCTTTTGTGGTTTGTTATTAACCGAAACTGTTTAACAGGATCTT